>CAWUFW010000701.1:600000-1200000 GCA_963921515.1 Calotriton arnoldi
CGTTAAAAAGACTGCTTGTATTGCACGTTTGGATTTGTGGCAAAGCTTATTCTTGATGCAGAAGGACTGAGTTGGTTATGGTGGCTGGCCAATGATCATGGCTCCAGGCATGATGTGTTTATTATGAGATGTTATGATAAAGCAATGAGGCCTGACATATTTTTGGTGAAAAGCATATGGTAAAGTCAATATGCATTTAGGTGGCCATTGTTATCATTATATATTAAAGCCTACATATAAGTATTTCATTGCATGGAATTTCACAGATTACCGTAGTACCAAGGGCTTGCTGTTGGTTACCCTTGTGTGGAAAACCGTTGATCTAGAAGGTTTGCTCTGTGAGAATCTTCGCTAGACTGTCTTAAAAGAGATAGCATTTTGCTTAGCCAACTGTAATTTTGTACACCTTTCTAGCTTTATGACTGTGTGCCTGATGGTTGCCTTGTGGAAAAGGTTACACTCAGAACTGTAGGCCTGAGCTGGTTATTTTGACAAGCTATAACCTAGCTTTTACCCGTTGGTTGTTATCACATTGTGTTACAGGCTATAGACAGGTATTTTGTTACATGTGATCTCGCAGATTACCACAGTAAGCAAGGATTTTGGTATTGCCCATCCACCCTGACAAACCCTGGGGTTTTCACTGTGATGATTCTTGTCAGGTCCTGTTCAGAGGGGTTGTATATTGTTTTGCGGGCTGTATTTTTGTACATATTTCTAATTGCATAACTGCAAGCATAATAGTTGCCAGTTTATGTGCACCTGAATATGTTGGTGGTGGGTAAGGTGTAAAGACAATGATAAAAGGTATAGGCCTCATCGGTTCATTCGGAAAAGTGATGCCCGATTTCATAGGTTTGGCCTGTTTATTAAGAAATGTTGTGACAAAGCCATTAGGCCTGACTGAGGTATTGTGAAAACCATGAGTTAAATATCTTAGTTGTTTAAGGATGGGTCATTATTACACTGCGATAAAGCCTGGAGGCAGGTATTTTTTTACATGGATTCTCACAGCTTACCGTAACATGCAAAGGTGTTGGTGATCCACCCAAACAAATCGTTTAGGTAGAAGACATGAACTAAAAAATCCTTGTTAGACTCTTTTAGGATAGATTGTATTTTGCTTTGCCAAGTGTAATTTTGTATAGACTTGTACTTTTATGGCTGTATGCCTGATGGTTGCCTTGTGGAAAACGTACACTAGTACAGTAGGCTTGAATTCCTTGTTATGAAAAGTTACAATAAATCACGAGTTTTTGCATATTTATTGTGAAAAGCATATGTTAAAGGCAATAAGCATTTAAGGGTGGATTTTTATCACTCTGAATTAAAGACTACAGATAGGTTTTCCGTTACATGGAATCCCACAGATAACCTTAATAGGCAAGAGTTTTGGTGTTGGTTACCCCCTATGACAAACCATGGGTATAGAGGATTAGCACTGTGAGAATCCTTGTTAAGCCCTGCTAGGAGGGACAGCGTTTTACCTTGCGAACTGTAATTTTGTACACATTTGCAATTTTAAGACGGTATGCCTGATAGTTACCTTGTGGAAAAGCTAACTCTCAGTACAATAGGCCTGCGTTGGTTCTGGTAACTAGCCAATAATAATAGCTGTAGGCTTGATTAGTGTGCAGGGAAATGTTATGCCTGATGTCATAGGTCTGGTCTGTTCATTATGAACAATTACTACAAAGGCAGTAGACCTGGGCTATTTATTGTGAAAAGCATATGGTAAAGCCAATAGGCCTCTAATGGTGGATTGTAGTCACATTATGTTACAGGCTGTAGGAAGGAATTTAGGGGGTGATTACGATGGCATAACGTTTGCCACCTCCCGGCTGGCGGTGGCGACCGTCACGCCATCGTAACGTGATTTACCCACTGCCATATTACGATGGCGGTGGGTATCGCGGCGGACGGAAAGTCCGTCCGCCGCTTTTCCACCGGTCGGCAATCGTTACGATTGCCGGCCGGGCGGAGCTGGGGCACAATATGGTGGCGGTGCCTAGCAGGCACCGCCATCCATATTATTATGTTTGATTTTCAGGGCCTTTCACCGCCATGGAAAGGCTGGCGGGGATTTCCTTTGGGGGCCCATTGCAGGCCCCCAGGTGGGTGGGGGGTGCACTTGGGGGGTACCCATGGTACCCCCCTGCATGTCCATGCACAAGGTGGCAGGGACCTCGCGGTGCCTGCCACGTTGTGCATGGAAATGCACAACATGGCTTTTTACCATTGCGGCGGGTGCTGCAGCCAGCAGCACCCGCCGCAATGTTAAACCGTTAGATGCGACCGCCGCGGTGGCGGTCGCATCATGATTAGGGTGGCGGGACCGCCGCATGGCAGGCGGGCGGTCCCGTTACCGCTAGGGTGGCAGGCATACTAAAGTCCACCCGCCATCCTAATGACCCCCTTAGTTACATCTTGTCTCACAGATTACCACAGCAGGTAAGGCTTCTGGTGTTAGTCACCCACTCTAACAAACCCTGGGCGGTTTCAATGTGATAATTTTTGTTAGGCCCTATTGAGAGCGGTTGTATTGTGTTTTCCCAACTGTAATTTTGTACATATTTGTAATTTTATAAATGTATACTCACTTCAGTAGGCCTGTGTTGTATATAGTGTCAATCCATTAGTAAAGGGCACAGCCCTTTATCGGTTCACTGTTAAATGTTATGTCAAATTCCTTAGGTGTGATCTATTGATAATGAAACATTATGACAAAGCAAGTAGGAATACTTATTGTAAAAAGCATGTGTTAAGGACAATAGGTTTTTAAGCATGCATTGTTATTACACTGTAGGCATGTATTTTATTACATGGAATCCCACAGATTACTGTTGAAGGCAAGGGCTTTGCTGTTGGTGACCCACCCGTACAAACCATGGGGCTAGACGATTTGAGATATGATAATCCTTATCCAGCTCTATTAGAAAGGATTTTATATTGTTTATATAACTGTATTTTGACTATATGTGTAATTTTATTATGGTATACACAATGGTTGCCTTGTTAGAAGGTTTAAGACCAACCACAGTAGGTCTGAGTTGCTTATGATAGCAAACCAAAGCTAAAGGTTATAAACCTGATTGTTTATGATGAAAAGTTACGATAAAGGCAGTTGGCCTGATGTACTGATGGTGAGAAGCATATGTTAAAGTCAATATCAACATTTAACGTGAATTGTTATTTCTCTGTTTTAAAGCCTACAGATAGGTATTTTGTTACATGGAATCTCACAGATTACCCTAGCAAGCATGAGTTCTGATGCTTGTGATCCCCTCTAGAAACAGCGGGTATAGAATATTTGCACCTTTCGATTCCTTGTTAGGCCCTCTTACGAGAGATAGTATTTCATTTTGCCAACTGTATCTTTGTATACTATGTGATTTTATGAGTGTATGCCTGATGATTGCCTTGTGGAAAAGCTTAAATTCAGTGCCAGAGGCCTCAGTTGGTTATGGTGACAAAGCAAACACAAGGAGATGATGGACGGAGCACTGAAACTTTACAGACACTCACCCCCAGTCACAGATCTGGGTTGAATCCATCATCATTCAGCTTTGTTTGCCCTAAGTTGGCAGGGTATGCCACTTAATTCAAGCTAGCCTGGCTGATGAGGGGGGTTACCCCGAAACCGGTCCCAGGATGCTTGTTTCTGGTCCAGGAAGGACCTGGCTTGTCAGTTCGGGCTGGACTGTTCCCATGAGGCACAGGGTCAAGACTGATTTGCAAATGGCTGAGTCTGAACTGGGGTGGCGAAGTGAGCTAAAGAACGATGATGGATTCAACCCAGATCTGTGACTGGGGGTGAGTGTCTGAAAAGTTTCAGTGCTCCGTCTGTCATCTCCTTGTGTTTGCTTGGTTATGGTGACAAGCCAATGATAACAGCTAGAGGTCTTATTGGTTCACTAGGAAAAAATGTTTCACATGTCATAGTGCTGATCTGTTTATTATGAAAAGTTCTGATAAATGAAGTAGGCCTGACATATTGATTGTGAAAGTCACACGCTAATAGGCATTTCAGAGTGTATTGTTATTTCTCTTTTTTAAGCATACAGATAGGCATTTTGTTACATAAAATGTCAAAGATTTCCTTTGTACTTAAGGTTTTTGGTGTTAATTACCACCTCTGACACACCCTGGGGTAGAAGACTTGCACAATGACAATTCTACCTAGAAATCATTCTTAGTTGTCTGCCAGGATCTTGTAAAGAAAAATAAATCATTAAATTATCTATATCTATCTATCTATATATGTTATATATATATATATATATATATATATATATATATATATATATATATATATATATATATATATATACACACACACACACACACACACACATTGAGGGCCTTTTGGTCAGCTCTGTTCTGCCATTGTTGGGTCTGATATGTCTGAGTGACATTTACACTTCCATCCATGACAGTGTCCTGCATTAGGTAATGGGTTAGTTCACCCTAGTCATTGGCTCTCTTGCCCTGTGAATGACAGCATTTTCTTATCACAAGTGTACATCCACCTGAAAATGAGTGTGCTTCAGTGTCAGGGCTGGTTGGTCAGTCCTTTAGTTTCGGTTTTCCCCTTTTATAGTTCCCCTTACATTTTTCGCTTCTCCTCTTTTTATTTCAATGTTTCTAAGAGGATACTATAGCACTCCAGGTAGTGCTAAAGCATCCCTGACTCTCATTTCATCTACAGCCCAGCGCATCACACGTGGCCACTTCCTCTAAACCAGGAGGCCATTATGGAATGATGTTGTCCATAGAGTATCATTGTTTTCCCATTCCAAGATGGTGGCCATGCAAGAACTTTAAAACAACAAAAGACTGTTTACAATACCTCTTCAAGAAGGACATCTACTGCTATGTTTAGCTTCATTATTGCAATCATATGCCCGCCATGTTTGGACTGCAACATGTTTTCTTTTTTCTACTTCTTTTAATTTACCTTGCATATGTTGTTGAGTTTGTATGTGCTTTATTGCAATTGTGTTAGAAGGTGAATGAAAGAATGAGCCAGCAAATGGATGAACGGATGCACAAGAGCAAGGATGAGTGATAGAGTGCATGTATGATTACTTCATGAGTGTCTAAACCCACCAACGACAGAAAAGGCATTTTTATTCATAAGCCAGACCTAATGGCATTGCCAATGCTTATTTTGAAATGTTTTATTTATAATAAAAGCAAGCAAGTAAAAGCATACCAGTGTGGAAGCAACATATGAGAAGAAGTTACACAAGATAAACCTTCTAATGCAGAATACAATAGATAGATGATATACAAAGCAATGCATTACCAAGGCACCAATACACACATCCCCTGCCATGTGTGCAAACATTTCCTGGATGTTCTATTCTAAAAATCTTGATTTTCTGCCACATCCACCCAAGTTGTAAATAATGAAAATGCTGATAACTGCATGTCCTCCCAGCAGAGGCCCTGTTCACAACTTCTCTGAAGCCATCTTTTCACCATCAGCAGCCCCAAGGAAATGTATTGAGTCATGTTTGTCTTGTGTTGATCTGGCAAAACATGAAAAACTTTCTGAATCAGCCAAACCGCATTGAAAAGGACCTGTACATAGATACAATGCATGTACAGAAATTAACATTTTTGGTCCCTGCAAGAAAGATCAAGTAATCGTTGCATTATGAATCATTAGCAGTGCAGTCATTTTTAGGTCAAGCCTACAGCACGCCTGCGCTTTCTGCAAGACCTGCTGTAATCAATAAAGCAACTGTATTCCAGCCTCCTACTTACCATTGTTGCGCTCCAGCATTGCTCTTCTTTGCTGCCTCCTGTCTTGGCTTCTTTATCTCTTTTTTGGGAGAGCTTTTTTTTTAATAGTTGCTTTCCTGCCAATCACTGCTTGTTTGATTTTGCTTTAGCTAGTTGGAGCCTTGTTGTGGCAGTCTGTGCTGCATGGTCCTATGAAGGAATCATACGCCTTGACATGCAGAGTTGCCTAAGCCTTCGCTTTCTGGATGTAGATCACTTACAGCTCGCATCAGCTTCTGGCAGACTGCTGGTAATCTTAATTCAAAACCTTCTACCGCAAACTTACCCCTCCCTCCCCGCCTGTCCTGTGATTTGGTAGACTATGTGCATGAGCGGGTTCTTGGCTCACTCTGTGGGGATTTAAGTGATGTGGTGCATCAGATAATGTTGGTATTTTTAAGACATCTGATTTCATGTATTGCTTGCTCACAGCTTTGTATCGCTAGACATTGAGTGCCTTTCTGGTAATACCGTTTCAGCAGTGCCTTTTAACTGGGGAGGGGGAGGAGGAAGAGGACAGATGCGTGAACTTCCCGGGGTGCGGGTAATGACTCTAGACTGGCGAAAAAGGTGTGTCTTTGTTAAAATACTTGCGTCTACATCGGGAAGTTATTAGCTGCCAGAATACGATCATGGCTGTGCTTATTGTTTGGCTTTCTTTTCACAAGCCATGTTTATGTTGTTTATTAACTTTCTGCATGTCTCTGCAGTCCGTAATTCAGCCTTGCCATTGATGGTTCGTCACTTCTGTTGGTTCCCTTCCTCCCCCATCTTCCAGCTGTTTCTGCTTGCTTTCCCACCCCCTGCCACACCACCCCACCCCCTGTCCTGCTTTTTAATTGCCACCAACATCTCTCCCTCCTCCCTTGTGTTGCTTGTTTAGTATTTGTGTCAATGCCAATCGAAGAAAAGTGCCTGTTTAGCCTCACACATAAAGGGAGCTTGTAAATTCTAATTTAGAATTCTTCTGTTTCTATTTACCTTCTTTTTTGTGCCCAATTAAAACAGTGAGTAACTCCTCACAATCGGAGTCCAACTTAAGAAAGCAGATGCAATCAGTACAGCGTGGCTGTCCCCTAACCAGACACACATAAAAATAGCCCCCAATTTAACACCTCCCTGTAAGCCTACCGGTATCTGCCGGAAACCACATTGTCTGCCATTTGCTCTTTATTCTTTTTTCACGTGCTCTTAGACTGCATCTGGAATGCTTTCAAACAAATCATTTTAGTCATTAAAGCATACACTCATTGCTTCCGCAAACGTGCTATTACACTTGAATGCCTGCTGTTCTCTTTGTGTGCAAAATAACTTATTGCAGGTTGTTTCTCCCACCCCTTCAGAGTATATCTTTGTGTAACTGTGCAAACCCCATACTCTCCAAAATACTTTATCTGTCATTTGCTGTTTATGCTTTTTTTCACATGCTCTTACGCTGCATCTGGAATGCTTTCATACAAATAATTTTACGCTTTTATGCCTATTTGTTGCTTCTCCCACCCCGTCAGGGCTTAACTTTGTATATATTAGTTCCCTCAAAAGCTACAGCCCATTCTGGCTTTAACAGCTATACACTGCTCCCATTCCCGATGGCACCCCAGCCCCTCACTGTTGGGTTTCTTAAATAAAGAAAAAAAATATTGCCAGGATTATAAAGGAAGTTGATTATGCCAGGGCTCGCAAAAAAGCACATTTATTGCATTTTCAAGTCAGTAAAACTAATGCAAACAAAGGCCTGGTTCTGCTCTGCAGCCTGTGATTTACCCAAAGCTCACACCACTGTATTGTTACACTTTCTCTGAGCAAACCTGCTACCTAGAAGGACCACTAAAGGGCTTAGAGACCGCCCATTGCTTAGCACTAGTTGGCTTTATCTTCACTCTTATTTCCTTGCTTTTCTTTGCTCCGTGCGTACCAGCTTCATCTTCTCTTCATCTGTTTGTCCCTCCACCGGAGCGTTACCCAAAAACTGCTTCCTTATCGAGTAACATTCCACTGCTCACACTTTTGAAGCTACTTTTTAGGTCTCGCGCCTAGCGTTGCAGTGCGCAGCACTGCTCGCGCAGCGCGAGACCTTTAGAAAGGGCTTCTGAAAACGACCCACACGCTCGTGCGTGTGGTTTTGTTTTCAGAAGCCCACATTGGCTGTAGCGTGCGTTTTTTTCAAAAAAACGGCACGGGATTGGGCAAAGGCGGGCGCATGTCCCGCCTTCGCTCCTCCCATTCCCGACGGTGGCCAGAACGCGCAGCAGCGCGCGTTCGCCTCGCTGCCGCGCTCCCTGGCCCCCGCTCCTCTGTGGTGCGCGCGCACCACTGGTTTCGCGTTCGGCTCCTCTGTGGTGCGCGCGCACCAGGTTTCTATTCCGTGCTTGTTTAAAAACATAGCACACAATTTGTGCATTTGTAGACAGTGTGGCATACAATTTGCTCATTTTTTCAATAACAACCCTTGCCTTTGGCTGCCAGGTATACGTATAATTGGACGCGACGCGTGTTGCATTTAAATAAAACCGTCATTTTGGAGCGGAGTGTGGTTTCTAAGATTATAGCCTTTTACAGATGGAAAATGCGCGTTCCTTCCATCTCGGTTTGCCGCCCTTTGCCAGAGCACTCTCATTTCTCAAGGCCCTGCTGCGCATTCAGCACTAATCCCAGCCCTGCCCCAGACCTCCCGATCCCTCGGCATTTACAAGAGGAATTAAATGCAGAGCTGAGCCGATCTTCGCGTTTGTTGTTTTCGCAGGAATGCAAACAGTGCAGCAGCCTTCAGGAACAAAGAACATGGCTTTCGGGTAGCATCGACTCAAAACCTTGTACAGTGAGGCGCCATTCTCTCTTCACAGGATACAGTTGCCAGAAATTATTACGAAATCATACGGATAAATATTGTTTCGTTATGTTTTTTAAAGTTATTTGTAAAGTAAAGAGCGGTTCTGTCCTGCCGCCATTTCAAAGCGCCTTGCTACAGGAGCCAGCGCAGCACGCCAGCACCGCTCTTTGACGCTTTGTACCCAGGCAACAAAAAACCACCGACCACAGGAGACCAAGATAAGAAGGACTAGCAGGACACATGAGGCGAGACTCGCATGCAATGAACGGGGGTTCAATGGACAGTGCCTTGGAGGCAAAACAGCATTGCTTAATTTGTAAAAAAAACAACAACAACAAAAAACCCAATAGGTTCTTGGGTCCTTATAAGGAGGCCACTGCAGTTTGTACCAGCTATTGCCCCTGCCAGCGCTGTCAGTGACAGTACCAGCACGTTTAGTAACCATCACACTCCTACAAGTGTGACAAATCAGACTATTCCAGGCCTCCTAAAACTATAATAGTGGCTTGGGTGGCACGAATTACACATTTTCAATGTATACTAAATTATTAAACAACTGTTGTGCTGGTTTCAAAGTTAGACAAACAGCGCCACCATGTGGTGGAATGTAACAAGTGCCAGTGTTGCCAATTAACTGCCTGTGCCGAGCAGCGCAGACCACTGGCTCGAATTAAGCACTGACAAGGGACATTGTAACACAGATTGTTAGTGACAGATGTTGGTTCACAAGGGTTAACTTGTCTGTGCACAGTGTCCTGCCACTGCCTGCCTCTCTCTGCCTCCCTGTCTCTGCGCCTATGCATGACTCAATGCAGGTTTCTGTTCTTGTTATTGCCTGTGCCTCTACCTGTGCCCTGCTCTTGCTGTGTCACTCTTTAGCAATATGGGCACAGACCAAGAGTTACTCAAAGGAATTGCTAGGTATAATGAAGAGTTACACAAATAAAACTTGTTAAACAACGATACTATTAACAGATAAACAATTTAAGGTCCAAACTGATTTCATAAAAACAAAAATATGCAGAGCAAAGGTTAATTAGGGAACAATTGATGTAACCATTCTCATGACGAAGAGAGCAACCATTACCATGAGCTGCTATGGAGTTCATAAGTTGATAGGAAAGGTAAGAATAATTAGGAACGTATTTCAGTGGGACTTTTCTGTGAGATCTTAGTAAACAAGCATTTGCAATGCAATAGGTCTCGCATTATTAAAGTTTGAGCTATTGGTGTTGCATTATTTAGCAATGCCAATAGCTCAAACTCTAATAATGCGAGACCTATTGCATTGTAAATGCTTGTTCATTAAGTTGCAGCACTACATAAGAGTGCGTGTGTTTGCTGGCCATCTCCCCCGTCCTGCTGTACATTGCCCCTTACCCCATCCCATCTTTTTGCTTGTTTTACTTCTGTTCAACCGCCATAAAAACGAATGGCCTGATTACAAGTCCACAGGCGGTTCACCATCTGCCGTATTACGACTGTTAAAGTCATATCAGCAGTGGACCGCCGGCTGAGCCTGGGAACAGCTGTTCCCTGGTGGTGGCGCAGCTGCACCACAACGCAATATGCTGAGAGGGGACTGGCGCAGTCCTGCTCAGCATATTACAAGTTCGTCGACCGCCAGCATTTCATGGCATGAGCCCCACATGAAAAGGCTGGCAGTGGAGGAACAAAGGAGGCCCTACCGGGCCCCCATTGCCCCCCCACCATGGGGATACATTCAGGGGGGCACAACATGTGCCCCCCTGTCTGTATTCCCACAAAGTTCCAGCACAACATGGACGTCCAAGTCCATGCCGTGCTGGAACTTTTTTGCCATTCCTATTGCAGTGCCTGTTTTCCAGGCACTGCCATGGGAAAGGCAAAGGACCACCGACTGTATCACGAGTTGAACTCGTGAAACACGAGTTCAACGTGTGATACGGTCGACGGTCCTTGCACGGGTTTGGTGCAGCGAAACCGGCGTTGAGCCAGCGCTGTTGCGTCAAACTCGTAATCAGGCTCTTAATGCCTCTAAGAACTTTCAGTGACTTCCACCCACTACTCCCGTCCTTGCTTGCCCATTCCATCCAGTGCTGGCCGCGTCATATCACTTTTTTTCTAACTTAACTTTTAGCCATGCTGCACAGCCACACGCTGAATAATATGGCTATAGCTCTTCCATAGGCGAAAACTATTAGCTTTGCCAATGCTTGTTATTGTTTTGTTAATGCCCAGAGAGCAGTGCCTAGCTACTGGTAAGCTTCCACTGGTATGCTGAAGTGTTTTGCCTTAGAACAATTTTTTTTCCTGCTCTTGTTAAACGTGTATGTTTTCTTTGCAGCTCCTCCTTGCTTAGGGCTAAAATTGAATAGACATTTGTGTGTTTCTGACATTTTTTGGTGGAAGCAACGTGTTTTAATTTTGTTAATTTGTGCACATTAAAAGGCTGGCTTTCTTTGTAATTATGTTTCATCATTTTTAAACTTGGCAACACAAAACTTCACTCCACTCCATACCACATAATTCCAATCAGCATAATTTCACTCAAAGCCACATTCTACCACGCCACACAATTGAACTCTTCAAATTTCCATTCCACACCACATAATTCAACAACAAACTACATAATTCAACTCAACAACACAATTGCACAACACACCACATACATCCAATCCATACCATAAAATTCCACATCACGTGACAAATTTCAACGGCACACCACATAATTAAACTCCACTACATACCACTCCACAGCACAAAATACCATTCTATATAATTACACTCCATAATGCACAATCCAACTCCACTTAATTCCACTACACTCAATACCACATAATTAATATCAACTTAATTCCACTGCACACCATGCCTCATAATTCCACTACACAAATCCACTGCACACCACACAATTCCACCACACATAATTCCACAACTAACAATACCAAATCAACCTACATAATTCTATTCCACTCCACACCACACCACATACATCCACTCCCAACTAAACTAAAACACATAGGTAAAACACATTCTGATGTACAATGCTAATAGCTCTAACTCTCACAAATGCGAGACCTATTGCATTGCGAATTCTTGTTTATTCAGTTCTCACCTATTTCTGACGGTAGACCAAATGAACAGCCAAGACTACTAACATGGGCGTTATTTTGGCAGCAGCTGTGGCCCTTTACCTGCCCCTTGCAACTTCTGGCATTGCCCTTTCGACCTTTGGCCTGGAAGGTCGTAAAAGCAGTGTCAAGTCCTGTCAACAAAGTCCTGGGTAAACCAGTGTCAAGTCCTGTAAACAAGTCCTGGGTGAACCTTGTTTTATTTCTATACCTCCCACAGGCACTCAGGACATTTTTTATGATTTGTTGTAACATAAATTAATCCAGCAGAGCAATTTTCACTCTATTAAATAAACATTCTACAACCTGGCAGTGGTACCACTGGTAACCACGGGGCTCTGATCTGAGGTGGTGGCAAACATTAAATGTTACAAAAAAAAATTATCAGTCGGGCAGTAAGCATTAACAATTTGTTTTGTTTTAACAAATAAGACAAGCTTCGGTAATTATGGAGACAGACGAGCTTCCAATGAGTGATCTACGCTGCCTGGACACCTCCCAACAGAGAGCCATGATCATGAGGGTAGAATGTTCTAAATTGAACAAGGAAAACGTACACTCAATGGGATGTTGGAGCAGGAGGTATATACCCACCACTGTTGGCCTTCTGCCACTCTATTATCTTCAACCAAGCTCACCAAATATCAATGCATTACTTTTAATGCACAGTTTTTTTAAACAGTCATTCAAAGCTATACCCTAATCAATGAAGTTGGGCTGATTTCTATGCCAAAGTTATTTTTAATTGCCTGGGTTTCTCCTACGGGTGGAGGAAATTTCTGGCTTCTATTGGATTCACAAATTTCCCATTGAGTACTCCTAAAATAATCAATCTATGTAGATTTCCAAGAGTGTTCCTCTTCCTTTATATTAAGTAACCAATTCACAAAGGTCCTAATAAATAAAAAATCTGAAATGTACTCCTTTGCCTACGCCTACATCTGTAGTAAATTTGAGACTTTTTTGAAACCCGGAAAGAATTGTGTGAGTACTCCTGGACTGCTATACAAACTGTAGACATCCACGAGTACTGAAATGTGCAAGCAGTGCATAACTATTTCAACATACAAGTATGTAACAAGTGAACATTTTCCATGCAAGCTATCTTTTTGTTCTAAATGGGTAAAATATTTTTCCTCATGGAAAAATTCCTTCGCCTACATCGCCACTGAATAAAAGGGTGTTCCTTGCCATTCATAGAGAGAAAACACTTATAAGTACGCCACTTAATGCAGTACATTTGTTAATCCTTTTCGGGATGGGTAATCTACTTGCAAAATGTTGATGAGTCACCAAAAAAATGCAAGATTGTGGATGTTTATGGGCTTTCACAGGTGGGCCCACCATGGATCACTGACCAACTTGACCCAACAAGCAAATTTGCTCATAATAAAATTCCAGCATGATAACATTTTCATGTGTCAGGAATTGAGTAGTTTTGTCCTTGTGTATGACATTTTTTTGCATACCTAAAGTGAACTTAGAGGTGCAAAAATATCTGTGTTACCTGCCCTAAATCAGATGAATAGGCCACTAGGTGGTAAGATTCTCCCAACAAGGAAAATATGTTTCATTCTGTAAAAAAAAAAACTTTCCCCAAGAATGAGTGTTTCCTTCCTAGTCCTAGTTTGGAAACACAGACTTCGACCTTTTTTGAGAGTAACTTTAAAGATGTTTTCAGGTTGTGAATGACCAAGCCAAATAGTTGTGATTACTCTCAAACCCCTGGATTTGTGGGTATCCCATGCATTTGGTATGACCAACACCACTCATTCCCACTCTCCTGCCATAACCCCAAGTCTGCGATAAATGTGACATACCACTGGGTTTTCCGCTGTCAGAGTGTATTTTATGATCTTATAGTTCTACTTACCTCAATGTCAAGAACCTGGAATTTAGAAGTATAAATGCCGTACTTTGTGAACTAAATTACACATGGGACGGCAAAAAAGCTTATTAAATTGAGACCAGAGGATTAGAAAAGAGGACGGCTTCAGTAATGCTCTTAATTTCAACGGTTCAAGCTGATGGCAAAAGATGGCAGTCAAGTGTAAATTGGAGCTGCTCATAGAGAGAGGCAGTTTGATTTTGGAACCCATACTCGTCTTTTGTCATCAGTAGCCCCATCATGATAAATTTTATTTTGGCAAACCCATAGATAAACTTCTGTTGTGATTCACCACACGCCCATGTTCTTATGTTAAGGAAAATAACAAATACACACATAACAATATAGATCTACTCCACTCAGTCGTCAAAAAGCATTCATGGCGGGGAACAGAAATCTGGTTTCGTAATACTAACGCTTACCATTGAGGGAATTCAGACTTACCTTTGTTGCATAAGTGATCTTACCAATGTTGCACAAGTGGTCTTACCTTTGTTGCATAAGTAGGCTTATCTACAGCCTCATCCCCAATGAAAAAGTCTAAATCATCCACACCTTGTGTGAGCCTCATATGTGCTTGATCGCCCACCTTCGCTGATTCTTTTATTGCAATGCCTGTAACAACAAATGAGCACAAAATTATAAAGCAAGTCTAGCATTTGTTTTCATTTTCAACATGTTTATTTTCTGCACATCAAGACAGAAAGGCTAAGTAAAAAATGAAAAGTATAGCAGTCACATCAAATAATTTATCGGATGGTTTCCGTTGTGTAGTTAAGCAAAGTCTCTTTACCTGGAACAGGAGGGAAAAATGATTCAGCAAATGGCTTTGGTTCTTTGACACATCTGGGCTCTCTGAGGAGCTTATTAGAAGGGTGTAAGAAACCCATGTTTAAGCAGTATTAGTATTCTGAGTTGTGTGAAGTTTATCACAAAACCGGTAACTACTGGGTGCAATAAAGTTCTCATTCCCCGATAACTTTAAGTAGGTCAAAGCTTCTGAATTTAAGAAGAGAAAAATGGCCAGTATTTACCAGGGCCTGAGGATTTTGGTCCAACTTAACTTAGATTATGCAGAAATGATCACATCCGATAAATTCTGAACCGAGGAGTATCGGATTTTAACACGTGCTATAAATCCTAACTACCCATTTGGGCACTATTAATCAGCCCCTTTGGTAATGCAGGGCTCACTGAGGTTAAAAACGGACTTCTTTAATACTAGCAAGCGCATTTAACTTCAATTTTCTATAGAAGAAATAAGAGTAGCTATTATTTTATGTTTGACACCATGCCTGCAAAAAGTTGTCCAGGTGAGAAATACTCAGCTACATACCAAATAAAAGTATAACCTATTTGTTCTTCTCTTAACAGAAACCTCTTCTCATGTTAGTAAAATCCGTGGATATCGCTGACTTTTGTGGCATTAATTGCTGTTGGTTTTTCTATTCCACCAGTCAACCTGCACTCAACCTGATCACTTTTGCTGCTTCTTCTTTATATGTTTGCATCCCTGCTTGCATGGAAAGTGGTGTCCGGTGTCCAGAACCCCTTTACATTGCAGGCTCCTAAAGTACAATCTGAATTTTCTTTGTGTCCTAAAAGAGCATTTGCTTACTTTTTACTAACCATTGTTACCTTGCCTAGAAATCTAAACTGACGTCCGGTCAACATAATAACAGTAAACAGGCAGACTTTATTATGGTAAGAAATAAAGTCCATTGATGAGGAAGTACAATTTTTGAGCAAAATTCTATAAGAATTAAGACGGATTCATTCTAATATTTACATAATCAGATCAAATATTTGAGATACAGCTAAACCCTTGTGCCCAATTCCCAAATATATTTGTGTGCCAAAGTAAACTGCAGGTGCACAAATAGCTTCATTTGTTTTGACAAAATCCCAATCTTGAATCAATGTAGGATAGTCCCCTTCAAACTGGATTTGCTTATACAGGAATTGTGTCAGTAAGGTGGATGGTCCTTGTTAGCAAACCTACACACTTGGTGGCTTTATAGGTGTCCCTAAGTGGGCCCAAAAGTAAATCATCATCACACCACACACAACCTTGCAAGTTTGTAGGTATGTGCCCAATGTGTGCAGCAAGTATCCCATTATGAAAAAGTTTGGGAATGTGTTCCAGTCCATGGCAAGAATAAATGTGTTTTAAAGGTAGGAATGGTGGGGGAACACAACTATATTCAAAGGGAGTGCAGGAAAGGAGTTTCTATATGGGGAAAATGTTTCAGTATGCATATATGGTTAAGGATTTGAGTGTTCCTGCTATCTAGGAATAATTGTAGAATTCTTGAATTCTTAGAACATCTGAAATGTACTTCAAATATTAAAGATTAGCTTATAGGGTTGATTATGGACTTTTCCACTGGAACCTTTGTCAATCGCCAATCAATGTTTATTTTTGTCCATAATTAAAGGATGAATTAAGACCACTTATGGAAAACATTCACATGCTCCATCCTAGTTTCAGGTTTAGTATTCAACGAACTAGTGATCCAAATAACATGTCTTAAAGATAAAAGCGGAAAGACCCTTGTTGAACCTGACATCCCTGGTGTGGTTTCCCCTAACTTCCTGCCGTCAATCATCCTGTTTTTGCTGACTTTGCTTGCCTTAGGACTCTGCACACTTTAACACTGCTAACCAGTGAAAAAGTGCTTGTGCTCTCTCCCTAAACACGGAAACATTTAATGTACTTGTAAGTTCCTAGTAAAGTGGAACTACCTGCACCCAGAGCATGTAAGTTAAATACTACTAGTAGGCCTGCAGCACTGATTGTACCACCCACTTAAGTAGCCCTTTTAAACATGTCTCAGGCCTGCTAGTGCAGCCTGTGTGTGCAGTTCTAAAACTGCCATTTCAACCTGGTATAATAAACATTTTCCCAGGCCTAATTAATACATATAAGTCACCCCTAACGAAGGCCCTAAACAGCCCATAGGGAAGGGTGCAGTGTATTAAAAAAGGTGAACATGTACTTTTAAGTTTTACATGTCCTGGTAGTGAAAAACTCTTAAATTAGTTTTTCACTACTACAAGGCCTACCTCTTCCATAGGATAACAGGGGTTACCCTATTATATTTTATAAATGATAGCTTTCAATTGAGAGCAGGTAGGAATGTCAAATTTGGTGTCTAAAGAATTGTAATTTAAAACCCATTCAATGGTGAAGTCAGATTTTAAGTCATTAATTCAGAAAATGCCACTTTTAGAAAGTTCAGTAATAATGGAACCTCGTCAGGTTCCAACGCGGGGTGCACTGCCAAAAGAACGCTCCTCATTTAGGTAAATTCCACAGCTTTTATTTTAATCCACATCGTTTAATCGGTAGTCATGACTCTTCAAATGGTCAAACAAAGTTATGTGCTCCACATTCATCGAATGCCCATCCAGGCCTTTCTTGAACAACAACTTTTAGAAAGTTGACATTTTTTGGCCCAACCATTTGGTACCTGCTTCCTGTTTACTGGGTCACATGACTAGGTGTAGCTGGTAGTTGATGTTTATGAATTGCTCCCAGTGAGTGAGACAAAGGGGGAATAGGTATTGGCAGGATGGTCCATCTCTGACTTGATGGGGTGATGGACCTGTCACCTACCACCTTGCACATCACAAAGACTCTGCCTCAGCACACTCACAAAGGGTTTCATACTAGTCCTTTGAGCCCCCCAAACAAGCTGAGGCAGGGGCAGGAATGCAGGAAATTGCAGACACCTCTGTAGGGGGAGGACTATAGCAGCTTCTCCCACTTCAAAGTGGGCACCAGGTATAAATAGTTGACCCTAAGAGCCATCTCTTCAGTACACATCTGGACCTGTGGAAGATTCAGAAGGAGGACTGCTGTGATGCTCTGCTGCAAGAAGGACTGCTACTCTGCTTCCTGAATGAGAAGGACTGGACCCATGTTGAACCCAGGACCACCAGAGTGATTCCAAGGGCTAGTTGGCTGGCCTCCTATCAGAGCCTTGGGCACAGAAAAGGCTTAAACCACCTTGCACCCTGTACCTGGACTGCCTGCAGTCAAACCTGTCCCCAAGTGTTGGAAACCCAATCCTGGACCCTTGAAAGTGGACCGGAAGGTGCTCTGCCAACCCAGCTGTGGTCTTTTGGGCAGAAACAATGCATCACAATGCACTTCCTCACAGCTCCACATTCGAAGTACTGCTGCCCAACGCATTCCCAATGCAGGACCCTGCAGCTCTTTGGAACCACTGCTGTGTGATCCATCCTTGATGCAAGACGTTGCATCACAGCCCCGCAACTTCTCAGAACTGCAGCTGCTGAGCGATGCATCCTGGATGGAGGACCTTGCATCACAGCCTGCAGCTCATGAGAAACGTTGCTGCATGACACAGCCTCAACACATGATCTCACAATGCTCATAAAAACACCCAACGCGTTTCGTTCCTCAAAAACACAAGCTTATGGAACTTTAACAGGGCTAATATGGCGGAATGCAAATGTGCCATACGGTTGTAGATCGGAAGTAGGATATTCCTTGTAGAGGAGTGGTGCCCCAAATTGTCAAAGTTTGCCACCTTGTATGGCAGATTGCAAATACGCCGTCGGGTTGTAGTTAGAAAATAGGGTAATCCTTGTAGAGGAGAGGTGCTCCAAGTATTAAGGTATGGCACCTTGATAAGCGGTCCGAGACCTTCCTTTGTGATGCCTGGAAGAGATCCAGGCATCACGAAGGAAGGTCTCGGACTGCTTATCAAGGTGGCATACCTTAATACTTGGAGCACCTCTCCTCTACAAGGATTACCCTATTTTCTAACTACATGTAATCCTTACAAGTCCTCAGGGTTGGTTCGATGCTCGAATGGGTCCACCTCTCAATAGCTTCAAGTCTGACAGATGTTACATCACAGACTATTGAAGTGATTAAGTGGGGGAAGGTAAGGTAGGGATCAGCAGGGAGGGAGATCTGTAATAAACAACACACAATTACTGAGATGAAAACGTCAGAGGTACTTTCTATGCTCCCAGTTATTATCCTTCCCTCTACTCTAGAGTACAAGAACAATACCTGTAAATAAAAATAACTGTAAGGATAGTCGTGTATAGATGGGTTGTTTCTTCACAGTGGAACTAGTAATGTAGTGATAGGTACAACTAAAGGGAAGAGAGAAAAGATCATAAATATCCTAATATATTACTAGGGTTCTGATTAGCTCTTAGGATGTGACTACATACCCCTTTCTTTGTCATGCAAGGTATCACAGGGGTGGTGTTAGCGAGTCCTCTAGCATTCCCACACTTTTCCCTTGTTGGTAGGCATAACAAAATAGCAAAAGAAAATGAGCACAGAGAATATACAAGCTATTACTCCAATAGCTTCTGTATGATAAATATAGTTCCAATGAAACTTATTATAATGTTCGAATGGATATATATGCAAAGTCAATAAACAAAAACTGGTACTTCTCAGGAATCCTAGAGAAGCAATATGCCCCTACTCCACACGGTTAGGCTTTAAACAGCAATGGAGTTACCTTCACTCCAAATGAGAGTAGAAACAAAGTCTCTTGTAAAGCCTCCACAAATAATAGTTAGGATTGGCCCCTGTATATTCCCCTCCGAATGAGTCTAGAAATCCGACTCGCCAACGGAGAGAAACAACGCAAAGCAAATTCCTCCCCTCCTCTGCATAGCCTCACCTAAGACCAGCCAACAGAGGAGAGCACGGGATGCCAAAATCCCCAAGGGAGCAAGAATCTGTAGCTCCCCCTCTGCAAGGGCCTCACAACCGATTCGCCAACAGAAGGGAGAGCGGGATGTATAAATATCCCACCAGGATTAAGGAACAACTCTCCCCTTCTGCAAGGGTCACTAAAAAGACCTGCCAACAGAAGGTAGAGTACTTCTTCAGCCCAAAACGAGGTCCGTGTGACGACCTCGCGAGCCGCAGTATTCACTCTCGAGCCCCCCGGTACAATGAAACAAGGGAAGATGTGGTGTCACAGACACCCTTAACGGACCAGCTCACCAGGATAACGCCGTGAAAGACAATCAGAATAATCGGCAGCGCTGCACTGCCCCGGGAGTATCATTATAGAATTATTGCGGTCCGCGTGATGACGCATACGCGTCTCCAACCGCATTGCTGCATGGGAGGTGTAGTTCGAACACTCCCGATGGCAGAGTTCTAGCGGGTGGGTGTCGTTCGTTGATGGGATCTGACACTACATCCCGACGGCGTATTTGCAATCTGCCATACAAGGTGGCAAACTTTGACAATTTGGAGGACCACTCCTCTACAAGGAATATCCTATTTCCGATCTACAACCGTACGGCACATTTGCATTCCGCCATATAAGCCCTGATGAAGTGCCAAAAGCTTGCGTTTTTGAGGAACGAAACGCGTTGGCTGTTTTTATGAGCGTGTATCGATGTCAAAATAAAGGAAGAAATTAAAGAAATCACAATGGGCTAAATGTGCTTTGTTCGGTGCACCTCCTTGTGTTAAATTTTCTTTTTGAATCTGTAACCAGGGGCACCAAAGGGTGACAGGTGCTGGAGTACTGTGCACGACCATTCTTAATATGACAGCAGTGATATAGTGAGGTGCTATCTATTAGGTCCGTCACCTTGCATTTTCTTTGGTTTAACATGATCTCACAATGCTCAGCAACCAGGATTTAAGGTACTTTGTTCGGTGGGCCTAACTTGGTCCCTGCATCTGGCCAGTGCTCCAACGTGGTTCATCTGAAGTTGTAGCTTTGTCCTGGTCCGGCACGACCAGATAACCACAGTTGGAGCTTTGTGCTTTTAAGCACTATTTTTACTTAAACCTTTAAAATTGCGTTTCTCCGGTTGTACTAATTGGATTTATGTTGTTTTGTTATCAAATAATTGAATCAATTTTACTCGATTTTTCTAGATTGGTGTGGGATTTTTCTTGTGCTGTGTTTTCACTTCTTTACTCTTTAAGTGCTGCGTAAATACTATATACATTACCTCTAAGTTAATCCTGACTTCTTTTGTTCCAAGCTACCAGAGGGTTAAGCACAGGTTAATTTGAGGTTTGATTGTATTTCACCCTGACAGGAATTGTGGTTGCTGCTTGAGTAGGGTTTCAACCCCCTCCCCCACCCAACTAGTAATCCAATATCCTACAAACCTTCACTTTTCTGCCCATATATGTTCTACAATGAAATAACTGGTGATAACTCTAGCAGCCCATGAAACAAATTTGTGTCTAATAGTGTCCATACTTGATTCTGAGGATATTTGTGCTACATTTGTGCTGTTTTAAAAGTGTGGAACTCAGTGTGGCTAGGCTATCATCTAACTTTTGGAGGTAGGAATCTGAATATTTTCCATGACACAGTGAGAAAGTTGTAACATTCGACCAGAGTAAACATTAATAAAATGGGCCCCCTATTGTGTCTGCTTTAAGAATTCAAGTGCTCAATTTTTGGCTCATGAAGCTAGAAAAAACTCTAACAAATTGTATATAGGAAGAGAAGGTTGAATGAGGATGGTGGTGAGCAGCTAATAGGTACTTAAGGAAGTTGGAAATGAGATTTGAATCAGAAACTGAATAATTAGTTGGATTGTTGCATTGAAGATTTTGTGCTATTTTATATAATGTAAAGTGACATTATATGTGTAGAAACCTGTTTAAACCGAAGTTTAAGATTTTGTAGCCATCTAGTGTACTCTGGCAACCTTAGATCCACATTTTAGTTATATTCAGAGAATTTCAGTGGTAGTGGTTTTCTTTAGCTGCAAAGCCAAAGTATTGGTGGAGGGGAATACGATTTTCAGTCAACTGTTAACTGTCCTGTGTCTTCCTCATCCTAATCATTTCGTTTCATTTATTTATTGCCAAATCAGATAATAAAATTCTATCAGCAAGCAATAGTAACAGCGCAAACAAAAATATGAAATGTACAAATGTACAAGTTTACAGATAAAGAAAAAGAACCTACATCCAGACTTACCCAGCTTCTTCAGCATGGTACAACCCTCAACTCAGCTTAAAAACAAAATATACTTAGTAGTATTTGCATCCCTCTACTCAGCTTAAAACTAAACAGATTGTAATATATATATATATATATATATATATATATATATATATATATATATATATATATATATATATATATATATATATATATATCCACTCCACCAACTCCGGTTGCAGGATTGTGCACGACTGACTCACGGGCGGTCCAAGCTAGGGCTACCGGGGGCCCCAAATTTTTGTCCAACAGTTCTCTATTCTTCCACAGAAAGCACTCGGACGCCCTGGTATGCTGAAAACATATTTTAATCGCAGAAAAACGCTGCGTTTTGGCTTGCGCCTTGCTCATGCTTCACAGCTTCGTGGGCATCCGTGCAGCGTGGAACGTAGCGTATTTAAAACTTTAAAAGAAATGTAAAGTCTGTTAGGAAGCGGCGCCATTACTGAAGCTGGCATCCCGTGCATGCTGTGCCCATTAATTAAGTAAATAGTTCTCGGAACTGCTAATGAAAGCTCCCGAGTTAGGACACATGTAAAAGGGCCAGTCCTCATGGGAAGTAACAACAGAAGACAGGGAGGTACTAAGGAGGGGCGAATAAGCCTATTAACAAATCAGAAGTCAACATTTACAAAGGACAATGATGCAAGCCAATGAAAAATATGGGTGGAGAGAGGGCGGAGCTTCAATTCCATACCTGAATACAGCATGCCTCACAGAGCAATGATGTCATGAGTGATGTAATATGTGGGGTAATTAGCAGTGCATGGTGAGGGTGTGAGTTATAGTTACCCAAGGGCATGAGTTATAGTTACTTGAGATAACTAAAACTATAACTGCTGAATTTCTGTGGTTTTGTGTGTGTAAAATCTGAGCCTTGTAACCCTGTAACCTTTGTTTTTTCACTGAATTTCTAAAGTTTTAAAAAGTTTGTTACCTAACTATAACATCCCTGTAACCATTGTTTTTTCAGTGAATTTCTATGTTTTTTAATGCTATTTCCTAACTATAATGTCCCTGCAACCTGGATGTGTGAGGGGGGTGTGAGTGAGTGTGTGAGTGGTTGTGTGGGTGTGTAAGTGGATATGTCAGTGTGTGGTAGGTGCGTGAGTGCGTGTGTGACTGGCTGTGTGGGTCTGTAGGTGGGTGTGAGAGTAGCTGTGTGGGAGTAGGTGTGTGAGTGGCTGTGTGGGTGGTTTTGAGGGTCTGTAAGTGAGTGTGTGAGTGGCTGTATGGGTGTGTGAGTGGTTGTGTGGGTGTGTAAGTGGGTGTGTGAGTAGATGTGTATAAGCTGTGTGGGTCTGTGAGTGGGTGTGTGAGTGGCTGCATGGGTGTGTTAGTGGGTGTGTGAGTGGTGGTGTGGGTTTGTGAGTGGTAGTGTGAGTAGGTGTGTGGATCTATGAGTGAGTGTATGTTTTTTTTAATCAAGGTCTGGATACGCACATCCACACGAATCCGGGAGGATCCGGGAGGATGTGGGATGATCTGGGGAGGATCCGGGGAGGATTGGTGGATCCTTGCATGGTTAGAAAAATGGGTTTTGGACAATTTCTTGCCCATGAGGAGTCCCTCATAGACCCCTCCATTAGTCCCATGGGGTCAGGGTACCTCCACTCTGAATCCTTCTATCACTTTTTAACTATATTTTCCCCGCTGGGAACCAAGTTCTGATGAATAAAATGGTGGCTGCATCTTTCCTCTGAGGTTGCGGCCAGCCACTCACGACATTGCTGTTGTTGTGTGGATTCGCGTACCCAGCGAGGATCCGAGGAGGAGACGCGAAGGATCCACATCCCTAGATATACAAATTTGGATTTCAGTTAATATCTCAAAAACTACTAAATGCATTCACACCAAATCACAAAAAGGTCGCTTTCTGGACCAAGATCTACCTTTCTACCAAATTTGCTGTAATTCCGTTCAGTGTATCAGACTGTAGTTGTGTCTAAAATCCCAATGGGAATTAACATTGGAAAAGCACTTTTTTTGATCCCCCATTTTCTCCAACCCCCCTCCCCCCCCTTGACGGATCACCCCGAAACTTTCCATGCACAACTGGAATCTGCGGCACACTTTTTTGGTAACGTTTTGTGAAGATTCGTCAAACGGCACCAAAGATATAGGCAAGTCAAATAAACGGAAGCTAGGTCAAAACTATAACTACCTACTGGCAACACACAGACATATCATTCTGCAATGGAAAGACACAGCGAAAAGCCGCCAGAGCACACTCATGCCTGGAGGTAGTGGCTACCGGATGCTGACTTCTTAACATTTTTGGTCACTGATTCTGGGCCCAATGGTGCGGCCAGGTGCCAAGTACCCACCGCATCCTAGGGCAGTTCAGATCTGACCTTCCTCAACCTTTGGATTCCCCGCTGAGCGATGGCTGAGCTTTGAGTACGGGAGGGTAGGGTTGTGTCATCAGCACTAGCAGGAGAATCTGCAGGGTGACAGGGGGCGGTTGGGGCCCCAGACAGTATATTGATACTCTGGCGGTCTGGAAAGGAGGCATCAGTGGGTATAGATTTGTGCAAGAGTTTGGCACAGCCTTGGTGTCAGTATTGCCAATTCCCAGCCATTTCTCATTCGTAAGGCAGCCTCCGGTGTGGTTTGCTGCTTGCGGGGGCTCCAGAGTTAAACTGCACTCTTGCTATCAGCACTAGCATTAGTAAAGCTCCTTGCACCCAGCTACTGCGTACAGACCCATTCATCATCAACTGTAATTATTGAAGGAAATTCAGCAGCTGTGGGGTAACGTCCAGTGGATTGGACCTCCAACTACACTTGCAGCAATGATAACGCGCCAGCAATAACAGCGGAAAAATAATAAATGTGTCTTTGCTAACAGTACAAAACTGCTATCAAGGGCTACAAAAAACACAAGTTCAGAACCCTCACAAGAGATCAGCTCAGTCCAGCCACGAGAGCCCAGAAACATCAGCTGTGGTAGCGTTATAAGTGTGTAGATGGGCAGCTCCGCAGGTCTTGCCCCAGGTCTCTCAGAATCAAAGTGAGCTTGTGGTTCAGGGACCAACTCTAATAAGCAGCCCACCACAGTTACACCTTTTACACAGTAGCCATCTGTCTTTTACCAAATTAGATGTAGGAGTATGCCAACAAAGGGCCTCAATCCTTTCACGCCAGTCACAGTCTGACTTACAAGGAAACCCTGTCTGTTTAAAGCAGAAAATTATCAGCACTGTGTTTATTACATCGCCAAAGCGCCTAACTTGAAGGAAGTACAAGGTAATGATATTGTCCCCTCACTCACGCCAATTTAAGGAAACAATCAGCTCCAACTCCCAGGACCACAATCAAGCCTCAAATCTACTCGAAACAGCCTCTCAGTGCATTAACCATCGTTTATAACCCGGGCTGTAGTTCATAGAGTGCTGCATATACTAGATTTAAATATCTCAGCTTTTGAAAGTGATTCAATCTATGGGAAAGAAGAGTTCAATGGGTCCACGCCTAATGCCTTATTGGCCTCCTCAATAGATCTAAAAGAAGACTACCGCCAAGTTAAACCGGTCACTACAAAAAATACTCAATCTAGATGTAAAATGAGCTGATGAGCTCCTTGGACAATTCGGACTTACTGTTTGAAATAAATAGAATTGTCTCAAATGCAACAAATAAATCATCCTCCCCTCTGATAGAGGGAAGAGGCAGATATTCAGTCTTGGTTAACCAAGAACAACTACTGAAAGAGGATCAAGACACTCCTGCAATATATCCTGTGCTTTCTGATATGGGCGCAATTAAAAATGATGGAGGCCTTGGAAATTCATTCAGCTCCCATCAGTGAACAGGTCACTCTACTCAGATCAATGCAAGAACATTCAAATATTTGGAACTCTCCAAAATAAAACCCTAATTGGGGTCGAGACAAAACTGACAACACTAATGGAGAGTACCTCTAATTTGGCAAGAATGGATGACCTGATATATCTATTACAACTTCTTCCCACAAAAATATGTTTAAAATCAGAACTTGTACAAAACTCCACCCAAATATGGAAAAAAAAGAGGCTGAATGGGGCAGAATCTTTTATCACTACACAACTCCCGGGACCAAGTTTCCAATAATCCTACAATAATATTAGCATCTCCTCAAAGGGTTTATAACCCATTAACACTTTCTGGAATAGGGAGAGCAGCAGAGGAAGTAAAGAACCTAGTCAAAATTCCCAGATTAAATGTAGTTCATATTGAAATAGTTGAATTTAATCCGGCTGTCTCAGGAACAATGCCTGTAACAGGGAGTGACCCAAGAACCGAGGAGGCCCAAAATGCCACCGAAGATTGTTCAAAAGTACATTTTGAGACTTATGTAAGCAAACGGTGGCTGAAAAAATTAAGTACAAATTTAGACAAAGGGAAGAAAAAGGAAGCACGTAACGTTGTCACAAGTAATACATCCGGGAAGCAAACATTTTTTCCAGTTTTCATGGATGTATCAAAAGCCTACTCAGAGGCCTCTCAGTTGCCATCCAAACCTGCCAATGGTTTGCCTATGGTCGAAGCTATTCTTCTCAAGACAGGAACACATAGTTATGATCTTAACGAAGTTCCAACTTACTGTCAGGTAGTTGCAGGGAAGGAAACTCACACGCAAAAAACGATGTATTTTCTTCATGAAAATTTGAACAAAGGGCCATTATATATTCTAAATCACTGCTAAGTCCCTGACAATTGATGCAGTTCCCAAACCCATCACAGGAAAAATCCTCACTGCAATTTAAACCAAGGCAGTCAAAATCAATGTGCTCACATTCAAAAAGAAAAGTGTAATCCTGAGTCACCCAATCAAGCCCTGGTTTTCACTCCATTATATCAATCAAGGGGGCTCCAGGATTTTCTAAACAGGCAGAATCTGTTAAAAATAATAGGTTCTTTTCCGAACCTCAGAACAGTGCCTTCAGCATACCTCCTGTCAGTACATTTTCTTGCTGATAAAAACAGGAACGTGGAGTCAACTCGAACAACATGGTCTGCAGAGGAGATCGTGCATACAATCTGGGCCAGGAAATAAGAGCTGGGGGAGTGGGGCATCTCATTAACTCAAGTGGACAAAGAGAAATATCATTCTACGTTTGATCAGTCAGAGGAAATGCACTCATTCAAGAGTAGCCCAATTCTCAAAAGGACAGACACAGGAGCTCAGTGCACCTAATTTTAGCACTGCTCATACCAACGGTGATCAACAACTCTTACAGATTTGCTCTTGGAACATTGCTGGTAAACATGATCTCAATTCTTTTCCTAATTAGGTTTCAAGTGATCTATCTGCAAGAGTCCTCGGGGAAACTATTTTTTTATTCTTCCCAATTTTATAACTTTAGAGAAAAAGGCAACGAAAGCTAGATTCGGCCATCCATCAGGTGATCTGCTTACTCAAAATAACACACAATCCCAACTTAACTGCTTAAAATCTCAACTCTTTCCAATAAAATTTTGGCCTTAGAGGTGATCAACGCCAGAAAGGAAAAATTATACATTCTAACTATCTATTTACATTCTTTAAGGACAAATCCAATAAACATCATAACAATATTGGATGCCTTAGAGCATCTAATTGAGAACTGCAAAGATTTCCAAACAAGGGCCGGATAAAGCTTTCTTAATCCCCCCCGTGGATGTTTCAGAGAAAAAACATATGGTTATTCCAAGAAATTTAAACTCCTGAAAACCTTTATTGTGAAATCGCGTCTCTGTTGCCTCAACTGTTGTTTTCAGAATGAACAACCCGCAAGGAAAACATTTGTCTCATCTAATGCAAGCTCTACAATCGATTTCACCATGATTCATTTCTCATACTTTCACCTGTGTAAAGCCTACAAAGTTATCCCAAGGGGGAAAACGACCATAACAAGGCAATAACCCTAAAGTATGCTTTTTCTCAATTTCTCAGTTTCAGTCACTATCATCAAAGCCAGTTTCTCTGATGGCCCTAAATAACAAGAAGAGAGTTCGGAATGTAAAATTGTCAGATAAGACAGCCTCCCTATCGAAAAATCCAATGCTTGGAGAAGTGTTGAATGAACTCAGCAATTCTAATGGAAGGGATGGTTCATGGAAACAACCGTGGGCAAAAGGTACAAAAATCATTATCGATCAGTTGACTTCACAAAACTTTACTAGAAATGTACAATCTCGAGGAAGACAGTTGTTCAGGCCATTCAATAGAATATAAATTATGAAACAGAAACATAGGAGATCTTTTAGGCATCTACTTTCCTTCCCTCAAAGTATAGATTGATCAAATGAAATTAAGGAGTTGAAAGCGATTTACAGGAAGACTGTAAAGGAGGAAAAAATTGAGGAAGCCAGTAAAAAATGGGCTAAATTACATAAAACAGTTGCAAAAATTGATTCCAAAAAACTTTAGAATTTAGTGGGAATGGGATCTTCCTCTTACAGACCAGTATGGATTACAATTTTTCATCAGATAACTGGGAAACGTTTCTCAAGTCCCATTTTGTGAGCCATGACTCTCAACCGTGCACATTAAGTTAGTATGTCTAAGGGGATGGGATTATCAGAAACAGCTTGCATCACTAATAACAGAAAGCAAGACCTCCTATGCCCCCGGACACAATGGGATTCCTCTTGCTGTAATAAAGTGAAATCCAATGGCGTGGAGCAGGATGCTAAAGCCAGTGTTTGACCATGTCTTGCAGTCTGGCGAGGTACCAGCATTATGGCAAGGGTCAATAATCCAAAAAGGGAAGCCGAAAAACTCTGCACATTTTTGCCTGATAGCTCTTCTAGATGCCGAAGGCAAACTTCTTGCCAAATACTTACTTTCACATCTAACAGACTAGATAGTATATAATTTGCTGCCACCCTGTCAAACAGGTTTTAAAGCAGGATGTGCAACTTTAGACAACATAGTTGCATTGACTCTCCTCCTTGAGAAGGCACTAAATCAAAGAAAATCACTTTATGTTTGCTTCGTGGATTACTCCTCCAGATTCAACAAAGTAAATCGCAATCATCTTTGGTCAAAGTTCCTAAAGTTGGGCATGGATAGCAACTTGCTACATCTGATAATAGCTCTACACACCAACACTTTGATGCAAATCATGTTGTCAACCAATCAGCATACCTCCCCCCAAAGGTACCATCAAGAATGGGCTAAAACAGGGGTGCGTACATGCTCCATCTCTCTTTTCATTATACAACCCTGACTTGAGCAATTATATTAAAAAAACAGAATTCCTGCCTCCAAAACCGGGAAATTTCCAGTCAGTTATCTGGCATACGCAGATGACCTTGTAATCTGCTCACAGAACCCTATGGGATTACATCAGTTTAACTGCGCTGAATGAATATAACCAGATTAACAGTCTATCTGCTAACATCAAGAAAACAAAAATCATTTTGTTTGGGAGGGGTCCACATAATTTCAAATGGAAGTTTGGCAATAATACGGTGGAGTCAGTGAAATCATAAGGGGTATTTGGGTTTCCAGGAGGACAAACATCTGATGGCTACACATCATATAAATATACAAAAAAACAAAGGCTGTCACCGTAACAAACGCCTTGAAAAGGTTTTTGCAAGTTTACGGAGGGCACACGTTCAGACCAACTATCTTAGCCTTTAGGTTTACACTAATTCTTCTTATGGGCTATGCTTCAATAGTACTAAGTGAAAATAAGATTAATAAAATAGGCACCATGTTCATTCAAAATGCTAGACCTCTATTGAATTTATGAAGTTCTACTCCACATGCCATGATCAGACTCACATTAAATCTTCCATCACTCGAAGCGGTTCACTGGATCCAGAAAATCAACTACTTTTGTGGTTGTGTCTCTGCAAAATTAGATTCTTTGCGAGGGCTGATATACCAAGAGCTGACACATATTTTTGCAGCTAGCTTGTGTCCCTCATGCGAGGAAATGTATATTCTTCTCCAGGATCATACCCTACATATTACACAGGATCTGCTGCAAATGTCATTATCAACCCACAAGAGGGTTATTAGAGAAAGACTTCAGGAGTCCTTTAGTCTAAGGGATTTATTAAAAGCTTCACAATACACGCACTTGAAGCTTCTCATAGAATCTTATTTCCAGTCAAATCAACAGAACATTGATTCTAATTGAGAGGCACCAACAAAACAAAAAAAATCAGTTTCTGTCTACTATATATTCATCTGAAGGAGTTTGAAGGCCTCTGGAATTCTACATCCACTACCTCAAATTGTAGACTTTGTAATAACTGCAAGGAATCATTGAACCATATTATCTGTCTTTGTCCCTAGTTGAGTGATATTCGCAGCAAGTATTTACTCCATTCCTTCAGGAAGCTATCTTTGCATACCATAAAAGAGGCAGATATATATTTTGTTTTATGACACAATCAAATGCTTTTGTAAGAAAACTAATCAATTTATGGACATAACATATGTGAAACTCAAATTAAAAGAATTTAAATAAAGGGGCCTGTAAAGAAAGTTGAACATATTTTATGTACTTTTCTGAAATCACTTCAGTTGCTGGAGAAATATAGAACTATTTTATGAATTTTAACTGTTTCTTCTAGCACATTTGTGTTTGTGTTGTTTAGAGTGTTGATTTTGACAATATAAATTATGTATTTTATTAGTCTGAATTATGTATAGATATTTTGTGCCAAAATATACATTCTACTCAATAAAAAGAAATATATATATATATATATATATATATATATATATATATATATATATATATATATATATATATATATATATATATATATATATATACACACATACACACCCCGCGGGCGGTTGTTCGACTGCCAGCACCGGGTCTGCATTTCCCGTGCAAGAAATGCCTGGCCCATGATACTGACGCCCTCTGGTGACCGGGCACCGCCGACGCTGATGCCGAAGCGGTGATGAGTGTGTGGCATGATTGGAACTTTTCATTTGCCGGTCCCCCTCCACCCAGAGCCTGTGCCTGGTTTGAATTTCCACTCGATTCTGCTTGTCATTATGGACATGGTAACCCTTTTTTTCCTTAGAGACAATAGCCGATTGATTATGAACATTTGGTTTGCTTCATGGCCCTGGTGATTTGTATGTACAAATAGTGACTCTCTCTCAGACATTGTGCCTAAGCTTTGTTGTTTTCCGCTATGATGAATTATGGGAACAGTAGTCCCGTTAGTAACATAGGCCTGCACTGGGTGGTTGACATTCATGTCTTATAAATTATTAACTATTTTAGTTAGGTTCCGGGGTACAAGTGCGAGCATTTTTGACCTCGGTGAACCCTAGTGCAATTTTTCATCGACAACAAGCTGGCACAAATGGACAAATGTTAGATAAGGGCAAAAGGTCTTTTTACCAGAAGGCATATTACGAGTGCGGCAAACCTATTTGAGCTATAAATTGTTCCATGTCGAGAAATGTTTTATACAGCAGAGTCGTTTGTTTTTATCTCAGTTTTGTACATATTATGTGTCGGATTTATAGGTGATATATACGAGTGAGGGGCGCCACATGTTATAGGTACAGAATGTTCCCACCTAGGTTTCAACGGAAGTCAGGTTTAACTGTTAAAGGCACTTTTTTATCACCCATGCTTTTAAAATGTATGGTAAAACATTGGACTAAATATAAGCATTAAGTAATGTTTATAAATGTAATAGGCTTTATCTGCTACAGCATTTGAGCTTACTGCATAGGGTACTTACTGATGTAATGTGCGTGTAAGTATTTCTTCAATGTTTATCTTAAACCTAAGTGGGACGGACTATATATAACCACTCTGTAATGGCGCCTTTCAGATTGACAAAGACTCCTGTGGAGTCGAAACGCGTCTCTCGTTATTCTGGGTTGAGGGAGACCTGAATCATTAAAAAGAAGCCTTAATCCTACACTCGTGAGTCCATGTCTTCTTCGTTGGATTTGTATCTGAGGAAGCTGGAGTGTCGTGTATATATATATATATATATATATATATATATATATATATATATATATATATATATATATATCTCAAAAGAAAAAATGTGCCACAGCCCGGATCCGGAGAAACCAGCATGTATTGTAACTGGCGTTGGCTACAGCACCATGTTGTTCACCCTGACGCGTTTCGGCGGATTGCCTTGTTCACAGGTAAGTAACAACATTTACCAAGTCCCAGGTGCTTTAAATAATGATTGTATCACGTGCCTGTGTGTTCACACACTACGTTTCTCATAGTTCAGTTCGTATTGCAGTATAATGTGTGTACTGCCACATTGACGATTTTCCATACTACAATACTATTCAGATTTTCTTACACAGGCATTGCATCTTCGATTTTCAAAAGCAACTTGTGCTCAGGATTCATTTCTTGCTGCTGCCAAACGAAAGCCAACCATGTGCAAAGTCCGGATCCTACCAAGCAGAGGTGTGTAACTCTCTTGTCACCCTTTCTCGACTCCACTGTATAATCGCCGGTAATCCATATGCTTACAGGGGGTGTGCGGGTCATGCCCCCCTCATCTAAACACTCCAAAGGTTCACTGTCGTCGGGGTCCCCCAAACCTGCAGGGCAGCTGTGGCTACAGGAGACAGAGATTCCTGGTCATTAAGTCCAAAGAAAAAATGTGCCACGGCCCGGAACCGTAAAAAACATTTGGACTGCACTGGGCAACTTTGAAGTGACATTTGCACCATTTACGAGTATAAAAATGTCATTTTTATTGACCAGTGCAAACATTTTTTAAAGTGTAGATAATTGAAAATCTGACTGACCGGAGCTGCTCTCCTCCCTCCCAACCCCCCCCCCTCTCCCCCCCGCTCCTTGAGAGCCTCACAGGTGAGTAGCACGCTTAAAAGTCCTTGATTGATAGATTGATTGAAAATAAGAAATTAATGACTCAGTATAATTGACCAGCACCAGAGCAAACCATTGTTGCTTTGTACATTACCTCTGTATCATTTCAGCTTTGGTTCACCAAATTGCTTTCTTCTTGGGTGGTATCTCACATTTTTTACAAGAACATAATCCATTTAAATGACGTTCAGTTGTTTTTTGGGATAGTATATTTGTTAGGTAGTTCTACTTATAACATATGTATTTAAATGTTTACTGAATAATAATCCTAATTTATTTTGGTTAATTCATGTTAAAGGTATATTCACCAATTCAGTAATCCATTATTTCTGTATAATGTTTTTACATTAATGTTTGAAATTCAACAAAATCTTTTAAACACAAAAAATACAGTGGCCTCCCTAAAAAATTTTTTTTTGCCACCAATGGTAAAATTATAGGTGCCTCAAGATTAGCACTCCACCTGGAAGTTTCCTAGAGGCATGTACTTCGTGAAGGAGTAAATATCACTGGTAATGATTACAGCAGACGTGTGAAAATACAGTGAATGGATAACATAGTGGAAAAAATACACTTATGCAGCTTCTATATAAACAAAGTACATCATTAAGATCAGACAATAGAAAATACAAGCAGCCCAAAATTATACTTTAATTTTAAGGGCAGAATTTACCACTAAAGGCAACTAGAAACTCTCATTAGCTATATGTCTACCACCCATTTTGTCAAATGACTATTTGAATAATAATCCTAAACTAAAATGTGGGTAAACATGTTGGTGCTACGGTTACATTAATTCTGCCTTACTCTACTGTCACTTTAGCATCATGCATATTTACCCGACGCACAGCCTAGATGCTCTATATTTGAACCAGTTGATATGATAAATTATGCCACCTGGGTCTGTATTGCCTATCGACCGAACATTACTGTTTTGGGGCATCACTGAGATGAGTAAATCTGTTGGACAGACTCATCCTGGCACCTGAACTAATTCCAGGAATTTTCCTCTGCATGGCAGGGTCCCAGCAAAAAAAGGCCAACTGTGGTGCTAGAAATAGATGGTGCTCTGTAGATCAGACACACAAGGAGGAGCAAAGGGCTAGTTGAAGGTCCAGCACACACGCCCTAGGTAAGACTGAAAAACAAAGGTGTGCAGTTCCTATGGAAGGTAGGTCGGAAGGGTCCTGAATGATCAAGTCCGAGGGATCTGATCCGAGGGATCTTATCCTTCAGGAGCAAGAGCCCTCACATGCCCCGAGGGGTGTCATGCTTCATCATTGGGCAGCTCCTTGTTGGGCCGGCGCTGCAATGCCCAATGGGCCCCGCGAGGGGGCTCTTTGCCGGAGTTCTTTTGAGCTGCCGTCTGTGAAGTGTAGTTGTAATGGTGAGGGTGTCGTGTCGTGTGTGAGTAGAGTGCTGCAAAGTATCAATGATGCGCGATGGTGCAGAGATTGACTTATCGCTGCTGAACCTGGTGAAGCAGTTATTACCTGTCCATCGTTCAGTGCTAGCCTTGCCTGGACGGTAAAAGGCCATTGCCTTCTACCTACATACCACCAAGCTTTAAAGGGGCCTTTGAATCGAAATGGCTAATGAGACCAAAACAATGACAGGCTAAATAATAATCTTACAAATTGGTGTAGAAATTATAACTTACATGATGGAATAATGAACTGTGGTTCTGTATTGCCAGCATAGCCCAGCTTAGTGTATCTGAAATACAAAGAAAGAAGGTTGAGAAATGACTTGGTCCGCACACTGAAACTCTGTGTAAGAAAATAAATCAAACTTTTAGTATTTATCTTAAGTCCTAGGTACAGATTTACTAAAAACCATGCAGTTCTGCATGGAAGTCTGCAGCTCTGCGTTCATCAAACAAAGAACAATCGCGCGTCACTATATTTGCAGAGTCGTGTTTTGATGATGTCGTCGGCCATGCTCATGCAAAAACATGACAATTTAGTGTGACACTAAGCGTTATGCCTCTGCACAACGGTGAGTGTGGGGTGTCTTTTTTCACATTTACACTGGAGTACAAATATCTATGGGAGTACACCTGGCCAAGGGTAAGCTGCAAAAGATGTGCAAGTTAGCAAAAATGTTATGTTACATGTTGGAATAGCACATGATATTCTTCTTACCCAATGTCTGCTTCCGGTTTCATTTGATACTAGAATTCTACGCAAAACCAGGTCAGTAGATATTGCTTTGCTAGGAGTCCATAGTGGTGTTTGGCCTGTTCCCACTTTGTTATGCTCCCTCTGCATATACTAACAGTGGTTTGTCTGTTAGAAATATTAGGAAACAACAAATAACAAGAGCCCGTGGTTGAAGTCTTCATATAAGTTCAGAAGAGGTCAGGTATGGAAACTTCAGAAGACAGGACATGGAAATTATCATAAGAGATAGTGTGGTTACATTTCCAGGTTAGGTGACAGAACTTCCAGGACAAAGAGGGCAGTGTTAGTATATAAAACTCTCAGAGCCACTGGGTAGGAATCTATCAACATCCCTACTTGTTTTGCTTTCCGCTTCTGAACCAGTTCGTCACTCAACCTTGAATCCCTACACTTTGTTGTTTTCCTCTTTGGCTGTTCCCATTTCCACCTCAGTCCTCATTCCTTAGAGAACTCTAGTTCTTTCATTGATCGGCGAATGCAGACTGCTCCAAGGCTCTACTTCCTCAGCCTTCCAACTCCTTACTTGACCACTGGACATTCTGCTGGCGTTCCTGTACTGGTGTCCCGCCTCCACATGTGCTGCTCTCCTCTCCTCTCCTCTGCATCTGTTGGCTATGAACCTGTATATTGGTGACTGGGGCAGTGCTTAATTTGAGCCAGTGGTTGCCGGTGGGGGCCTCCAGCACTTACTTTTGATGGACCAGCACTTATTTTTCTGCATTAGATATTTCCCGAGAGCAAAAGAGGGAAAAACAGTCACAAAGGGAGAAAGCAGGAATATGCAAGAGTCAGATAAAGCTGCGGGTAGTGAATTAAAGAGGCCGATGTTTAATTGCACCGGCCACAGACTTCTGAGTAGGAGCTTCGGGCACCAGCACTCTTTCATTTACAAATGAAGCACTGGACTGGGGCCAGTTAGTCTCCCTGAGATGATTAAGAGGAAGGCTGCTAGCACCCTTGCTTCATGCACTGCACATTCAGCTATTTATTTTTTCCCAACATTTTCTACACTTTGTTCTGTATTTTGTTTTGCCAAGATTATTGATAAGTGGTTGTGTGATGATCCGAGGCTGCTGTTGGCACCATTCTGAACCTCTGTCTCCAGTGTCTTACTGTTAGACCGTTGAGCCTTAGGGTGGTCTTCCCCCAATCTTTTTGCTTTTTTCCTCCACTTTTTGCTGAATCTTTTTGTTGGCCTTAGGACTCTAAGCACTTTACCACTGCTAATCAGTGTTAAAGTGCATGTACTTCTTCCCTGAACATGTGTGTGATTGGTGTATACCTGATTAACATATTTAATTTACTTGTAAGTCCCTTGTAAGGTGGTTTACCATATACACAGGGCATGTAAGTTAAATACTATGAGTGGGCTGAAGCACAGATTGTCCCACCCACAGAAGTAGCCTTTCAAACATGTCTCGAGGCCTGTGTGTGAAGTTTACTGCCACTTCAACCTGGAATTTAAAACTTCTTGCCAAGCCTTAAAATCCCTTTCTACTACACATAAGTCACCCCTAAGGTAGGTCCTAGGTAGCCCAAAGGGTAGGGTGTTATGTAAGTAAAAGGTAGGACATGTACGTTTATGTCTTGCAGTCCTGGTAGTGACAAAGAGCCTATTTCATTGCTCACTACTGTGAGGACTACTCCTCTCATAGGTTAGCATTGGGAATTCCTTCATCCACGTTTAAGCTGTAATTCCTGATCAGAGAGGAGTACCCTTTTCATGTTTTATATGTTTGGAATGGTATTGATAAATCCTACTTACTGGTGAAGTTGGATTTAACATTACTATTTTAGAAATGCCACTTTTAGAAAGTGGATATTTCTCTGCACTTACTGCTCTGTGTGCCTGACAGCCTGACTCCAAAACACGTCTGAGGTGGGTGACAGCTACACTTTGTGCATTCCCTCTAAACAGCCACAACACAGGAAGGATAGGTGTGTCTGAGTACCCATCTACATGCATCTGCATTCTGATGGCCTTGCTTGGGCAGGATGGAAGGGAGTAGCTAACACTTCACTTGAATAGGCATTGTCCTGTCCCCACACAAAGGGCTGATTTACCCCCCATAGATAGCCAGGCAGGCATGACTGGGTGAAAGGGGAACCTGTGCACTTCAGAGAGCTGCTTTGAAGTCACCTCCCATATCAAAGATACTTTTGGGTATCAGTACTGGGACTCTGACCCCCTAAAATCAGACACTTCTGGATCTTGAACTGAACCTCTGTCAGAAGGACTGCTGTGCTGCTTAAAGGACACTTCTTTTGGACTTCAGACTTGGAAGGTCTGCTTTTCTCTTGTGTTGCCCTGCTGCCTGCTGCTCTCTGACTTTCCTGAAGAAGAGCTGGACTCTGCCTGCACTCTGAGTGATCTCCAAGGGCTTGTTGGCTTGCCTCCTGTTGCTTGACTCAGGAGAGTCAATGTTTCTACCCCTGAAGCTGTGCCTGGCTCACTACAAGTGCCCCAGATACTTGTAACACAGATTTTGAGGCTTCTTCTGTCTGCTAGTAGCAGAACCGGCGCATCAACCCGGTTGTGGGAGTAAAATTGGCGCATCGCATCAGAACCAGCACTTTGCCTCCCGAGTTCTATGCATAGGACAGTGTATCGCTGCTGCTGCAGATTGGTGAGATCGACGCATCCCCTTGACTGCGTGGCAGAAACTGGTGCATCGCTCTACGCCTCTCGACTCCGGCACCTGTCTTCGTAGGGGACGCATCACCTTCAATGCATGGAGAAGATCGAAGCATCTCATTGCTTGTGACCAGGAAAGGTACTTTGTTCATCTGGGACTGCCTGGGTCCTGTAGCTGGCCTGCATTTCCATGAGGTTGGCCTGAACTTTGACTTTGCCCCACTCTAGTGTGACCTAGAGTAACCTTTTTTGCGCTATTTGCTTCTAAGCGCTTTATTACATTTATTCTTTTAAAATTCAATATCTCAACTTCTATACATTTTGGTCTTGTTTTGTTTATAATATAATAATCAATTTCTATAAACCTGCATGGAGTCTTTTTGTGGTGTATACATTGTGTTACTGTGTGAGTGGGTTGCACAAATACTTTACACGTTGCCTCGTTAGTTTAGCCTGACTGCTCTGTGCCAAGCTACCAGAGGGTGAGCAAAGGCTATCTTTTAGTGTGTATCTAGCTTACCCTGACTAGAGTGGTTGTTCCTGCCTGGCCTGGGTGCATACCTCAGCCAACCAGGAATCCCATTTCTAACACCTATTCCTCTATTTTTCCCCTGGCTTCTAATTGAGGTATTACTATTCAGTTTATTGATTGGAACAGGTGGACAATTTGGGATGTGGGCTGCTTTTTGAGGGGTTCTTATACAAACGAATCCCTACATTGGCTCTTGACAATGTAAATGTATTTGGCCCTGCGCTTGCACCATCATTCAACACAACCCCATTTTTTGCCTGTAAAAGTAGACCACTCCTGCCATGTGCCACGCAATGCACAGCTCCGCCTCAGAAAAGCACCTGCGCAGAGCCATAGTAAATCTGGTACTTACAGTTAGCTTATTGACTGTACTAAACATACTTTACAGAGGTTCATATTTTGGGAAATGTATTTTGCATGCAAAGCCTGCCTATATAAAGGATGCCTATTTCTGAATTTGTGACAATATTAAGCCAGGTGTTAGGCATTTCTAAATTGCTCAGTGATTTGGACTAATTAGTACAAATACAATTATTCCGCAAATTAAGTTAATTTACAATCATGCAGTTGTGTTGACAACTTGGCGCGTTTGCGTCCCTTGAGCTGTGCAGCTGATTAGCACTGATCTCAGTCATTTAGCATGGTTGTTTTTAATAGGTGAACAACAGTTTAGGAGTTACATTAGAGTGTATTAACAGAATGCAGCAAATACATTTGGAAAACGCATGTAAAAAATGGGTCCCTCGGTGCTAACGGCTGGATGTCAGCAAAGGACATATTCTAATCATAAACAATGCTGAAGACATTGTAAAAGAGATTGTATAAGAAGTATATTATAAACTAATAGCCTGCTGCTGAGGGTTGTATCGGTTGTTAACCCGTTGCGTGCGTCCGTCGGCCAACGGCCGTCGCGAGCACTACCTCTGTAGTGCTGCGAACGTCCGTTGGCCGACGCGGCCCCGCCCACTCCGCTAAACCGCCGCACCGCGGCGGAATTGCCGCCGCGGTTAAGCGGTTAAAGGCCCTGAACATGAGTTACAGGCCTGACCAGCAGGCATAGCCCCAAGACAGAAGGTCTATAACATTCCACCCACTGAGAGAAGAATGTTTTAAAGTAAAAATGGGAGAAACAGGAAGACAGACATTGGAATGTTAGAATAGAAGGTCATTACTAACCCTGAGCCGCTTCATTGTCTTCAGTGGAGCTCCCTATATTCTAATGTTCTAATGAACACTACATTTCAAAATATTTCTATTTTAGGACAAAAACATTTTTCACGAATCATAATAAAAATATGCTATTCTTTCCACCTTTATCTGCCTACACTGATGACTGGAGCAAGCACTAGGCAAGCTAGGCACCTGCCCTCCAAGGCACTTACCATGGAGTGGATCCTGGAATTGCTACTGGGTGGCAGTGCTCGGAGTACCAGTCCCGAACAGAAATGGGATCAGAGGAAGGCAAGGTAGGCTAGTGCCTGGAAGCCCCACCCCCTCTATCCCTCCAAGGGCTGGGTAGGGGGGAAAATACAATGTAGTAGAAGAAAATGCTAAAGGAGGTGAGGGGACAGGAAGAGGGAGATCACAGAATGGAGGGAGCTGCAGTTAAAGAAGTGAGAGGGGGAAAAGAGGTGAAGAGGGAAAGAGGATCTGTAGGAGGAGAAGTAAGATAAAAGGAAGAAGGGGGTAGCGGGAGACAAGGGGAGAGATAGGAAGGAGGGGGAGTTGCAGAAGGGTTGAACAGGAGAGAAAACAGCTGCATGTAGACAATGGGGAGAGGAGAGAGTAATACAAGGGGTACAGGAGCAAAGGAATCTGCAGGAGGAAGACCATTAGGGAGAAGAAAAGCCGCTGGAGGGGAGACCAAATGATGAAGAGGAAAGCTTCAAAAGGAGAGGTCAAGGGTGATGGGAGATGGTCAGTGGTGCCTGGTGACCCTGATGGTGGGAGAGGAGGGACCGAAGGGCATTGGGAAACAGGGTAGGCGCTAATGGAATAGTTTTTGTGATGTATTGTAAGGTGTTTCTGTCTGTGGTATTTAATATGTTATTGTAAGAGGGACTGGTGTTACTGTGATGGTACTGGAAAGGTGGTACTGGGCAGTTTTGCCAACACCTCCATGTAGTTGGGAGTGTGAGGGTTGCAACCAAAAGTCCACTTTTCCTACAATGTAATAATCCCTGAACTAGCTACTTGACAGCTCAAGAGGGCATCACCCATACTTTCTTTCAGTGATTGAAATCTAACAGCTGTCTTTACAAATACCACTACATGATATCACAGAAAATTACACAAAGGAACTACAATGTTGATGGTACCAGGGAATTACCACTGACAAAATAAGACAGTGGTAATTGTCTTACTGTCATTATGCCCAAAATTGAAAATAAAAGCTAACTATAAGTATCTAAAACAAACAAGAAAACTGGTACTCGGGGATATAGATATTAATATTGAAAATATTTATAAAGCGCATCTTTTACCCAGAGGCATCATGGCGCTAACTGTGAAACTAAGGACAGAAAAGGGGTCAGCTGATAAAAGGCCAGGTTTTAAGCTTCTTCCTAAAAGCAAGAAGCTCTGGTATGGATTTTAAAGAGAGAGGGAGACTGTTCCATTTGGTGGCAGTGTTTCTAACAAAGCCCCTGCCACCCCATCGCTCTCGTTTGTAGGAAGGAACTACCAAGTTTTTAGAGGAGCTAGATCTTAAGGATCTCTTAGGGACGTACCAGGTAAGATTTCTTATTAAGTAGTCTGGGCTGGTTCCATATAGTGATTTATGTTTAAGGCACAATGCCTTAAACGTAATCCGTTTTTATATGGGGAGCCAGTGCAAAAGCTTTAGATAAAGGTAAATCTAAAAGAATTATTGCACATGACAATAAAGGTGAAATATTTTAATACAGACTGTTCGTAGATGGATGTTTGTTAAACATTTCTTGAAGTAAGAGCCATGTGGATAAGCGCATAAAAATGTAAAACCTCTAAGTAAAGTCTTGGAAAGCTTTAAATGAAGTCCAGTTAAAATAAATGTCTTTTATAGTCCCTACTTTTACAGGGGTCAAAAAGGATGGGTTTTTTGTGACCAGGGGCCACATTGATGCCAGCAGAGTGTGGCTGGGTGGGTGCGGGCAGGGTGGGGTGGAAGGTGGGTGTAGGGGAAGAGAAGCAAGTCACTGAGGTGTACAGGCACAAACACCTAACCTCCACTGCTAGACATGGGACAGTGGGAACGTTTTAGCCATGTCACTATGAGGCTTGATATTTATTCCTGGCTTGACCATTTTACCAAAATATGCTGGTTGTGAAATCTGTTTTTAAAGTCTTGAGCCGGTTCCACAGTCCAGTGGTTTATCTTGGGTGTGAGTAGATCCTGAGTCTCATCATCAGTATCTTTCACACCCCTGTTGTGATGTAGTGAGCAAGATGGAAACTATGAAACCACAAGGCATTTTTTTTAAATAATCTTGGCCTCCCCTGGTGACAAATGGTGCACTCTTGGGTAATCATTTTCTGAACATAATTCTGTGCTATTTGTTTAACAGAGAGAGAAAAAAAACTTTAAACTAAACTCTGGTGGTAAGTATGTGATAAGAAAACAGAACTGTAACAATAATCATTTTATATTACCCATGGGGAAGAGCGCACCTAGTCTGATAGTCCACTCACTAAAATATGGTGTAGTGCGAAAGCAATGAAACTTGAAACATGGAGTCCTGCACTGTGGAGATGGTCCTACCTCACAAAAGTGTTTGCTGATAGTCAAATGATTTCCTTCCTAAGACTTTGTCCCCTAAATTGCCATTATGTAATAGAAGTCAATGAGCCACTGAAGGTTCGAGCCAAGCTGGAGCCAGATGACTGGCTCTGGCTCAGCTCAAGGTTCTCTTGGATTCATGGACCCAAAACAAGCCTAGCCTTCTATATGCCAACCACTCTTTAACCTTATGCACCAAAAATTAAAACAAAGCAAAATATGGGGCAATCCAGTATTCCTGGGAACCTGGGTATACAATAATACCAAAATGGACAATGCTCCCTCCAAGAAAGCTTGCAAGACTATGTTTCTGAGGAAGGACTTTTAGACAGGGTGAACAGTTATGCTAGTCTTTGAGACAATAAATAAATAATGTTGACTGGATAATCTTTCGGTTTAAGAAGCACAGACTCAAAGTAGGAGTACAGGTTTGTCACAATTGTGTGCATCATTTAAGGTCAACATATAAATACATCAATGTTTCAACCCACAAAACAAGTGATTTCCGATGGGGTCTTCATCAGGACAATGAGGTAGCAACCTACTAGAATCCGACGATATGGATTACCCTACAGATCTTGTATGAAAACATTTATTTCAACATAGGATCCATATGTATATGGATCTTACCTCTCATTGAAAATTAACATGAGTAAGCAAAGCCTCTTGTCATGTATGCTGTAAAAGCAGGGAGAGATATTTCAGAAACTGGAGACAATTAAATGTGAAATCTCTCGAAGTCAGAGAAAGCCTTCTAGTGGGCAGGAAAGAATTGTTGAGCACAATGGCATTGAAAGTCAATAATACCCTTCTAATTGAGACCAAACCCATATTAAAAGTGCACATAAAAGAGAACTGCATGTGCATATTAAACGTATTGTAAAATATTTACTTGTCAAAGAAACTTCAGGTTGAACAAAGTTATGGCAGCCACAATGTTATATAGTAATCCGTAAAGGCTGTGCAAGGTGGATTGAAGGGGACTTAATGAATAACCCCAAGGTAGGGACCCAAAGGTAGAAAAAGAGGCCATGCTAGATAAGTTAATACGAAACCAGGACAGATGCAAATTCACCTCCGATAGTGAACGTTATTGGTGTTTCATCAGTGACCCCACAGTGGAGACATAACTTAAGTTAAAAACTATGGTCTTTCATTAACATAGGTGTGTGCAAGGCAGGGTGGGAAATATGAACTCCATGATGTAGAGATCGTGAATGATCAATTATTCAGTATCTGCAATGCTGTTAATGAAAATTTTATTGAGAAAATCAAGAGGTGTAATGAAAAACTGCAACATTGTGCCATCAAGTGGACTGTCAGTACTTTTTTTGTCCTCATTTCAGCCTCAGATTATCTTGTAGATTTCTCTTATCAACAATGTTCTATCTAGTGTCAGAAAACTGAGTGATCGTTATTGCTGAATATTGGGGCAGGTTGTGACTGGTTGTCCCCAGTACAATTGTGCTTCAGTAAATCTATGATGTTGTTAGAAATGGAGGTCTCTAGTTGGCAGAGGTAGGTACCTTTGTCCAAATAGGGACCCTTCTTCCTAGTCAGGATAAGGGAGTTACACTCCTAAAACAACCCCCGCTCACCCCCTTGGTAGCTTGGCACGAGCAGTTAGGCTTATCTTAGAGGCAGTGTGTAAAGCATTTGCACATAACCAACAGTAACACAGTGTAAGCACTACAAAATGACACCACACCAGTTTAGAAAAATATCCAATATTTTTATATACTTAAGACAAGACCAAAAACGATAAAGAATCCACAATACAGTACTTGAAAAATAGATACTTTGCAAGATGTCTTCTAAACTACAGAAATACCTCAAAAACACAGTTCGTACAAGTCGGTAGGCTCCATCCGGGTCTACCGCGATGCTGAAAACAACAGAGTCTGACAGTTCCAGCCGACCGAGTCTATACGGGCCAGCAAAAGCGAGAACAGACTGGGTAACAGTACCTTTCTCGTTGCGGCTTACATGGGGGTGCGAGCCGGTCGTGGCAACCGTCGCGGTTGCGTTGCAAGATGGAAGCTGTGCAGGACGCGGTGTCCTCTCAATGCGGTGCAGGCAGCGGCTCGGTGACGATCATCCAGGCGACGTCCGTGAGACCAAGGCTTACGGTGCAGGGCGAGACGGTGCTCGATGCGGTGCTGGCAGGTTGCGGTGCAGGTGACGGAGCCAGTTTGCGGGAGCTGGCATCGGTCGGCCCAGATGGCTGTGTGGGACGAGGTGGTGCGTCATGAAACTTTACAAGCGGTGCCCCCAGCCACGATGCAGTCACGGGTGTCGAGTCAGCAGCAGCGGCAGTGTCGGTGAGACCAGGATGGCGAAGTGAAGCGAGGCGATGCGGACTGCGGTGCCCACAGGTCACGGTGCAAGCAGCGGCTCAGTGGCGGCGGCTCGGTCATCGTCGTCGGTGAGACCAGGGTTGCGGTGCGAGATGTGGACGGTGCGGTCTGCAGTGCCGTCAGGACACAGAGCCAGCGACGCAGTTGGTGACGGAGTCGGTTGCGGTTCCCTTCTCTGTGGCAACTGAAACAGTGGTTCCAGAAGCGGTACCCAGAGGTTGATGAAGTCTTTGCAGTCACTGAGACTTCAGAACAGGAGGCCAGCTCGATTTCAGGCCCTTGGAGAGACTCAGCACAAGTAAAGAAATTTCAGCTCAGTCCTTTCACTGCCCAAGGCAGAATCAGCAACTGCAGGCCAACCCAACAAAGCAACAGCAAAGGGGCAGTACTCCTCCTAGCAGCTATTCCAGCTCTTCTTCTTGGCAGGTTCCTTGTTTCCAGCGAGTTCTAAAGTTTAGGGGTTTGGACCCACTTATTATAGCCCAAAATCCTTTGTCCTCTCAGGCAGAGAGTGTCTGTGCCCAGCCAGAACCAGTTCTGTCCTCTCTGGTGCAGCTTCCTGGCAGGAGGTCGAGACAGTATTGTCAGAGGCAGACCAGGCCCATTCAGGTGAAAGGAAATCTCCTCCCCCTACTCTAAATGCAGCCTAGGTCTATTCAGCCCTTCTCTGACCCATCTAGACTCTCTGGAGCCACTGCTCCTCCCCAGCCCCTGTCATCCAAAACCCAGACAGTCAATCCACAAACCCAGCAGAGGCCCACTGGATGACTGAGCAAGAAAATACCTACTTTCTAAAAGTGGTATTTTCAAACACAGAATGTAAAAATCACCTTCACTAAAAGATGCATCTTTAGATTCTGAGTTCAGGCATACAAAACTTTATTTTTCTACCTTGTTCCCAGGGGTAGTTAGGTTTATAAGATGTCATAAACAAACTCCCCATTCTGTCCTATGGGAACAGGTAGCCTTGCAATAGTGAAAATCGAAATTGGTAGTAATTCTCTATCAGGACATGCCACACACACCAGGGCATGTCCTACCTTTCACATACACTGCACCCTACCCACAGGGGTACCTTGGGCCTACCTTAGGGGTGACCGACATGTAAGAAAAGGGAAGGTTAGGGCCTTGCGACTGAGTACACTTGCCAAGTCGACATGGCAGTCCCAGACTGCACACAGGCTCTGCAATGGCAGGCCAGAGTTACCTTTACAGACTGCTTGTGTGGGTGGCACAATCCAGTGCTGCAGCCCACTAACAGCATTTGATTTACAGGCCCTGGCACACTCAGTGCACTTTACTAGGGACTGACAAGTAAATCAAATATGCCAATCATGGAAACACCAATCCATAACACAATTTACAACAGGAGCACTTGCACTTTAACACTGATCAGCAGTGAGAAAGTGCGCAGAGACACTAGGCCAGCAAAAACAGAGTCAAAACCGGGAGGTCAGAAAGCAAAAAGTCAGGGGAAACACGCCAAAAGATGCCAAGTCTAACAGGTGTAATCATTGGACTCATATGCTCGGATTGACAAATCTCATAATATTTCCAAAGCTTCTTTGCTTTGTTTGAATCTCCAGCAAGATTCATATCTCTTATGTTGATAACCAAATTGATCCAATCTATAAAGTTTGGTGAATCTACTAATTTCCATCATTTACAAATTTCCCTCCTCGCCAACAATTTCAAATTGAAAAAGAATCTTCCCTGAGCTTTGTTTCTTTTAGTGTCCAACCTCTGATCAGTTCCAAAGAAGATTAATACATGGCTTACCTTGATTTCTAGGCCAAAGATTTAATTAAGAATCTTACTTACACAGAATCCGCCCAACAGCCACACCAGCAAGAAAGCCACCTGGTTCACCGAAGACCTCCAGGCCTCCAAACGAACATGCCGAAAACTGGAGAAGATCTGGCTCCACGAACGGACAGCGGACAGCTACGCCGCCCACAAGAGCGCCACCCGCAGTCACCATCACCTCATCAGATCCGCCAAAAGGGCCTCACTCAAAGACCGCCTAGACAACAACGCACACAACAGCAAAGAGCTCTTCAACATCGTGAAGGAACTCTCCAACCCCAGCTCCAACACCAACGACATCCAGCCGTCGCGAGACCTGTGCGACTCACTGGCCACCTTCTTCCACCGCAAAATCGCTGACATCCCCGACAGCTTCAACACCACGACCGCCCCGGCAACCACCGAGACCACTGCCCCCACAACCACCAACCGCCTGCTCTCCTGGACCAACATCAACGACGAGGACACCAGCGAGATCATGAACACCATCCACTCCGGTTCACCGGTAGACCCGTGCCCTCACCACATCTTCAACAAAGCCAGTACAGCCATCGCGCCCCATCTCCGGAAAATAATCAACATCTCCTTCGAGACAGCAACCTTCCCGGAAAGCTGGAAGCACGCCGAGATCACCGCCTTACTCAAGAAACCCAAGGCAGACCCCAAGGACCTCAAGAACTTCCGACCCATCTCTCTGCTCCCGTTCCCCGCGAAGGTCACCGAGAAAATCGTCAACAAACAACTGACCCGCTACCTCGAGGAGAACAACATCCTGGACCCTTCCCAGTCCGGCTTCCGCAGCAACCACAGCACCGAAACCGCCCTCATCGCCGCCACCGATGACATCAGGACCCTGCTAGACAACAGAGAAACAGCAGCCCTCATCCTCCTGGACCTATCAGCCGCCTTCGACACGGTCTGCCACCACACACTACGAACACGCCTTCACGACGCCGGGATCCAAGAGAAGGCCCTGGACTGGACCACATCCTTCCTTTCCGGCAGAACACAAAGCGTCCGCCTTGCCCCCTTCCGATCCAAGGCCACCAAGATCATCTGCGGCGTACCCCAAGGCTCCTCCCTCAGCCCAACGCTGTTCAACAGCTGCATGGCACCCCTCGCCCACGTCGCCCGACAGCACAACCTCAACATCATCTCCTATGCCGACGACACCCAGCTGATCCTCTCCCTCACCAAAGACCCTCACACCGCCAAAGCCCACCTCCACGAAGGAATGAAGGCCGTCGCCGAATGGATGAGGACCAGCCGCCTGAAGCTGAACTCGGACAAGACGGAGGTCCTCATCCTTGGTTCCAACCCTTCAGCCTGGGACGACTCCTGGTGGCCAACATCACTGGGAACAGCCCCGCCACCCACCGACCACGTACGCAACCTAGGGGTCATCCTCGACCCCACCCTCTCCATGACTAAGCAGGTCAACGCCGTTTCCTCATCCTGCTTCAACATCCTCCGAATGCTCCGCAGGATCTTCAAGTGGATCCCCACCGAAACAAGAAAAACAGTCACCCAGGCCCTCGTCACCAGCAGGCTGGACTACGGAAACGCCCTCTACGCAGGAACGACGGCTAAGCTCCTGAGACGGCTGCAACACATCCAGAACGCCTCAGCACGTCTTATCCTCGACATCCCCCGACGCAGCCACATCACACCCCACCTGAGAGACCTGCACTGGCTCCCTGTCAACAAGAGGATAACCTTCAAGCTCCTCACCCACGCACACAAAGCACTCCACAACTCCGGACCAGCCTACCTCAACAGACGACTCAGCTTCTACACCCCCACCCGCCAGCTCCGCTCGACCAGCCTCGCCCTCGCCACAGTCCCCCGCATCCGGAAAATGACCGCCGGCGGCAGATCCTTCTCCCACCTCGCCGCCAAGACCTGGAACACCCTCCCCACCAACCTCCGACAGACCCAAGACCTACTGGCCTTCAGAAGACTCCTCAAGACCTGGCTCTTCGATCAGTAGCAGCACCACCCCCCTCTTCCCCCAGCGCCTTGAGACCCTCGCGGGTATGTAGTGCGCTTTATAAGTGACATGATTGATTGATTGATTGATTACACTAAAAGATCTGCAGGTTGGGACATTCTGCGAACATGTGTATTTTATCGGCCTCTCGCAGCGTACACTTCTTACAATATGCTTGTTGTTTCATTATTTTGGCCAACTTCTTTGGTGTCCAATATGCTCTATGAAGGGTGAGAAGGTGATTTCTCTTTAATGCAGCAGGTTTTATAGTAGAATAAAGAAGTCTTAGAGCTACTTGCCAAACATTTTCATATGCAATCTCCAATTCTTCATCTTCCCATACTCAAAATAATTCTGCAGACTTCTTGTTCTCCACTGTGATTATTTCCCAATACTACATGGCTACTTCCTTCTTCGGGTTCTGCTCATTGGGCATCAGTTCTTCTATTTCAGTATCCTGGTACTCGAACCCGCTTTGTTCCGACCACCATGAACACAACTGCAAATATTTGAGTCTTAAACGTTTTCCTTCATCTTGGCCAGAATTTTCTGCCAGTCTACAAGGGCAAGCCCGTCCCTTAAATACCCCCATTTGTCAATCCCTTCTGCCTTTAATGGGTGACTGAGTTTGTCCATCAGAAATTCTGGGGTTCCTCTGCAATCCCATATTGGTGATGCATCTGAATAGTAGTGGATATTAAATATTTTCCTTAATGTTACCAATATTCTCAAGGCTGTTTCAAGTGTTTCAAGTTTCACTTGTTCAAAGAACTTAGGTTGCCCAAACTTATATAGGAACTTATTATGCCCTAAATTCTTTAGCATTGCTGCATGTAGCTGGTCTAGGTATGAGTTATCTGGTTCGGCACTTAACTTCTGGAAACATTTAAACTTAAAAGTATATGCTTATGTCTGAAACTCCAGTTACACTAACCTGCAAGATTTTAGCTTATTTCTGAGCTTCTTCCATGGACAGCCTGACTGAGTTTGACTCCCATGCATAACTACTTATAATACCTTGAATTTTCCGTATTTGCCCTTTTGGGAACGTTAAAAGAAGGCAGTTGAAAAGAAATGTGAGTTTGGAAAGTATCATCATTTTAATGGGGTTTGTTCTCCCATAGATATTTAAGAGTAGGTGCTGCCATTTCCGCAATAGGACTAGTGTCCTTACAGGTTATAATTAAGTTAATAGCTGGGAGGAGGTCTTTTAAAGTGATTGTTATTATAATACCAAGGTACCTTATTTGTTGCTTGGTGTTCTAATGTTTTCTCCCTTTGGCCAAGACATACCCTTTGTTTTATCTTTATTGATTACGTACCCAGATAACTGTCCGAAGATGTCCGCATGCTCCATCAGCCTATCTATTGAATACTGTGGATTAAAAGTGTAAAGAATAATATCAGCAGCATATAGTGCAGGTTTTATTGGCAGATCAGGAGCTCTGAATGGAATTATTGTCTGATCAAGTCTAATTGCTTGTGTGAAAGGTTCAATATAAAGTGCAAACAGAAGTAGGGAAAGTTGCACCCCTGCCGGGTTCCTCTCACTATCTGAAAAGATTGAGTTAATTCCCCATTTATTAAGATCCTAGCAGTGGGGGATTTATATAATATGTGGATTGTTTTAATAATATTTTCTGTAAAGCCAAAAACTTTCAGTATCTCTCACACATAAGTCCATTGAAACCTATTAAATGCCTTACCAGCATCTATTATGGCTATAGTCAAGGGGATTTCATAAGCAGTTGACATATCTGTTGCGCCTAAGAGTAAAGGTGTTCACCCCGTTATATGTCTGTTAGGCATGAACCCCCTTTGGTCAGTGTGGAGTATTGAGTGCATAATATCTAAAATTCTATTAGCCACTATCCCGGTAAATATTTTATAATTTGTATTTAACTGCAAGATTGGTCTATATGAGTCTGATGTTTTTGGATACCTATTTGGTTTAAGGATTGAAACACATGCAGCCTCATACCAAGTAGGAGGGATTTCTTGCTTATTGAGGTATATCTGATTAAACATTTCTTTCCAAAAGAGCACAAGATCAACTATTAAAAATGTATAAAATTTGCCAGGTATTACACCGAGCCTGGAGCTTTCTCATTTTTATTGTCTTTATTTGGTTGATAATCTCGTCTTCTGTAATCGCATGTTCAAATGCTTGCCTTTGGATCTCGGTTAGGGTGGGCAATTCATTCCTTCCCTTCTAACCATCTTCTAATTTGAGTTTGATCTGGGTTCAATTGTTCCTTATAAACTATGCAATTCATTTCTAACAGTTCAGATTTTATTTGCTCTGTTGTAGTGAGCTTTCTGCCTGTCCCTCGCTCCTCCAATACTTCAATGTGGTTTTTGAGTGAATCTGTTCTTGTTTTCCAAGTCAGTAGTGCTCCACTCTTTTCCGCATATTAGAAATACTGGATTTTACTATCTTTCCATTTGTCGTATATTTTATTATTAAGGAATGTCTTAGAGTTACTTTGGAGGTTTTCTAGTGCTAGTCTTAATTTAGAAGTTATGGTAAGATCTTTCTGTATGTTCAGCTGTAGCTCTCTTTCCTTATCTGTAATCTGCTTAATATGTTTTTTCTTCAGTTCTCTTAATTCTCTTGTACTTTGTGCTGAACGTTTAGGTATACAGCCTCTGATATATGCCTTATAGACATCCCGGACCATAATACTTCCAGTAGAACATATATTATTCTGAATAAAACCTTTAGTTAAGAGCCTCAAATCTTGAATGACTTTATCATCAACTAGGAGACTCTATTCAAGGTTTATCTTGTGATCAGCCTAGTGATTGGCAATTCAAAGGTATGTTTAACTGCTGAATGATCAGACAACAGCGCTGGTACGTGACTGACTGATTATATCATGTCCGTGACATTCTTATCGACCAGAAAATAATCTATACAGGAATGATGACCGTATTTTTTGCTGTAAAAAGTGGTCTTTTTGATCTCCATTTTTATGCCATATATCTATAAGTCCTAAATGTTTCATCATATTGTTTATATTCCTATTCATTTGTAATAAATTTACATATTTGGGTTTTGAGGTTTTGTCTAACTGTATGGTCAATACAATAACAAAGTCTCCACCGATCAAAATTGGAATACTGTATTCTAATAAATTGTATTCTAAAGTGATGAGATAGGATGGGTCATCACAATTTGGGCTGTAATACCCAGTGCACGCGAAAAGTAACCAGCCAATTCTTAGTGTAACTATTATCCATCTACCAGAAGAGTCCGTTTTATAATTTTCTAGTCTAACTCCTGCATTATTTTTGATAACTACCGCTACTCCCTTTGTGGCTCCAGTCTGATCTGAACAAATAATATCTTGAACCCATGAGAGTTCCCTGAAACACTGTCTGCATTATCTTCTTTCTAAGTGTGCTTCTTGAAGAATAATGACCTGTCGTCTGTGGGGTCCCACAAGGATATTTACTCAGCGCCACTTTATTTAACATTTACCTGCAACCTCTGGCAGACATCGTAGCTTCTTTTGGGATGTCTATAGTTTCCTACGCGGAAGACACCCAGCTGATGTTCTCACTTACTTCTGGCCTTGATATGTGCTGGTTGGTAAGCGCTCTAAATATTCTGTAGCATAGCGTTCATATCCTACAGATATTCAGCAATTAACCTCTGCTTCTTTCTATCCATCAGCAGTGGTGGCTGGTGACATTTGAAAGTGGTAGGGCGTAAAAATGAGGGATGAGTTTTCAGTAGCGAACAAGCACTGCATTTTCTTTTACTTTCACCTTGTCATAATTTTGACAACTCTGTACCCCCATGATGGGGGCCCCATCACACCCATTTGCACAGAATCACAATTACAACTCAAATACGTGACCACTGCCCTAAGCGCTCTGCAGAGAGGCCAATGATTGGATGGCCATGTATTCCAAACACCATTTTGAGCCACTGGCAGACACTGTGAGAAACTCGCAGTGCCTTCAACCACAGCTCCGGAGCTCTCAATCGTGCAAACAAGTGGTGCCACTCAGTTCAAACTATGCACTGTACAATAGTAATGTGCTACAAGAAAAAGTACTGAATCCATATCCTAGATGTAGCTAACATTATTCTACATTATCCTGCATATTGAATTGACACCTGTGCAAAACTTATAGCCTACCTGAATCGCAATGATATCCAGACTCTGCTGATGCCTAGCTGTGGTCCAAAGTCACCCCCAGATGCTCACACTGCGACCTCAAAGAAGATCGACACGGCCAAGTGAAGACGAATGCAAAATAAATGCACCTGTCTGCCTTTCACTCCAACATTGTGGTGCAGCATCTGTGATATGGGCTCTGCAATACAGAAGGTCACAGAGCAGGGCCTGCAGCAGGAGCATCCAGAAAGGAGGAGTGGACAGGTGTCCCGGGGGAACAGCAGTAGCAAATGGCCTAGAAATGCCTCCTGTCCCTTGAAAACAGGTGTCGGGGGAGGCATTCAGCCATGCTAGGAAAGCAGTGAATTCAAACCAGGCCCCACTTCTGCAAGAAATAAATAGGGTTGAAGGCTCTGAAAATACAGGACCTACAGCCTACCAACAGAACTCGCGTGCCCTCACATTCGCAGGTTACTGGTCCTCTTGTCCTGCTCCTTTATGTAGAATGGCTGCGCTGAACCCCCCCCACCTTCCCGTTAGGATCTTTAACTCGACTGGCGAATCTAGCATTTCTTTCATGGTGTGACCCCCACAGGTCATTGCCCTTAGGTGAACCCCCTCACTACCCGATCCTTTCACTCTTCTGATGAAGCTCTGCTCACCTGTTGAGAGTAGTTTCTGTTTTACAAGCTCTGACATTGTGGGTTGCTGGTCCAAGAGGACGGGGAAATTGGAACTGGCAGGCACATTCAAATTTCTTGATCCTCTGAACGTGGACATTTTTGAAGCACTTATTCTCTGTGCTAGGGCCAGCAAATACGAAGTGTCGTGAACGGCAGTGGCAGCAGCAGACTTCAAGTAGTCCTGTGTCTGTAATCAGTAAGGGAAGCGTGTTTACAATAAAATGTTATCAGATGCTGGGCTCCATTTTTTTTCGACCTGAATTGTATTAGAGCTTTACATGAGCACCAATTACATTACACAAGTTTATATTCTTTTTTTACCAGCATAGGGAAGTTAAATGATTTGCCGAGAATTACAGGATGCTGCGCGGATGCCGGGATTCGAACCTGGATCCCCAGTGCCAAAATAAGCAGCTCTTTTTATGAATGACCTGCGGCTGCAACGTGGTGCCTTTTAAATGTTGTGCATTGAAAGTTTTAACAATAGATTAGGAGCATAAGTCCCCCCATCGCCTCCTGGGTCTTAATAAGAATGAAAGCTACACCGCCTCCTCTTCCCTCGACTTTGTGCACGATCCTGAGTCACCCCACTCTTATACGGTGTATACTACAGTTATCCCTTGTTTACCAACTAGGTTTAAGGGATACACATCTACATGCATATATTGAGTGTTGTATTAGGCGCTTGCAAGCTGGGTGACAGAGGTGTCCTATCCTATCCGTACTGCTGAAATAAGCGGTCTGCCAAAATAAATTTCGTAAAGAAAATGATTAAGGAAAAGAAAAAACTCTAAGCCACATATTGCACTGTTCATCTAGGGCACCTGTTAGCAGTAGTGGCGCTCTAAATACTTGAACAACAACTGCTGCATTCTTTTTAAATTACCTGGCCGACTCCAGGACTGGGGGCTGCAGGTCACCGCACAGTACCGAGGGAAGTTATCTTGTTTATTTAGGCCAACACACATGCAGCCTGCAGTGTGCAACTTTATTCCACAAGTCTCCAGGCAGTAACCGGAATTCCGGAGCAGAATGGCGTCTCACACTAAATACAGTGTGGGAAGCAGACACCTCGAGTCTGCCCAGTGTGTTCCTAAGTCATGGTTATAAACTGCGCAGACTCGATTTCTCTGCTTCCTGCCTGCAGCCTCTACCCCACCCTTTCCCAACTCGTCACAAGGTGGGGCCCCACCCCCCCACCCCACCCTGTGACGAGTTGGGGAAGGGTGGAGTGATAATACCTCCACTCCCTGATTGACGTGAAGCCCCAGCACTTCAGGGCTTCAGTCTGAAGCGCCCGGGGTAACTTTATCCCCACGTCATCAGGGGGTGGAGACTAGGCCTCAAGGCTATGTCTTTGCCGAGCTGATGACCTCACAGGCCTCAGGGCTGTGAGATCGTCAGCCCGGCAAATACTCTAGACTTTGGGCCTCGGGGCAGGTGTTGAGTGGCAGTGTGCAGCAACCCCCTAGCCAGTAGCCTTCAGGAATAGGTCGAGCAAGTGGGTACTTTTTTTTATTTTTTATTTCTATGAAGCACTTTAGCATTTTTGGATGGACAATTTTGTTTTAATCTCCAGTTCTGACCTGGGGATGAAAGTAAAGGGGGCGGAGCCCCTACGCCCTCTCCCAGAAACTGCCGCTGTCCATCAGACCATTAACATTCAATGTCATTATTTCAATCATTTTCCCCATTCCTAATCTTTTGGTACTTATACTTTACTGTTATCCAAGTTTGTAAGTTAGTTGTAATTCATATGTTTGACTCTTAGATAAAATGTGTGACCTAAGGTTTTTTCTTTTATTCCCAAATGCTCCCCACCCATTCGTGCTCACCCTGAGGAACCCTCCCCTAAGTACCCAGGCGTCATCTACTCGCCTTGAGGGGTAAGTCGGGAGCGGTAATGTTCCGACACATACCGCAAATGAAACTCCATGTAACCTTGTGCACAAAAATGCAAAAAAGATAAGTGTTAAGCAACACCATATTATCAACTTCTCTTCCTCATCCTATATACATTTTCTGCCCCTTTCAAATCTATTCTCATTATTTTATCCCTACTATAAACTCTATTAAACATACAAGAAATCAAGAGCACAAACCTACCACAACTAAGGCACAAAGAATAAAAAATACTAATCTACTCTCTATTAACCGCTAATCTTGGGTACCGGAGTATCATGCTACTCGCCGCAAAGCACTTCAACACTTTGTCAGGGGGAGTAAGCGCTATGTAAATATAATTCACAGTTACAGTTACTGCCTGCCAACACATCAAATTTAGTATCTAGTGCAACACAGGCCCCATGAATGTCTTTCTGTTTCTGTTCCATTTCAAATTTTGACATGATTTCGGCTTTGAGACTCAATAAAATATTTTCTAGAGTAGTATTGTCTCTCTCTTGCACACTTGTAAGCATTGCTGTCATTGTTGTCACTGTTGTTACTTGTGTAGCAGCAAACAGCAGGTTCATGGCTTGACCCTCTATCTGCACTTCTTCATCACTTATAACTAGATATTCATACCTATTTGATATCTGAAGATTATCGCAAATCTTTTTTGCTTGTACTGTCTGAGATTTTACCTCACCTCTATTATACTTCCTCTTGGCTCAATTACTTTGGCTCCCCTCTTATTTTTCGCCATTATTTTCAAATCAGAGTTCAGTGATGACGTTGGCCTACTTTACATCTATTTTGTTGTAGCATCCTTCCTGCCTAAAATTTTTATGTTTGTAAAACTCTCTTGAGTGATTCTTTTATCATTTGTCACATTAAGGGCAGGTTGTGTGTTTCCCCCCTATATATTCTTGTCCTCACCTCAGGCCTCGATAAATCTACTCGCCCACTCGCTATGGTGAATAAGATTTTATCAGGGTGAGCTATATTTAGGACCTTCTCACCCATTCTGGCGACCTGACAAACAAAAGGTGTTCTGTTCACTCACAAAGTAAAGGAGCATTAAAGATGCCTTTAAATATTGTTATTATCTTGTGACATTTATTCTGTGTTCAGAGACTGAGATCAATAGTCAGTTTACATCTACAATTACTTTTCTTTCTCTGACAGCAAAGTTCAAGGATTTTGTTAAGTGAACTGTCTGACAAACCAGCTGTACAAAAAGTGTGAAATGAAAGGCTGTAGGATGTCATGTTTTATTCTAACACACTTTTAAATAGCTAAAATGTGAGGTGTACAAACATTTCACAATAAATTTCTGTAGTTATGAAACTCTTATTTTGTAATTCTGTGTGATGGAAAAAAAATATTTTAGTATAGGATGAAAACAAATTAAAACACTTTATTTGGTGATGTGCAAATGATAAATGTTTCCTGAAACCCAATTTCCAAAGATTGTTTATACACTACATAGTTTATTAAGTAAAACTGCATGTTAGTGGGAATGTTTGTGGTCATTTCAATGGAAAATGTGCTGTCTGCAAATGAGAGTGCACTACCACCTCATGCTTTAGTAATATATTTATTAAAAGTGAGTTTTTAAAGATGAACTGAGAAACATTCCTGCCCCTTTCCTGATGGAAATGCTATTAATGAACTAAGAGGCACGTCAGGGGTCATGTGTACCCTATATGTGGTCTAGATTATTATTATGCATGGAGCAAATGTTTAGTCTATTGAATCAAACCAAATACATTTTTTTGTACAGCAAGAATGCTGAACTCACATACTGGAAGGTGCTCTTGTATGTGATAATGAAGAAAAAGGTTTGCCCAGGATGACATAATGAGAGCATATTATGGGTCAAGTACATTACAGTTAGGTCGAGTAGATTATTCAAGATACTAGACCTGCAGGCCTAGTATTATTTTTTATGATTTTTCTAGACTTTCAAAGCATATCTATTGTGCACAAGATTTATTTCATATTTAGTAGCTATTGAGTTCTACAGGTTTTCCTGTGTTTTTTTAGGCAGTTTTTTTAGGCTCTTCATTGACTGCCTGTTGCCTGGGTTCACAATTTCCCCTATGTACCTCCTCCACACGCGCCCCCCCCCACAATAAACACACTCTCACCTTGAATGTCAGTTATATCAGTAGCGATTTGTGGAGCTTTTCCAAAAAATGTAGACGCTGTCTCCTTGCTCTGTGTACGCTGCCTCGAAATCTCCCAAATCTGGGTATTACAGGCTTGCGAGCAACTCCTCGGCCCCAGTGCTACCTCTGCTTCCAATGCTCCTGAGGGAAACACGTGTTGCTGCTTCCCTGCAGCAACGTGCAAACAAACAACAGGGCGCGGATCTAGATTGACTCGAAAGACGGCACCAGCACTACAGTGAAGGTGAGCCGTCCCCGAAACAGTCACTACTTCTTTTTTTTTAAGAGAGGAGGTTTCCAGGGGACTATAATCAGGTAGTCGATCATGCAGTGGGCATTCCTAGCCAGAACAGATTGGAAACCTTAAGGTATGCTAAATACCACTCCCAAGCACCCGGCGACCACCGTTACCCAGCAGCCATGTTCCTCCTGCCATCACTCCTGTGTCACCAGAACATCTCACTGTGTCTGTGCTCGCGCGAACAAGAGATCCCATACCCCGTCAGTTTCCATGCGGTATTGTGGTTGCTCTGATTCCATCAATGAATCCCAAGTGATCGAGCAGCGTAAATGTTGCATGCTTTTTCAAAAATAGGGATAATTAAAAAAATTACAAAAAAGTGCATCCAGTGTCAAATCTCTCCATGACCTCAAAAAATATATTGGACTGGTTTTGGTGGCTCATAAAAAGAATATTAGTTCTAATGCAGGACCCAACCACAAAAAAACTAGTTGACAGACTTCTAAAACATGAAATCAAATTGCCAAGAATAAGGGACAAAGCGGGTTCAAAAACACTCAGCAAATAGTGGATTGAGTTTAGATGGCTTATTATAAAAAAGTGTTTAACAATATTGACTGAGTTACAGAAGTAATACAGGGCAGATCTCCACAAATACTCTCTCGTCATACGATCCCCTTGACCAGAATAACAACGGTCAAAATAGCTTATGAAAAATACTCAGTCCCCTCCCCATGGACATGCTAGCACTTAGGGGTCACAGTGTCATATACAGGGAACTAGTTAAGAAGAATCTTATCACATTTGTGTTGGCTCTCTCTATAGCACTAACAAAGTGAAGAAGTATCCATTAATTGTAAAAAGGCCAGTTTCTGAAATGTACATACTAATATATATTATAGAATCAACAGTTTGCATAGTCAGAATACATTATGACCAGAGCCACTGGAATTATGAGGCAGAGAAGGGCCAAATTATGCAGCAGGGTTGACTAAATTATGCACCAAGAAAAGGCAAAATATGCTTTGTAATACTGCACATTTTATGATAGTATTATGCCCTTATTTTGTCATTTTTAAACTTGTTAACACTGTCTGGCCAGTGGTTGCACCTCATTAGTACCAGTCTAACACCTAAATATAGCAGTAAGCAACAGAATGGTGACCAGTCAACCTTTGCAAAGGACCTTCCACTATGCTGTATCACATGTCGCTGTGTTTTTAGTAACTTTTGAACCATTTGAACTAGGAACATTTTTTTTAATCTGCAGATTATGCAGCAGTTGATGGATTAGGTGGCAAATGCAGCAGATTTATAAATATGCAAAAATAGCCACAGCCGCACAGTCACATAATTCCAGTGGCCCTGATTATGACCCAATGCAGCAGAGGATGTAACATAGTATAACATAGTATAACAAGGTACTTCCACACCCCCACCTAAAACAATGCAGTTTGCCTCTAATCCTTTATGTTGTTCAGTCCATGTAGTATGGAGTCAACATAGTGTATCCATTTGAGCTCCCTCTTCATCAGAGAATGTAGCATGCCTCCTCCTCCTGGTTTGGGCAACACCTTTTCAATCACCTGCCAGCAAATATGATTTGATTGTAAAATTTATATAGCGCACGAATGCCCAAGGGCAATCTTCTGCAGTGCATTGTAGACGCTAGTAGTGGTACACCAATGGAGCACCAGGAACTGCACACTTAATGCAGCTCCTGTGTTGAAGAATGCAACTCTTATTTTTCTGACTGGTGTGACTTACATAAATCATATCACAGGGGCACTAAATGGCATAAGCAATATCCCTAAAGTTACAATTATTAAATGTTTTAAGGTCACTTGCATATTTTTGTGGTTACAAACCTTTGTGCCAGTACAATACTTGCAAGATATGCATATACCACACTTCAAGTGACCCACCAAAGGTGGTAATCCCCAATATGATTTTAGTTTTGTGGTGTTGGTTTTGGTAATGCTGCTCTCACTACCGGATATTTTATGCTGGAACGACTTTTAAAAGAAAACATCAATTTTTTCAGACCAGGGCATCATATTTTGGATTAGGTCCCAGTCTCTGAGAATGATTTTTCTGACTTGTTTTGCCCTTGCCCCTATTGATTTTGCATCCTGCTTCATCCTGTTTGTAATATTTGTCACTTAGGTAGGGGTAGGTCTTGTATTTATTGTGTTTCTTAATTAATTCTCCAGCTAGGTTTTCCAGTCTCAAATGTTGTGTAATGTTGTTGGAGTCAGTGATAGTTTTCTCAAGTGTGTCTAGGGCTTTTTTCCATTAGTGAGGGATTGGTCATCAGTGATCTCTTGGGTTAAGTCAGCAATCTCTCTCTCTTGTCTTTTAATATGTTGAAGTGCTGTGTCATATCTAAGTATCATCTAGTGCAAGAAACATTTATTTGCCACAAAACTACTCCCTAAATTTAGGTCTTCAATGAAGATTGCAGATTTGTTATAGATCTGAAAGCCTACATTTGACAGTCCATATTTGACTGAAGGTATTCATTATGCTAATGAAATATCGTAGTTTTTAGCTTTACTAATGCCTCCACTGTAGTGATGCATGATGAGACACCAATAGCATTCCCTTTGGAAGGTAAATTTGCATTTGTCCTCCCTCTTTTGTAGGTTTCAAATTAACATATATAGAATGGCCTGTTTTTCCACCTTTGGGTCACTACCTTGGGGTTATTCCGTACGTACCCTTCAATCCACCATGCATGGCTATTACAGATTACTATATAGCATTTTGGATGCCATAACTTTTTTCAACCTGATAAATAAATATTTTCCTATACTTTCTATTTGCACATGCAGTTCCCATTTTTGTGCACTTTTAATATGGATTAGGTCCCAATTAGAAGGGACTATTTGACATGTGATGCCTTTGTGCTCAATAATTCCCCCTGCCCACCAGCAGGCTTGTCCTGACTTAGACAGATTTCACATTTATTTGTCCCCAGATTCGGAATAAACTCTCCCTGCTTTTACAGCATATGTGGCATGAGGCTTTTCTTTCTCATGTTAATTTTCAATGAAAGGTAAGTTCCAGTCATGAACATATGGACCTTATTTTGAAATAAATGTTTTCCTATCAGTTCTGTAGTGTAACCGATATCCTTTGATTCTCATAGGTTGCTATCTCATTTGCCCTGATGAAGACCCCGGTGAAAATAACTTTTTGAGGGTCAAAACAGAGATGCATTTATAAGTTGACTTTAATTGATGCATACATTGGTCCACAAACCTGTACTCCTATTCTGAGTCTGTGTTTCTGAAACTAAAAGACCATCCAATCAACATTATTTGTTTATAAACTCAAAAACTAGAGCACTCATTGTTCACGCTTGTCACAATTCACATTAACTGAGCCATTTGTAGAGCACCTACATCTTGTATCTGTATATTGACTCATTATAACAGTAGTTAAATAACTGTTTACCCTGTTTTTTAAATCAACATGGAGTTAGGCAGGGGGTCTGGCCTCTGGCCAGGACCTGTGCCCAACCCCGCAGACTTTCTATGTGATGTTACAATATAAAGGGTGTTATTATAAGTAAGGCCGACTTACTTGGTAAAAGGAACAGAACACCAAAATATACAAAATGGGCCTATTGGCTTTATCAACAAGCAATCATATCAACATACATAAAGCAGACCTATTGTCTTTGTCAACAACATCACCAATAATTATAATCAAACATATATTTCATTAATTCACACATTGAAATGTTTAATAAAAGTGATTGTCCTAAAAATGTAATATTGTTTTATTAAAAAATCTCTTTGAGTCTTTCTTTAAATATTTTTCAGCCGACAAAATGCAGACATAAAAGGCAACCACAATGGGTCCCTGCACTACTGCTGAAGAGCATAGAGCTCCAGCTAGGGGTGCTTTAAAAATATATGGTAAGTTCTCCTCAGTTCATAGATTTAATGACCCAGGAGACTTCCTGATATGTTTAAATGTTGGAGGGCTACTGCACTCCCTACAGCCCGACAACATTTAAAGAAGCACGTGTTTGTATCCCTGCCCCTTCCAGGGGAACCGCCAGGATGTTAAAAATGTAAATAAGAATCCTTCATAGGACACTGGGGGGCGCTCCGTGCCGAGCAGTGAATAATAAATGAGCATCTCCTGCTGCTAATTTATTGTTCTTTTTTCTTATTTTATTTTTGGGATGCTCCTGGTGCCCATCAGGGTACCCTCATCTTTATTTTTGTTGTGGGCTGCAGGGAGAACCCCAGGTTTCCCACTGCCCTGCCGGTTCCATGCAAGCAACCCCTTGGGCCCTGCAGGAGCCAGCAGCATTATTTTTTAGTTTTTTATAGAAACTGGCCTGCTCAATTATTCACCCGAGGCAAATCACAATTTTTTTTTACATTAAGGGCCGCGGTGTGGGGGTCCCAGGGCCCTCTAGCTCCCTGCAAGCAGCCCCAGTGTATGGGGCCACACAGGAGCAAGGCACCTTTTATTTTTTTAACTGGGCGCCCCGGTGCCCACCCAGGGCACCCCATGGAATTGGCAAGTTGGGGGCTGCGGAGGGAGCCCCACTGCAACCCAACCAGCTCTCTTCCCAGCCCCCATCTGGGTTAGTGGACGCCAGCATTGCTCCCACCCAGCAGGACATCTTTCTGCTCTCAATGCTCCTGCACATTAGATTTCCCTGCCCATCCTCTTGTGGGCAGTGAAACTACAGTGTCCTGGGAAATGGTGTCCTCGGGGCACCATGAGTGAGCCTGCCGCGGGGGATGCAGACCCAAGGGCTATCGTATGCATCGGGGAGGGGGGCCGCACCCCCCTCTCCTCAATTTACTCCTCAGATCTGGGCCATGGGTTCCTCAGGGCCTCTTAAAGGCTTGGGAAGTCCCAAATAATGCAGTCCCCTGGAACTCTCCGAGGATCAGGGAGGGAAGCGTATCCTCTCCTCCCCAAAAAATGTAATTGCACCTCCCCCTGGGCAATGGCTCACCCAAGCTGATTGTATAATGAAAGGAATTCACTGAAAAAACCAAAGGTTGCAGGGACGTTATAGTTAGGCTCAGATTTCACTCGTACAAAACCATTGAAATTCAGCAGTTATAGTTACCTGAGCTAACTATAACTTATTCCCCACAATTCACTGCTTATGACTTCAATATTACATAACTCAATGCCATGGTCAGTGACATCACTGATGACATCACTAATGACATCTCAAATTACATCACTGATGACATCATCCACAGAACCACTCACACACACACACACTCACACCCCATGCAACCTTTCATACACTGACTCACACACCCACACAACCACTCACATACCCTTTCACAGACCCATGCAGCTACTGACATGCACACTCACTCACTCATATAGCCACTCACACAACCGCTCACTCTCCCATACAGCCACTCAGACATCCACTCACAGACCCACACAGCTACTCACACACCCACTCACAGACTCATACAGCCACTCACACACTCACTCACACACCCATGCAAACACTGACATACCTATTCACACACCCACACAGCCACTCACACAATCACTCACTCTCCCATACAGCTACTAACAGAGCTCATCCACGAAACCACTTACATACCCATTCACAAATCAATACAATCACTTACGCGCCCACTCACTCATCTATACAACCACTCACACAAATATGCACTGTGCAAAACAGCCACTCACACACCCATTCAAATACTCATACACCCAGTCAAACAGCCACTCACTTACCCATGAATCCACTTACACACCCAATCGCTCACCCATAGAGCCATTTTACACAGCCACTCAGTCACCCATACAGCCACTCACACACACACTCATCCACCCATAGAGCAACTCAAAGTCACCACAGTCACTGATATAGCCACTCACACACACACTAACCCACGCATGCAGCCACTTACAGTCACTCACTCACCCATACAGCTACTCACACACCCACTTATTCACCCATACAGCCATTCAGACACCCACTCCCACACTGATACAGTCACAGTGCCACTGAGATGACATATATTAGAAACAGTATCACTCAGTAGTACAAAAAGAATGGTGATTTAACGTATGCAGTACCTAAGTATATATCTTTAACTCTCTGAAACTTTTAGAAAAACTTACAATCACTGGATGATGTCATTAGTGATGTTATCAGTAATGTCATCAATGATGTCATCAATGATGTCACTGACCATGTCATGAATGATGTAATATGTGAGGTCATAAGCAGTGCATTGCGGGGCGTAAGTTATAGTTAGCTTAAGTAACTATAACTGCTGAATTTCAGTGGTTTTGTACAAGTGAAATCTGAGCGTAACTATAACATCCATGTAACCTTTGATTTTTTCAGTGACTATACATACATATATTCACTGAAAAAAACAAAGGTTACAGGGATGTTATAGTTAGGAAATTAAATTTTAAAAAACGTAGAAATTCACTGGCCCCAGGGATGGGGTCCCCGGGGCCAGGCCTTTTTTGTAAGGGGAGAGGGGCGGGCAGCCCCCACCCCAGGCTGTTTTCAGCCCCGGGACCCCATACTCTGGGGCCCGGCCTTATTTTTTTAAATTGTATTATTTTAAATAAAGGGAGGGGGGCCTAGCGGCCCCCATCCCAGGCCGATGTTGGCCCCGGGGACCCCATCCCCCAGCCTTTTTTTGTATTTTTTTACTATTAAAGGGAGGGGGTAGAGTGCACCCCCTCCCTGGGTCGATTTCGGCCCAGGAGACCCCATCCCCCGGGGCCCAGCCTTTCTAAAAAAAATATATTTTTGAATGGCCAGGGCCCGGCCATTTAAAGATGGGGTGGGGGGGTTGTGTGGCCATCCTCCCCGTGCCAAATTCGGTCCCAGATAACCCCATCCCCAGGGGCCTGAAAATGTAAAATGGGTTCCTCCAGGGCAACCACTCTCTATTGAGATTGCAGGGGAAGCCTCAAGGCCCCAGCCTCAGCACCAGATCGGGAGGGGGTCATGGATCCTCTGCGTCCCTATATATACAACTGGAAACGTCTTTAAATAACTCCACAACTACTAAACGGATTTACATCATTTAACAAAAAGGTTGCTTTCTGGACAAACCGCTACCTTTCTGACACATTTGGTGTAATTCCGTTCAGTAGTTTGGGCTGTAGCCGTGTCTAAAGTTCCTATGGAAATGAACATGGGGAAAATACGTTTTGGGACCCTCCTTGATCTCGGCCCCCTCTTGGCAGATCACCACAAAATTTTGAAGACACCAGCTGAAGTGAGTGTCAAATTAGTTTTGAAACATTCGCAAAGAATCGTCAAACAACGCCAAAGTTATTGGCAAATGAAAAAATGTTCTTTCTATGGAAACTGAGTCCTTACTATAACATATATATATATATTCACTGAAAAAACCAAAGGTTTCAGGCACGTTATAGTTAGAAATTAGCATTTAAAAAACCTTAGAAATTCACTGAAAAAACCATAGGTTTTAGGGAAAGTTATAGTTAGTTGGACATTGCACTCGTACAAAACCCGTGAAATTCCCCCGTTATAGTTAGTTCAGCTAACTATAACTCGCGCCCCCGCAATGCACGGCTGATGACGTCACATATTACATCACTCATGACATGGTCAGTGACATCACTGATGGGGGTCTCTGGGGGCCAACTAGCCCACCAGGAACCTCTAGTATGCGCCAGGGAGCTGCGTTGCAGAGAGGTGTACAGAGGCCACGCCCCTTTTTACACCTCTCTGCAACGCAGCTCTGTGGCACTTTTTGGAGGTACATGGTGGGCTAGTTGGACTCCAGGGACCCTCAGTATTCAAGGGGACTTAATCCCCCGGGGCTTCGGGGGTCTGAAACGGACCCCCACATTTCTTTAATTAGTGCCCGGGGGAGGTGGCGGTCCCCGGGGCGTGTGGGGGGGCTGGAGCCCCCCCACACAGGTAATTTTTTAATTAAAAAAGAAGCCCCGGGGGGTGGCGGTCCCCGGGGCTGCAGGGGCCGTGTGCCCCCCGCCATCATTATAATTTGAAAGCCCCGGGGGTGGCGGTCCTCGGGGCTTGGGGGCCTTAGAGGCCTCCCCAACTAACATTTAAACCCACCCCCGCATGCCCCCGGGACTTGGCCCACCCGGGGGCAAAATACCCTCGAAGCGCGGGAGCCCGCGCTTCGTTTTTTTTTTTCACGGTGGGATCCGCGCACCCTAAGCGCATCCCGCCGATTTTTAAAAAAAAAAATGCTTTTTTTGGCCCTGGGGGTCCTTGTGGGACCCCCTAAGCAGGCCTAGGGGGGTCAGGGTGTTTCTACCCTGCCCCCTTTTTGCGTTTTGCGCACTTGTTTCTTGTGCCTCGGTTCTACCGAGGAACAAGATGGCTGCCAACACTTCCTGATTTGGAGTGTTGACAGCCAGTTGACAGCCAATTAGCTTGCAGCTCGTGATCAGGAGGGTGCGCGGACCCTACGCGGCCATAGATATATATGTGATTTTACTTTTGATTTTCTTAGGAACTACTGAACGGATTTACACCATTTAACCAAAAGGCACGACTCTGAACCAAGGGCTGCCTTTTTGCCAAATTTGGTGTAATTCCGTTCAGCAGTTCGGGCTGTAGCTGCGATGAAAGGTTCCTATGGAAAATTGCATGGGGAAAACACGTTTTGGGACCCCCCTTTTTTCTCGGCCTCCACTTGATGAATCACCCCGAGACGTTCAGGATAGGAGCGGACCGGAGCGCCCCACGAGTTTTGAAAATTTCACGAAGATTCGTCAACCGGCGCCAAAGTTATTTCAAATAGAATGTTGCGGATTTCCTATGGAAAATAGGTCCTAACTATAACTAGGTAGCCCTTGGTTCAGAGTCGTGCCTTTTGCTTAAATGGTGTAAATCCGTTCAGTAGTTCCTGAGAAATTTGAAAAAGAAAACACATATATCTGGGCGGAGCCTAACCACACGTCATCGTGAGATCTGATTGGCTGTCAGCACTTCATCCTGGAATTGCTGGCAGCCATCTTGGGACCAACATAAATGATAGTACCCCATTGAAATGCATTGTAGTGAATCGAAGATTTTGAGGGTTACCAAAAGGAGAACTATAAAGGGTGATAACAGACTTTAGTTACATTAGAATTCATTTGTTGATGGTACCATACTAATTTTAGGAATTGTGGTTTGTTCTAAGGTGATTTTACCCTGTGAAAAATCCTTCTGCTGGGATATCATGAATCATGTTTGAGAGAAAACTATTTTCTCATACTTTTCCCATTGAGGTTTGGAAGGTGATCTAGAAGCTAAAATGAGAGCATATTTTCTGTAAATTCACATTATCTTTCTCAGTCATGTGAGAATGAAGTCTGACATTCTCAGTAAAACATGTACATCCAACAAGGGCAGAGACTGTCAGTTGATTCCTTTGTGTTCTACTGCAGCTTCCCAGAGTGTTCTAAAGAACAACTAGAGTGCTAACAGCCTTACGTATGACAAAAGTATGGCACACCTGAAGCCATCTTGATTGGAATAAACTGGTAACACTTAAAACATTTAATTTAAAAAGGAACAAAATGATGGGGTTCATTTTGTCATAGAAATTATGGTTAGTGCTGTAGAAAGAAAAATTAGGACATGTTTCAAGTGTGATCTCAAATATCTTCCTGTTATATTTCAACAGGAGCAGCCTGTCAGTTGATGCCTTTGTGTTCTACTGCAGCTTCCCAGAGTGTTCTAAAGAACAACTAGAGCGCTAACAGTCTTACTTATGACAAACTTATGGCACACCTGAAGCCATCTTGATTGGAATAAACTGGTAACTCTTAAAACATTTAATTTAAAAAGGAACAAAATGATGGGGTTCATTTTGTCATAGAAATTATGGTTAGTGCTGTAGAAAGAAAAATTAGGACATGTTTTAAGTGAGATCTCAAATATCTTCCTGTTATATTTCAACAGGAGCAGCCTGTCAGTTGATGCCTTTGTGTTCTACTGCAGCTTCCCAGAGTGTTCTAAAGAACAACTAGAGAGCTAACAGTCTTACTTATGACAAAAGTATGGCACACCTGAAGCCATCTTGATTGGAATAAACTGGTAACACTTAAAACATTTAATTTAAAAAGGAACAAAATGAGGGGGTTCATTTTGCCATAAAAATTATGGTTAGTGCTGTAGAAAGAAAAATTAGGACATGTTTCAAGTGTGATCTCAAATATCTTCCTGTTATATTTCAACAGGAGCAGCCTGTCAGTTGATCCCTTTGTGTTCTACTGCAGCTTCCCAGAGTGTTCTAAAGAACAACTAGAGCGCTAACAGTCTTACTTATGACAAAATTATGGCACACCTGAAGCCATCTTGATTGGAATAAACTGGTAACTCGTAAAACATTTAATTTAAAAAGGAACAAAATGAGGGGGATTCATTTTTTCATAGAAATTATGGTTAGTGCTGTAGAAAGAAAAATTAGGACTTGTTTTAAGTGAGATCTCAAATATCTTCCTGTTATATTTCAACCGGAGCAGCCTGTCAGTTGATGCCTTTGTGTTCTACTGCAGCTTCCCAGAGTGTTCTAAAGAACAACTAGAGCGCTAACAGTCTTACTTATGACAAAAGTATGGCACACCTGAAGCCATCTTGATTGGAATAAACTGGTAACACTTAAAACATTTAATTTAAAAAGGAACAAAATGAGGGGGTTCATTTTGCCATACAAAATTATGGTTAGTGCTGCAGAAAGAAAATTTAGGGCATGTTTTAAGTGAGATCTCAAATCCTCTTCTATTTCATTAGAAAATTCTGACATGCAGACTGAAACAATCACTTTCAATACCAGCAGTAGACTTCCAGTTAACTCCCTGGTGAGCAGTAGCTTTACTACAGTGATCTAATGAACAACTAGAGTGCTAACATTCTGAATTTATGGCAAATGTGTGACACATCTGAATGCCTTCTTGATGGAATCAAAGTAAAAAACTGAAAGCATTTCCTACTGAGGAGACTGCAGTAAATGACGAAATTAGGAAACTTCATAACAAATAAGTCTCCCAAGATGGCCACCAGAGAAAAAAGAGCCCAAATGTAGCACAAATATCACCCAGATGTAGCCCACATATAGCCCAATGACAGAAGTGTGCAAAACACTTTTTATTTTTAGTTTTTCTGCAGTTTTATATAGTGCAAACTGGTCAGGTATTGAAGCGTTACATCTTACTTGGACCCCTTATTGCGTATTTTGCACGAAGTACTTGAGATTGATCTTGCGAAACATTGAACTTTACGATTCTGTTAACCTGAAGTTGCTCTGAACCGGGCTTTCTAACACCCGTTTTTACCTACTGGTTTTAATTAATTCTCACTGTATTGTATTAGGAAAGAGGATTTACTGTTTTTATGTACACTTTTATGATCTATGTTTCTAAATCAGATCAAATAAAGTTTAATGAATTCTATGGCAGGACGGAGGCGAGGATTATGCATATCTTTCCTCACTTTATTTGCATAGCAGTTCAAAGAAAACGTAACACAACAATCATTAAACAAAAGACTACACAACCCATGAACCATTAGGGGGTAGTCTCCAAGGCAACTATAGTCCAATCATATCACAGTCCATCGTATATAATATCGTGACGTCCCTTCCGCTTCCTCTTTCTTCACTGCTCGTCAGTTAAGTGCATTCCTTACATTCTTGGCTTAATCTGACGTTGTTGCTGTTTGTATAGCGGTTTCTTGTGCACGTTATTAGCATTATTGCCTTGGTATTGCTTCATATTCCCTGCGCAGCAGGCTCTTCCCCGATCGCGTTCTCCCCCTCGCAGTTTCTCCCGCTGTGTGCTCTGTGCGCGGTGAGATCCTGTCAGGCGCGTCTGGTCCGAGCGAGGCAGCTCCGTCGAGCGCTCCCGCTGGTCTTTACGCGCGTTTGGGAATCCGGTCACTCCTTTAGTGTCCGCTTGATTCCCGACCAACCCTCGCCTAATTTTGACACCGCTACGCGGTGATTTCCCCACACGGCCACGTTAGTGACCAGCGCCACCTGGTGGTGGTAATTGGTATTGCGCCTCAGTCTATTCTTATAACAGCTTCGGGAAAGCCCAGCTGTTGGAGCACCGGCGAGGGGGCTGTCTTAAGGATTTTAAGGGCATTTGTTCTGTGTTCACACCCTCTGCTATCATGTCTTCTCCAGAAGACCATTTTTACTCCTCCTACCAGGAAGTGGAGGAGGAATGGCCCCCCAACTTCTCCCTCCAGCAGTGGACAAAGCCCTCTCTCTGGCTATTTCTAGGGCGCTGGCTCCTCTTAGGGATCAGGTTGCTAAGCTGGCGAAAAGCATCCCTGGCGTGTTCAGTGACCCAGATCTGGTGGTGGCGGGTCCAAGTAGCTCCCAGATGGGGAATAAAAGGGCCGTTAAGCATAACGCGGGGCACTTGGAAGGATTTGATAAACTTACGGAGACCTTCCTCAAGAGTGCGCGAACGCTAAAACATGCACCCTGCCGGGAGGAGGAGGGGCCCGGAGAAAATTGCGACACTGTCACCACTATTGTAGACCCCGACGGTGGGTTTCCCTTAGAGGGAGAGGGTGTATCGGAGGACGATTTCTCCTCCGATGAGGATAAGGACTCGGGCGTCCCTGGCGTCCAGAGTCCCACTCTTCTCAGTCCCCGGTTGGGGACGGGGTCCACTCGGACATGTTCGAGCCTACCCAAATTTACCATCATAGGTCGGCAGAGTGGACACCTGACGCCAAAGTGGCAGAGTATGTGGTGGGGAAAATCCATCAACCCCTTGAAAGGGAGGTCAGGAATAGGATGAGGGGAGAATGCCCCAGGCCCTCACTGAAGGGGAAGGTGGCACACATGCCTGAAATTGATGAGAAACTATGTACCTTTTTCTCCAAGTATATGAGGGATCCCAAGAAAGGAATTGATAGGTCTTGGACGTGGTAGGGCCCTTGACCCAAATTATTCAATTGACGGAGCGTTCCAAAGAGTCAGGATCCCCTTTGTCCACGGATATTGTGGCTGGTTGGGCGCACTACCCTAAACCCTAAAACACTACCCCTCCACTACCCAAACACCACTGCACTACCCTAAACCCTAAAACACTACCCCCAGCACGACACCCTACACTACCCAAACATAACTGCACTACCCTAAACCCTAAAACACTACCACCAGCACGACTCCCTACACTACCCAAACACCACTGCACTACCCTAAACCCTAAAACACTACCCCCAGCATGACTCCCTACACTACCCAAACACCACTGCACTACACTAAACCCTAAATATACCCCCAGCATGACCTCCCACACTACACAAACACCACTGCACTACCCTAAACCCTAAAACACTACCCCCAGCACGACCCCCTACACTACCCAAACACCACTGCACTACCCTAAACCCTAAAACACTAACCCCAGCATGACCCCCTACACTACCCAAACACCACTGCACTACCCTATACCCTAAAACACGACCCCTACACTACACAAACACGACTGCACTACCCTAAACCCTAAAACACTACCCACAGCATGACCCCCTTCACTACACAAACACCACTGCACTGCCCTAAACCCTAAAGCACTACCCCAGCACTACCCCCTACACTACCCAAACACCACTGCACTAACATAAACCCTAAAACACTACCCCCAGCACAACCCCCTACACTACACAAACACCACTGCACTACCCTAAACCCTAAAACACTACCCCCAGCACGACTCCCTACACTACCCAAACACCACTGCACTACCCTAAACCCTAAATCTACCCCCAGCACGACCCCCTACACTACACAAACACCACTGCACTACCCTAAACCCTAAAACACTACCACCAGCATGACCCCCTACACTACTCAAACACCACTGCACTACCTTAAACCCTAAAACACTACCCCAGAACGACCCCCTACACTACCCATACACCACTGCACTACCCTAAACCCTAAAACACTACCCACAGCATGACCCCCTTCACTACACAAACACCACTGCACTGCCCTAAACCCTAAAGCACTACCCCAGCACTACCCCCTACACTACCCAAACACCACTGCACAACCCTAAAACACTACCCCAGCACGACCCCCTACACCACCCAAACACCACTGCACTACCCTAAACCCTAGAAAAGAAACCCCCACCCCATGCCCAATCCCCCTTACCTCTCACTCCTCATGGTTCCTCTCTCCTCATGGTTCCTGCTTCACGTTCATCTCTGAGGGGCGGTGCACGTCGTTGTGAGGAAACGGAACAGCCTCTGTTTCCTTACAACGACATGGATCGTCTACATGTTTTAGAACGCATGGTCATTTACCATACATACCTTTACAACAAAATTCATTGTAAAGGCATGCGTGGTAAATGACCATGCGTTCTAAAAAATGCGTAGTAATGACTTCGTGATGTACAACGCATGCGTGGTAATGCATGCGTTGTAATGGTATCGCAAAGTAAAAAGTCGTTGTAACGGCTGTTTACCGATCGAAGCTGGCCCCTGTTCTTCAGTGAGACGTTTATTTGATTAATTAGGAGGAAGGAATGTGTTTTTTTACCGAAAAGTGCATTCCCGGCTGTTGTATTGTGAAAGTGTCCGCGTGGCCTGGTTTCACTTCCGGTGAGAGAGTGGAAGAGTCTGTTTGGATCTAAAGGAGTTCTGTTGTTGGACGGGCCGGCGCGACATGTCATCAGAAAACATAGCTAATGGAAAGCGTCCTCCCTGAAGTGTGGAGCAGTGCCATGAGAGGTCAACGAGTGTGCGTCCCACCGCAGTATGACCGTCAGGCGTGACCCATGTGCCGCCTCCAGGGTACGGGAGGCAGAAGCGGCATCGCAGGTCCTCTTGAAGACCGTTGTAGCACTAATTCTACATTTTGGTACTAGGGCATTTTAACTTCGTTGTTCCTGCCAGATACAAAGAGAAGATCCTGTGTTATTCAGTGCCCTCGTTACCTTTTTTGTGGGTTGTGGTGCTTGTCACTTCGCTGCCCCGCCGGTGCACACGACTGGGCACCCCACCTCGTGTGACATCTGCAGGGCCTCTGCCCTCGGATCACTGGTTTCGGTTTCTGGAGTGGCAACATAAACAGGTGCTCCCAAAGGACTAGCCTGAACACTTAGGTGAATATCCCCTGCACCAGCATTCCACAGAAATTCTTTCCTAGCTCTCCCACGTCAACGAGCACGGCTCCGCTCGCGACACCGTATGACGTCATCGGAGCCATAAGAGGACCTCGTCGGCGTGCTGACGTCAGTTCCACCCATTTTTTCCATGCCACCGAGGCAAACAGGGGACCGAGACATTTTCACATGTATACATAGTATAATAAATATATATATATTCACTGAAAAAACCATAGGTTTCAGGCACGTTATAGTTAGAAATTAGCATTTAAAAACCTTAGAAATTCACTGAAAAACCATAGGTTTCAGGGGCGTTATAGTTAGTTGGACATTTCACTCGTACAAAACCATAGAAATTCCCCGTTATAGTTAGTTCAGCTAACTATAACTCGCGCGCCCGCAATGCACTGCTGATGACGTCACATATTACATCACTCATGACATGGTCAGTGACATCACTCATGACATCACTGATGACATCTCAAATGACATCACTGATGACATCACTGGTGACATCATCCAGTGAATGTGTGTTTTTCTGAAAATTAAATATGTTTTATATATGTATATCTCAAGGTCGATGGAAGAATAAATGGGTATATAAGTGTCTAAATGGATGATTTTTTTGTAAAATTGATTGTATAACTGACTAAGTGTATCTTAGTGAATACATGGGTTAGTGAGTAATGTTTAAATATGAAAATATCTGTATCAGTCCCTCACTTTGGGGTCGATTCCGATTCGGGCCGGAAATCTCTCCGACCGAGCCGGACCCGGAGAGATTTCCGACCGAATCGGACCCGTGCAGTCCGACCGAACGAGTACGATGCGTCCGTATGTTATCGGACACGAGTCGGTCGGACTCCCATTGAAGTCAATGGGAGCCGGTCGTACAACGCGTACGCGGGCTCCCATTGCCTCAATGGGTGCGAGGCGGACAAGGGCGCCCCTACAGCCGAGTACGCCGCGAGCGCTCGCGGCGTACACGCACAGGTAGGGGGACCCTTGGGTCCCCCTGTGTGCGCCTCGCACGGGTACGCGTACAGGGGGTCCGACACGGACCCCCAAAGTACGGCTCCGACAGCGAGTTCGAGTCGGACGGGCGCGAGTCGGTCGGAGCGGTCGAGGTGCGCATCGTACTTACCCGGCCGGAAAACGTCTCCATTGCGCGGTGCGAATCGGGTCCGACCGAGTCGGTCGGAGCGGTTCGAGTCCGAGCGAAGTCGGTCGGAGTTGTCGGGACGCCCGGACGAGTCGGTCGGGCGACTCGCATCGTACTCGCTCGGCCGGACCCGCGTACGGTTCGGCCGGGAAACAGGCTTTCGCATGGCTTTTTTCCCGACCGAATGGTATTGGGTCCGCCTCCGACCGAGATCGGAATCGGCCCCTTTGTGTATAAGAGGCTGCATGGGTTGGTGAGTAGCTACATGAGTGTCTATATGGGTTATTAGTTGGTTTTTTGAGTATCAGTATGAGTGTCTGAGTGTCTGTATGGTTCGGTGGGGGGTATTACTTAGTGCATAGATGCATGAATGAGTGACTCACTGTTTGTATGTGTTGAAGACAGCATGTGTGCAGGACTGTATAGGTGGATGAGTATGTGTATGGATGTGTTAGTGAGTGAATGACTGTCTCAATAGTGTCTTTATGAGTAACTACATATGTTTTAAACTAGTATATGTGAGTATTGGTGTATATAAGTGAGTATATGTGAGAGTGAGAGATTGGAAGAGTTCCTGTAGAAATAAGTAGGTGTTTCTATAAGTGATTGTTTAAGAGAGTAAGTATGTGTAAGTGTCTGTAGAAGTAAGTGTGGTAGTGTGTGTATAACTGTATATGCAAGTAAATGGATGTTTGATACTTTGTTTGCATGTGTGACTATGTGTGTGAGTAACTCTATGGATGAGTGGCAGTGTGTAACAGGATGTATAGGTGTATGAGTACATATGATGAGTGAGTACATGTATGAGTGACTGTATAGGGACTGTTGGTGAATGAGTGGATGTGTGTGTAGATCTTGGAATTACTGAATAGGTGTGTTGTAACTGGTATTGGTATGTCCATTGTTTTGAAAATGTTAGTTTGTATTTTTGGGTGTGTGTATCAAAGGTTATATTAGGGTGAGAGGAGGTCTGCCACTCTATCACAAGGATGATGTCATCAGTGATGTCATCAGTGATGTCATGAGTGATGTCACTGACCATGTCATGAGTGATGTAATATGTGACGTCATCAGGAGTGCATTGCGGGCGCGCGAGTTATAGTTAGCTGAACTAACTATAACGGGGGAATTTCTATGGTTTTGTACGAGTGAAATGTCCAACTAACTATAACGCCCCTGAAACCTATGGTTTTTTCAGTGAATTTCTAAGGTTTTTTAAATGCTAATTTCTAACTATAACGTGCCTGAAACCTATGGTTTTTCTGTGAATATATATATATATATATATACATATATATATATATATATATATTTATCTACTGACGGTCGCCAGTAGACAGTTATAGTTAGGACCTATTTTCCATAGGAAATCCGCAACATTCTATTTGAAATAACTTTGGCGCCGGTTGACGAATCTTCGCGAAATTTTCAAAACTTATGGCCCGCTCCGCTCCTATCCTGAAAGTTTCGGGGTGATTCGGCAAGCGGGGGCCGAGAAAAAAGGGGGGTCCCAAAACGTGTTTTCCCCATGCAATTTTCCATAGGAACCTTTCATCGCAGCTACAGCCCGAACTGCTGAACGGAATTACACCAAATTTGGCAAAAAGGTAGCCCTTGGTTCAGAGTCGTGCCTTTTGGTTAAATGGTCTAAATCCGTTCAGTAGTTCCTGAGAAAATCAAAAGTAAAATCACATATATATCTATGGCCGCGTAGGGTCCGCGCACCCTCCCGATCACGAGCTGCATGCTAATTGGCTGTCAACTGGCTGTCAACACTCCAAATCAGGAAGTGTTGGCAGCCATTTTGTGCCTCGGTAGAACCGAGGCACAGAAACAAGTGCGCAAAACGCAAAAAGGGGGCAGGGTAGAAACACCCTGACCTCTAGGTCTGCTCAGGGGTCCCACAAGGACCCCCTGGGCAGAAAAAGCATTTTTTTAAATTGGCGGGATGCGCTTATGGTGCGCGGATCCCGCCGTGATTGAAAAATCGAAGCGCGGTCTCCCGCGCTCGAGGCTATTTGCCCCGGGTGGGCCAAGTCCCGGGGGCATGCGGGGGTTGGTTTATATTTTATAGGGCGGGCCTCTAAGGCCCCCCAAGCCCCAGGGACCGCCACCCCGGGGCTTTATATAAATGATGCAGGCAGGGGGGCACACGGCCCCCCCGCAGCCCCGGGGACTGCCTCCCCCCGGGGCTTATTTTTTTTAATAACAAATTACCTGTGTGGGGGGGCTCCAGCCCCCCACATGCCCCGGGGACCGCCACCTCCCCGGGGCTCAGTAGATGTTGGGAGGGGGGCCGCGCGGCCCCCCTCCTGGAGCCTGTGGTGGCCCTGGGGACCGCCACCCCCAGGGCCGGCTCCTGCAGTGTCCCGGGTGCCTACCCCGGGACACTGCTGTTGTACATGGCAGGACGGGAGCCGCGCGGCTCCGTCCTGTCATTTTCAAACTTGCTTTGCTTCATTGAAGCGAAAGCAGGGAAACCTGCTCTCACTTCAATGAAGCAAAATAGATTGCTTTTCCACATGGGGAGCTGCATGTCAGCAGCTCCCCTTATGGAAAAGCAATGCCGGCTCCCGCAGGACGCGGGGAGCCGGCGGGACGGTGGGGGGATTGGGGACCCCCCCACGGTCCCCAACGAGTGGCCAGGGGATGGGGTCCCCGGGGCCATTAGTGGCCCGGGAGGGGGGCCACGCAGCCCCCCTCCCCAACAATTATTAAAAAAAAAAATAATAATAAAAAAAATGCGCAAAGGGTCACTGACCATGTCATGAGTGATGTAATATGTGACGTCATCAGCAGTGCATTACGGGGCGCGAGTTATAGTTAGCTGAACTAACTATAACGGGGAATTTCACGGGTTTTGTACGAGTGCAATGTCCAACTAACTATAACTTTCCCTAAAACCTATGGTTTTTTCAGTGAATATATATATATATATATATATATATATATATATATATATATATATATATAACAACACACCTCCCATTCCGAAAGGAAAATGAGCACGCACACGAGGCTGCAAGTTAAAAAACTTCTTTATTGCATCCGGCCTTCCTCAGCCCAAGAAGTCAAGAGAGACGCGTTTCGGCTCTCACAGCAGCCTTTATCAATCTAATTTGGCGCTGTTTTGTTAAAACCATTATATACTGACAAAGCAATGGACATGAAAAAAACCTTTGATGTGATTCATGAAGAACAGCAGTTATACCGTCCTACACCAAATATATAAAAAAGGAATACATTATAATGTTACAAAAATGTGAAACACTTCAATAATGATGGACTGCCTAAATATTCACACCAAAATAGTGTTAATGTACTACTGCACTGAATGAACAGTTTAAAAATTAGAGCTAGCCCACCATATGTCAATATTGCGTGCTTGAATGTAAACCATAATCCAAAGTATACAAAATCAATAAATGTCAGACTTTTTAAAAAAACAGAATGCCGACCTGTACTGCTCACGCTATTTAAAAGTGCTGTATATGTTTGCGCTTTAGAAGTGGCATGCTGTGAGAGGATACGCGCGTTGGCTGCTCGGCTTACACATACGAAATGCAAAGTGCAATTCCTACACTACGGCTAAAACTGACAACATTTCAAGTGTTATAGAAATTCAAATAGCATGCTGCAATGTAATCTGAAAGGAAGACTGATGAAAAGGTGTCGAAATGGAAAATTTTCCGCACACCTAAATCAATGAGGGAACCCAAATGGGTAGTGTCTTTCAAACACATAAAGTCATCAAAAGTACATTGCAGAAACGATTGATTTGTCCATAAATTCTGTCGTAGCTGCTAGTTATGAGGCTGTATCATCAAGATGCCGAGCACATCCTCATATCGAGTTTGAAATAACAGAACAGTTCAAGCTCCCGGCACTACTATAGAACAAATTCAGGGTTGGGGAAGGCCAAGTAGAGATAAAAATGTCTCTAGCTCCGCAATCCTCACCGTTAGGCATCGGCTTTCACGGTGCACAGTCACCAGAGCTCCCTCAGTATCCCGGGTCAGAATGCAGGACGGGAAGGCAAGTACCGTCTCACCGCTGAAAATCGCGCGGATTTCCCCACGTCAGGCGAGCACCACCGCCACTGCCTGCTACTCCGATACCTCTTACTGAAGTATGGTCCGGGGGCCACCAGTATAGCACTCCCATGCTACCTCCAAGACAGTTTGCGGTCAGACCAGCGGCCCAGGAACGACTGGTGGTGCGTGGAAAACGTCAACCGCAGACGTTGGGTAAATAACAACACACCCCCCATTCTTTAAGGAAAACGAGCACGCACACGAGGCTGCAAGTTAAAAAACTTCTTTATTGCATCCGGCCTTCCTCAGCCCAAGAAGTCAAGAGAGACGCGTTTCGGCTGTCACAGCAGCCTTTATCAATCTAATTTGGCGTCGTTTTGTTAAAACCATTATATACTGACAAAGCAATGGACATGAAAAAAACCTTTGATTTGATTCATGAACATAGACAAAGTACACTACTTAATGAAGAACAGCAGTTATACCGTCCTACACCAAATATATAAAAAAGGATTACATTATAATGTTACAAAAATGTGAAACACTGCAATAATGATGGACTGCCTAAATATTCACACCAAAATAGTGTTAATGTACTACTGCACTGAATGAACAGTTTAAAATTAGAGCTAGCCCACCATATGTCAATATTGCGCGCTTGAATGTAAACCATAATCCAAAGTATACAAAATCAATAAATGTCAGACTTTTTAAAAAAACAGAATGAGCCGACCTGTACTGCTCATGCTATTTAAAAGTGCCATATATGTTTGAGCTTTAGAAGTGGCATGCTGTGAGTGGATACGCGCGTTGGCTGCTCGGCTTACACATACGAAATGCAAAGTGCAATTCCTACACTACGGCTAAAACTGACAACATTTCAAGTGTTTTAGAAATTCAAATAGCATGCTGCAATGTAATCTGAAAGGAAGACTGATGAAAAGGCGTCGAGATGGAAACTTTTCCGCACACCTAAATCAATGAGGGAACCCAAATGGGTAGTGTCTCTCAAACACATAAAGTCATCAAAAATACATTGCAGAAACGATTGATTTGTCCATAAATTCTGTCGTAGCTGCTAGTTATGAGGCTGTATCATCAAGATGCCGAGCACATCCTCATATCGAGTTTGAAATAACACAACAGTTCAAGCTCCCGGCACTACTATAGAACAAATTCAGGGTTGGGGAAGGCCAAGTGGAGATAAAAATGTCTCTAGCTCCGCAATCCTCACCGTTAGGCATCGGCTTTCACGGTGCCCAGTCACCAGAGCTCCCTCAGTATCCCGGGTCAGAATGCAGGACGGGAAGGCAAGTACCGTCTCAATGCTGAAAATCGCGCGGATTTCCCCGCGTCAGGCGAACACCACCGCCACTGCCTGCTAATCCGATACCTCTTACTGAAGTATGCTCCGGGGGCCGCCAGTATAGCACTCCCATGCTACCTCCGAGACAGTTTGCGGTCAGACCAGCGGCCCAGGAACGACTGGTGGTGCGTGGAAAACGTCAACCGCAGACGTTGGGTAAATAACAACACACCTCCCATTCCGAAAGGAAAACGAGCACGCACACGAGGCTGCAAGTTAAAAAACTTATTTATTGCATCCGGCCTTCCTCAGCCCAAGAAGTCAAGAGAGACGCGTTTCGGCTGTCACAGCAGCCTTTATCAATCTATTTTGTCGCCGTTTTGTTAAAACCATTATATACAGACAAAGCAATGGACATGAAAAAAACCTTTGATGTGATTCATGAACATAGACAAAGTACACCACTTAATGAAGAACAGCAGTTATACCGTCCTACACCAAATATATAAAAAGGAATACATTATAATGTTACAAAAATGTGAAACACTGCAATAATGATGGACTGCCTAAATAGTCACACCAAAATAGTGTTAATGTACTACTGCACTGAATGAACAGTTTAAAAATTAGAGCTAGCCCACCATATGTCAATATTGCGCGCTTGAATATAAACCATAATCCATAGTATACAAAATCAATAAATGTCAGACTTTATAAAAAAACAGAATGAGCCGACCTGTACTGCTCTCGCTATTTAAAAGTGCTGTATATGTTTGAGCTTTAGAAGTGGCATGCTGTGAGAGGATACGCGCGTTGGCTGCTCGGCTTACACATATGAAATGCAAAGTGCAATTCCTACACTACGGCTAAAACTGACAACATTTCAAGTGTTATAGAAATTCAAATAGCATGCTGCAATGTAATCTGAAAGGAAGACTGATGAAAAGGCGTCGAAATGGAAAATTTTCTGCACACCTAAATCAATGAGGGAACCCAAATGGGTAGTGTCTCTCAAACACAAAAAGTCATCAAAAATACATTGCAGAAACGATTGATTTGTCCATAAATTCTGTCGTAGCTGCTAGTTATGAGGCTGTATCATCAAGATGCCGAGCACATCCTCATATCGAGTTTGAAATAACACAACAGTTCAAGCTCCCGGCACTGCTATAGAACAAATTCAGGGTTGGGGAAGGCCAAGTGGAGATAATATATATATCGCCAAACCAACAGACTTGCTTCTGGAACCTGGGCCCGTGGGGAGGTGGTGCGTAGAACCGGCGAAGCCTGCTGCTATAAATATAACACAAAGTTCAAAAGGTAAGACGCACACTCAGGAAATGCCACCAAGTGAAGGTTTAATGGACTTCCTGAGTGTGCGTCTTACCTTTTGAACTTTGTGTGATATATATATCTATCTATGTGATCAAGGGCTCTCGAGCCCGAAACGCGTCATTTTATGAGATAAATGGTCGAATAAAGAACTTGCCTGAAGATTTCGAGTTGGTCCGTCTCTCCTTCTTCGCCATTTGGAGGTTGTGGGAGTTTTGCATTCTACTCGGATATATATATATATATATATATATATATATATATATATATATATATATATATATATAGAGAGAGAGAGAGAGAGAGAGATAGATATTCAATAAAAAATACAAAGGTTAAACCTTTGTTATAGTGATGAAAATTTTATTTATTCTTTAGTAACAAAGAAAAGTTAAAGTACAGAAAAAATCACATTTCTAAACTTATACTTGTATCTTTAATTTATAGTTTATGCAACACCTTCAAATTATTATAACTTGTGCACCTTCATACAGGGTGTATTTAACTCAGTAGCCCCACTGCAGTAACTATAACTCGCCACTCTACCATGCACTGTATTTGCACAAAAGATTTGATCTGCGATGTCATTACTGTCTTATATATACTGTTATTTTTCATAGTATAAGTGAGATAATATAAAACGGTATTAGCCGTGAATGGAGAAGGAATGAATTATAGTTAATGTTGTGTGCTACTGAGTTGAATGCACTATGTAAGTAGGTGCGCAAGTTATAATAGTTATATAATAGGGGTGTAGAGTGGAATGGCATAGAGTGAGTGTTGTACAATGGAGTGCGGTACAGTGGAGTGGCGAATAGTGGAGTAGCATAGAGTGGAATATTGTAAAGTGGAGTGGCGTAGAGTGTAGTTTGGTAGAGTGTAATAGCATACAGTGGAGTAGCGTAGAGTACAGTGGTGTAGAGTGGAGCGACATACAGTGGAGTGAGATACAGTGCAGTGGCATATAGTACAATAGCATAGAGTGGAGTGTCGTAGAGTGGAATAGCATATAGTGGAGTGGCATAGAGTGGAGTGGTGCAGCGTAGAGTGAAATAGCATAGAGCGAAATGGGTAAAGTAGTGTTGCATAGAGTGGAATAGCATACAGCGGAGTAGCATAGAGTGGATTAGTGTAGAGTGCAGTAGCATAGAATGGAGAGGCACAGAGTGGAGTTGCATACAGTGGAGTGGTTTAGAGTGGAGTGGGGAAGAGTAGAGTTGCGTAGAGAGCGGTGGTGTACAGTGGAATACCATATATTATAGTGGTGTGCAGTGGAGTGGCATAGAGTGGAATAGCATAGATTGAAGTGCCGTTCAGAAAAGTTGCATACAGTATAATAGGGTAGAGTGGATTGGAGTACAGTGTAGTGTTGCACAGTGCAGTGGCGTACAGTGGAGCATGTTCAAGTGGAGTGGCATACAGTGGAATAGCGTAGAGTGGAGTGGCGTACAGTGGAGTGGCAGCATTGTGATTGGCTAGGCTGCCGACCCCACAGGCGTCTATGGGGAGGCCATTTTCTCTATGTGGGCTGCAGCCCACATAGAGAAAATGCAGAGTGTGCATGACTGGTTTGGTCGGCCCTGGGGCCCACAACAGTGGGCTAGCCACTCCTCCCCTGCCTGGAGCAGGACAGCCCACCCACCCGCCCCCAAACCAAACCCTGCCTTCTGCTTTCTCGCAGTGCGAGAAGCAGAAACATAATATGGTATTTAAAATACCATTTTATGTTTCTGCTTCTCGCGCTGCGAGAAAGCAGTGGGGCGACGCTTCTCCGCCCACGTAGAGGAGCCGCCCCTGGTTGTTTGTAAACAAATGACAGTACACTACACGGCACACAGTGGATATCAGTAGGGGGATCAACCGAGTGGATAAACTCGGCTGCTTTTCATGTGACAATGGTCTTCTCTAATGCCAACAAAGTTGCCTTCTGGAAATGAGTCAACACACAGTTCTTTTAAAATACTGCTGTGCTAGTATTCAATTCTGACTAGGTGACAATCTTGCAATGAACTTCACTTGCTCCTGCAATTTCTATGTAGGTGACTGTTACAGTAAATGAGTGAAGTTTGATATTAAGTATACTTTTTTGTTAAAGCCCGTTTTAGTTATTTATTTATGTGTATTCTGGTGTGCTAGCAACATTGTCGTCTTGAACACAGTGATCACATTTTCAAAACAAAGTAAGCATTGGCAAAGCCAATAAGTCTGCCTTTAAGTGAAAGTGCCTCTTCATTGATTGTTGAGTTTCAGTTTAATATTGTTTTATGGGCGACTACTTAAAGGAAAGAATGAGCCACAGAGTGGATAAATGGTTGCATGAATGAAAGGATGCATGATGGAGTACATGGACGCTGAGTAATTTTGTAAACAGATGGATAAGTGAATGAAATAATGGGGCACTTTTAAGAGGCACTTTCAGTAACAAGCCAGATTTATTGGCTTTGCTTGAATTGAAGACAAGTTGCACTTGGCTCTACTACTGAATTTAAAACATTGCACATTTTTAGGTCAAGGCTGGGCAGCGCATGAGCTGCTCTGCGAGGCATGCTGTACTCGAGTATGGACTTGAAGCCCCGCCCACTCTCCTCCCATATTTTTCATTGGCTTGTGTCATTGTCCTTTGTAAATGCTGGCTTCTGATTCGTTAATACGCTTGTTAGTCCCTCCTTAGTACCACCTTGTTTTCATTTGTATCCTCCCATGAGGACTGGCCCTTTTACTTCTGTTGTTACACTGTATGTTTATTTAGTCTGTAAGCACTATTTTCTTTAATGAGTTTCTGGTACTGCAGGCTTGACGTGCTTTCCTGCAACATTCAGCGCGCAATGCGCGCTTTCACTTTCAAAGCAGCCCGGAGCAATCGTGGCCGCTTCTTTCAATGAAATAGGTCTCGCATTTACCCGAGTTTGAGCTATTGGCATTATAAATGACAATAGCTTAAACTCTTGCAAATGCGAGACATATTGCATTGCAAATATATTTTTGTAAAAGCGCCCTATACGACGTTTTCGCTTTAATGGTGGCCACCCTTTCTTTAGACGCGGCTTGTCTAAAGAAAGAGGCGTGGCCGACATTAACGTGAAAGCGCGGCATGGGGCGCTTTTCCAAAAATTGCATTTGCAATGTAAAAGGTCTTGCATTTGCGAGAGTTTAAGCTATTGGCATTGACATTTACAATGCCAATAGCTCAAACTCTCGTAAATGCGAGACATATTGCATTGCAAATGCTTGTTATTTTTTCCAGTTTAAGCAACGCAGGATTTGTGTACAGAAGACTGGTATTCCAGTGCTTAATTTGTAAAAAAAAACAAAGTGCCCTTTCGAATTACTCCCTTTGTTTACAACAGAGATGATCCCACCGAGAAATAGTCCAGTGAGCGGGCCTAAGTGAGTGCAATCCTCCTGCTGCCCCCCAATCTCTACAGATCACAGGCCAGTCTACTATCCATGGTCGGCAGACTCCTTGCTAGAAGGAGCGAGTCTGTTCGGGAAGTAGGACAAGGCTGGCTGGGAACTTGCCACACTAGCGAAGAGGACAAACAGCTCAGGCAAGGCTGCGCAGGGCCTGGCCTGGGCACAGGGGCAGGCAGGGCAGTACTGCGAGTCAAGGAAGCAGCTAGGCATATCAGACTGAGGTGCGCACAGGTGCCGTGCCACTTCAGGGTTTCACATCCACATGGAATATTAAAAATAAATAAAAAGGTGCGAATGTCCAACATGCCGACAACATTTATGTGATGACAGCTATACGCCAGGTCCTCGTCAGGGCCCAAAGGTACAGAACAGACATCAACCCAGCAGCCTGTGACTTTTGAGCAGGCCTCTCGCCTGCACAATAATACAAAGAGTGAGGGTGGGCAAAAAATAAGTGCCAGGCCACCCGCCGCCACTCACCGGCTCTGGTATTAAGCAGACATACATCTTCAGCTGAATGGCTCAGCCAACCCTACTTGGCATTCAGAGCTTGAGCATCACAAGGCCTTTAACAAATGTTTGTCACTGTCCTGTGGCAGAAACATTTCCTTGAAATTGCTGGTTTGTAACTATTAACACTCTGCAGAAGTTTCAGTTTCATACTTGTGAGCTAGACTAGTATTGAAGTCCACAGCTACAGGCTCTGACTGGGAGCTCACTAGAAAGCTGGACGGCCTGCAAAGTGTAAACCAATATCACCTCTTTTATCAAAGCATACACTGGCCACCCCCAGCAGAGTCGCACACTCCTGCAACCCGAGGCAATGCACTATTTATAGCGTTTTCTATGGCGTGGATCCATGGAACTATTAGCATAACAGCAGTGTCAGAGTGTACTCATGGTTTGTTGTTTGCTGATGTAATAACAATAAGAATGAGAATAACAATAATTGTAATAATAACTGTTCAATGTGCTAAGTTCACCGTCCTTCAGACCTCTAAACGCTGGTAAAAGTAGAAACATATAGCATTTTGTGTGACCAGCTCTCCCGAATTTTATGGAGCGAAAATTACACTGTAACCATAGAGATGTCACACTTAATTCAAAATGTTGCTAGTTGTTTTTTAATATATGGATTCTTGAGCAGTAGCCTTCCAAAATGCAGTGATTTTTCAAAACAACAAGCATTACCAACCCAGAAAATAAAAGCAGCTCTCCTGTTTTCTCAGTTCGAACAGGCTATTACCATATTTTCGACAAAAGTTTTGCAGTTTACTCGTTAACAAAATATAGTTCATTGAAAGAAATATTTAGCTAAAGTTGTATCTCTGTAGGTTTACGTCACTCTGTTTGGTAAGTGAAAAATCGGTGCCCATCAGAAACACTTACCCGGTGCCCCAGTCTATTACACATGGAGGTAAACGTCCAGCCATGCTAGGAAAGGGATATGTAAATCCAATTATCTCTGCAGGATATAGGAACAAAGTAAATGGGGTTCAGTCCAAGCAGCCCACGGCTCTAAAAAGTGTTTCCTGAGCTTTCGTGGTCGCAGGACAATCAGCAGCGCATGCCCATGGAGAACGAGAGAGCAAAGCTATTGCTGCCTGCACGAGACACGGCTGCAGCCGGCTTGACAGGCAACAGCAGCGGCGCTCACTCGCAGCTGACAGCTGAGCCTGTGCCGCTTGGTACACAGAGGGGTTCCCACAACCCGGAAGTGCCATCACTCAGCTTCCGCTGACTCTGGGAAATGAGTGCGACCTTTAAAAGAGACTTCAAATGATTATAACAACACACACGGTTGACTTTAGTGCCAGGTTTTCTTTAAACAGAATATTTGCTGTCCGAGTTATGTCCAAAAGAGATTATCAAACTTTAAAACTGTAAGGCGCTGTCCACAGCCGACACAGTATTCGCTGTGTATAAAGGAGCTTGTGTGTGACAGGTGTGCGCTTAGAATAGTTGCCACTTTTGAAAGGGATTTCTCTTTGCCTGTGTTTTACCACTATAAATATAGCTGGGATTGCTCACCTTAGGGTCATTAGCTGGGTGATGCCAAACAGAAAACTGGAGTTGCACGGTAGTTGAAGTGTTTTACTGGGGATACATATGGGGTACCAGCATGGTGTGTGATGGAGGTAGGTCAGTCCCGTTATACGGAACAAGCGCAGATGCCCTGGATCTTTTCTCAAGGAGACTTGCAATCCTGAATGCAGAAGCAGATGAATGGAGAAGTATGAGTTAGAGGTCACAGAGACATCTGACTTATCTGGTATTGCTGGGAGGACATGGGCCAGACACCTGTAAAGTGTTATCACCCCAATCCTGAACAACATCTTCTGCCCGCATAAATGTGGTATTTGTTATCAGTTGACATTGTACTAGATCAGGTCAAGCTGTGCTATGGGCGACCTGGGACAACAGTGGTACCTGACGGATGACAGACTGCTGCTACCCTGTTTTCAGGATGTCCCCTGACACAACATTTTGGGTGGGTTATATAGTTGGGACTAGGGGACTTCAAGTTACTGCCACTGTGAAGAGACAAATTTCCATCTGGCCAGAGGTGACGTTCCACATGCTGCCACGAGCTGGGCGGCACCAGTGGAGACAGTGGCAGGTGGATGAGGAGCTGGAAACACAGGTCCAGCAACTGTGACAGAGAAACACTAGATGTGAATATATGTCGGTATGTTTTTGTGTAGGGTTTCCCTTAACATGGCAGCATGAGATGTGCACATACAGACTTGGCTGGTTGAATAGTAGTGACAGTGGACATATGATATTTATCACTGGTGCAGGGATCTTGAGCCAGTCATGGTTGTGCCTATGCCACAACCATGCAGTCCATCTCTTCTACTTCTTCACACAGTGGATACACTGGGTCTGGAAAAAGTATACAAGATGAAATTTGGCCTGTGCATATATTGCTTCTGTGTGGAGATGTAGATTAACACCCAAGTGTGTTGTAACTGTTGTTTGAATGAGTGTTGTTTTGCATGTGGAATAGTAGGCCCAGTGTGTGTGGGTTGTATGCATGCTATTGTTGGGCAGGATGAGATGTGCAATGGCTAACATATATGCCTGTCATTGCTCATGCGTGCATCTTACCTGGCTTGAATATGGTGATTTTCAGAAGAAGTAGGTGATGTAGCTGTTAGGGGTGCACAGTGTTGAGGATGCACTTCTCCACAGACGATAGTAGGAGCATGTTCTGGTGCTCTGCCAGGGACCCTAGCTGACATCTTTATCCTGGTGAACTTGCCTTGACATTCCTGTTGTCATCCTGCTACTTATCCACCCTGGTGCGTATCTCAACGTCCAATGTATTCACTTTATACATAAAGGACTGCCACATTGCCTGATCATCGCTCCGTTGAGAATGTAAGGAGGACCCAAGAGAGACCAGCTACAATGTATAGTGATAGTTTCAAAGCTCTTTGCCTCTAAACATTTCAGAATGTTTTGAATATTATTATTTTTTTGTTCAAATATCTTTATTGCTTATTTAAAAAAGAAATACATTTGTAAAACAATAACAATACAACAGATCAGAATCAAATATATAATAAATAGTACCAAAGAATTTAAAAAAGGATTTCATAACCAAGAATCATTGGACTGGGATAAAAGGGGCAGCAAAAATATCATTTTAAAAAGTGAACAAATAAATATCATGACAGATAATAAATATTATAAATTCATCAAATAATAGTATAAATCCCAGAAGTATGGAACAGGTGAAGCAACTACATATATCACAACATAGACATATATTAGTTGTATTGCTTAATAGATAAGATAAATCACCAAGGGGAAACGGGGAAAAGAAAAAGAAGAAAGAGTACTAGGGAAAAGGAAGAAAGATAGAGAAGAAGGGGATAAAAAAGGTGGGAAGGGACATCTGCTACATTGGTAAGAAAATAATTTAAAAATGGAATCAAAAGGATATTGAGCTACCAACCCCTGAGAGGACAAATTCATATAGTTGTCCAAAGACCGCCAAACATTACTAGAAATTGAAGGCGAGTAATGTTTTTTTCTCAATAAAAGTATGAGCTCCACGAAGATATGAGACCCATGCCCACCAGGTATGATAAGACAGGAGATGAAAATATTTCCATTCTGTGAGTATAATTTTAACAGCAATGGATAAAAGTAAATCTAAGAGCTCCAGATCCGAATTGTCAAGGGGTAAAGGAATAACTGTAGCCTATGGACCTAGCAAAATCATAGGCAAAGAAAGAAACTATAGATGTATTAAAGATTAATGATAAGTGTTTCTGTATAAGGCCCCAGAAAGAATTTAATTACGTACATTCAAAAAACATATGTTGATAGGTGCCTGGTACTAAGTTACAATTCCAACAAAGATCACTATCTCGTAGTTTCAACTTATGTAAACGAGCAGGGGTCCAATGTAGAATATTTAATGTGAAAAACTTAGATTGGATAAGTGAAGGAGCAATTTTATTCCGTAGGGATAATTTCCCAATCAATTGCCAGGTGTCTTGTGAAATATGTTTAAAAATGTCGTCTTCAAAATGATGAGACCATTTAACATAAGTAATTGTAGACTGTGAAGGTAGTGGAGCGGATAAGAATTTATAAATTTTTAGAAGCAGTATGGCCTGAAAGTATCCACATAGAAAGAAGTGAAACAATAACCGGATCTGTAGAGAGGTTTTTTTTTTGAAAGTTTAACCTTTAGTTTAAAAAAAGAATAAAAATCCATGTTGCTGAGATTGTATTTCCTGGCTAAGAAAGAAAAAGGAAGCAGATCATGATTAGAATCATAGAGGTCTTTCACCAATCTGATACCTTTGGCAGCCCACGAAGAGGCCGTGCTAGGATCAATGTCAGTAAAGAGTTTAGGATTGTACCATAAAGATGACCATCTTGATTTATGAATAGGTTTGGATACTTTTTTATCAATATATTTTAATGCATTAATCATGTCTAATATAATACGTTGAGAATGAACTAAAGCAAGCTTAGCGGCTGTGAGAAAGGAAGGAGTGGAAAAAGGAGCACATAGCTCTAGTTCAATATGAATCCAAGGAGGTAAATGTTGGGAATCCGGAAGAACCAAAGTGCACCTTGAGACGCTAGGATGGCAATTTGATATAGATTCCAATCCGGAAGATTCCAACCACCTGTGGTGTTCTCCACATTGAATAAATAAGCAGATAGACGGACGAAGTGTAGAAAGGTCCGTTTATTCACCTCAGCCACCAACAGCCTTTCGCAGAATGCCCCACAGCTCAAAACCCCCCAACATTCTTTATTAGAACTCAAGCTTAACGTTCTACATTGGATCATTGAGATGTCACACATCTTCTCTCCTTATAAAACAAGCAACAAAACAGAATACAGAAGTCAATAATGAAAGCAAAAGATCACATGACATATTCCTAAAAGAAAAGATACGGTGAACAATGAACAGCTCACATGACAAAGTCTTTCATATGAAATGGTAAACTGCACAATCTCGCACTCCTCTCTCTATTGTTATCTGGCAAAGAGTGCGGGTTTGATGAAGAAGAGTTGTTACGCGTGTTCAACGAACAGGTAGGTACCTCACCCAAAGTAGGTTGAGAATTGACAGAGACCACACGACTCTTATTCCAAATCCTACCATCCTCAGTTTTCACAGCATTTCTGAAGATTTTCACAATTCTTCTCATTTTGGAAAACTTTGACCAAGGTTGACATCCCACTGGCGCTCTTATTTTTACAAAATCACCCACTCTCAAACTGTTGTATTGCACACATTTTTTGTCATCAAAGTAGCGTTTTCTCTCCACCTGTTTCTGTAGCTCTCTATCCCTCCAATCACCAATGCAATTGTCCTTCAAACCCTTATTGAGCGAGATCCACCCAGGACATAGTTTTGAATTGGGAGCCCTACCTCTAAACAGCTCAAAGGGGGACCTACCAGTGGTGGAGTGGGGAGACATGCGATAGGCAGAGATCCTATCTTGCAACGCCTCTTTCCAATTTAAATTGCTCGCTCTTGCCAACTGAATACTCTCTTTAAGAGTTTTGTTAACCCTTTCAATAGCTCCGTTGGTTTCGGGATGATAAACTGCGCTGCGTTTGTGAATAATCCCACAACCTCTCAAATAAGCCTGAAACTCCGAAGAGCAGAACTGAGTCCCATTATCAGAAAGCAAGGAATTAGGATAACTCTCCTTCTTGAAAACTTCTTCTAAAAATTTTATTACACTCAAAGATGAAATGTCTCTTACCGAGCGTACCTCAATCCATCTTGAGTAAAGATCCAGAAGGACTACCAAATAAGGAGTATCAGATACCCCTTGTAAAGGGCCAACTATGTCTATTGCTAACTCATCCCAAGGATATTTCGGTAGTTTTCTGCAAACCATGGGCATTTGTCTGGTTTTGAGAATCTTATCACTGGAGCAACACTCCAAACAGTCCCGAACCATTTTTTCAATCTCCCTATCCATGGCCGGCCACCAGTAAAGCATCCTCAGATATCCCTTGGTCTTCACAATCCCTAAGTGACCAGAGTGAGCCAGAGTTAATAGTTTGCCTCGCACACCCACCGGAGGAACCAGCTTGGTGCCTCTCACCAGTAATCCATCTACAACAGCCAACTCATCAGAAATCAGAGACCACGGCTTTTCCAAATGTTTGTTTTTACCTGATGAAATTAATTCTATTACTTTTGATACTTCCTCATCCTTCACGACTTCATTTTTCCACTCTAACTCATCGACCGCACCAACAGTAATTTCACACACGTTTACCACATCATCCAGTAGAACCTCCTCCTTATCATCAGAGCTAGTGACATCCACCAATCTAGAGAGACAATCAGCCGACTTGTTGATAACACCTGGAATGTAATCCACACAGAAATCAAACTCTTGTAAAGAAATGATCCACTTCCTGATTCTCGAAGAAATTGAATCCAAACCCTTCTTAGAAAACACCTCTTTAAGTGGTTTATGATCAGATAAAACCTTTACCTTTGTTCCACAAATCAAATTCCTAAACTTCCTTAATGCCCAAAAAATGGCAAGAGACTCCTTTTCTATTACAGAATAGTTTAGCTCTGAGCCTCTTAAACATCTAGACGCACAGGCGATGAGTCTCTCAACACCACCACTCTTCTGTAAAAGCACCGCACCTAAACCCTTGGCACTGGCATCAGTGAAGATTAGAGTCTCATCTCCCGGCACAAAAGAGTGAAGAGAAGGTGCTTCTTTAAGGTCCTGCTTGATAGCAACAAACTCATTGGCACACTCTGAACTCCAATCAAACACCGCACTTTTAACAGTCAGTCTCCTAAGAGCATGAGTCTTATCAGCATAACCCGGAATGAACTTACTGTAAAACTCAACCATTCCTAAAAAGGAGAGTAACTCTTCCTTATTGGAAGGTTCACTGACATTCTCAATAGACTTGACCAAGTCCTTCTTCGGAAAGACACCACGACCTGTTATGCAGTGCCCCAGGTAGTTAACTTCATCCACAGCAAACCTGCACTTCTCCTTTTTATTGTTAATCCTGCCTTCCTCAGACATTCCAAGACAGTACACACTCTAGAATAATGCTCCGTTTCAGTGCTACCATAAATCAGCAAGTCATCCTGATAGCACTTTACCCCAGAAACCCCTTTGAGGACATTGGACATGATCCGTTGAAAAACGGAAGCTTCGGAAACTAAACCGAAAGGCATCTGTCGAAATGTATAGGTTCCCATGGGAGTGACAAATGCTGTCAATTCCTGCGAAACCTCATCCAACTCCACCTGATGGTATGCGGATGCAAGATCTAGGGTTGTGAAAAACCTAGCCCCTACTAGAGTGCTGACCAACTCATCTATGTTGGGCAATGGGAACCTATCCACAATCACTTCTTTGTTAAGAGAGCGCAAGTCAATGCAAAGGCGCAGCTCACCACTGGCCTTCTTTGCGACAACTATGGGAGCCAACCACTCCGTCGCCTCCACAGGCACTATGATCCCTAAATCAACCAAACGCTCAATCTCCTTTTGGACACCAGCCTGTTCATTCAAAGGTACCCTTCTGACTCTAGCAACCACAGGTATGGCACCCTCTTTCAGTCTTATGTGATGTTTGTAACCTTTAAGGCATCCTAATTTGTCCCCAAAAACATCAGCAAACCGCTCGGCTAAGGTAGACCAGGAATCTCCTACAGACTGAACCACAACTTGAGGTTCAGTGTTGGGATTGAGAATAACACCAAGCGAACGTTGATGAGTCCACCCCAACAGTGCATCCCCACACTTAGCCACATAAACTTTCCCAGAGATGTTGCGTCCCCCTAGCTCAATGCAGGATATGAAATACCCTAAGAGAACTATTGGCACACCACCATAACCCTCGGGAGTAACATCTCCTTTCATTAGTGCGCACTTATCTTTAAAATAGTGATCAAAAGTATCTTTATCTATCATAGTAAGATGCGAGCAAGAATCGAACTTCATCTCCAGCTCAACACCATGAATCTTGACCACATGGGAAGGATGAGAAGCTTTCTCTACATCTACCTGATACATAATCTCTTTTACTTGCGGGTGATCTCTAATTTGGGCTTGAGGTTGTTCTCTTCTTTTACTCTTGCTCCTACACCATTTTGCATAATGACCTTTTCTCCCACACGCACTACAAGTAATGTTAAGAGCAGGACAGAACGGAGCATTTGCTCTATGTCCAGTTCTGCCACATCTAAAGCAGATGAACCTGTTGTCATTGGAAGAGGCAAAAGAAGACGAATAAGAAGTACCATAAGAAGTACCCTCACCACCACGAGGATGTTTCTCGCTCTCACTGACAACAGGTGCTCTGTTTTTTACAAGACAAACAACTTCCTCAACACTGGAATTCATAATACCAGACTTTTCTCTTGTAACACTCAATTCGCGAACACACTTCATCATATGTTCAACTCGCTTAGCTATTGCGAGTACCTCGTCCAAGGGTGGCTCGTCTTTTAGCCACAGTTCTTCCCTTATTTTGTCATGTGCGCATCTCAACACGAACTGATCCCTGATCCTTTCTTCTACAGCACCTCCAAATTTGCATGACGCTGCCAGTTTCCTCAACGCTGTGACAAATTCTTCAATCGTTTCATCCTTTTTCTGCTCCCGTAACCCAAAGTGGTACCGTTCCATTATAGTGCTCAAACGAGGCAGATAGTGCCTATCTAATTGAAGAATGCATATTTCATATTCATTAAGAGATCTTTGGTCATTTTGACTGAGATCTGGCAAATGTTCCAGTACGTCTTGACCTTCACCCCCTAAACAGTGCAAAAGTAGAGAATGCTTCCTCTCTGCACTCAAGTTTGTCCCACAAACACGTGCATAGTTGCCCAAAAAAATTTCCCATTTTTGCCACTTAATCGTGGGCTCACCTGGACTGTTAAGAAAAAACGGTGGTTGAGTTACATTCTGCATGCTTTCGTTCCACACTGAGCCCTTTATACCAACTTCAAAGCTGCACCTTAGAGGTTATGCTCCTTTTGGTCAGATGACGCACCTCACATTACTTCCACCGTGTGATTAATATATTGTGTCCAAAATTGTGCCTGTATGTTTTTTTTCCCTTTTTCGCTTGGTTATCTGTTTTCAAAACCCACACTTCAAACCTTTTAACCATCTAGTAAATTTTCTAAATTCAAAAAAATAAAAAATAATTTTTTTTTTTTTTTAAATAATCGATAATGTTACAGTCACTGTTTCAAAGTTTTGTAATCAGGACCACCCACAGCGTCACCTAGCTATTCCAGCATGATTGTAAGGTGTGCCAGTCACCGTGTCTTCTATTGCAGGCCTGTTGCACCAAAAACGAAACACCAAACCACCTTTATCCTAATCGCCATGTATGTATGCAAACACCGTACAATGCACACTGCCTGGTGGAGTTCTTCCCAACTTGTCAAAATGGCCGCCGAAAACGTGCCAAGACGTGATGACGCTTCACAGTGAGTAGCGTCCTTGGTTGTTTCACCGCTCCTCGTAGCGTTATGCCTCCTAGCAACCAGACGCTCCTTTACGCTGCACGCTCACAGACGCAGCCGTCTTCCACTCACTTCGTGGAACGCATATGCGTTTCAGCTTCCCGCCCCTCTTCATTCAACTCCTCACCCGATATCCTTTGCTCCGGACACACCAGGCGTCGACGCATCAGCCGCTGGAGAAGTAGATTACACTTCTTTTCCACATCTAAGACAGCCGCTGGAGGAGCATCGCGATGAGTGCCAAGAGGAAGCGCTGAAACCGTTTCTTCTCTTTACTGGATGTTGAGGTGAGAGCCACACTGCCACGCTCGTCGCCAAATTAATGTGGTGTTCTCCACATTGAATAAATAAGCAGATAGACGGACGAAGTGTAGAAAGGTCCGTTTATTCACCTCAGCCACCAACAGCCTTTCGCAGAATGCCCCACAGCTCAAAACCCCCCAACATTCTTTATTAGAACTCAAGCTTAACGTTCTACATTGGATCATTGAGATGTCACACCACCCAAGACAGAAGGCTTCCTAAGGTATTTGTAAGCAATTGTAGCTCTCTTATCATTCCATAAAAATTTTGAAAAGATTAAATCAATCTCATGGAAGAAGGCAGAGGAAAGCTTTATAGGTAACATGGAGGATAAAAAATTGATGATCGGGATTATCATCATTTTAAGAGTTTGTAATCTGCCCCACCAAGAAATATATTTAGGAGACCAGGAAGACAAAAGATCCTTAACCTTAGATATGATGTGGAATTCATTATAGGTGATGGTATCTGAGAGGTCCTTACAAAACCAGATCCCTAAATATTTGATACAAGTCGATTGCCATTTAAAACCTGAATCACCCATGTGAGAAGAAAAACACAGCGAATTTAAGGGGACCAATTCCGTTTTTTCTTTGTTAAGAGTGTACCCAGAGACGAGCGAAAAATCACTAATAATGTTAGAGATAACGGGGATCGCTGTTGCAATATCTTATGAAAAAATAAGAACGTCATCAGCGTAAGCAGCCGTTTTAAGCATATTCGAACCAAATGGAAAACTCTTAATACTCTGGTTCAGATTAAGTAGACGAAGAAGTGGGTCTATAGATAGGAGAAAAAGAAGGGGTGAGAGAGGGCACCCTTGTCCAGTGTCTTGGCGAAGATTAAAAAAAGAAGAAGTAGCGCCATTAATTCAGATATTAGCTTTTGGTTGCACATAGAGCAACATAACCATATTAATAAAGGAATCGCCAAGGTTATGGGATTCTAATACTGCTTGTAAAAAAGGCCAAGAGACTTTTGTAGGAAGGTGGAATCTGACTATATGGTTGCCCCCACTTTTTTCCTGGTGTTTTGCTGGTTTATGACTTAGTTGGACTGGGATCCTGCTATTCAGGGCCCCAGTCTATCTGCTTCCTCTATAAAATGGTTTCCATGTGCCTTAGGAACATCTCTGATTGGAATCTGGAGTGCCCTTATAAGTCCCTAGTATATGGTATGCTATGTACCCAGGGCATAGGTACCTCAGAGGCCTACCAGGGCTGCAGCATGTATTATGCCACCCCTGGAAGGCCAGCCAAAATGACACCACAGGTCTGCTACTGCAGCCTGGGTAAGGTGGTGCATGCACCCCTTACTGTGATATAGGTTACCTATATCACTACATATATACACACATATAAACCTATAAGTCACTCCTATGGCAGGCCTTATCAATCCTGAAGGCAGAGTGCTTGGTTCTTATGTGAGAGGGTGCCCCTGCATGAGCAGAGCCCCTCTGCAGCGTTCGGAGACCCTTCTCTGATGCTGTTTGTAGTGCAGCCTGACCATATACTCTTAAGTGCATTATATCCTCGGGGTACAATGCTAACTTTGGACTGGCTGCACCAAAACATGTCATGTTTGGTGTCAAACATCTTGGAATACTACCCCCCCCCGCCAGTCCTGGCAGCGGGGGTAGCATTCCACCCTTCTAGAGGGAGAGACATGTACACACCGGGCTACCCGGTAACTTCTTTCCAGAGCCCTGGCATCACAAAATTTATGCCGCTGCCACAGGCACGGGTCTGGCCTCCTGCTGCTGACTGAAACTCCGGCAGGGGAGGCCTGGACAATAGGTTTCCTGTCCAAGGGAGGTGTAACCACCTCCCCAGACAGGATAATGTGTATTGGGGCTGGGCGGGAGCACTCTCTGGTGCTTTGAAGTCCTGCACTGGGGGCACATTTGGTGTCCCTGTGCATACCCCAGTTCAAACCGGCTCAGGGGCTTCCAGCCCCTGCTCTGGCGTGAAACTGGACAAAGGGAATGGGTGTAACCACCCCTCTTCCCTGACCCTCCCATAGGTGGGTCCCCAGAGTATGTCCAACCCCCTAACTTTGTATAAGTATGGGACCCCAGTCCTTAGGACTTTAGATTAACCTGGACGAAACTCTGACACTGAATCCTGGACCTTCGACGCTCTACTTGAAGATTAGAGGACTGAAGAATCTCCCTTGGGGTCAAGGAGTGACTCCCCTGCTTGGCAGGCACCTAAGAAGCAATTGTCCGGTCTGCATCGCTGAAGCTCCCGCCAGACGCCGAAGTCTTTGCATCACCAGAGGTGGATTTCTAGACTTCTCCGAGGCTGCCCTGAGTCCCCAGCAAAGCTGAGGCCCGTAGCTGTCGTGGGTAACGTGGAACCGTGACCCCTGGACACCAAGTACTTTTGCAAGTGCATCCTCTTCCTGGTCTCCCACAAAGTTGTGCTTTGGGCTCCGAGTAGCCTCCGCCTCCAGCACCGACTGCACCGAAGATCACTGGCCTCCACTCCACAAGTGTCCTGTGAGCCAGCTCCAAGTGCGTCCACTCGAGGCTCCTTCGCGGTCGCTAGTCCGTTGGCTAGTGGGCCCTCCCGAAGGCAACTCATCTTCTGCTTGGGCTTCCCTGGTTGCTGCAGACGTGCCCTGACTTATCCTCGCTGGGTGAGTCCTGCAGACCTTGCTGGTCTGTACCACCGTCCTTCTATTTCCACAAGACTTGCCGTTGCCAAGGCTTGTTGGGTCCAATCCGGTCGCCGACACCTCAGCAATCGACAGACGTCGTGGGACAGCTCGAATCCAGCTCCTGGTCATCGTCGACGCCTCCTGGACCTCGTGGCTGAAGAGTCAAGACGACCATCAACCTACCTGAAGCACCCGACATCGGTGGGCATCTGCTCATCGCCTTCCTGGTCACTGGCTAGTGACCCAGACTCTGTCCCCTCTGCTTTCAGGTTCTTCAGATCTTCGATCCGACCTTGGATCCACCCGAACACTTTCGACTTGGTCGCCAGCAGCACTTTGCAGCAGATCGCCATTGAAAACGATGACGAAACCCAACCCCGAAAGACACCTATGCACCCGGCTCCCCTGGGTGAGGTAACTCGAGTACTCCGGTGCTCCCGTGGGTTTAGACTCTAGAACAACCTAGTTCTAAAGGGGTTTGCTCCAAGTCCTCCTCTAAGTGTCCTTTTTCTTTAAAACTCGAACCGCGACATTCCCCATAGAAGTCAACGGTGGCTCGCGGCTGTGTTCTCACACTGCACGCGTCCCCCGTGGGTCCCCTGTGTCACTACCTTGGGTGGTTCCTTGAGGGCCAAGCACTTCTACAGGCTCTAGGCCTTGTGTCTAGCTCAGTCGTGGTTCTTATACCACTTTATTGGTATATGGTTTGGTACGCCCCTAGGGCTCAAACGTGTATTTGTGCTATTACTGTTGATAACTGACTTGTAACTTATGTACTTCGAACTCTAGCCTCATAAAGAGATTAGAGGGGTGTGTTTAAGACTAAATACATATATTTTAAATATATACCTGGTGTGGTCCTCTTTCATTTGGTCACTCAAGAGATTATAGACTGGTAAAACAAGCTGCTTTACATTCCTTCAAGACTTAGCCTGAAGGCTGCTCTCCATAGCTACCACTAGGATAGCTTTCAATAAAGGTTGTCTTTAACCTATCTCCAATAAGGGGTTGTTTGGACTGGTGCAAGGTGCCCACTATAATTAGTGGACAGCATATACCAGGCCAACTTCTCACAACTTTGTCAAAAGACTTTTTGGCGTCAAGGGCAATCGCCACCGATGGCAATAAGGAAAGTTTTGCTTTTTATAAAATATGACAAAAGGTCCGAATATTGTCCCTGGTAAGTCTACCCCTAACGAAACCTGTTTGGGAATCATGGATGAGATTGGGAATTTGACCTTCTAAGCTTCTAGCTAAGATCTTGGGAAAAACTTTAGATTACATGTTTAATAACGAAATTGGACGAAAGTTTTTAGGATCAGAATGATCCTTACCTTCTTTTGGTATAACTACAATAGAAGCCTCAGCAGCCGAGCCTGAAACCTTGCCAGAAAGAACATAATTATCAAAAATCTTCTCAAGATATATGACTATTGAAGGAGTAAATCTTTTATAGAAGGCAATAGGAAACCCATCCAGCCCTGGAGCTTTCCCTGAACGAGTAGCCTTAATAGCCTTACTGATCTCATCAGTATCAATTGGTTTCCCCAGTTCAGTCATGTCAGTATGCAAAATAGTATTAGTAGGGATCAAATTAAGAAACTGTTGGCAGGTATTCTTGGTACATTGATCCAGAGGTGTATATAGCGTTTCATAGAATTCTCGAAAGACCCCAAGAATTTCTTGGGTATGAAACTTCTTCGATCCGTTTTTATCAGTGATATGGGTAATATGAGTAGCATTGGTATTTCTATTCTGATATTTTAGAGTGGCAGCCAACAATTTACCAGCTCTATTCTGCAGACGGGATTTTTGAGCATGTACTCCAATATAAGCTCTTTTAGTGACTATGGAGTTAAAAGAGTATTTCAAATGTTTTATATCCTGAAGGAGTAATTTGTCGTTAGAGTGTCTATATAATTCTTCTTTGCGTTTAATGTCATCCCCCAAAGACTGAAGAGATTTTCTAATGTCACTGTTCGTTTTGGGCATTTTTTTAATAATGTGGTCCCGTATAGTACATTTAAATGCATCCCACAATACTATTGGGGAGTTCACCGAGGATTCATTATCTTTGAAGAAATTATCAATCTCATCACTAAGTTCTTTAACTTCATCATTATCCTCCAAGATTTCTGTATTTAGGCGCCAATTACGAGGACCTCTAGTATCCGTGAGATTAAGGATGGTTAAAGAAACTGCTGCGTGGTCATAAACAACTATTGGTTGAATCATAACATTTATAGTATGTTTTAAAACGAATGCATCAACCAAATGATAATCAATACAAGAGAAACTAGAATGTGGAGAGGAGAAAAACATGAAATCACTACCCGTAGGATTATGTGATCTCCATGCATCAACAAGATGAAGAGACGAGCACATATTGAGCATATGTTTGTGCGCCCTAGGAGGTCGAAATTTAAAGGCAGAGTGTCTATCCAAAATAGGATCAAGGGGGAGATTAAAATCCCCTCCAAAAATTGTTCTTGTATTCTGTGGAATATCATTGAGTTTTTTATTTATAGTTCGCCAGAAAAGTGGATCATCAATGTTTGGGGCATATAAATTCATAATATATAGATCATCCGAACCATTAGTCATACGAGTAAGTAACCATCTGCCACTGGTATCGTGTTCAGCTGTAACTATAGACAAACCAGAACTTTTAGAAATAAGGGTAATAACCCCATTCCTCTTCCCAGATGCCTTGGAACATGTAACATCAAGTACTCAATCTTTCCTCATAAGAAGAGCCTCTTTAAAGCCTATCTTAGTCTCTTGAAGAAGAACCACATCACCAGATAAACTCTTACAATAATCTAAAATCTTGGCCCTCCTAACAGGGTGATTCAACCCCCTAACATTAAGGGAAGCTACATTTAAGCCAGACATAGATATGTATGGAACAATAAGAGTGAATGCATCTGATAAAAGGGTAAAAGGGCAGCCAAAATATAATTAAAAACTAAAGGAAATAAAGCATGTATCCCAAAGTAAAATTGAGCAGATGTCCCAAGTTTAAGATGGAGAGAAAGGAGGGAATGAAGAATAGAAGGAAGAAAAGAAAGAACAGGAGTACTCCAAGAAAAAACGGAGCATCAACAAAAGTGCAACCCCACCAAGGGATGTCTGTATGAGACAAATTGCATGGGGGGACAATGTAGAGGAGCAACAGCAGACGCTATCAACGTCAGTGTGGACAGCTCAAAGATAAACAGGCCGCTGAGTGGCGAAACAAGTATAACATTCTCAGGTGTATTACTATATTGCCTATATCTTTTGCTAATGAGAATAAATAATGTAACACTCAATAAATATAATATACTTGAACATTTGGTAAAAAAAGGTAACATTTCATAAGCAAATAAAGCAAGACTATAGTAGCAGATAAATATCAACCCAAGCTATTATAAACCCGTCCATAAAGTTTATATAAATAAGATCTAAAGTGGATAAACACATCATACAATTAGAGCACGTATTAGATAAAAATTAAATATAAGTAGAGTATCTAACATAAGATGTAATTCATAAGCAAACCATCATAACTATAATAGCATAGAACTTCAGGTTAGATATACTTAAAAAGGCTAAATCGAAAAATGAATAAATAGATTCTAAGTTGGTGCATATAATAATATAAATCATCAAAATAATTTATCATTCCAATGGTGGTCAATAATATCAATAAATAGTATATACATATAAATAAATTACCACCAAAGCAGAGCACCGAAAAAGATAAGAAATAAAGTAAAAAGTAGAATAAAACAGGCTGAACAGAAAATAAAGTAAAAGGTAGAATAAAGCGAAGAAAAGAGAATAGAATATAAAAATATAGGATACTTACCTATATCAAAGAGATTATAGAAAGAAAAATGTAATGATAAATCAAAGAGTAAATAGAGACATACAATCATACAGATTTATAGGGAAGTAATCCCCAATAGAGCTAAATACAAAATAAAGAATTGCATAGTTCTGTTATCCAAAAATAAATCGAACAGAACAATAATAGCACATAAATACCAACCTATACTTATTACAAATCCATCTATAAAATTCATACAAATAAGATCTAAAAAGGTACGTATTACATATAGCATAAATGACCCACTGTAAAGCTGTGAGATAAGATTGTCATGAACCATACCATTCAATTAGAACAAATATTATAAAAGAATTAAATAAAGTATCTGTTGTAAGATGTCATTTCATAAATGAAACATCATAACTATAGCATAAAGCAATTGTACAACTATCAATTCATTGTGATCAATGATGTCCTGAAGTAATATATCCCATGTAAATAGATTACAGCCTAAAAAGACCACTGAACAGAGAAAAGGCAGGACAAGAAGTAGAATAAAAAGTCGAATAAGCAATAGAATAAAGGATCAAATACCTACTCATATCAAAGGATTTAGAAAATAGGAAAGAATAGAAATGAATAAGAGAATAAATATATACAAACAGTAATTCAATTATAACAATATACCTGCAAAGAACCATATGAATTAGGTCGACCAGCATTGTACAGAACAAAACTAGGGATGTAATCCCAGGTAGAACTAAATACAGTACAGAGAGTTCCATTGTCCTGTAAGAAAGAATAATAATTAATGGAGAGTGACTAATCTAGAATGAGCGAAACATCAGTGTAGACATCACCAATTGTAGACTGAGCTCAAAATACAACAACGACTACAAAGATTGTGGGCAAAACACAAAGAAGAAAGGAACCAGCTTATGCACTAGATAAAGGAAAAACAAAATATTAGACAGAGACCATGTCAATAAATACAAATCATTAGAGGCGAGAAGTACCAGGAAGAGAGTCTGAGTCCATCTGCGATTCAAATTGATTATCCAAGAATGTCGAAAGATCTGAAGGTTCATAAAAAATCTGTGGACGACCTTTGAAAGTGATCCGGAATCTTGAGGGACCAGCAAAGGAGAATGGGATATTCATATCAGTGAGTCTCTTGCGTAGATTCAGGAAGCCTTTGCGGCGGATCACTGTGTCTCTGGCAAAGTCTTGTGAAATGGATATTCTGTGACCTTCCCATTGTATCGACTTAATTTTGCTCATTTGAGCCAGAATTTGATCTGTATGTTGATGGCGCAAAGGTTTAAAAATCAGGGGCCTTGGAGAAGACATCGATCTTGGTTTAAAGGTTGGAACCCTGTGAGCGCACTATCTCAAAGTCTTTATTGAAAGAAATATTCAGGGTATTTGGGATCCAAGTAAGCAAGAAATCAATTACTGAAGGAGCAGATTTTTCACAATCCTCCGGTAATCCAAAAATACAAAGGTTACTTCTTCGATTTTGATCTTCTTGTTTTGTGAGATCTCTCCTCAGTGAAGTAATGGAACGCTCCAAATTTTGGATGTGCTTCGCTTGTTTATTTGTAAAGTCTTCCACACTACTTATTCTTGTTTCCGCGTTAGAAACACGTAGTGAGAGAGATTTAAGATCATTACGAATTGCAGCCACCTCTACCTGAAGCAAATCAGTATTTGTTTTGGTACTTTGTGCAATATCATGAACAGTATTGAGTTTAAGTAAAATCACTTCAAAGTTGAGGTAGACTCAAGACTACCCTTAGCTGGTGATTCCGGAGTAGGAGAGGTCTGTTTGGAGCATTTTAAGTTCCCCTTGGAGTCTCTGTCTTTGGTATTAACACCCATGCCTTCCGCCATTAGATAAGATCGTAACAACCGCCACCCAAAAGCCTTAAGATGTTTAGAAGGGGCAGATAAGGTGATGTATGACCTTAAAGTCAGAGTTAAGAATATATTCTTAAGTAGCCAACCAAATTATTTCTGTCGTGCCGCCAAATCAATAAGAAGCACCAAATCAGAATTTTATCATGGTCACTTTACATCACATGGAATGAACTACCAGCACTACAACCAGGCTCAATACCAGATTATAGCCATTCAATTAAATAGTTCAGTATGAGACGAAATTTCAATCAGCTGTCGCCGTTTTGAAGCTTCAAATCATGAAGAAAAAGCATCCTTGCGCAATACTTGATACCTATGAACACAGCGCTGTGTCAAGGGAAAATAATGCAGTAAAGTACCTTAGGTATCATCAAATGAGTATTTTGGAGCTTTAATAGTGAGACTCAGCATCCTCATGTCGTGTTGTGAGGAAAATTACACAGATGGCCACCATTTTGGAAAATATCATGACACCGCATTTCATGTGGCAGCCTCAAATTAGGTGACTCGAGAGGGGGAAAACATTCCCTGACACTCCTTAGCTGTTTCGCCGTTCTCTGGGGCTGAAGGGCAATTATAAATCCCCTTTAGCATATGGGAATTAAGCAACTGTACAGGCAAGAGAAAGCAGCCATCTCCGCTGCACGTCAAGCCACGCCCCTTTGAATATTATTTTTAACTGCTCTTCCTCTGATGAGAGTTCAAGGTCTGCTCCTTCCATATTTAGCTCCTCAGCATGAATTTTTAAGCTTCTTTGTAGCTCCAACACCTAGCTGTTTCCCTTCAGCAGCAGGCACTGGATAATACACAAGATCTGCCCCTTTAATTGGGTGGCTGGTAATCCCCTTTGCCTGGAGTTTTCATTTAACAGCAATCTGAGGGCCCACAAGGTATATTACACTCCCTGCATGCACTCACCAGGCCGCATGGCCTCTTGGCCACTTACAGGGGACCTCTGTGTACAGCAGGAGTCGAGGGTTCCCCCTCAAGGGGTAACCACCACAGGACCATTCTACAGATGTTTCAGGATCACCCTCACCCCCAGATTCACCCACTGGGCTCCCCACTCCCTCTGCTGTCCCCCAGAGTGAGTGGGGAGGCCAGTGCCACTGACCCAGGAGTAGGGTTGCCTCGTGACCGGTTTTCTACCGGCACCACCAGTATTTTTGTGTCCCGGCTGGTACAAAAATAAGCAAAATCAACTAAGGCTGGTAATTTTTAGCCTTTATATGTACATACGTCGAATGGCAAATATACATAAAAAACACTTTAAAATGTGTTCTACAGCTGTGTTGATGATCCATGACTAATAATTAAACTAAACAAAGACAGAAAAGTTATGTTACAAATGAATACATGAGATTTTGTTTAAAGTCCTATTTAGTATCATGTCCAGGTCTTTGCAGACTCTTAAAACAACTGCAACTGGTCCATTATTTTTCTCTTGGAAAGGTGACAACCCTACCCGGGAGATACAGGTTCCAAAGAGTCCAAGTCAGAAAAAAGCCAGTGTCTCTCCACTGCAGACAAGGGACCTTCCATGTGGGGTCCTTCATTCCTTGTCTTCTGCAGTTCGCAGCACTTGTCAGAGATGTTCCCTCTGCAAGGGTACAAAAGTAGAAGTGGAAAATAGCAAGTCGGTGTCTCTGCCTAATCCAAAGATGCCACATCAACTCTCCTCCCCCCCCCCCTAGTGTTTGGGCATCTTGAACAGATGGTTGAGGTCGAACTCTCACACACACCCCTGCTTGCCCTATTGGGGTATGTACTTCCGCTGAGTCGAGGGATAAGGCGCTTCACTGCTATTGCGCTAGTGCTGGCTAAATGGCAGGTTTCTCTGAATTGGGGAGGGACTACGCCGCCTTCGGTGAAGGCATGGCTCAGGGACATGGTGTGTTGCGATACGACTAGTGATGTATGTGCCTCCTTGCTTTCACTTGCCTCCCGCCTCAAGAACGTTTGGCAGCCACTCCGCTCCTACTTGTTATCACATCCGGAACTTACTGATTGAAACATTGCACAGGCTGAAGGGATTGTTAGACTAGCTAGCTGGTCCGGTGGGCTGGGACTGTCAAAATAACTCTGTTACATGACCTTGTATTGTTGTTTTAAATTTAATGATTGTGGAACTAACAACGCTCTAAGTGGACAAATGTCTGTCAGTAACTATCATTTCATGCTTCATGTAATCCGCATTATGAGAACAAAATGCTCTTCATTCTCCTTTTTGTATACTTTGTTGAAAAATGCAATAAAAACAAGCTTAAAAAAACTCTCCTCCCCGCTCCCCCGATTCTTCTCCCTGCACAAAATGTGGGAACTTTTCAAAATGGCAAATGCAAACTTTAAGTCAGCCACAGCTCCACTCCATCAGACCATTTAATTCTACCCCGAACTGACACAGCAAGATAGTCCCTTTCCTACAAAACATCAAAATTGAGCCACTCTTGTGAGTGGTGCCAGAGGTCTGTCTGTCTCCCTTTATCTGGGAAACCATATGTCCCACCTTGTCAGTACTTGTGGTTTAAAAGCCTATTCAAATTTCTTCCTCACTCTCTTCCTCTTCTTAGCCCAGGCTAAGCCTCTTCAAATAAGTCTATCGTCTGGGGGAGGCTTTGGTCGACCAGCTAGAGTAATTAACTTGGTCCAGAGGGGTAGTTCAAAGCACAAATCTCATTGCGGCTGCCTCAGGAAATGTTAACAACACCTGAAGTATGTGAAGAAGTGCAAATAAATCCAAAATTATATTATATTTGCACTCTGAACCTTTTTAAACCTAGCTAGAGATGTATTAATCTGTACTGTAGATTGAGCCAATGCAAAGTTGATATTTTTGTGCAGCTTTCACTTGAGTGTGAATACATTAAAACACTACAGACTTACAATGAAGTACTACAAACTCACTGCAAAACACTACAGACATACACTATAGTCAAAAAGAAGTGCTGAGTTATTTTTGTTTGCTCAATTAAGTTATAAAGCCGGGCGTGGCCAACAGCATGGCCGTGTAAGACGCGCTTTCGCCGAGCTCTGGCGGAAAGCACCATCCGACACTAATTCCGGCAGTTTACAGGCTCGGAGCACACTTATTTTGACACCTCATGTGTTGCTGACACCCTACCTTCACTCGTGGAGAACTTTTGAGCAGTTTCTTGCCCTGGAGCTGCCGGTCTGGGTCCCGGAGAGACGCTGTGTCCGCGCTGACAAAATGGCGCCGGCGCGGCCCTGAGTTGCTACGGACCTTTTCCTCAACAGTGCGGAGACTTGGGGACTCGCTCGGGAGGATTATCGGCCTCCGCGTGTGCCCCCCCTCTGAGCCCTGACGGAGCGGTGCAGTGGGGGCTCTTCCCCTGATGCCTGGTGCACGCTGACGGACTGCGTCGCACCTGTGGACACGGCCTCCTGCTGGCCGGCTTCACGAGGGAGGTGCGTCCTGTTGCTGGGGGCCTGCAGCCTGAGACGGCGATCGAGGAGCACCACAACATGCACCGACTCCAGGTGAGCCGGGCGGCCGCGGGACTCGGCGCTGCCCGGTAGCGAGGCCTGGGGGTCGGAACTCTGGCAGAGGGGAACAGACAAATTGGCGCAGAGCGGTAGGTGGCGGCGGACCCCTGCATGATTGAGGCCTGCGGGGTGAACCCTTCTGCTCCCTGAAGACCGTGCCTTTGTCTCTCCCCCCTCTGCCCCCCCCTTCTCTGGTGAGCCGGGGCCAGGTCTGAGCTGGAACAGGAGCTGACCGTCTAGGTAGGAGGGCGGCCCCAACCTTACGCTGTGGGAGCCTGCTGTGACCTGGGCCCCGGCGCTATGAGGAAGACGGTGACACACATCCTGCACTCTGCGGTGAAAGCGCGAAGACCGGAGGAACTGCAGTGGGGACAGCCCTTCTTCAATTGCCCTGCCATTGGGGGGGGTGCCTTTGCTGGACCTGGGCGGCTCTGATCGGCCTGGACCCCTGGGTGCATGCGGGGGTGACCCTGTGAAGCACCTCTGTTCTCCGATATCGGCTGGAGGGCCCGGAACTTGGCCGATTTGGTGAAGGAGCGAAAATACCCTGGTGGGTACGTACAGCCCCCAGCTGAGACAGCGTGGGGCTCTGCAGCCTGGGGCCGCCTTGAACAATTGTCTTGCAGGAGGGTGGCGGAGAACTGGTCCCCCCCTCTCCACCGTCACAGCGCTGGACCCTGGCCTTGACGTCCTGCATCGCGAGTCCCTCCCCTGGGAGCTATGAATATGGGAAAAGACAAAGACCCAAGGCCACCGCGACAGGGGAAAATGGACCGCTACACAAAGGTAATCACCCCTCCCCCCCGGAGGAACGGCCTGCTGCTCGCACCGATACAAACACTCTCCTTCAGGAGATCCAGTCTTCTAGGACGGCATTGGAGGGGAAGATAGGGGAGGTGGGCACGGAGGTGACGCTCTTGAGGCAAGGCCTGCGAAACCTGGTGGCCAGGGTCACGGAATCGGAGACCCGGATGGGTGAGGCTGAAGATGCCCTTCAGGACCTCCGCTTTGTGGGCTTTAGAGAAGGCATCGAAGGGACCAATATGATGGAATTTCTCCACTCTTGGCTCCGCCACACCTTCCCGACAGATCTGTTCTCTGCTTGTTTCATCATAGAAAGGGCGCATAGGGCCCTGATAGCGTGGCCGCCCCCGGGGGCGCAGCCGCGTCCAGTTATAGCGCATTTCCTGAACTTCCTAGACAGAGACATGATCCTTCGAGAAGCCTGGAAAATCGGAGAAATCAGACACGAGAACGCACGTATAATGATTTTCCCAGACTATAGCAGGGAGGTTCAGAAGCAATGGCGGTCCTTTGATTCGGTGAAGGCAAAGCTTTGAGAGCGCAAAATTCAATATATGCTCCTATTCCCCGCAAAACTGAAAGTGTTTTTCCTGGGGAAGACCCATTTCTTCCAAACACCAGAGGAAGCGTGGCAATGGATCGAGGAAAGGCCCGTCTTGAAGCAACCGGAAATCCCTCCATGTCGTAGTCAACCATCGGCGGGGAACTCCCCGCGACCCTCGAACCGTCAAGGAACGCTCCGTCCCCGGAGTAACCGTAGGAGCCGTCTGAAGGAGGTGACGCCTTATGCATCAAGGGGTAGCGGCAGGATCTGGCGACGTAGTGGTCGTTCACTGGACCCTCGCTTGTCGGCGAGCTCACACACCCTCCGCCTCCCCGACCACAATGAACCTGGCACAGAGACGGACACTAGAGGCAGCACGTCCGGAGACAAGGGCGAGGAAGAGTCCTCTCTGCATCCCTTGGCCGCTGCAATAGTGGCAATGGAGCAAGATGCGGGGACAGAAACTTTGGTATCACAGGGGGACCCCCCTGACTCACACTCCTGAGTACGAGCCTGTGGGACTGGCCGTGGCATCAGAATAACACGACGGAGTTTGTTGGATGGACACTCCCCTCCCCCCCCCCGAGATATATAGACAGTGAGCCCTGCAGAGTGCTTGAAGTGCTCTCTTCCATCGCAGGCGAGAAGCCGGGACTGGCCATAGACTTGGGCTTTGGAAAGCCCTTACTTTTACCTTTTCTTCCTCCTGCTTTTCTTCTCCTCACTTGACTCTTCCCTCCCACTTTTCTGCACTTCCAGTCCTTGGCTTCTGTCTGTCTTTTGTCATTTCAGGACTGTTCTTTTTGGTCTAATTGGGGGTCGCTGCAGGAGTTTGAACTTGTAGCGTAAGTTGAGATCGGGCAGGCGACAGACCTCTACCGCCCTTAGACACTACCTCGAGCGCCTGGCAAGGGGGGTGATACTGGGGAGGTGGGAGGTGGGGTGGGGGGTTGGGAGTAGGGGGTTACATTCAGTTTCTTTGTTTTTATGGTTCATCATGTTTTTTGCTGAGGTACAGTCACTGAGGGTGGAGAACGTGCACAGTCACCCACATTTCCCGGGCAGGGTATTATGTCACCACCCACATACATGTGGCTCACCAATACACGATAATCGAACGTAATGGGTCCGGAGGCTAGACCCTTCACAGTGCTCACCTGGAATGTTAACGGCTTGGGTGACAAAATTAAGAGAGGACTGGTGTTGGCATTTATAAAACGCTCTCACCCGGATGTAGTGCTCTTGCAGGAAACCCATCTCAAGGGCACAAAGTGTGGGTTCCTTGCAAGGGGGCCCTATATGGTCCTGGCGCATGGGGGGTACACCTCAGGCTCTAGAGGAGTTGCCATCCTGATTAAAAAGTCACCACCTTTCCGGATTACACGGACATGGATAGATCCCCAGGGAACCTATGTGGGAGTGACAAGGACATGGGGAAGGAGGAATGTCACTATCCTCTCTGTCTATGCCCCGCCGAAGCTGCAGACCAGGACCCTACACGGGGTGACAGACATACTGTTGGATACACCGGGATCGACACACATCATTGGGGGTGACTTTAATGACGTGATGCATGTCCCTCTGGACCGCTCGGGCACTCAAGCCCACTCTCTCCCGGTTACACAATTAGCCCACTTGGCCAACACTCTGGGTCTGGTGGATGTATTGAGACACTTGCACCCAGGGGAGCGACAGTACTCATATTACTCGGGGGCGCACAGAGTCCACTCACGATTGGATTATGTGTTGCTCCCCCAGGGAGCCATCCAGGACATTTATGAGGCGGAATACCAGGCCCGGAGTTTTTCTGACCACTCGACCCTATACGTTCAAGTGGGAGAGAAGCCACGCACTGGGCGGGGGGGCTGGAGATTAGCGGCCTGGGATCTACAGAATAAGGAGGTGCTCCAAGGTCTCCGTGCGGACACTAAGGTTTTCTTTGCCAAAAACGTGGGTTCGGTGCAGTCAGGGGTCACGATATGGGAAGCCTATAAAACAGTGTTGCGGGACAGGGCCCAGAACCGGATAGCCTGGGAAAAGAGGAAGGCTCAGGAAGAACTCGCCACATTGGAAACCCAAATTCTTACCCTAGAACGGCGGCACCTCACACATAGAGACCCGCAGATGTTGAGGCAGTTAACGGACGCACAACACCAATATAGGGCTCTTGCCACACAGGAGGCCAAGGCACAGGCCCAAGCGACCTTGCATAGGCTGTACGACGTGGGCGACAAATCAGGGAAGCTCCTGGCATGGCTCAGCTGTAAAGAGATGGAAGCCCGTTGGGTGGAGAGCGTGGTAGACTCCCAAGGAATTCCACAGACACAAGATACACAGATAGTACAGACATTCACGTCCTACTATCAGCGCTTCTACGAAGCCCGAGACCTGAGGGCGCCTGCGGACATATCCAACTATCTGATGGGCATTCAAACCCCATCATTGGATGATGATGATAGGGAGGGCCTAGACTCGGACATAACTGTAGACTAAATCAAAATGGCTATAACTAGACTACGTCCTGGGAAAACCCCGGGCCCAAACGGCCTCCCTGCAGAATTTTACAAGAAAAGCGCTGATCTCCTGGGTACACATCTCCTGCAGCTTTTCCAGGATGCTTCTCAAGAGGGAATCCTACCTCTGGATCTGCGAATGGCCATGATTATACCTATCCACAAGCAGAGGAAGCCCCCCACGGACTGTGCTTCCTATCGCCCCATCGCCCTCCTTAATAAGGAGGTGAAAATATTAGCGACTATCCTGGCCCTGCGACTTCGTCAGGTCATCACCGGCCTAGTACACCAAGACCAAACGGGCTTTCTGCCCGGTCGGGCGACCCAGCTGAACCTACGAAGGACCCACAACTGGCTCATGGCGGTTCAGGCCCGGGATGACCCGCACTTCCTATTGTCCCTAGACGCGGAAAAGGCATTTGACGCGGTACACTGGCCCATCCCCGAGGCCACCCTGGTCAAATTTGGTATAGGCCCTAAGTTTCGGGAATGGATAGGGCTTTTATACAGGGATCCCCGGGCGAGGGTAAAGGTGAATGGCCAGATCTCCGGTGATTTCCCCATCAGAAGGGGCACCCGACAGGGATGTCCACTCTCCCCACTACTTTTCGCTCTTAGGATAGAGATTGTGGCCTGTGTGGTTAGGCAGAGCTTGGAGATTCGAGGTTTCCACATCACCCCAACGGATGCTGTGGAAGAAAAGATTTCGCTTTATGCGGATGACATCCTGCTTTATATTACTCACCCGACTATCACGATCCCCGCTCTGTTTGAAGTCATGGACCTCTACGGGGCATGCTCTGGATATGCCATAAACTGGCACAAATCAGTTATCTACAGCCCGAGAGCTGTGGCCGCCTGGCCTGCTCTCCCTGGGACCCTGCAGATAGCACATACTGGGTTTACATATTTAGGGATCTACCTTACCACAGACAGGAAACTTTCCTACCTGAAAAATATCCAGCGGGTCATAACCAATTTTGCAACAGATGCACAAAGATGGAAATCCCTCCCCCTCACAATCCTAGGTCGGGCGGCTATGTTTAAAATGATTACCCTGCCCCGTTTTCTTTACGCCCTCCAGAACGAGTACTTCCCCCTCTCCCGGCAAACCTTTCGGGTGATAGATGCTGAGCTACGTTCCCTTCTATGGCTCGGAAAGCAGCCGAGGATTGCATTGACCACGCTACACCGCAACCAATACAATGGGGGGATTTCGCTGCCCGATGTAGAGGCCTATTACTGGGCGGAACATCTAACTCTGGTGAACGAATGGCTCCACGCCGCGGCAGACCACCCCACCTACAGGCTAGAAAGAGACACAATGGCAAACCGCACATACATGTATTATCTCTATGGGGGAAGGGGCAAGGGAAGACTTCTCTCAGCCACACAAGTTACGCTGGAGGTCTGGGACAGGGCATCGAAAGCATTGGGGTGGGACTGCAAACCTACAAAGCAAACACCTCTGTGGCATTGTCCCTTGTTAAAAGAAATACACAAACTGAGGGGTTTTGAGGGATGGGATGCTATAGGCATTTCTACCACAGGTGACGTCCTAGCCAGGGGTAAACTCAAAAGTTTCCGTGCGCTGCAGACGGACTTTGGGTTGCATGCCACCCAATTTCTCAAATATGCACAACTTCGACATGCCTGGCAGGCGGAGGGCTCCTTATCCTCCTCGCTGCCGGAGTATGCACCGTTAGAGGGCCGCCTACTACAAGAACACGTACTTAGTAAGGCGGTTTCGCTAACATATCGGACCTTGAATAATAATGCGCCAGACAGGCTGGGGAGACTGAGGGAGTCCTGGGAACTTAACCTAGGTACACTTGAAAATATAGACTGGGAGGCAGCTTTGATGCATCACCGCGAGGTGGCCATTAAATCCCATCTTCGTCTCATTCAATATAAGGTTCTACATAGGGTTTACTACGATAGGGCCCGGCTCCACCGCATGGGCCGCGCCAGTGACCCGAATTGCCTGAGATGTGGACAAACACAGGGGGACTTCTACCATACCATCTGGGGCTGCCCCGTCATACAGCTTTACTGGGAAACGGTGTTGGGTGAGCTGAGCAAGGTTCTGGGCGTAACACTACCATTGGACCCTAAATTCACACTGCTGGGCATTCCCGGAGATGTAGACTTAGGCCGCCCGCAGCTCATTTTCGCCATGTTAGCTCTGGTGGTGGCAAAATGAGACGTAGCTCGAACATGTGGAGCGACAGCCCCACCTCAGCTCAGAGATTGGAAGACGGGAATGGACATGTACATGGCGGCAGTGAAGGTCACATATAAGGCATGGGGCTGCCCGAGAAAGTACCGTAGGGTATGGGGGAAATGGAGGGCATACTATGGGCTGGATGGAGGACTGGGTGATGATTAGCGGGCCTTCCGACGGTCCTTACATTCTCTCTAGATATGACCGTAGACCCGCTTGTCCCCGAACATTTCAGACGGGGAAAAATCATGGCACACTGCAGTGGGGAATGGTGAATGGGTGGGTTATGCAAGCTCCAGATACCCGAAGCGATGACGATGTGGGATTAGTTGTGATGAAGATTGTATATGTATGCCTTTGCGTGACTGTAACTGAAGGAACTCAGCTTTCTTTTGTTTTTTGTTTTGTGCAAAATGCAAATAAAAACATTTATAAAAAAAAAATTAAGTTATAAAGCCTGTACAGGCCATAATTTATTAAAAGTCCCATCTGTGACAGGCTACCTGTGCGCAGATAATGGGCTGAGTTAGTCAGTAGTCCCACTCGTGTGTGCACACGTGAAAGCATTTTACCAGTGCAGAGCCTCTTATCCTAGCTGCACAGCAGCATACCTCATTGAAAAAGGTGGTCACTGGTAGTTTCCACTCAAAGCCCATATGGCAGAGCTTACAGTGAGAGACGTAAGGAGAATCACTCACAGCAGAGAGCCAAAAACCTGTTTGTCCAAAATCTAAAAATCTAGGGTATAGGCAGGTCAGAACCTACTAGCATGGCACAGTGGGTGATAAAACATTGGTTGGAATGCTACCCAGAGTATTTGCCAGTGGTTTAAGCTGTATGCAAGCAATCTTCTCATCACCTTTTGGGTGTTTGGTGGAATGCCCTATATGGCTAGGTGTATACCGAGATGTGTGTCCCTTGCTCGCTGACCCACAGGATCCAGCTATATCTCTCTGATGAGGCCAGTCTGGGGTAACTTGTGTTTTCTTCTGGATGGACTATTCCTCTGAGGAGAAGGTTTAATACAGATTTGCATAAGATGAGCCTCTGTGTAGAGTGACACGGTGGATGAAAAACAATGGGTTGGAATGCTACCCAGAGTGAGTGCCAGTGGTTCAAACAATTTGCAATTATTCCTCCCATTGATAAGTTCCCTAGATTTTGCTAGAAACACAGAGTTTGGTTTTCTAGACCCCCTGGCAGCAAGGACTTAGTCAATTTGCCAACCCAAACCAAAAAACCCAGTCGAGATCATGGAGACATAAACCTCGGGATACAGACCTCCAACTACTACTCTGCCAACAAGAAGCTCGATAAAAAAACTAAAGTGGGACATCAACAGAACACGAGAAGATGAGGTCTGGGCAAACCTATTCTCCGACATCAAGTCTAAAAACAGTGCACGCTTCTGGGGGATGGTTAAAAAAATAATGCGCCCACTGCATGGGGGTGTTGCATCCCACATCCCTGAGGAGACCTGGGCAGACTATCTGAGTGCTCATTTCATGAAGGCACGAGAACTACTATGAACCAATCCAATAGCACAGCATCAGAAAGCATCACAAATAAAGACCATTCAAGCGGGGGCAGCCCATATTTTCTTCACCTCAATCAACTGACGATTCTCGGCTTGAGTTCGGCTGTCCCATACAAACGTAATCAAGCCTCAAATTGCTAAAGGAAGGAGAGAAGGGGCCCCGGGCCCCAATGGTATCCCACCGGGACCCTTCAAACAAAACATGGAATATTGGGCAGCAGCCCTAGACCCTCTTTTCCTCTAAATTAGATCTCTGGGGAAACTTCCAGCTTCCTGGAAAGGTTCAATAATCTCTCCTATACACAAAAGTGGAGACAAGTCCTCACCAAAAAACTACAGTCTGATCGTCTTGATCGACAATGAGGCAAAATACTTTGCAGGAACACTGCTAGAGGAACTTACCACTTGGGCATCAGCAAATGCAATCATCCCGCTCAATCAGACGGGGTTCTCCAAAGCAACAGGTACTACTACAAACATTCTGGCCATGTCACTACTTATAGACATGGCGAAGTCCTCCAACCTGCCTTTTCACCTCTATTTTTATCAATTTCAGGGCAGCCTTCGACCACATAGATAGTGGAAGGCTCTGGAGGAAGCTGACCTGCTGGAACATTCCAAGGGCTCTGTTGGACATGCTGATCCTACTTAACACAGACACATGGGTGCAGGTGAAACTAGGCATTGGCACATACCTCCAGGCAAATTCCAACTACTAAAAGGGTAAATCAGGGGTGCATGCTCGCCCCTACGCTATTCAATCTTTACATGGCAGATCTGACGCAGGCACTCAATACCTGTAACTTTCATGCTCCCAGGTTGGGTGGCACGGCACTATCCAGCTTTCTCTATGCCGACGATGTGGTCCTGGTCAGTTACACACAGGTGGGTTTGCAACACCCTCTTAACGCAATGCAAAAATATGCCACAGAAAACATTCTGGAGGTGAACCTCGAGAAGACGGGAGCAATGTCGATTAACAACAAAACAAAAAAGCCTCCTACCTGGTACCTGGGTAGCACGCAAATCAGACTGCAGCCAATAACAAATACCTAGTCATAATCATCGATAAAGAGGGCGCATTTACCTCCCAGAAAGAGGTGATTGAAGGAAAGGGTTGGCATTAGCAGTGACAATGAAGAATCTCATATCAAAACTGTCAAGACCAATGCTGCTCCCTCTCCTCTGGGTGGCACAAGCTAGAATACTACCTACAATCACTTATGGCAGCAAATCCCTGAGAGGCAGAGATGCCAAAATATTGGATAGCACTCTGGTCAAGGCATACAGAATCTTGTTCAATCTTCCAAATTACAATTCGGCGGAACAGATTCACCTGGAGTTTGGCCTAATGAAACACTCTCCGGCAAGGCAAGGATCATTTATCATCTGCTGGCATAAAATCAGGAATGCCGCTCAAACCCCTTAAACCATCTCCTTTGCCAAGAACTGCAGAGCAGGAATACATAGCCCGCCAGGAGCTATCTTTAGGAATCTCTTGCAAAAACCAGGCTGTCCCAGCCTTGGAACATACAAACTAGCCATGCAGCGTTAAAAAAGCTGATTTGGAAATCAATAAAAAGGCTATCGCTGGTTGAAGACAAGGTGAATTCTCAGGCAGAAGCAGGCAGTTAAACTGCAGGCTTTTCACATTTCTTGTGCTGGTGAAAAAGAAAATGCCACGAGCCAGCCTGCACACTTTGCACTAGATGCTGTAACGGAAGCGGCCAGCTGAAGCCCACCATCCTCATTCTCCTATGTCCCTCTTACACCAGGTCCATATGCTTTGCTCTCTCCAAAGGATGCACTGCACTTTGCACTTTCTGAACTTGGCCCACAAGAATAGTCGCCCTTCTCAAGGACACTGCTGACATTGAGGATCGTCCTCTTCTCAGCGGGCACACTGCACTTTGCACATTCTGTATCATTCTCTCAGGTGATTACTGGCCCATCACCGGAAGGATAGTTGGAATACTGAAATACAGTACATCTGGCTCATATAATTGCACTGTTTACACATAGGCTTTTTTAGCAGGCCAGTTTGCATTTTTTAAATGTTTTAAATAATTTTAATTGTTGCAAAGTTGATTTTTTATCATGTTTCCACTCATTTTAAACATGCACTATTATGCATTCTTATGATTTCTGTACTGCACTGGTTTTTAACTATGCAAATAACATTAATTACTTACTTACAAACTAAATAAACAGTTGTACTGCATCCATTCCAGAACCCACTGAGTAATATTTGAGCAAGATGTGTTTCAGGTAATAATCAATCCCATGAGATGTTATAAGGTGAGTTAGTGGAATCCAAAACCCTCTTTTATTAAAGAATTACATGCTCAAGAAACTAGAACATGAGGGCTACATTTTACATATTTATTTAAAATCGGAATCCTAGTCTAGTGTACAAGAGGTAACCCATCAGCCAATCTCTAAATCAGGCCGTAAGTGCTCTAAGAATTCTGAAGCTGTGGGTACTAAACGGTCAGTGGAGATTTTTTCTGGGCTCGTTGTAAGGTGAAACTCCTGTAAGTAAAATAAAAAGTGAAACCCCTGTGGCACTGTGTGTGCTATTGTTGTAGTCAAATTCCGCATAAAGCAACGAGGATGTCCAGTTATTTTATGTAGCCTTACCAAAATATCATAGGAGCGGTTCCTGGGTTTGGTTGGTGTATTCTGCCAAACCATTGGTCTGAGGCTGAAACCTTGAAGACAATTCTCTGAAGTTTCCTAAAGCTGCAAAGATGGTCTTCTCAAAACTCAATATAAGTTGAGAACCTATATTATTAATAATTACAGATGGTAGAAGGAAAATATGCTTAAATGAAACCTTGAGCAATGTGCTGAGCCATACATATTTTCCTGAATACATAGAAATGAGACATTTTAAAGAATGTATCAACAGTAACCATGATGATGAACAATGAGAACCTTGAAGCAAGTGTCTCCATTCTAAACATGGCCAATAATCTCTGTGCTCCAATGGACTAATTCTATTCAAAGGATGATAGCGTTTTAGAATAGTAGAATACGGGATGTTCCAAATTACCATCCTCTTGCAGTTAGACTAGTACTGTTCCAATGGCCCGATAAGCTGATTAGCTACGGGGATGGGGTGTGCGTCAGTCTTCATGACAGTATTGAGACCCCAGTAGTTCATGCAGAACCTAAGTTCTGGAGTGGCACCCAGTGGGGCAGCCTTGGGTACCAGCATCACTAGGCTGAATCAGAGACTGTTTGAGGGCTCAATCACCCCTAACGCCAGCATATTGGAGACCTCCTCCTAGATACTGGCGCTCACCTTGTCTGACAACCTGTAAATCTTATTTTTAAATGTGGACTGTCTCAAGTGTCTGTGTCACGGACACACAGCTGTGTGAGTCCAGGGATGAGGGAGAATAGAGAAGCGAACTGCCCCAGTAACTGGCGACAGTCACTCTGCAGTTCTGGGGTCAGAGTTGGGAAGAGGTTGACACCCTCCACTGATCCATCGTGTTCCTGGCTAGAAAGGAAGTCAGGGAGCGGCTCACTCTCCTCTTCCACTCCCTCATCTGTCACCAGGAGCATGCTCATTTCGGACCTCTCAAAGTGTGGTTTGAGGTGGTTCCCATGAAGAACCCTTAAGGGGTTCCTAGGGGTCATGAGGTCCCCCAAGTAGGTGGACTCCCCTTCCATTTCCTCAACTCATTATGGTACTTTCAAGTGATCCTGGAGAGGTCTGGGCTCCACAAGCTCCGTAACCCACACCTTCTGGCCAGGTTAAACCCTACCAGAGTGGCCTTCCGGTCATACCAGAGCTTCATAACCTCCTGTCTGGCCTCAAGATTACTTTTTGCCTTTTTCCAGAAGGGATGCATCTGGTTGTAGAGGGCCACCACGTAGCTGACCACATCCTGAGGAGGTGTCCTGGGAGCTTGCTCCCACCCCTCTCTCACAAGGCTAAGAGGTCCCCTGACAGGGTGGCTATAGAGGGGTTCAAAGGGGCGTAACCCCAATCCCTTCTGTGGCACCTCCCTGTAGGCAAAGAGAAGGCATGGAAAGAGGACGTCCCACTTACGCCTCATGGGCTCAGGTAGGCCTATTATCATGCCCTTCAGGGTCTTGTTGAATCTATCCACAAGACTGTTTGTTTGGAGGTGATAGGGGGTGGAGAACTTATAAGTTAACCCACATTTATCCCACATGGACTTCATGTACACTGACATGAAGTTAGTGCCAGACACTACCTCTTTGGGGAACCCCACACAGGTAAAAATCCCCATCAGGGCCCTGGCACTGCAGGTGCAGTGACTGACCTCAGAGGAGTGGTCTCTGATTAGCAAGTGGCGTAATCCACAAAGACCATGATGAACCTGTTGACTAAAGCTATCTTGGGGTCTAAGGGTCCAACAATGTCAATGCCTACCCTCTCAAAGGCAGTGCCGATGACAGGTAATGGGGTCAGGGTAGCCTTGAGCTTTTTCCCGACTTCCCTCTAGCCTGGCAAGTGGAACAGGTCCTACAGAATGAATCTAAGGCCGTCTTCATTCAGAGCCAACTGAAGTGGACAAGCCTGGCAAATGTCTTGTCTTGCCCCAGATGTCTTGCCAGTGGTATGTCATGAGCCAAGCCCAGTAGGAAGGTCCTGTAACACTGGGGGGCCACCAGCACACAGACTGCCCCAGATCCAGGAACCTTAGGCTCGCTGTATAGGAGTTCATTCTCCCAATACATTAGGTGATCTCCAGAGGTGTCACCTGCTGCCTGGGTCTCAGATTGCTGCTTCAAGCCCTCTAGAGTGGGGCACTCTTTCTGCGCTTTGCAGAATTCCTTCCTGGTGGGCCCACTCTCAACTTGCCAACCAGCAAGCTCAGGCAGGTCACCTAGGGCCACAATGTCCTCTCTGGTTGGCTCAGGGGCCTCCTCCTCAGGTGCCCCATCAACCTCTAACTTGGGAACTTCAGGGGCTGGTTTCGTGCCCCCTACCCTTACTCTTCTTTGCAGCTGCCTGGGCCATTTTTACAGGCTCCAGGCACCCTTGACCCGTTTCCCGGGCTGCAATGGACCAGGTGGTCATAAAGACCCATTCAGTTAATCCCAACATCTCCAAGTGTGACCTGAGCTCTAACTCCCTCTAGATAGTGAGCTCCAGGTCGTTTCCCAAAAGACAATCTACAGGCATGTCAGGGCTCACAGCTACTTTTAGAGAACATGAGACCCCCTCTACTCAAAGGGAACCAGAGCCACCAGTAGATGACTAGATGACTCTCTCAATTGTCGTCAACTATGACTTGACGGAATGTGTTAGGGAGGACCTGCTCTGAAGACACCAGCTGACACCTTACAGCAGTCATGCTGGCCGCTATATCTCTCAGAGCCCCACCCGTTGGCCATTATTGGTGAAGCACTGACTGCACTTAGAAGTATTGGCAAAAATATGGGCTTTTGGCACCATCTCCTCATCCCCCAGGGATACTACGGTCACCTCTGTCTGCCCCCAAAGCTAACTGGGACTACCTCCTCTGTGAGCGCTACACTCACCAACCCACCCAGGTGTCTGCCCACTGGTGGGGGCTTTACCTTCTTGGGACATTTGGAGTCGCCCTTGGACTGCCCATACTTGTAGCACTCTGTGCATTGGGGCACAATCCTCCCTGTCTGCTTATCAAAGAACCCCTTCTTTATAGGCTCAGACTGGGACTGGTTAACACTGTTCCCTTGGGAATTATTTTGGGGGCCTTTTAAGAACTTCTTATTTTTAAGTTTTTCTTCCCCCTCTTTATTCTGGTGGAACCACTAGCCACCCTTGTGGGAGTCTCCCCCAGATACCTTTTTGGACACTCTGGTGCTGGCCCAGAGGTCCACCTCCTCAGCAAGCTTCCTGGGGATAGTCAGCTTGATCTCAACTAGGTGCTGGTGCAGCTCTGGAAAACAAATACTGAGCATGTGCTCTCTCAAAATCAGATTGTACAACCCACTGTAATTAACTTTGCTGCCCCATGCACACCATTCAGTGCCTTGCTAGAGTAGTCCACGAAATTCGCCCAGGACCGGTTGGGGAGCTTTTGGCTGTCCCTGAACCTCTAGCGGTACTTTTCAGGGGTCAGTCTAAACTCAGCGATCAAGATGAGTTTGATAGGGGTGTACATTCTTTGTTCCCCAACCTCTAAAGAAAAAGGGTGTTGTACTGCATTGTAGGGATGTTCTCCCTCAAATCACTCCCCCAGTGCTCTTTTAGTAGCTTGTGAACCCTCAGGGCTACCTCATTGGCAGAAAACCATTTGTCAATGTCATCTCCCACCACATAACTGGGCACTAAATTCTTGGGGATGCAGATGTTTTTGTCTCCTTCAGACACTGCAGGTATGCTGCCACCACCACTGCTGGGTTCTGCCTGTTTGGCCTTGATGTCTAACTCCTTAAGACTCAGTTCATGAGCCAGCAACTTTTTCTTCTCCAAAGCCCTTTCAGCCGTCTTCTCCTCCATGGCCAGTTTCCTTTCGTCCATCCTTAACTGAACCATCTGCAGCTTGAATTCCCTCTCCTCCCTCCTCTCCGGCAGCTCCTCTAGGGACAGGCTGTGGGAAGAGATGCTGCTCCCTGCCCTGGCAGGAGGCTCCATTTCCGTGGTCAAGCCATCCCTCTCTACTGCAGGTGGCTCCACAGGAAGGTCCTGTCCAGGCCCTTCCATTCCATTATCCTCTCCTGTGGCTTAAAGAGGTGATCGATGGGCTCCTGCCCAGGCCCTCAGCTTCTTTTGCAAGTCCACCTTCCTGGTGGTGCTCTTAGCAGGAAGACCCATCTCCTTGCAGAACTCCTTAAGCTGGGACACAGTGTATGCATCCATGTTGGACAGCTCAAACTTCATTCTTGCAGGTGTCGTCTCAAGCACAACAGTCAGAGAGAGAATTTAGAAAAAGCAAAAAAAGCCATTCAGAGAGAATTTAAACTTGAATTGGTCTTAGATATGGGATGGTAGCGTACACCAAATCACTGTATAGCACTGCACAAACACAAGTCCTGATCCTCCCCGCTGATCACCAATGTAAGAAGTTGGGTTGTTGGTTGACTGACATGTGAACCCTGGTCATGCAGCACCCACAATCCTTGTCAGAGTAAGGCACAAGCAAACCCCAGATTAACCTGTGTTCAACTCCCTGGTAGCTTGGCATAGAGAAGTCAGGCTTAACTTAGAGGCAATGTGTAAAATATTAGTGCAACACTTCAAACAGTAAAACAGTGAAGAAACCACACAAAAATGATCCCACAGCAAGTTAGAAAAATAGAGCTGAATTTATTAAATAAGAGAAGACCAAAACAAAAAAATCCAATCAGTAGCACCTGAGTTAAGAATGTCTATAGAATACACTGTAAAATAGCACCTAAAAGCATAATTCGCCAAGCGCGGCTATCGGGTCGCACTGGACCAGGTAAAAAGTTCAGGTTGACTGCAATGGAGCGTGGGCCGGATACAGTCCCACATTAGTCCTGCTGAAGGGTTACCTTCTCTTGCATTGGAGAGGGTCAAGAGGACCAAGGAGGGCATCATGGGTGGCTGTTGGTGTGGCGCAAAGAGAAGGCCAGGTGTCACAGGCGGGCGGGTTGATGCTTCCCATTGGCAGTACACAACGAACGATTGATGCTGCTTTGCGAAGAGACAGGCTGGCAGCAGCTCATGCTGATTTTTGGTGAGAGCAGCACAGTCTCGGTGTGAAAAGGCCCGGTCACGAAGAGCCCAAAAGCTTGATTCAAAGTGCCTGTGAGCCACAACAAGGGTTCAGGACCTGAGAGGCACCACTTGGGGGTCAGGAACGCATGTCAGCTGGTTCCAGGAGCTGGAAGGGGAGCCTTTATGTCCCAGAGGCTCAGCAGACTAGCCCTTTGAATCACTCTGGGGTCCTGGGTTCCAGATGAAGTTGCAGGTCCAGTTCTTCTTCCCCAGGTTAGAGGGCAGGAGGCAGCAGGTCAGCACAGCAGGGCAGCAGTTCTTTTAGAGCAACAGTCCAGCAGACTGGCAATCCATGAAGCAGCACAGCAGTTCTTCTCCCTGGCTGAGTATCCACAGGTCAGAAAGTGTACTGAAGTGGTGGTGTCTGAGGTCTAGTATTTATACCAACTTGTGCCTTTGAAGCGGGAAAGAAGCATCTGGAGGTTTCCCTTTGAAGGCCCCAGGCATCCTGCCTTCCCTGCCGTGGCTCCAGACTAACTATAGGGGGTGTGCAGCCATTTGTGTGGAGACAGTACACAGCCTATTCAGGTCAAGTGGGGCTGTGCCCAGCTCCTCCCTCCCATCCTCCCAGTGATGGCCCATCCAGGCACCTCTATGCTCCCTTTTGTGTGTAGCTGTCTATGAGGAATACACAAAGCTCAAGTGCCATTTTCCGAATTGCAATTTAAATTCCGACTTTACAATAAGTTAGGATTTTTAATTGTGATTCCAGAGACACCAAACATGAACTGGTTATCACTTTCCAATTGGAAATTAAACTTATAAAATGTAATGAGGCAACTTCAATGTTATCCTATGGGAGAGACAGGCCTTGCTGTAGTCAAAATCGAAATTAAGATTTTTTTTCACTACCAGGACATGTAAAACTTAAAAGTACATGTCCTACTTTTTAAATATATTGTACTCTGCCCTCTGGGCTGTCCAGGGCCTACCCTAGGGGTGACGTTTACATATCAAAAAGGAAGGTTTGAACCTGGCAAAAGGTTTATTTTACCATGTCGACATGACAGTTAAACTGCACACATAGGCTGCAATGGCAGGCCTGAGACATGCTTAAAGGGCTACTTAAGTGGGTGGCAAAATCAGTGCTGCAGTCCCACCAGTACCATTTAATTTACAGGCACTGGGTACATGCAGTACCACTTTACTAAGGACTTATAAGTAAATTAAATATGCCAATTGGGCATAAGCCAATATAACCATATTTAGAAGAGAGAGCACAAGCACTGGTTAGCAGTGGTAAAGTACATACAGCCCTATGGACAGCAAAAACGAGATCAGCAGAAAATGAAGGAGGAAGGCAAAAAGTTTGGGGAAAGACCACTCTAAGGCTGACCGGTCAAACACTTCCTCATACAGAAATACTGGATTCAGGATTAGGGCCTAGGGTAGTTACACATGGGGCATATTATTTGCCCTGGGTAAGAGTTTTCCTGCCTCGTTATCTTTCTGTTTTGAGCAAGGAATGAGGATCACAGCGGTTCTGTAGGATCTGAGGATCGCAAGACACAATGGTAGTTCCTAGGATTACCATTCTCTGGGGTATGCTAGCAGTTTAAAGGGAATACTGGGATCTATCATTACTACCATGCAATCTTGCAGTATCTGCAAGCGAAGCCCCTGAGTTCACATTTTGTCCAAGGATACTTGTGCAGTGGAGATACACATGGCTATAACCATTGTGCTTTTGAGTGCAAGTTTGTTGGAATGGCCCTCCCCGGACGTCAGGCAATCCAAAAGGGGTGGAGCCCCGGGAGTGAAAGATTAGAGCCTACCACTATTTGAGAGCTGGCCGGCCCTGCCGCCATTCTCTCTGCCATCCTTACACCCCACCAGACCGTAGAAAACTCAGGCTGTTAATGCTGACATCCAGTTTTTACATTGTGGGGTGTGGCGCGCCTGTAGTGGGGGCAGAGAATGGGACATCACCATATAATTGGCGTTAACCCTGCCTTTGGCAGCTGGTTGTAAGATTTTGGCAGAGGGAGCATACTACTTCTCGCTGCCAACGTAAAAAATGTGCCTTTAAAGGTGTGTTTACGTTTTGTTCCTGTTGTAGCCATGATGAATGAGACGTGGGGTAACAAGAGCAGTGTCAGTGGTACCAAAGGCCAAGCTATGGTTGGTAGCTGCTAGCCCTGCCTACCCCCAATTGATGTGCTGGATAATAACGTTAGAACAAGCACTGAGGAATCTGTGGAAGGCACAAGATGTTGACAGCAATTATAAGGCATCTGAATTCTAAAAGCTTTTTGTAGGAGAAACGAACAGTTTTGTAAGTAATTGGATGTATTAGCTGTAATATGTAAAACTAAAAAGATTGGCTATGTTGTAAAAATTATTATATTTCAGCAAAATTACTTAAAAGAGAAATTCAAAACTAGCTATGTTTATTGCTTACTAGCTAGCAGAGTATTGTACCTCAGTGTCGTATGGACACCCAACTCCAATGATGAGTAATAAAAAGACATGAAAAATTGGGTGCAGCAGGCCACCAATATCCCAGGACACCAGTGCCAAGAAACCTGCTGCACCATACATAGCCATGCCACTTTCCTTTGTAAAGCTTTTTTCCTCGTTCTGTTAACTTCTCTGGGGCGTAGCAATGCAATGGCACCTGTGCCAAGGGGTTTAAGGGGCCCACTATACACTAGTTCCCACTATGCTACGGTAACGTCTTTATGCATTATCACTGATTTCTATATTCCATCACCTACCACATTTCGGCCCAGTTTTACTAAGAAAGTTGCTGTACTGCGTTGCGTGAATGGGAGAGAGCAGAACAGTACCATATCTACTAAGATGTGGCGGTGTTCTGATATCTCTCTGCACTGGTGTACTTTATGTGGCCGTGCTCCAAAGCCCGACACCCCTGTGACATTGTCAAAGGGTGTCTGTGTTGTGGTAAGCACAGGTTTTGGGCAGGAAAGGGTCCCCTCCTGGACATAAAAACTCTGGTTTAAAGGGTTTCCTCCCTTATATGTTTGCTGTTGAATGCAGCATGCATGCAACGAGGGAAAAATGAGGAAAAATTAAAAACATTTCTCGCCGTTACTCCTACCTCAAGGAGGCTTAGGATTTTGGTGCAAATCCCTGTCCACCATTATCTGTAGATAGGGATTGGCATCAAAACCCATCGGTGGTTGCATGGGAACGTCCATGCACCACCCATGGAATGCCCCCTTGATGCAACGTAATGCAAGACAGTCCATTGTGCAGATTTGCTTCACTTTTAGTTACAATCCAAATCGGGGAGAGGATGTGGCCTAACAGTTAGAGTCTCAGCAACGACGCTCAACATCCTGTGATTCTTGACAAATCGCTTAATCTCCCCGGGCCTAACAAAATGAATGTGAAAGACACACATTTGATGGATGGAATGCAGAACAAATCAAAACATTCAACCCCAGTCAACAGATCTGGGTTAAATCCATCATTCTTTTGCTCACCATGCCACCCCAGTTTAGACCTGGCCATATGCAAATCAGTATTGACCCTGTGCCTCATGGGAACAGTCCAGCCCGAATTGCCAAGCCAGGTCCTCCCTGGACGGGAAACAAGCATCCTAGGACCGGTTTCGGGGTTTCACCCCTCATCAGCCAGGATAGCTTGAATCCAGTGGCACAGTGAGCCTGGGACCCACGTCTGGGCATACCCGGCGCACTTAGGGCGAGAAAGCAAAAGATACACAATTGATGGACGGAATGCAGAACAAATCAAAACATTCATTCTTTTGCTCACCATGCCAACCCAGTTTAGACCTGGCCATATGCAAATCAGTCTTGACCCTGTGCTTCATGGGAACAGTCCAGCCCGAACTGGGAGGACCTGGCCTGGCGGTTCAGGCTGGACTATTCCCATTGGGCGCAGGGTCAAGACTGATTTAAATATGGCTGGGTTCAAACTGGAATGGCCTGGGGAGCAAAAAAACGATGGATTTAGGCCCAGATCTCTGTACTGGAGTGAATGTATGACATTGTTCTGCATTCTGTCCATCAATTGTTCTTTTTGCATTTAACAAAATGAATGTGTCCGTCTGTAACGCAACTGGTGCGCATGTAAAGCGCTCTGATACCTGATATGTTTGGGTCGAGTTCGCACTATATTAAACTCAGAAAAAAGGAAAGAAAATAGTTATTTACGTTGGATTGGAAAGACCAACACAACAATTTTCTTTGGATCTGCATTAATTATGTTTTGCAAACCCAACGCAAAATATTGTAAATCGTTAGTAGAGTTCGTTCACTTCTGAACATCTGCTTTAACGACGGTTTCACCTTCATAGAATGTTTTCGTTTTTTGCTGTTTTATATAGCATAAACTTGGTCCAAGGGCATTAGAGCACTTTGCAGGAGCACCAGATTACATTACACAAGGTTGAATTCATTTTTTTTCTTTGTTTAGATATGTGGCGATCAAGGCCCAGATTTACAGAGAAATAACACAATGCAGCACAGCACATAAAGTTGCTACACTGCGTTGCTTGAAAGAGAGAAAGCAGAACAGCACCATATCTACTAAGATTTGGCACTGTTGTGCTCTCTCCCTGTGCTGGCCCACTTTTGGCTGCCATGTGCCTACGCAGACCCCCTTATGCTAGAGTGCCGGGGTGTCGGAGTTGTGGGAACCAAAGGTTTTGTGCTCGAAGGCATTTCCCACTTTGTATGTGTGCTGTACAATGCAGTACACAGACAAAGTGGGAAAAACGAGGAGGCGCAGAAGTTTGGTGCAAATCTCTGTGTGCAGTTCTTTGTAGATAGGGATTTGTGTCAAACCCCAGGAGTGGTTGCATTTAAACACCTGTGCACCTCCCACAGAATGCCCCCTTGCCTTAAAGTAAAACAAGGCAGCGCATTATGCAGCTTTGCGCTATTTTGGTTACAATCCAACATGATTTGCATTGGATTGGAAATCCACCACAACACTTTGCATCAAAAAAGGAATACAAACCTGACACAAAGTGTTTGTAAACAAGGGGCCAATTGATTTGCTCAGAATCACAGAATATTGAGCTAACCCAGGTGTCGCACCTGGTTCCCCAGTAACAAAGTCAGCATGTTATTAGGCCACATCTCCTCCCCAAAAGAATAATGGCATGCAATAGGGTGGTCATTTTCTCTTTGAAGGGAAAGGGCACAACATGTTCTTGTCGGCACCTCAGTGCACTGTCTCAATCTCAAGACTTGAGTCAGTGCAATGAGTTTTTCAGCTATCATCTTCAGGCTACATAAACAAGGAACTTGCAGAACATAATGATTGTTAAAGGCCTTGACCCGGGTTTCAGTGGCAAGGGCCTATAACGTAAGAGAACCTTTAACAATTGGTATAGCGGCAGCAGCAGGCTACAAGGCAATTAGAACATTTCATCAACTGAGGGTAGAATGTTCTAAATTAAATGGTGAGAATCAGCAAGACAAATATTGGAAAGTTGGAGCCGCAGGCCTATAACACCCCTGAACCACTCCATTGCCTTCAATGGAGCTCTCAATATTTTAATATTGTAATGTAGACTATTTATCAAGGGAACGTCAGAGTTCAAAAGCGTGGCACCTTCCTTGATCAGGTGCCTAATCAGAGATTGCAACCTGTTTTTGTGTGTGTGTGTGTTCACTGACAAAATATCGACCCTCAAAATATCCCCATACCAAACTATTGTGACCAAAATATCGATGTCAAAAACATAATCATCCTATACTTATAATGGCAAGTACTAAAATATCAGAAAAAAGATATTGGTGTATTAAATATTGTTTTTTTAAATATATATAAATTAAAATAATAGATATTAAATATATTAAAGAGTGACATTAATTAAAACAATAACATAGATTTAATATATATTTTAACAAATATAACAAATAAACTTAATTTAAAAAAGTTAAACATACATATCTAATAATTCATATATATATTTACATATATCTACTTAAAAAACTATTATTAAACTAATAATTTTAATGTATATTATAATTTTAAAATTGTTAACTAATATAAAAATATAACAAATAAATATATATATACATATATATATATGTTGATACCAATCCTGGCAGCGACGAACAGACAGGCACTGACTCCGTGATATGATGACAAAGAAGAGGTTTATTTAACCTACAACGACCTAGAACGACCTAGAATATATATATTCACTGAAAAAACCATAGGTTTTAGGGACAGTTATAGTTAGTTGGACATTGCACTCGTACAAAACCCGTGAAATTCCCCGTTATAGTTAGTTCAGCTAACTATAACTCGCGCCCCGCAATTCACTGCTGATGACGTCACATATTACATCACTCATGACATGGTCAGTGACATCACTGATGACATCACTGATGACATCTCAAATGACATCACTGATGACATCATCTAGTGACTGTGTGTTTCTGTAAAGTTTAAATATGTTTAATATATATAGGGAAAGGCGTATTGACGAATGAGTGGGTGTATAAGTGTCTGAATGGATGATTTAGTAGGTGCGTGACTAACTGTATAAGTGAGTGATTAAACGTATCTTACTGAATGCATGGGTTAGTGACTAAACTGGGTGAATGTCTGTATCCGCCTGTCTGTTGCTGTGTAAGTGGCTGCATGGGTTTGTGAATAACTACATGAGTGTCTACATGAGTTATTGATTCGTTGTCTGAGTATCTGTATGGGTGCCTGAGTGTTTGTGTGGGTGGGGTGTGTGCGACTCTGTACATAGATGTGTGAGTGGGTGATTCACTGGGTGCATGATTTGAAGAGTGCATCTGTGATGGACTGCTTGGGTGGGTGAGTGTGTGTATGGGTGTGTTAGTGAGTGAATGTATATCTCAGTGGTACATGTGCGAGTAACTACATATATAAAAGGCAGTATATATGTGTGTTAGAGTATTTAAAAGGCTATAAGTGAAAGTGTGTGATTGTGAGAGTGGCTGTATGGATGTGTGTGTGCTTGTATCAGTTATTGTATAAGAGCGTAAGAATGTGCTAGTATTTGTATGACTAAGTGAGCTGGTGTGTGTATAACTCTATAGGTGAGTAAATGGGTGTGTGATTAATTTTTTGCATGACTGACTAGGTGTGTGAGTACCTCTATGGATGAGTGGCGGTGTGTGAGTGTTTATATAGGTGTATGAGTGCATATGATAGTCCTGTACTGAGTGACTGTAAGTATGAGTGACTGCACGGGTGAGTGAGTAGATGTGTGTGTGTAGACCTAAGAATCAGTGAGTGGGTATATAGTTATTGGTATTGGAGTGTGTATGGTTTTGCGAATGGCAGTCTGTAAATAAGAGTGGGTGTATCAAAAGTTATATTAGGGTGTGAGAAGATGCATGAAATTATCACATGGATGATGTCATCAGTGATGTCATTTGAGATGTCATCAGTGATGTCATCAGTGATGTCACTGACCATGTCATGAGTGATGTAATATGTGACGTCATCAGCAGTGAATTGCGGGGCGCGAGTTATAGTTAGCTGAACTAACTATAACGGGGGAATTTCACGGGTTTTGTACGTCCCTAAAACCTATGGTTTTTTCAGTGAATTTCAAAGGTTTTTTAAATGCTAATTTCTAACTATAACGTGCCTGAAACCTATGGTTTTTTCAGTGAATTTGTAAGGTTTTTAAATGCTAATTTCTAACTATAACGTGCCTGAAACCTATGGTTTTTTTCAGTGAATTTCAAAGGTTTTGGAAATGACAATTTTTTAATTGTATTAATTGTTATATTTATTTTTTTGATACTGATTTACAACATTTTTTTCAACTATTTATTTTTAGATATTTTATTTTTTAAATTACATTGTAATTACATTATACATTACATTACAAAATATACTTTCTCAGAATGAATTACTTTAGTTTAAATACTTTGCAAATAGGCAATAGACTTTTAAGTACAGTAGTTTCAGTTGTTGCAATGGGCAACACAATTTCAAACACAATGCAACATTGAGCTCAATGTGAATTTCTAGTTAAATGCAATTAGTTACTTTATGGATTACTTTTCTAACCACAGGACTGGATCCTAGATTCAGTCCTGGGACATCTCCTGTAAACAGTTGAGTAAAAGCGTTTTGGTTACAGTACTGATTTTTAAGGAATATTATTGTATTTTAAAAGTTGACACTTGAAACTTTTTCACATAGAATCACCAATGTTATCCTATGGCCGGAAATTCACTTAGCAGGTAAGTAGTGTTATCGTTACTTTTTCTTACTCAGTGGTGGATCCTGGATCCAGCACTGGTGCATCTCCTGTAAACAGTTGAAAGAATGCGTTTAAGTCATACAGGCGATTTTTAAGGAATATTTGTAGTTTATGAAAATTGACACTTTGAAACTTTTCTGCTGAAAACCAGACAATGGATTCCTATGGAAGGAAATACAAGTTACTGGTAAGTACGGTTAGAATTACTTTTCAGGGTCAGTGCTGGGCTAAAAGATGCAGCACTGGGTTCTCTCCTGATAACAGGTGAGTAAATCGGAATTCATAGTTCGGCTGATTTTAGAGAAATATTATAAAGTTCCAAAACTCCACACTTAGAAGAATTTCCAAGTGAAACCAGTCAATGTTAGCCTATGGAAGGAAATTCAAGTTACTGGTAAGTACGGTTAAAATTACTTTTCAGGACCAGTACTGGGCTGAAAGATGCAGCAATGAGGTCTCTCCTGATAACAGGTGAGTAAATCGAAATTCGTATTTCGGCTGATTTTAGAGGAATATTTGTATGTTTCAAAAATCGACACTTAGAAACTTTTTCAGCAAAAAGTAGGCAATGATATCCTATGGAAGGAAATTCAAGTTACTGGTAAGTACGGTTAGAATTACTTTTCAGGATCAGTACTGGGCTCAAAGATGCAGCACTGAGGTCTCTCCTGATAACAGGTGAGTAAATCGGAATTCGTAGTTCGGCTGATTTTAGAGGAATATTTGCACAATGGTGAAGGAAGGGGTGGGGCCTAAGGTGACATGTCTGCAAACACGCCCTGTGGCGCGTTTTAAGTTGGACAATTAATTCCTCCTCAATCCCGAGGGTCCCTAGGGGCCAACTAGCCCACCAGGTACCTCCAGTATGCGCCAGGGGCTGCGTTGCAGAGAGGTGTTCAGAGGCCACGCCCTTTTACAACACTCTGCAACGCAGCTCCGTGGCGCTTACTGGAGGTACCTGGTGGGCTAGTTGGCCCCTAGGGACCCTCAGGATTGAAAAGGAATTTATTCCCCATCTTAAAACGCGCCACGGGGCCTGTTTGCACACATGTCACCTGAAGCCCCGCCCCTCCCTTCACCACTGTGCAAACGCGCCCCGTGGCGCGTTTTAAGTTGGGGGATTAAGTCCCCTTGAATCCTGAGGGTCCCTGGAGTCCAACTAGCCCACCATATACCTCCAAAAGCGCCACAGAGCTGCGTTGCAGAGAGGTGTAAAAGGGGCGTGGCCTCTGTACACGTCTCTGCAACGCAGCCCCTGGCGCATACTGGAGGTTCCTGGTGGGCTAGTTGGCCCCAGGGACCCCCAGTATTCAAGGGGAATTCGTTCCCCCTCTGCAAACGCGCCAGGGGCGCGTTTGCAGAGTACTGCAGGGAGGGGGCGGGGCCTCCGGCACGATGCCGGTCGTTTTTTTTTTCTAGTTTTTTTAATGGGAGGGGGGCTGCGTGGCCCCCTTCCCTGCCCACTTTGGCCCCGGGGACCCCATCCCCCGGGGCCTGAGCATTTTATTTATTTTTTTAAATAAAAAAAATAAAAAACGGGAAGGGGGCCGCGTGGCCCCCTTTCCTGGGCCTGTATTGGCCCCGGGGACCCCATCCCCGGGGCATGGCCTCGATTTTTTTATTTGGAGGGGGGCTGCGTGGCCCCCCTCCTCAGGCCATTTAAGGCCCCGGGGACCCCATCCCCCGGGGCCGGCCTTGCACTTTTTTTTTTTATTTGGGGAGGGGGGCTGCGTGGCCCCCTTCCCTGGCCACTTATGGCCCCGGGGACCCCATCCCCCGGGGCCTGGCCTCTCGTTGGGGACTGTGTGGGGGTCCCCAAACCCCCCACAGTCCCGCCGGCTCCCCGCCTCCTGCGCGAGCCGGCATTGCTTTTCCACATGGGGAGCAGCTAACATGCTGCTCCCCATGTGGAAAAGCAATCAGCTTTGGATATTGGAAGCGAGTTTCCTGCTCTCTCTTCCAATATCCAAAGCAAGTTTGCAATGACAGGACGGGAGCCGCGAGGCTCCCGTCCTGTCATTGCAAACAGCAGTGTCCCGGGGTAGGCACCCCGGGACACTGCAGGAGCCGGCCCTGGGGGGTGGCGGTCCCCAGGGCCATCAAGGGCTCCAGGAGGGGGCCGCACGGCCCCCTCCCCACATTTTCAAAGCCCCGGGAAGTGGTGGTCCCCGGGGCTTCGGGAGTCCAAAACGGACCCCCATTTTTAATTTTTAGTGCCCCGGGGAGGTGGCGGTCCCGGGCGTGTGGGGGGCTGGAGCCCCCCCACACAGGTTAAAAAACATTAAAACAGAAGCCCCAGGGAGGTGGCGGTCCCCGGGGCAGCGGGAGGGCAAAGAGCCCTCCCGCACCATTTTGTGTTAAAGCCCCGGGGGTGGCGGTCCCCGGGGCTTGGGAGGCCCTTAGAGGCCCCCATACATAAATTTAACCCCCCACCATGCCCCCGGGACTTGGCCCACCCGGGGGCAAATTAACATCGAAGCGCGGGACACCGCGCTTCTATTTTTTTTTTTTCGGCAGGATCCGCGCACCCTGAGCGCATCCTGCCGATTTTTAAAAAAAAAAAAAAAATTTTTTTTTGCCCAGGGGGTCCTTGTGGGACCCCCTGAGCAGGCCTAGGGGGTTAGGGTGTTTCTACCCTGCCCCCTTTGTGCGCTTTGCGCACTTGTTTCTTTCCCTCGGTTCTACCGAGGGACAAAATGGCTGCCAACACTTCCTGAATCGGAATGTTGACAGCCAGCTGACAGCCAATTAGCATGCAGCTCGTGATCGGGAGGGTACGCGGACCCTACTCGGCCATAGATATATATGTGACTTTACTTGTGAATTTCTCAGGAACTACTGAACGGATTTACACCATTTAAGCCAAAGGCACCAGTCTGAACCAAGGGCTACCTCTTTGCCAAGTTTGGTGTAATTCCGTTCAGCAGTTCGGGCTGTAGCTGCGACTAAAGGTTCCTATGGAAAAATGAATGGGGAAAACGCGTTTTGGGACCCCCCTTTTTTCTCGGCCCCCGCTTGACGAATCAACCCGAGACTTTCAGGGTAGGAGCGGAGCGCCCCAACAAGTTGGAAACTTTCGCGAAGATTCGTCAACCGGCGCCAACGTTATTTCAAATAGAATGTCGCGGATTTCTTATGGATAATAGGTCCTAACTATAACTATCTACTGGCGACCGCCAGTAGATAATATATATATGTATATATATATATATATGTATATATATTTATTTGTTATATTTTTATATTAGTTAACAATTTTAAAATTATAATATACATTAAAATTATTAGTTTAATATATATATATATATATCCGCACTGAAACTACTCCTTACGGAGATCGTAGCCCATCGAGGGGTGGCGCGATGCCGGCCGAGTAAGCCGGTTATCAATATAAGGTAGAAATGAAGTTCCAATCGCGCTCTCGGATCTTAGCAAAAACCACCATTAGTCCAAGAATCAATCAAAGGGGTTTATTAACTCTATAAACCCGCCGTGACGCGTTTCACCCTCTAGGGGCTTGTTCACACAATGGTGTCACAACCGGCAAAACTTTACATACACTTCCTGGTATATCATGTACATAGAAAGAAGACTGCTTGAACAACAGACTTCAACACTTTTCGAGCGCCATTTTGTAATCGACATAGTGCACTTACATGTTACCACAATTGTAACTTACTGTCCTTGCATGAGTGCTCATGAGTCGTACTTCCCTTAGTAGTTAAGTATTGGGGATTATGTGTTCCTCACTCTTGTGTCGACAAGTGCTGTTAGTAATTGGCGCATCCTAAGTACATGAAGAATTTTGGAACTGATCCCACCCGCGCTCTGCGTGTGTTGCATTCTGGTACTTGCGGTGCATGTGCTCTCCTTGCCTGCGTCGCGCGTTATGCTAGTTAGGCAGGGCTGCTATATCTTTGTAATCTGATCTACATGGTGCTGTGGTTCACACCGTGTATCCCCATGTAGTGGGATTGGTCTAGCTGGAAGGTTAATGTATATAGCGATTTGGTTCCTATACGCCTAGTGCATCGTTGGCTCCTAGACACCCCCTTCTCCTTCCTCTGTAGATTTCAAAATTTTGTATCCCCGTGTAGTGAGATTAGTCTGACTAAAAAGATATATAAATAAATAATGTGCCCGTCCCAAATTAGTGTGTTTTACCAAAATGTTGGGACTGGTAGAAATTCCCTTATGCTTAGTGCATTCGTTGACTCCTAAATGCATCAATCTTGTGACCCCATGTAGTGGGTTGACTGTGATGGGACCAGGTCGTGTATGTCTCCGCCCTTGTGGTACACCCACTCATGCCCAAATTAAAAACTCAAGTGAAAATACAAAATCAACAATTTTAAAATCAACAATAGAGTGAGATCTTATCTGTCAGCTGGGATGTAATTGAAGAAAAGGGTAGGGATCCTTTTGTCACAAGTCCGAGACATTGTCCCTTCCTTTCCTCCTGTGGAAGATAAAAGATAAAAGAGCATTCTTAGATATGTGTAAGCACAAACAGTGGTTGAAGAGACTTCAACATTATTTAACAAAGGTTATAACACGTTATAAAACACAAACATCATTATCTTCAGGCACAGTAATATCAAAGGGGCACAAACAGTGTGTGTTTACTGTGATCTATTCGTCCTGTAAGTGTATGGCCATCTACTCATCTAAATTATGACCATTCGGATGACGGGTCCCCATCCCTATGATGTGTCTTGATTCCCGTTGTCTAAGTTTCAAAGTCCGGTTGCCCCCTCTCCTATTTAGCATCACTTGCTCTATCGCATAGTATGAAAGCTTTGTGCAGTCTGAGAAATGTTTTGTCTCAAAATGACGTGCAATGGGGTACTGTCGGTCTCTATTAGAAATGGCCCTCATGTGCTCGAGGACTCTTTTTTTTGCCATGTGCGTGGTACTCCATACGTATCTTAACTTGCACGGGCATTCTAGGACATAGACAACGAAGGTACTACTGCATGTGAGGAATTGTCTAATGCTAACCATCCTGTTGGTACTGGTATTCCAGAACTCCTTCTGCATACGGCTATTCCCGCAGGCCTTGCAGTGGCCGCACGGGAAAAAGCCTTGAAGGTCTATTCTTCTTTCCATTGTGTTGTCTGGAAGGTCACTGCGTACCAATAGATCTTTGAGATTGCGCCCCCTTCTATAGGTGATCATGGGCCTTGATGGTAAAGTGTTCCCTATGATTGGAATGCTGTTATCTAAAAAAGGATTATCCTATCCTCCCAGTAATGTATTTACTCCCCAAAATACATAAGAGCAGAGTCAATCCCCCGGGCAGACCCATTATTTCATCCAGGGGCAGTGTCCTGGAGAATCTTTCACACTATGCTGACCATTTCCTAAGAGAATTTGTGGTCACCTTGCCCTCATACGTGAAGGATACCAAGGATTTCCTGGGTAAAATCCACAACTTGGAATGGGAAGCAGAACTTCTCCTTATAACCATGGATGTTAATTCGCTGTATACAGTGATTAACCACAAACAAGGAGTAGAGGCGTGTGCCAGATTTCTGAAACGTAGACCCATAAGACATTGGGGACACACACAGATGATATTGGACATTTTGATGTTTTCCGCGTAGGCCAGAAACGAGGTACAAGGACCCGCTCCATTAAGAGTCCCGGGTATCACTGGCACTGTACTTTGTTTTTACCAAGGGATTGGTCAACCTGGGACCGCCACAAGACGGACCACTCATGCGGCTGCTGCCAGGAGGCAGACCGTGACTGCACGGGGGAGAGGGTTCATTGTAGCACTTTCCAGGGCCCGGTTTGCTCTGAAATTTGTGGCTGGGGCGTAGGGGACTTGAGGGTGCCCCGAACACTCTAAATTGCGGATGGCACTTGCCACTACATTGCCCCCCCTTCACATGGTATTTGCAGCGCTAACATTCAGTTTTAATTTCCCTGCTATTGGACTTACCTATGGTTGCATTCTGGGAGCTGTGGTCTCTCATTTGACTACAGCTGCCTCATGCAGGTTCAGCTGCTCTCCCACCAATGGGAGTACTGCAGGAATCTATGAAGGAGGGAGATGGCACCATCCGGTTGCAGGCAGCGTCTGAGGAAGGCTTCAATAGCCGAAATGCATTATGCTGTGCAACTCGTGAATAAAGGGCTCCTGAAAGAATCCCCGCTGTGTCCTTGGGTCACTTCTTCCTGAATGGTCTTTTCTTTGATATATATATATATATATATATATATATATATATATATATATATATATATATATATATATATATATATATATATAGATATTATCTACTGGCGGTCGCCAGTAGATAGTTATAGTTAGGACCTATTTTCCATAGGAAATCCGTAACATTCTATTTGAAATAACTCTTGCGCCGGTTGACGAATCTTCGCAAAATTTTCAAACTTTATGGCCCGCTCCGGTCCGCTCCTACCCTGAAAGTTTCGGGGTGATTCGTCAAGCGAGGGCCGAGAAAAGAGGGGTCCCAAAACGTGTTTTCCCCATTCATTTTCCCATAGGAAACTTTAGCCACGGCTACAGCCCGAACTGCTGAACGGAATTACACCAAATTTGGCAAAGAGGTAGTTCTTGGTTCAGAAAGAACCCTTTTGTTAAATGGTGTAAATCCGTTCAGTAGTTCCTGAGAAAATCAAAAGTAAAGTCACATATATATCTATGGCCGAGTAGGGTCCGCGTACCCTCCCGATCACGAGCTGCATGCTAATTGGCTGTCAACACTCCAAATCAGGAAGTGTTGGCAGCCATTTTGTCCCTCGGTAGAACCGAGGCACAGAAACAAGTGCGCAAAACGCACAAAGGGGGCTGGGTAGAAACACCCTGACCCCCTAGGTCTGCTCAGGGGGTCCCACAAGGACCCCCTGGGCAGAAAAAAACATTTAAAAAAAACATTTATAATAATTTAAAAAGGATCGTGCCGCAGGCCCCGCCCCCTTCCTTTCCCACGCTGCAAACGCGCCCCCTGGCGCATTTGCAGAGGGGGAACGAATTCCACTTGAATACTGGGGGTCCCTGGGGGCCAACTAGCCCACCAGGAACTTCCAGTATGCGCCAGAGGCTGCGTTGCAGAGAGGTGTACAGAGGCCACGCCCCTTTTTACACCTCTCTGCAACGCAGCTCTGTGGCGCTTTTTGGAGGTACATAGTGGGCTAGTTGGACTCCAGGGACCCTCAGGATTCAAGGGGACTTAATTTCCCAACTTAAAACGCGCCACGGGGCGCGTTTGCACAGTGGTGAGGGGAGGGGGCGGGGCTTCAGGTGACATGTGTGCAAACAGGCCCCGTTGCGCGTTTTAAGATGGGGAATTAAATCCCCTTCAATCCTGAGGGTCCCTGGGGGCCAACTAGCCCACCAGGTACGTCCAGAAAGCGCCACAGAGCTGCGTTGCAGAGAGGTGCAAAAAGGGCGTGGCCTCTGAACACCTCTCTGCAACGCAGCTCTCTGGCATACTGGAGGTATCTGGTGGGCTACTTGGCCCCTAGGGATCCTCGGGATTGAGGAGGATTTAATTCCCCATCTTAAAACGCGCCACGGGGCCTGTTTGCAGACATGTCACCTGAAGCCCCGCCCCCTCCCTTCACCACTGTGCAAATATTCCTCTAAAATCAGCCGAACAACGAATTCCGATTTACTCACCTGTTATCAGGAGAGACCTCAGTGCTGCATCTTTGAGCCCAGTACTGATCCTGAAAAGTAATTTTAACCGTACTTACCAGTAACTTGAATTTCCTTCCATAGGATATCATTGCCTGCTTTTTGCTGAAAATGTTTGTGTCGATTTTTGAAACATACAAATATTCCTCTAAAATCAGCAGAACTACGAATTCCGATTTACTCACCTGTTATCAGGAGAGACCTCAGTGCTGCATCTTTGAGCCCAGTACTGATCCTGAAAAGTAATTCTAACCGTACTTACCAGTAACTTGAATTTCCTTCCATAGGCTAACATTGACTGGTTTCACTTGGAAATTCTTCTAAGTGTGGAGTTTTGGAACATTATAATATTCCTCTAAAATCAGCCGAACTACGAATTCCGATTTACTCACCTGTTATCAGGAGAGACCTCAGTGCTGCATCTTTGAGCCCAGTACTGATCCTGAAAAGTAATTTTAACCGTACTTACCAGTAACTTGAATTTCCTTCCATAGGATATCATTGCCTGCTTTTTGCTGAAAAAGTTTCTAAGTGTCGATTTTTGTAACATACAAATATTCCTCTAAAATCAGCCGAACTACGAAATTCCGATTTACTCACCGGTTATCAGGAGAGACCTCAGTGCTGCATCTTTGAGCCCAGTACTGATCCTCAAAAGTAATTTTAACCGTACTTACCAGTAACTTGAATTTCCTTCCATAGGCTAACATTGACTGGTTTCACTTGGAAATTCTTCTAAGTGTGGAGTTTTGGAACTTTATAATATTCCTCTAAAATCAGCCGAACTACGAATTCCGATTTACTCACCTGTTATCAGGAGAGACCTCAGTGCTGCATCTTTAAGCCCAGTACTGATCCTGAAAAGTAATTTTAACCGTACTTACCAGTAACTTGAATTTCCTTCCATAGGCTAACATTGACTGGTTTCACTTGGAAATTCTTCTAAGTGTGGAGTTTTGGAACTTTATAATATTCCTCTAAAATCAGCCGAACTACGAATTCCGATTTACTCACCTGTTATCAGGAGAGACCTCAGTGCTGCATCTTTAAGCCCAGTACTGATCCTGAAAAGTAATTTTAACCGTACTTACCAGTAACTTGAATTTCCTTCCATAGGCTAACATTGACTGGTTTCACTTGGAAATTCTTCTAAGTGTGGAGTTTTGGAACTTTATAATATTCCTCTAAAATCAGCCGAACTACGAATTCCGATTTACTCACCTGTTATCAGGAGAGACCTCAGTGCTGCATCTTTAAGCCCAGTACTGATCCTGAAAAGTAATTTTAACCGTACTTACCAGTAACTTGAATTTCCTTCCATAGGCTAACATTGACTGGTTTCACTTGGAAATTCTTCTAAGTGTGGAGTTTTGGAACTTTATAATATTCCTCTAAAATCAACCGAACTACGAATTCCGATTTACTCACCTGTTATCAGGAGAGACCTCAGTGCTGCATCTTTAAGCCCAGTACTGATCCTGAAAAGTAATTTTAACCGTACTTACCAGTAACTTGAATTTCCTTCCATAGGCTAACATTGACTGGTTTCACTTGGAAATTCTTCGAAGTGTGGAGTTTTGGAACTTTATAATATTCCTCTAAAATCAGCCGAACTACGAATTCCGATTTACTCGCATGTTATCAGGAGAGAACCCAGTGCTGCATCTTTTAGCCTAGCACTGACCCTGAAAAGTAATTCTAACCGTATTTACCAGTAACTTGTATTTCCTTCCATAGGAATCCATTGTCTGGTTTTCAGCAGAAAAGTTTCAAAGTGTCGATTTTCACAAACTACAAATATTCCTTAAAAATCGCCTGTATGACTTAAACGCATTCTTTCAACTGTTTACAGGAGATGCACCAGTGCTGGATCCAGGATCCACCACTGAGTAAGAAAAAGTAACGATAACACTACTTACCTGCTAAGTGAATTTCCTCCCATAGGATAACATTGGTGATTCTATGTGAAAAAGTTTCTGTCAACTTTTAAAATACAATAATATTCCTTAGAAATCACTACTGTAACCAAAACGCTTTTACTCAACTGTTTACAGGAGATGTCGCAGGACTGAATCTAGGATCCAGTCCTGTGGTTAGAAAAGTAATCCATAAAGTAACTAATTGCATTTAACTAGAAATTCACATTGAGCTCAATGTTGCATTGTGTTTGAAATTGTGTTGCCCATTGCAACAACTGTAACTACTGTACTTAAAAGTCTATTGCCTATTTGCAAAGTATTTAAACTAAAGTAATTCATTCTGAGAAAGTATATTTTGTAATGTAATGTATAATGTAATTACAATGTAATTTAAAAAATAAAATATCTAAAAATAAATAGTTTAAAAAAATGTAGTAAATCAGTATCAAAAAAATAAATATAACAATTAATACATTTAAAAATTGTCATTTACAAAACCTTTGAAATTCCCTGAAAAAAACCATAGGTTTCAGACATGTTATAGTTAGGAATTAGCATTTAAAAAACCTTTGAAATTCACTGAAAAAACCATAGGTTTCAGGCACGTTATAGTTAGAAATTAGCATTTAAAAAACCTTACAAATTCACTGAAAAAACCATAGGTTTTAGGGACAGTTATAGTTAGTTGGACATTGCACTCGTACAAAACCCGTGAAATTCCCCCGTTATAGTTAGTTCAGGTAACTATAACTCACGCACCCGCAATGCACTGCTGATGACGTCACATATTACATCACTCATGACATGGTCAGTGACATCACTGATGACATCACTGATGACATCTCAAATGACATCACTGATGACATCACTGATGACATCATCCATGTGATAATTTGATGCATCTTCTCAAACCCGAATATAACTTTTGATACACCCACTGTAAATTACAGACTGCCATTGTCAAAACCATAGACACTCCAACACCAATTACTATATACACACTCACTGATTCTTAGGTCTACACACACACATCTACTCACTCACCCGTACAGTCACTCATACTTATAGTCACTCAGTACAGGACTATTATATGCACTCATACACCTATATAAACACTCACACACCGCCACTCATCCATAGTGGTACTCACACACCTAGTCAGTCATGCAAAAAATTAAGCACACACCCATTTACTCACCTATACAGTTAAACACACACCAGCTCACTTACTCATACAAATACTAGCACATTCTTACGCTCTTATACAATCTCTGATACAAGCACACACTCATCCATACAGTCACTCTCACAATCACACACTCTCACTTATAGCTATTTATATACTCCAACACACATATATACTGCCTTTGACATATGTAGTTACTCGCACATGTACCACTGGGACATACATTCACTCACTAACACACTCTTACACACACTTACCCACCCATACAGTCTATCACAGATGCACTCTTGAAATCATCCACCCAGTGAATCACCCACTCACACATCTATGCACAGAGTCGCACACACCCCACCCACACAAACACTCAGGCACCCATACAGATACTCAGACAACCAATCAATAACTCATATAGACACTCATGTAGCTATTCACAAACCCATGCAGCCACTTACACAGCAACAGACAGACGGATACAGACATTCACCCAGTTTAGTCACTAACCCATGCATTCAGTAAGATACGTTTAATCACTCACTTATAGAGTTAGTCACGCACCTACTAAATCATCCATTCAGACACTTATACACCCACTCATTCGTCAATACGCCTTTCCCTATATATATTAAACATATTTAAACTTTACAGAAACACACAGTCACTGGATGATGTCATCAGTGATGTCATTTGAGATGTCATGAGTGATGTCATCAGTGATGTCACTGACCATGTCATGAGTGATGTAATATGTGAAGTCATCAGCAGTGCATTGCGGGGCGTGAGTTATAGTTACCTGAACTAACTATAACGGGGGAATTTCACAGGTTTTGTACGAGTGCAATGTCCAACTAACTATAACTGTCCCTAAAACCTATGGGTTTTTCAGTGAATATATATATATATATATATATATATATATATATATATATATATTATCTACTGGCGGTCGCCAGTAGATAGTTATAGTTAGGACCTATTTTCCATAGGAAATCCGCGACATTCTATTTGAAATAACTCTTGCGTCGGTTGACGAATCTTCGCGAAATTTTCAAACTTTATGGCCCGCTCCGGTCCGCTCCTACCCTGAAAGTCTCAGGGTGATTCGTCAAGCGGGGGCCGAGAAAAAAGGGGGTCCCAAAACGTGTTTTCCCCATTCATTTTCCCATAGGAAACTTTAGACACGGCTACAGCCCGAACTGCTGAACGGAATTACACCAAATTTGGCAAAGAGGTAGTTCTTGGTTCAGAAAGAACCCTTTTGTTAAATGGTGTAAATCCGTTCAGTAGTTGCGGAGAAATTAAAAAAATAAGAGTCAAAAAATCAATTTCCCATAGGAAACTTTATGCAAGGCTACAGCCCGAACTGCTGAACGGAATTACACCAAATTTGGCAAAGAGGTAGTTCTTGGTTCAAAAAGAACCCTTTTGTTAAATGGTGTAAATCCGTTCAGTAGTTGCTGAGAAAATCAAAAGTAAAAACACATATATATCTGGGCGGAGCCTAACCACACATGTCATCGTGAGATCTGATTGGCTGTCAGCACTTCATCCTGGAATTGCTGGCAGCCATCTTGGGACCAATATAAATGATAGTACCCCATTGAACTGCATTGTAGTGAATCGAAGATTTTGAGGGTTACCAAAAGGAGAACTATAAAGGGTGATAACAGACTTTAGTTACATTAGAATTCATTTGTTGATGGTACCATACTAATTTCAGGAATTGTGGTGTGTTCTAAGGTGATTTTACCCTGTGAAAAACCTTCTGCTGGGATATCATGAATCATGTTTGAGAGAAAACTATTTTCACATGCTTGTCCCATACAGTTTTGGAAGGTGCCCCAGAAGCTAAAATGAGAGCATATTTTCTGTAAATTCACATTATCTTTCTCAGTCATGTGAGAATGAAGTCTGACATTCTCAGTAAAACATGTACATCCAACAAGGGCAGAGACTGTCAGTTGATTCCTTTGTGTTCTACTGCAGCTTCCCAGAGTGTTCTAAAGAACAACTAGAGTGCTAACAGCCTTACTTATGACAAAAGTATGGCACACCTGAAGCCATCTTGATTGGAATAAACTGGTAACACTTAAAACATTTAATTTAAAAAGGAACAAAATGATGGGGTTCATCTTGTCATAGAAATTATGGTTAGTGCTCTGGAAAGAAAAATTAGGACATGTTTCAAGTGTGATCTCAAATATCTTCCTGTTATATTTCAACAGGAGCAGCCTGTCAGTTGATGCCTTTGTGTTCTACTGCAGCTTCCCAGAGTGTTCTAAAGAACAACTAGAGCGCTAACTGTCTTACTTATGACAAAAGTATGGCACACCTGAAGCCATCTTGATTGGAATAAACTGGTAACACTTAAAACATTTAATTTAAAAAGGAACAAAATGATGGGGTTCATTTTGTCATAGAAATTATGGTTAGTGCTGTAGAAAGAAAAATTAGGACATGTTTCAAGTGTGATCTCAAATATCTTCCTGTTATATTTCAACAGGAGCAGCCTGTCAGTTGATGCCTTTGTGTTCTACTGCAGCTTCCCAGAGTGTTCTAAAGAACAACTAGAGCGCTAACAGTCTTACTTATGACAAAAGTATGGCACACCTGAAGCCATCTTGATTGGAATAAACTGGTAACACTTAAAACATTTAATTTAAAAAGGAACAAAATGAGGGGGTTCATTTTGCCATAGAAATTATGGTTAGTGCTGTAGAAAGAAAAATTAGGACATGTTTTAAGTGAGATCTCAAATATCTTCCTGTTATATTTCAACAGGAGCAGCCTGTCAGTTGATGCCTTTGTGTTCTACTGCAGCTTCCCAGAGTGTTCTAAAGAACAACTAGAGTGCTAACAGCCTTACTTATGACAAAAGTATGGCACACCTGAAGCCATCTTGATTGGAATAAACTGGTAACACTTAAAACATTTAATTTAAAAAGGAACAAAATGAGGGGGTTCATTTTGCCATAGAAATTATGGTTAGTGCTGCAAAAAGAAAATTTAGTGCATGTTTTAAGTGAGATCTCAAATCCTCTTCTATTTCATTAGAAAGTTCTGACATGCAGACTGAAACAATCACTTTCAATACCAGCAGTAGACTTCCAGTTAACTCCTTGGTGAGCAGTAGCTTTACTACAGTGATCTAATGAACAACTAGAGTAATAACATTCTGAATTTATGGCAAATGTGTGACACATCTGAATGCCTTCTTGATGGAATCAAAGTAAAAAACTGAAAGTATTTCCTACTGAGGAGACTGCAGTAAATGAGGAAATTAGGAAACGTCATAACAAAGAAGTCTTCCAAGATGGCCACCAGTGAAAAAAGAGCCCAAATGTAGCACAAATATTACCCAGATGTAGCCCACATATAGCCCAATGACAAAAGTGTGCAAAACACTTTTTATTTTTAGTTTTTTTGCAGTTTTATGTAGTGCAGACTGTTCAGGTATTGGAGCGTTGCATCTTAAAACATGACCCCCCTACACTACAAAAACACCACTGCACTACCCTAAACCCTAAAACACTACCCCAGCACGACCCCCTACACTACACAAGCACCACTGCACTATCCTAAACCCTAAAACACTACCCCCAGCATGACCCCCTACACTACACAAACACCACTGCACTACCCTAAACCCTAAAACACTACCCCAACACCACTGCACTAACCTAAATCCTAAAACACTACCCCCAGCATGACCCCCTACACTACCCAAACACCACTGCACTACCCTAAAACATGACCCCCTACACTACACAAACATGACTGCACTACCCTAAACCATAAAACACTACCCCCAGCACGACCCCCTACACTACACAAGCACCACTGCACTACCCTAAACCCTAAAACACTGCCCCCAGCACGACCCCCTACACTACACAAAAAACACTGCACTACCTTAAACCCTAAAACACTACCCCTAGCACGACCCCCTACACTGCCCGAACACCACTGCACTGCCCTAAACCCTGAAACACCACCCCCTTCACGACCCCCTACACTGCCCGAACACCACTGCACTGCCCTAAACCCTGAAACACCACCCCCAGCATGACCCCTACACTGCCAGAACACCACTGCACTGCCCTAAACCCTGAAACACTACCCCCAGCAAGACCTCCTACACTGCCCGAACACCACTGCACTGCCCTAAACCCTGAAACATCACCCCCAGCAAGACCCCCTACACTGTCCGAACACCACTGCCCTAAACCCTGAAACACCACCCCCAGCACGACCCCCTACACTGCCCGAACACCACTGCACTGCCCTAAACCCTGAAACACCACCCCCAGCATGACCCCCTACACTGCCCGAACACCACTGCACTGCCCTAAACCCTGAAACACCACCCCCTGCATGACCCCCTACACTGCCCAAACACCACTGCACTGCCCTAAACCCTAAAACACCACCCCCAGCATTACCCCCTACACTGCCCAAACACCACTGTACTGCCCTAAACCCTAGAACACTACCCCCAGCACGACCCCCTACACTACCCGAACACCACTGCACTACCCTAAACCCTAAAATACTACCCCCAGCACAACCCCCTACACTACCCGAACACGACTGCACTGCCCTAAACCCTCAAACACTCTCCCCAGCATGACCCCCTACACTACCCGAACACCACTGCACTGCCCTAAACCCTAAAACACCACCCCCAGCAAGACCCCCTACACTGCCCGAACACCACTGCACTGCCCTAAACCCTGAAACACCACCCCCTGCACGATCCCCTACACTGCCCGAACACTACTGCACTGCCCTAAACCCTGAAACACCACCCCCAGCACGACCCCCTACACTGTACGAACACCACTGCACTGCCCTAAACCCTAAAACACTACCCCCAGCAAGACCCCCTACACTGCCCGAACACCACTGCCCTAAACCCTGAAACACCACCCCCAGCAAGACCCCCTACACTGCCCGTACACCACTGCACTGCCCTAAACCCTGAAACACCACCCCCAGCATGACCCCCTACACTGCCCGAACACCACTGCACTGCCCTAAACCCTGAAACACAACCCCCAGCACGACCCCCTACACTGCCCGAACACCACTGCACTGCCCTAAACCATGAAACACCAGCCCCAGCACGACCCCCTACACTGCCCGAACACCACTGCACTGCCCTAAACCCTGAAACACCACCCCCAGCACGACCCCCTACACTGCCCGAACACCAATGCACTGCCCTAAACCCTGAAACACCAGCCCCAGCACAACCCCGTACACTGCCCGAACACCACTGCACTGCCCTAAACCCTGAAACACCAGCCCCAGCACGACCGCCTACACTGCCCGAAAACCACTGCACTGCCCTAAACCCTGAAACACCAGCCCCAGCAAGACCCCTACACTGCCCGAACACCACTGCACTGCCCTAAACCCTGAAACACCACCCCCAGCAAGACCCCATACACTGCCCGAACACCACTGCACTAAAGCCTGAAACACCACCCCCAGCAAGACCACCTACACTGTCCGAACACCACTGCACTGCCCTAAACCCTGAAACACCACCCCCTGCACGACCCCCTACACTGCCCAAACACCACTGCACTGCCCTAAACCCTGAAACACCACCCCCTGCATGACCCCCTACACTGCCCAAACACCACTGCACTGCCCTAAACCCTGAAACACCACCCCTCAGCACGACACCCTACACTGCCCGAACACCACTGCACTGCCCTAAACCCTGAAACACCACCCCCAGCACGACCCCCTACACTGCCCGAACACCACTGCACTGCCCTAAACCCTGAAACACCACCCCCTGCACGACCTCCTACACTGCCGGAACACCACTGCACTGCCCTAAACCCTGAAACACCACCCCCAGCACGACCCCCTACACTGCCCGAACACCACTGCACTGCCCTAAACCCTGAAACATCAACCCCAGCAAGACCCCCTACACTGCCTGAACACCACTACCCTAAACCCTGAAACACCACCCCCTACACTGCCCAAACACCACTGCACTGCCCTAAACCCTGAAACACCACCCCCAGCACGACCCCCTACACTGCCCGAACACCACTGCACTGCCCTAAACCCTGAAACACCAGCCCCAGAAAGACCCCCTACACTGCCCGAACACCACTGCACTGCCCTAGACTCTGAAACACCAGCCCCAGCAAGACCCCCTACACTGCCCGAACACCACTGCACTGCCCTAAACCCTGAAACACCAGCCCCAGCATGACCCCCTACACTGCCCGAACACCACTGCACTGCCCTAAACCCTGAAACACCAGCCCCAGCATGACCACCTACACTGCCCGAACACCACTGCACTGCCCTAAACCCTGAAACACCAGCCACAGCACAACCCCCTACACTGCCCGAACACCACTGCACTGCCCTAAACCCTGAAACACCAGCCCGACCCCCTACACTGCCCGAACACCACTGTACTGCCCTAAACCCTGAAACACCAGCCCCAGCACGACCCCCTACACTGCCCGAACACCACTGCACTGCCCTAAACCCTGAAACACCACCCCCTGCATGACCCCCTACACTGCCCGAACACCACTGCACTGCCCTAAACCCTGAAACACCACCCCCTGCAGCACCCCCTACACTGCCCAAACACCACTGCACTGCCCTAAACCCTGAAACACCACCCCCTGCACCGCCCCCTACACTGCCCGAACACCACTGCACTGCCCTAAACCCTGAAACACCACCCCCAGCACGACCCCTTTACTGCTCGAACACCACTGCACTGCCCCAAACCCTGAAACACCACCCCCAGCACGACCCCCTACACTGCCCGAACACCACTGCCCTAAACCCTGAAACACCACCCCCTGCACGACCCCCTACACTGCCCGAACACCACTGCACTGCCCTAAACCCTGAAACACCACTCCCTACACTGCCGGAACACCACTGCACTGCCCTAAACCCTGAAACACCACCCCCAGCACGACCCCCTACACTGCCCGAACACCACTGCACTGCCCTAAACCCTAAAACACCACCCCCAGCATTACCCCCTACACTGCCCAAACACCACTGTACTGCCCTAAACCCTAGAACACTACCCCCAGCACGACCCCCTACACTACCCGAACACCACTGCACTACCCTAAACCCTAAAATACTACCCCCAGCACAACCCCCTACACTACCCGAACACGACTGCACTGCCCTAAACCCTCAAACACTCCCCCCAGCACGACCCCCTACACTACCCGAACACCACTGCACTGCCCTAAACCCTAAAACACTCCCCCAGCATGACCCCCTACACTACCCGAACACCACTGCACTGCCCTAAACCCTAAAACACTGCCCCCAGCACGACCCCCTACACTACCCAAACACCACTGCACTACCCTAAAACACTACCCCCCGCATGACCCCCTACACTACTCAAACACCAATGCACTACCCTAATCCCTAAAACACTACCCCCCGCATGACCCCCTACACTACCCTAAACCCTAAAACACTACCCCCGCATGACTCCCTACACTACCCAAAGACCACTGCACTACCCTAAACCCTAAAACACGACCTCCTACACTACACAAACACCACTGCACTACCCTAAACCCTAAAACACTACCCCCTACACTACACAAACACCACTGCACTACCCTAAACCCTAAAACACTACCCCCAGCAGGACCCCTACACTACCCAAACACCACTGCACTAACCTAAACCCTAAAACACTACCCCCAGCAGTACCCCCTACACTACCCAAACACCACTGCACTACCCTAAATCACTACCCCCAGCACGACCCCCTACACTACCCAAACACCACTGCACTACCCTAAACCCTAAAACACTACCCCCAGCACGACCCCCTACACTACCCAAACACCACTGCACTACCCTAAACCCTAAAACACTCCCCCAGCACGACTCCCTACACTACCCAAACACCACTGCACTACCCTAAACCCTAAATCTACCCCCAGCATGACCCCCTACACTACACAAACACCACTGCACTACCCTAAACCCTAAAACACTACCCCCAGCACGACCCTCTTCACTACCTAAACACAACTGCACAATTTGTTACAGGCGTTGCAACGCAGGCCTGTGGTGCTTACTGGAAGTACCTAGTGGGCTAGTTGGGCCCCAGGGACCCTCAGGATTCAAAGTGACCTAATCCCCCAACTTAAAACGCACCACGGGGCGCGTTTGCACAGTGGTGAAGGGAGGGGCGGGGCCTCAGGTGACATGTGCACAAACACGCCCTGTGGTGCGTTTTAAGTTGGGGAATTAATTCCCTTTGAATCCTGAGGGACCCTGGGGGCCAACTAGCCCACCAGGTACCTTCAGTAAGCACAACAGAGTTGCGTTGCAGAGAGGTGAAAAAAGGTGCGTGGCCTCGGAACGCCTCTCTGCAACTCAGCTCTGTGGTCCTAACTGTAGGTACCTGGGGGCTAGTTGGGCCCCAGGGACCCTCAGAATTCAAGGGGACTTAATCCCGCAACTTAAAACGCGCCACGGGGTGCGTTTGCACACATGTCACCTCAGGCCCCCCTCCCTTCACCACTGTGCAAACGCGCCCTGTAGCGCGTTTTAAGAGGTAGTTTTAATCCCCCTGCCCTATTATGTACTAGGGACTTGCAGAGGAGGTCATGCTAATCACAGGGGTACCCCAACGCATAGTGTTCCCTAGTGTATGTAGGTGTTTTCACTGTATTCTAAGTGTCTTTTAGCATAGCACTGGCTCTGGTTAGTCAGAGTCAGTTACCACCAGTACCCGTCTGAAAAAGTTGTGGGCACAGGATGATTTTGCAACAAGGCCTCTTTCTGCTCCTCTGTTGGTTCTTTCTGCACATCTTTTGCTTCTTTCTGTGCGTTTTTTCTTCTTTCTTCACATGTCCTACCTGTGTAGGCATAGTTAGAAACTAGCATTTAAAAAAACCTTTGAAATTCACTTAAAAAATCATAGGTTTCAGGCACGTTATAGTTAGAAATTAGCATTTAAAAAACCTTTGAAATTCACTGAAAAAACCATAGGTTTCAGACACGTTATAGTTAGAAATTAGCATTTAAAAAACCTTTGAAATTCACTGAAAAAACCATAGGTTTTAGGGACAGTTATAGTTAGTTGGACATTTCACTCGTACAAAACCATAGAAATTCCCCCGTTATAGTTAGTTCAGCTAACTATAACTCGCGCCCCGCAATGCACTGCTGATGACGTCACATATTACATCACTCATGACATGGTCAGTGACATCACTGATGACATCACTGATGACATCTCAAATGACATCACTGATGACATCATCCATGTGATAATTTCATGCATCTTCTCACACCCTAATATAACTTTTGATACACCCACTCTAAATTACAGACTGCCATTCTCAAAACCATAGACACTCCAACACCAAAAACTACATACCCACTCTCTGATTCTTAGGTCTACACACACATCCACTCACTCACCCGTACAGTCACTCATACTTAGTCACTCAGTACAGGACTATCATATGCACTCATACACCTATATAAACACTCACACACCGCCACTCATCCATAGAGGTACTCACACACCTAGTCAGTCATGCAAAAAACTTAATCACACACCCATTTACTCACCTATACAGTTATACACACACCAGCTCACTTACTCATACAAATACTAGCACATTCTTACACTCTTATACAATCACTGATACAAGTACACACTCATCCATACAGCCACTCTCACAATCACACACTCTCACTTATAGCCATTTATATACTCCAACACACATATATACTGCCTTTCACATATGTAGTTACTCACACATGTACCACTGAGATATACATTCAATCACTAACACACCCATACACACACTCACCCACCCATACAGTCCATCACAGATGCACTCTTGAAACCATGCACCCAGTGAATCACCAACTCACACATCTATGCACAGAGTCACACACACCCCACCCACACAAACACTCAGGCACCCATACAGATACTCAGACAATCAATCAATAACCCATGTAGACACTCATGTAGCTATTCAGAAAGCCATGCAGCCGCTTACAAACCAACAGACAGACGGATACAGACATTCACACAGTTTAGTCACTAACCCATGCATTCAGTAAGATACATTTAATCACTCACTTGTAGAGTCAGTCACTCACGTACTAAATCATCCATTCAGACACTTATACACCCACTCATTCTTCAATACGCCTTTCCCAATATATATTAAACATATTTAAACTTTACAGAAACACACAGTCACTGGATGATGTCATCAGTGATGTCATTTGAGATGTCATCAGTGATGTCATCAGTGATGTCACTGACCATGTCATGAGTGATGTAATATGTGACGTCATCAGCAGTGCATTGCGGGGCGCGAGTTATAGTTAGCTGAACTAACTATAACGGGGAATTTCTATGGTTTTGTACGAGTGAAATGTCCAACTAACTATAACTGTCCCTAAAACCTATGGTTTTTTCAGTGAATATATATATATATATATATATATACATATATATATATATATATATATATATGCAAAATTATCCTCCTCCTTCGAAAAAGACAAGGGGACACGGCAGGGCTTCAAGGAATCATTTGTTCGAATTCTCTGGCATGACGCGTTTCGGCGGTAGCCTCTTCAGATGCCTCAGTTACAAATTTCAAAGTTTCCTTTTATTTATTAAGCCCCTCCTTCTAAAGTAGCGTGGGGCACACCTGCAGCATATCTCATCAGAGAACACTCGGCCAGTTCATAGTTATGGACTGCAGATCCCATCATGCAGTTGGTTCGCAATCTGGACAAATGTCTCTTACAGCCGGATTTTTCCCTCCTCAAAGTGAGTGGCTGAAGAATGGTTAGCTTGAGATTGTAGCACTGTGCTGGGCAACAAACGATTCCTGAGCCCTACGCTTCCAACCTCACAGTCCCGGTGTTGGCAAAGCTTGGAGACGATGGTAAAGTAACTCCGTCTCTCCGTGTGAGACACGGAATGTCAACTGGCAGCAAAGACTTCTGCCTCCATCGGACGTGGGGCGGTCCGGGTTAAGCCACTGCACCCTGAACACTTTTGGAAGGGTCCCCTTTGCGTGACACTGGTTACACGCTAATATGCAAAATTATCCTCCTCCTTCGAAAAAGACAAGGGGACACGGCAGGGCTTCAAGGAATCATTTGTTCGAATTCTCTGGCATGACGCGTTTCGGCGGTAGCCTCTTCAGATGCCTCCGGTGTTACAAATTTCAAAGTTTCCTTTTATATATATATATATATATATATGTATGAACAAGCCCAGAAGGTGGTCGAAATGCGTCATCTTGCCGTGTACGGCGTGATTGAATAAAATAAGGAGCACTTAACTGGTGTCTGTGTCCCATTTTCAGCCGATAGCTGAGGGAGCTTGATGTTGAATATATATATATATATATATATATATATATATATATATATATATATATATATATATATATATATATATATATATATATATATATATATATATATCCACAAGACCTCCGGTGAAGCAGAAGGAAGAGGCCACACGGGGATACAGGAGAAAGCCTTTAATTGGAAGGCAGAACAGGCATGATGCATTTCGACAAAAGTGTCTTCTTCAGATGCCACTGCTACACTGAGGCAGCCCCACGCCTCCGCTTTTGAATAAGTCTGCAGTCCTCCCGTAATTGGAAGGACACACCTCCCCAACCATGTGATCGTTTACCTGCTGCAGTTCGGTAAGTCCTACAGCTCCCAGAATACATCATCCCTGGGTAGGTAGTACGAGGGGATATTTAAATAGAATTAAGTCCATGTGAAAATGGTGTGCTGCAGAACAGGGCGCGCTGTATCCAGTGCAAATGAAATCCTCAGGCTTTCTCAAGTCCCCGCAAACGTCCTAACCTCAGAGGCACAAGTCAGCTGGGTCGTGGGTTAAATTCAATGAATCGTACCTCCTCGTGAAGTCACGAGCTGCCGGCTGGCAGCGTCCCTTGCTTGACCATTACTGGAGAGGTGGGTTGAAACAATCCGATACTTCGGAGGAAAAAAGAGCAAGCATGCGCTTGCACAGACACCAGTAATAGCTCCAGCCAACTTTTCAGAACGGGGCCCCTTAGCGCGTCTCTGGCTGACGCGAAAATATCCACAAGACCTCCGGCGAAGCAGAAGGAAGAGGCCACACGGGGATACAGGAGAAAGCCTTTAATTGGAAGGCAGAACAGGCATGATGCATTTCGACAAAAGTGTCTTCTTCAGATGCCACTGCTACACTGAGGCAGCCCCACGCCTCCGCTTTTGAATAAGTCTGCAGTCCTCCCGTAATTGGAAGGACACACCTCCCCAACCATGTGATCGTTTACCTGCTGCAGTTCGGTAAGTCCTACAGCTCCCAGAATACATCATCCCTGGGTAGGTAGTACGAGGGGATATTTAAATAGAATTAAGTCCATGTGGCAATGGTGTGCTGCAGAACAGGGCGCGCTGTATCCAGTGCAAATGAAATCCTCAGGCTTTCTCAAGTCCCCGCAAACGTCCTAACCTCAGAGGCACAAGTCAGCTGGGTCGTGGGTTAAATTCAATGAATCGTACCTCCTCGTGAAGTCACGAGCTGCCGGCTGGCAGCGTCCCTTGCTTGACCAGTACTGGAGAGGTGGGTTGAAACAATCCGATACCTCGGAGGAAAAAAGAGCAAGCATGCGCTTGCACAGACACCAGTAATAGCTCCAGCCAACTTTTCAGAACGGGGCCCCTTAGCGCGTCTCTGGCTGATGCGAAAATATCCACAAGACCTCCGGCGAAGCAGAAGGAAGAGGCCACACGGGGATACAGGAGAAAGCCTTTAATTGGAAGGCAGAACAGGCATGATGCATTTCGACAAAAGTGTCTTCTTCAGATGCCACTGCTACACTGAGGCAGCCCCACGCCTCCGCTTTTGAATAAGTCTGCAGTCCTCCCGTAATTGGAAGGACACACCTCCCCAACCATGTGATCGTTTACCTGCTGCAGTTCGGTAAGTCCTACAGCTCCCAGAATACATCATCCCTGGGTAGGTAGTACGAGGGGATATTTAAATAGAATTAAGTCCATGTGGCAATGGTGTGCTGCAGAACAGGGCGCGCTGTATCCAGTGCAAATGAAATCCTCAGGCTTTCTCAAGTCCCCGCAAACGTCCTAACCTCAGAGGCACAAGTCAGCTGGGTCGTGGGTTGAATTCAATGAATCGTACCTCCTCGTGAAGTCACGAGCTGCCGGCTGGCAGCGTCCCTTGCTTGACCAGTACTGGAGAGGTGGGTTGAAACAATCCGATACCTCGGAGGAAAAAAGAGCAAGCATGCGCTTGCACAGACACCAGTAATAGCTCCAGCCAACTTTTCAGAACGGGGCCCCTTAGCGCGTCTCTGGCTGACGCGAAAATATCCACAAGACCTCCGGCGAAGCAGAAGGAAGAGGCCACACGGGGATACAGGAGAAAGCCTTTAATTGGAAGGCAGAACAGGCATGATGCATTTCGACAAAATATATATATATTCACTGAAAAAACCATAGGTTTCAGGCATGTTATAGTTAGAAATTAGCATTTAAAAAACCTTACAAATTCACTGGAAAACCCATAGGTTTTAGGGACAGTTATAGTTAGTTGGACATTGCACTCGTACAAAACCCGTGAAATTCCCCCGTTATAGTTAGTTCAGGTAACTATAACTCGCGCCCCGCAATGCACTGCTGATGACGTCACATATTACATCACTCATGACATGGTCAGTGACATCACTGATGACATCACTGATGACATCTCAAATGACATCACTGATGACATCATCCAGTGACTGTGTGTTTCTGTAAAGTTTAAATATGTTTAATATATATAGGGAAAGGCGTATTGACGAATGAGTGGGTGTATAAGTGTCTGAATGGATGATTTAGTAGGTGCGTGACTAACTCTATAAGTGAGTGATTAAACGTATCTTACTGAATGCATGGGTTAGTGACTAAACTGGGTGAATGTCTGTATCCGTCTATCTGTTGCTGTGTAAGTGGCTGCATGGGTTTGTGAATAGCTACATGAGTGTCTATATGAGTTATTGATTGGTTGTCTGAGTATCTGTATGGGTGCCTGAGTGTTTGTGTGGGTGGGGTGTGTGCGACTCTGTGGATAGATGTGTGAGTGGGTGATTCACTGGGTGGATGATTTCAAGAGTGCATCTGTGATAGACTGTATGGGTGGGTAAGTGTGTGTAAGAGTGTGTTAGTGAGTGAATGTATGTCCCAGTGGTACATGTGTGAGTAACTACATATGTCAAAGGCAGTATATATGTGTGTTGGAGTATATAAATAGCTATAAGCGAGAGTGTGTGATTGTGAGAGTGACTGTATGGATGAGTGTGTGCTTGTATCAGAGATTGTATAAGAGCGTAATAATGTGCTAGTATTTGTATGAGTAAGTGAGCTGGTGTGTGTATAACTGTATAGGTGAGTAAATGGGTGTGTGCTTAATTTTTGCATGACTGACTAGGTGTGTGAGTACCACTATGGATGAGTGGCGGTGTGTGAGTGTTTATATAGGTGTATGAGTGCATATAATAGTCCTGTACTGAGTGACTATAAGTATGAGTGACTGTACGGGTGAGTGAGTAGATGTGTGTGTGTAGACCTAAGAATCAGTGAGTGTGTATATAGTAATTGGTGTTGGAGTGTCTATGGTTTTGACAATGGCAGTCTGTAATTTACAGTGGGTGTATCAAAAGTTATATTCGGGTTTGAGAAGATGCATCAAATTATCACATGGATGATGTCATCAGTGATGTCATCAGTGATGTCATTTGAGATGTCATCAGTGATGTCATCAGTGATGTCACTGACCATGTCATGAGTGATGTAATATGTGACGTCATCAGCAGTGCATTGCGGGGGCGTGAGTTATAGTTACCTGAACTAACTATAACGGGGGAATTTAACTGTCCCTAAAACCTATGGTTTTTTCAGTGAATTTGTAAGGTTTTTTAAATGCTAATTTCTAACTATAACGTGCCTGAAACCTATGGTTTTTTCAGTGAATTTCAAAGGTTTTTTAAATGCTAATTCCTAACTATAACATGTCTGAAACCTATGGTTTTTTTCAGTGAATTTCAAAGGTTTTGTAAATGACAATTTTTAAATGTATTAATTGTTATATTTATTTTTTGATACTTATTTACTACATTTTTTTAAACTATTTATTTTTAGATATTTTATTTTTTAAATTACATTGTAATTACATTATACATTACATTACAAAATATACTTTCTCAGAATGAATTACTTTAGTTTAAATACTTTGCAAATAGGCAATAGACTTTTAAGTACAGTAGTTACAGTTGTTGCAATGGGCAACACAATTTCAAACACAATGCAACATTGAGCTCAATGTGAATTTCTAGTTAAATGCAAGTAGTTACTTTATGGATTACTTTTCTAACCACAGGACTGGATCCTAGATTCAGTCCTGTGACATCTCCTGTAAACAGTTGAGTAAAAGCGTTTTGGTTACAGTAGTGATTTTTAAGGAATATTATTGTATTTTAAAAGTTGACACTTAGAAACTTTTTCACATAGAATCACCAATGTTGTCCTATGGGAGGAAATTCACTTAGCAGGTAAGTAGTGTTATCGTTACTTTTTCTTACTCAGTGGTGGATCCTGGATCCAGCACTGGTGCATCTCCTGTAAACAGTTGAAAGAATGCGTTTAAGTCATACAGGCGATTTTTAAGGAATATTTGTAGTTTGTGAAAATCGACACTGAAACTTTTCTGCTGAAAACCAGACAATGGATTCCTATGGAAGGAAATACAAGTTACTGGTAAATACGGTTAGAATTACTTTTCAGGGTCAGTGCTGGGCTAAAAGATGCAGCACTGGGTTCTCTCCTGATAACAGGTGAGTAAATCGGAATTCGTAGTTCGGCTGATTTTAGAGGAATATTATAAAGTTCCAAAACTCCACACACAGAAGAATTTCCAAGTGAAACCAGTCAATGTTAGCCTATGGAAGGAAATTCAAGTTACTGGTAAGTACGGTTAGAATTACTTTTCAGGATCAGTACTGGGCTTAAAGATGCAGCACTGAGGTCTCTCCTGATAACAGGTGAGTAAATCGGAATTCGTGGTTCGGCTGATTTTAGAGGAATATTATAATGTTCCAAAACTCCACACTTAGAAGAATTTCCAAGTGAAACCAGTCAATGTTAGCCTATGGAAGGAAATTCAAGTTACTGGTAAGTACGGTTAAAATTACTTTTGAGGATCAGTACTGGGCTCAAAGATGCAGCACTGAGGTCTCTCCTGATAACAGGTGAGTAAATCGGAATTCGTAGTTCGGCTGATTTTAGAGGAATATTTGTATGTTACAAAAATCGACACTTTGAAACTTTTTCAGCAAAAAGCAGGCAATGATATCCTATGGAAGGAAATTCAAGTTACTGGTAAGTACGGTTAAAATTACTTTTCAGGATCAGTACTGGGCTCAAAGATGCAGCACTGAGGTCTCTCCTGATAACAGGTGAGTAAATCGGAATTCGTAGTTCGGCTGATTTTAGAGGAATATTTGCACAGTGGTGAAGGGAGGGGCGGGGCTTCAGGTGACATGTCTGCAAACAGGCCCCGTGGCGCGTTTTAAGATGGGGAATTAAATCCTCCTCAATCCCGAGGGTCCCTAGGGGCCAAGTAGCCCACCAGATACCTCCAGTATGCCAGAGAGCTGCGTTGCAGAGAGGTGTTCAGAGGCCACGCCCCTTTTTGCACCTCTCTGCAACGCAGCTCTGTGGCGCTTTCTGGACGTACCTGGTGGGCTAGTTGGCCCCCAGGGACCCTCAGGATTGAAGGGATTTAATTCCCCATCTTAAAACGCGCAACGGGCCTGTTTTCACACATGTCACCTGAAGCCCCGCCCCCTCCCTTCACCACTGTGCAAACGCGCCCTGTGGCGCGTTTTAAGTTGGGGAATTAAGTCCCTTGAATCCTGACGGTCCCTGGAGTCCAACTAGCCCACCATGTACCTCCAAAGCGCCACAGAGCTGCGTTGCAGAGAGGTGTAAAAAGGGCGTGGCCTCTGTACACCTCTCTGCAACGCAGCCCCTGGCGCATACTGGAAGTTCCTGGTGGGCTAGTTGGCCCCAGGGACCCCAGTATTCAAGGGGAATTCGTTCCCCCTCTGCAAATGCGCCAGGGGGCGCGTTTGCAGAGTGGTAAAGGAAGGGGGCGGGGCCTGCAACACGATCCTTTTTAAAAAAAAAAAATGTTAAATGCTTTTTTTTGCCCAGGGGGTCCTTGTGGGACCCCCTGAGCAGACCTAGGGGGTCAGGGTGTTTCTACCCTGCCCCCTTTGTGCGTTTTGCGCACTTGTTTCTGTGCCTCGGTTCTACCGAGGGACAAAATGGCTGCCAACACTTCCTGATTTGGAGTGTTGACAGCCAATTAGCATGCAGCTCGTGATCGGGAGGGTACGCGGACCCTACTCGGCCATAGATATATATGTGACTTTACTTTTGATTTTCTCAGGAACTACTGAACGGATTTACACCATTTAATAAAAAGGGTTCTTTCTGAACCAAGAACTACCTCTTTGCCAAATTTGGTGTAATTCCGTTCAGCAGTTCGGGCTGTAGCCGTGGCTAAAGTTTCCTATGGGAAAATGAATGGGGAAAACATGTTTTGGGACCCCCCTTTTTTCTCGGCCCTTGCTTGACGAATCACCCCGAAACTTTCATGGTAGGAGCGGACCGGAGCGGGCCATAAAGTTTGAACATTTTGCGAAGATTCGTCAACCGACGCAAGAGTTATTTCAAATAGAATGTTGCGGATTTCCTATGGAAAATAGGTCCTAACTATAACTATCTACTGGCGACCGCCAGTAGATAATATATATTACCTACTGGCAGTCGCCAGTAAGTATTTATAGTTAGGACCTCGTTTCTATTCAAAAAGCGTTTATTCTTTTGCCAATATCTTTGGCGCTGTTTGACGAATCTTCGCGAAATTGCCAAAACTAATGGTTCACTCAGGTCAGCTCCTGCCCTGAAAGTTTCGGGGTGATTCCTTGAGCGGCGGCCGAGAAAAAAGGGGGGTCGCAAAACGCGTTTTCCCCATGTTAATTCCCATAGGCATTTTTGGAACAGGCTACAGCCCGAACTGCTGAATGGAATTACACCAAATTTGGCAAGAAGGTAGCTCTTGGTTCAGAAAGCGACCCTTTTTTTAAATGGTGTAAATCAGTTCAGTAGTTCCTGAGAAATTCAAAAAATAAAAATATCGATATCTGAGCACCGAGGAGGGTTCGCGAACCCTCCCGAGCACAAGCTTAATTCTGATTGGCTGCCAACACTCCAAACCAGAATGTGTTGGCAGCCATCTTGTGACTCGGTAACCGAGTCACAAGAAAACAGTAAAAAAAAAAGATGAAAAACCAGAAAAGGGGGCAGGATAGAAACACCCTGACCCCCTAGGCCTGCTCAGTGGGCCCCACAAGGACCCCCAGGGCCAAAAAAAGCATTTTTTTTTTAAAAGAATCGGCCAAATTCGCGCTGGGTGCGCGAATCCGGCCGTGAAAATAAAAAAAATGAGCCCCCGGGTGGGCCAGGTCCCGGGGGCAATGCCAAATTTATATAGCGTGGGCCCGCAGGGGCCCCCGCAGCCCCGGGGACCGCCACCTCCCCGGGGCTATGCTAATTATATGTGGGGGGCACACGGCCCCCCCGCAGCCCCAGGGACCGCCACCTCCCTGGGGCTTGTTTAATTAGAGGTGGGGGGGCCTCCCAGGCTCCCCCAAACCCCAGGGACCACCACCTCCCCGGGACTTTAATAAATTATGCACGGGGCACACGGCCCCCCCACAGCCCCAGGGACCACCACCTCCCGGTGCTTTATTTTGTGGGTGGGGGTCTCACGGGCCCCCCCAAGCCCCGGGGACCACCACCTCCACGGGGCTTTTGTTAATTGTTTGTTGGGGGCCTCGCGGGCCCCCCAAGCCCTGGGGACCACCACCTCCCCGGGGCTGTTGAAATGATGGGAGGGGGGCCACACGGCCCCCCTCCTGGAGCACTTCATGGCCCTGGGGACCGCCACCCCCCAGGGCCGGCTCCTGCAATGTCCCGGGGGGGTGGCAGGGATGGAGCGCGTCTCCCGCCCTGCCATAGCAAACACAGCTTGGCTTCGTGCTTCGTGCTTTGCTTAGTGACTAACTATAATGACCCTGAAACCTATGGTTTTTCTGCGAATATATATATATATATATATATATATATATATATATATTTCCACCAATGCGCCTTTTCATTTCCCAAAGGAAACCTGTCACTCAAGGGTGGGTGTGGCAAAAAAACAAACTTTATTAACACCTTGTGCCTACAGAGACGCGTTTCGGCAGTAATTGCCTTTGTCAATCTAACGCGTTTGATTACAGTCCATGTATGTAAACATCATTTCTGTAAAAATGAGGACGACACCCATTGTCATTTTTATATATATATTCACTGAAAAACCATAGGTTTCAGCCACGTTATAGTTAGAAATTAGCATTTAAAAAAACCTTTGAAATTCACTGAAAAAACCATAGGTTTCAGGGACATTATAGTTAGTTGGACATTTCACTCGTACAAAACCAGAGAAATTCGGCCGTTATAGTTTGTTCAGCTAACTATAACTCGCGCCCCCGCAATGCACTGCTGATGACGTCACATATTACATCATTCATGACATGGTCAGTGACATCACTGATACATCACTGATGACATCTCAAATTACATCACTGATGACATCACTGATGACATCATCCAGTGATTGTGTGTTTCTGTAAAGTTTAAATATGTTTTATATATATATATATGCCAAGGTGTATTGAAGAATGAGTGGGTGTATGAGTGTCTGAATGGATGATTTAGTAGGTGCATGACTGACTGTATAAGTGAGTGATTAAACGTGTCTTAGTGAATGCATGGGTTAGTGACTAAATTGTGTAAATGTCTGTATCAGTCTGTCAGTTGGTGTGTAAGCGGCTCCATGGGTTGGTGAGTAGCTACATGAGTGTCTATATGGGTTATTGATTGGTTGTCTGAGTATCTGTATGGGTGCCTGAGTGTCTGTGTGGGTGGGTGGGGGGTGTATGACTCCCTGCGTGGATGTGTCACTGGGTGTATGGGTTCAAGAGTGCATCTGGGAGGCGCTGTATGGGTGGGTGAGTGTGTGTATGGCTGTGTTGGTGAGTGAATGGATGTCTCAGTGGTACATGTGTGAGTATCTACATATGTGAAAGGCAGTATATGTGAGTGTTGGAGTTTATAAATGACTATATGTGAGAGTGAGTGATTGTGAGAGTGGCTGTATGGATGAATGTGTGCTTGTATCAGTGATTGTATAAGAGAGTAAGTATGTGTTAGTATATGTATGAATAAGTGAGGTTGTGTGTGTATAACTGTATAGGTGAGTAAATGGGAGTGTGATTGATTCTTTGCATGACTGACTAAGTGTGTGAGTAACTCTATGGGTGAGTGGCAGTGTGTGAGTGTCTCTATAGGTGTATAAGTGCATATGATAGTGCTGTATTGATGAGTGACTGCATGTATGAGTGACTGTATAGGTGAATAAGTGGATGTGTATGTAGACCTAGGAATCAGTGAGTGGGTATGTAGTTACTGGTATTGGTGTGTGTATAGTTTCGAAAATGGTATTCTGTATTTTAGAGTAGGTGTATCTAAGGTTATATTAGGTTGTGAGGAGGTGCATCTGATTATCACATGGATGATGTCATCAGTGATGTCATCAGTGATGTAATTTGAGATGTCATCAGTGATGTCACTGACCATGTCATGAATGATGTAATATGTGACGTCATCAGCAGTGCATTGCGGGGCTCGAGTTATAGTTAGCTGAACTAACTATAACGGCCGAATTTCTCTGGTTTTGTATGAGTGAAATGTCCAACTAACTATAATGTCCCTGAAACCTATGGTTTTTTTCAGTGAATTTCAGAGGTTTTTAAATGCTAATTTCTAACTATAACGTGGCTGAAACCTATGGTTCTTTCAGTGAATTTCTAAGGTTTTTTAAATGCTAATTACTAAACTATAACGTCCCTGAAACCTATGCCTACGGAGGTAGGACATGTGCAGAAAGAGGAAGAAAGGCGCAGAAAGAAGCAAGAGAAATGCAGAAAGAGGCAACAGAAGTCCAGAAAGACAAAGAAAGGTGCAGAAAAAAGCAAAAGATATGCAGAAAGAACCAACAGAGGTGCAGAAAGAGGCCTTGTTGCAAAGTCATCCTGTGCCCCCAACTTTTTGCTGACGGGTACTGGTGGTAACTGACTCTGACTAACCAGGCCTAGAGCCAGTGGTATGCTAAAAGACACTTAGAATACAGTGAAAACACCTACATACACTAGGGTACACTATGGGTTGGGGTACCCCTGTGATTGGCATGACCTCCCCTGTAAGGTCCTAGTATATAACAGTAGCGGTCGGTGGTGGGAGTGCTGCCGGGTGCTGACGTGGGGTGGGGGAGGGGCAGGGTGGGGGGTAGTAAACTACGGATTACGGCCGATTACAGGTAAGTACACATATAAAGAAATAAAACGAATTTCGTTGCGCGCGCTGCATCGCATTTGGCGATGCAGCACGAGGTCCTCAGGACACAAGAGGACCTCATCGCCCCACCAGCAGTGCGCCAAGAGGCGCGTTTGCAGAGTGGTGTAAAAAGGGGCGTGGCCTCGGACCACCTCTCTGCAATCCAGCTGTGTGGCGCTTACTGGAGGTACCTGGTGGGCTAGTTGGCCCACAGGGACCCTCAGTATTCAAGGGGACTTAATTCCCCAACTTAGAACGCGCTAGGGGGCGTGTTTGCAGAGTGGTGCAGGGAGGGAGCGGGGCCTCCGGCGGAATGCCGGCTTTTTAAAAAAAAAAAAAATCTTTGAAGGGGGGCTGTGTGGCCCCCCTTTTTTCAATATGTTTTGGGCCCTGGGGACCCCATCCCCCAGGGCATGCACATTTTCAACAAGAAAAAATGGGACGGGGCCGCGCGGCCCCCCTCCTGAGGCCAATTTCGGCCCCGGGGACCCAATTCCCCGGGGCATGGTCAGACTTGTTTTTTTTTTTTATACAAATTAGGAGGGGGGCCGCGTGGCCTTCCTCCTCAGGCCAATTATGGCCCCGGGGACCCTATCCCCCGGGGCCGGCCTGATGCTTTTTTAAAAAAAAATTATTATAGGGAAGGGGGGCCGCATGGCCCCCTTTCCCTGGGCCACTATTGGCCCTGGGGACCCCATCCCCCGGGGCTTGGCCATTATTTAACTTATTTTAATTTTGAGGAGGGGCCGCGCGGCGCCCCTCCCCAGGCCGATTTTGGCCTTGGGGACCCCATCCCCCGGGGCCCGGCCATTCTTTTTTTTTTTTTTTAAAGGGAGGGGGGCCGCGTGGCCCCCCTCCCGGGCCACTTCTGGCCCCGGGGACCCCATCCCCCGGGGCCGGCCTTTAGCATTGGGGACTGTGGGGGGAGCCCCAATGCCCCCACTGTCCCTGCCGGCTCCCCGCCTCCTGCGGGAGCCGGCATTGCTTTTGCACAAGGGAAGTTGCTGACATGCAGCTCCCCTTGTGCAAAAGCAATCTGCTTTGCTTTTTGGAAGCGAGAGCAGGTTTCCAAAAAGCAAAGCAGGGTTTGCTATGGCAGGGCGGGAGCCGTGCTCCCGCCCTGCCATAGCAAACAGCAATGTCCCGGGGGTGGGCACCCCAGGACATTGCAGGAGCCGGCCATGGGGGGTGGCGGTCCCCAGGGCCATCAAGGGCTCCAGGAGCGGGGCCGCGCGGCCCCACTCCCAAGGTTAAGATAGCCCCGTGAAGGTGGTGGTCCCCGGGGCCCTTTAAATAAACAGTGCCCCAGGGAGGTGGTGGTCCCCGAGGCTTGGGGGGGCCCGTGAGGCCCCCCACTTTATTACAATAAAGCCCCGGGGAGGTGGCAGTCCCCAGGGCTTGGGGGGGCCCGTGAGGCCCCCCCGCCCAAATTTACAGATTGCCCCGGGGAGGTGGAGGACCCCGGGGCTGCGGGGGGGCCGCGTGCCCCCCGCACCTTATGCTTAAAGCCCCGGGGAGGTGGCGGTCCCCGGGGCTGCGGCGGCCCCCATGGGCCCCCACTCTATAATTCCGCATTGCCCCCGGGATCTGGCCCACCCGGGGGCTTAACAATAACAAAGTGCGGGAGCCCGCGCTTTGGTTTTTTTTTGTTTTCTTGGCCGGATTCGCGCACCTAGCGCGAATTCGGGCGATTTCTTTTTTTTTTAATGCTTTTTTGTGCCCTGGGGGTCCTTGTGGGACCCCCTGAGCAGGCCTAGGGGGTCAGGGTGTTTGTACCCTGCCCCCTTTTCTTGTTTTTTTATGTTTTTTCACCCTTTTTCTTGTGACTCGGTTACCGAGACACAAGATGGCTGCCAACACTTCCTGGTTTGGAGTGTTGGCAGCAAATCAGAAGTCAGCTCGTGCGCGGGAGTAGTCGTGACTCCTCCTCGGTGCTCAGATATATTTTTATTTTTATTTCTTGAATTTCTCTGTAACTACTGAACGGATTTATACCATTTAAAAAAAAGGGCGCTTTCTGAACCAAGAGCTACCTTTTTGCCAATTTGGTGTAATTCCGTTCAGCAGTTCGGGCTGTAGCCGTGTCTAAAGTTTCCTATGGAAATTAACATGGGGAAAACGCATTTTGGGACCCCCCTTTTTTCTCGGCCCCCGCTTAACGAATCACCCCGAAACTTTCAAGACAGGAGCTAACTGGAGCGGGCCATTAGTTTTGAAAATTTCACCAAGATTCGTCAAACGGCGCCAAAGATATTGGCAAAAGAAAAAACGCTTTTTGAATAGAAATAAGGTCCTAACTATAACTACCTACTGGCGACTGCCAGTAGGTAATATATATATATATATTTATATACCAATAACATAAAATATTTTTTTTTTAAACATCCCAATTAAATTTAAAAAGTAAACATCTTAGGGGCCGATCATTACAGTACAATTACAATGTAGGCGGTCGGAGTTTAAACCAGCCGGTCGGACCGACTGGCTTCCGACAGGCTCAAGGAGCCCATCGGCCAGTTGGAGGCCACACATAATCCCCTACGCACTGCGTTTCCGCCGTCGAGATTATGATGTCGGTTTCCGTCAGGCTTTTCATGTTGGGCTTTCTGACATAAAAAGCCTGTCAGAAAGGGACCTTAGGGGCCCCTAGCACAGCCCCCATGCCTCTGAAGCCTCCATTGGGAGTCTAGTGCCCCCCTGTAAATCCCTGCACCGTGTGGCCATGCGGTGCATGGATTTACTGAAACTTCAATTTCTCTATGGGAGCTTGTGCTGCATCCGGTTTCCAACTGCCGCACAAGCTCCCATAGGGAAATGGGAGTTTGCGACCGCACCATGTGCGGTTGCATTGTAATGCTGTGTTCGGAACTGCCGACCTACGGTCGGTCGGTTGCCACACCACAGACGGTGTCGGTCGGAGGCAACTCCAACCGACATCGTAATCAAGGCCTTAAAATTGAGTAAAAATATTTTACACATTAATAATTATAAATATTATAATTTTAAATAAACAGAAACATAATAGAAATTATAGCACTATAAAATAAATGATAAAATATCAAATGTAATACATATACTATTCCCACTACAATTTATACAAAACTACGCAAACTAGTATAGTAAATATAAAAATAATTTACTTCTCTCACTTCACGCAACGCAAAAATTGTAAAACTGGGTAAAATTGACAAATTTCCCTCCAGGAAATGCAACAGTAGTGAAAGTGTTAGATCGCGGATAGATACAATTTACTATTCCCACTCCAGCCAGTACAATAGTAGGGAAACTGTTGGAGTGCAGAGGGGTAAGATTTACTAGTCGCACTCCAATCAGTACAACAATAGAGAAAGTATTGGATTGCGGAGGAGTAAAATTTACTATCCCCACTCCAGTCAGTACAACAGTAGGGAAACTGTTGCATAGCAGAAGAGAAAAATGTATTTTTCCCACTCCATACAGTACAACAGTAGGGAAAGTGTTGGATTGCGGAGGGGTAAAATTTACTATCCCCACTCCAGTTAGTACCACAGGAGGGAAAGTGTTGGAGTTCGGAGGGGTACAATTTACTATTCCCACTCCAGTCAGTACAACAGTAGGGAAAGTGTTGGATAGCGGAGGGATAAAATGTATCATTCCCACTCCATTCAGTACAACAGTAGGGAAAGTGTTGGATAGCGGAGGGGTAAAATTTACTATTCCCACTCCAGTCAGTACAACAGTAGGGAAAAGTTTGGATAGCGGAGGGGTAACATGTATTATTCCCACTCCAATAAGTGCAACAGTAGGGAAAGTGTTGGATTCCACAGGGATAAAACTTACTATTCCCACTCCAGTCAATACAATAGCAGGGAAAATGTTGGATTGCGGAGGGGTAAAATTCACTATTCCCACTACAGTCAGTACAACAGTAGGGAAAGTGTTGGATAAAATTTACAAGTCACACTCCAGTCAGAGCAACATTAAAAACAAACAAAATACCTTGAACAAAATAAAATAAAATTCAAAAACAAAGTAAATAAAGAAAAATATAAATATGTACAAAAAAACTACAAATATATTTAATATTAAAAAATTTAAAATATAAAAACATATTACAATGTTAAATACATATCACAAATAACTACCAATATTATTATAAATACAATACAAAATTTTCATATGAATAAATATTTTTATTTAGAAATTATTTATTAACAAAAACACATTTATTACATAACTTTAATTTAGTTACTTCCCACCCTATAATCCCACAAAACTCACGACCTGCACCTAAAACTTAACTTTAAAAAGCAAAATATTTACACTATTAATATAAATATGTATGAACAAACTAATTATCATTAATTAAATACAAATTATTAATTAATTATAATTGATTTACTTCCCACAATATACCCCCAAAAAACACACAACACACTCATAAAATGTAACAAAAAATTATATACACAATTAACATGATTAATTATCAATTTAATGATTAATATTAATTTAAAAATTAATTATTAATTACTTAAAGTTAATTTACTCCCCACCCCATACCCCTCCAAAACTCACAACCCACATCTAAAATCTTTCCCCCAAAAATTATTGCACAAGTAACATAATTAATAACTGAGGTCGGGCGGTTCCTTTCCGTAATGGTGTCGGTCAGACTAAAGTCCGTCCGACATCGTAATAAGGTCCTGTGTTGTTAAGTCACAACCTACTTTGAAACTATTATTTTGTTTAACATGGACTACCACTTGCGCACCCAAACGTTACTGGTATGTAAATAGTGCACCAAATAACTTTCAACATGCACAATGACACTTGCTTCCAGGGCTTACAATACTTTCATTCTATGAACTCACACGTGTACACACAGTAACTCTATGATATATATGACCATAGACCCTTTTACTAACAACTTTCTTTTTTGAAATGATGTAAGGGCTTACAAAGAAATGTGAATAGCAGAACCAAGGATGTTGTAATTTGAGATGCCATCAGTCATATCATCAATAATGTATCTTTACAAGTCGTGAGTGAACTAATATGTGAAATTATAAGTAGTGCATGGCGGGGGCAATATTTAGCCAGTTCACTAAACTATTCCTGGTAAATTTCAGTGTTTTTCAGTTTTTAAATGTTAGTTCTTATCTTATTGTAACACCTAACTATAACGTCACTTTAAACCTTGCCTTTTTCAGTGAATTTACACATATTTTTTTTCAAAGTAAGCAAAGATCTTATTACCGTACCTAACTATAATATCACTTTGGCCATTGTATTTTTTCTGAGAATTTCTGTGTTTTGTCCTCATGTTCAAAGTTGAGCATAAGCCCAAACCTCAGGCATTTGGCTGTGCAAAATTGGGAGGGGATGGGCTTCGCCACAGGTCCTGGCCTCTTGCAAGGCCCTGTGTCCAACGCCCTCTGGAGGTCCAACCCCCACTGTGCATGGTCTGTGGCAGGGCCTAGGCATGCAAGGTCCTGTGGCTAACTCTGCAGTGGCACCCAACCCACTGCTGCACATGGTTGGTGGGGTTACACACAGATCCTGGCCTGTGGCCAGGCCCTGCACCGAACTCCCACAAATGTAACAGAGAAGGTTAGTAGTCGGGAAGGATGCATCCTTCCATCTACTGGGAACCAAGTACCCCCTTGTAGCACTTGATTCTCAGGGTATTAAGGCAGAAGCAGTCCAAGGCCTCCTCAGAAGAGGGTATGTGGGCTGGTACCCCAGTCTATAGGTATGCAATAAACACCCAATAAATCATTGTCCAGTCAGTGCTTTTATTTTTCAAAATGAAAAGTACTTCATAATACACACACTACTTAATACAATGCATTAATTTACTAGATAAGGGGGTGCAGTTATCAAAAGGTAGACCTACTGCCTTTGTCGGGGTGTCACCACATTCATAAAAGCAGAAACAATAAAACACCATTAAGACTGCTGGGTATGATACCACCTTTCAAAGTCATTCTTACAACGTGTAAATACACACTGTTAACCTGGTGATAGTCAATAATACATTCCCATGACTTTCATGCGAGCACATAAAGCATAATTGTCAATTTTGTAAAATGCCAATAAAGCATTACAATTTCAATAAAATATAAGCATAAGCCTTTTTTTAACTTTCATCATGGTGAATGTGCAGCCTTTGGACCCACCAACATAGATTGTCGCATCCCAAAGCATCTGAAAAAAAAGCACTCCTAAATTGCTTGAAATTATCTCAAACTCTCCTGGGGTGTCACTAATTTTACCCCCTAGGACATTTGGGGTGACTTTTACAAAAACCTTGGAGGGCCTCCTGTGGGGACTGCACACTTCATTATTAATTGGGCATTATGTTTTCCTTTTTCCAAATTTAATTCCTGCCTCATACTTTGCGCCTGTAATTTTTTGCAAGGATGGAAGCAACATTGAAGGCTGCACTCTGACAGAGCTGAAAAAGTTGTACAAGCACAGGGGGCTGAAGCTAGCAAAAGATTCCAAGAAACTGGATTACCAGAGAGCCCTCAGAACCTGGGAAGAGGTCCACAAGTTGCAGTATAAATCAGAGAAGCAAGAGAATAATGATGATGTAGAAGGGGAGGATGAAATGGAAAAGGAGGGGAGAGTATCCTGGGCATGGCCCCAGAGCCGGATGTGAGAGGAAGGCCCACAGGAGTGAAGTACCTGGCCAGGAGCAGGGTGTCCTCCCACCAAGGAAGTAGACAGAAAAATGAAATGCCCGCCTCTTTGAACCACATGGCACTAAACCTGCGAGCAAAGTGAGAGATCTTGGCCATTTCTAGGCAGGACTTTGAGAATCGTTCATCCTCCCTGTGGAAACAATATTGCAAAATTATGCTTTTACAGCGCGATTTTAAAAGAATTTGGCCAAACCGCTTCATGATTACGAGCATTTCCTTCTTTTTCTCCCTGCCTTCTTACATTTATGCTATCCTTTCTTCTATGGCCTTTTTTCTTTTATTCTTCATTCATTTTTCCTTCTCTATTTCTTTCTCTCTCTCTCTTTCATTCATTCATACCTTCTACCTTTCCTTCTTTATATCATACTTCCTTTTCTACTGTGGTATACTTTCTGTCCTTCTTCTCACTCTCTTTTAATTATCCCATCTCACCTAGCTACCTTTCTGCTCTTCTTTACTCCATTTTCTTTCCTTCTCTCCATCTTTCCTTCCTTCGTCTCTTTCCTCATTCAGTCTTCTAATTCCTTGTCATTTTTCTGCCCTTCCAACTCCCCTTCTCTTCATTGTGCCTTTCCTTCTTTAATTCTTTCTTTATCTTTTTCTTTTCTGTTTTTCACTGCCCTTCCTTCTTTTTCCCTTCCTGACTCTCATTCCTCTTTCCCATATTTCTTTTTCAATGTCATTTTGGTGTCCTGCTTTCCTTTTTCTTTCCCTCCTTCTACTTTTCTTTTATAATTTTGTTGGTGCTTCCGTTCTTTCCTGCCAGCCTTCTTCTTACTTTCTTTCCCTCTATTTTGTATCTTCCTTCCTTTCTTCCTTTCATTTTCTTTCCTCCTTAGCACCATCCTTTCCTTCCATCTTTATTTTGTGCCTTCTTTCAGCCATCATTCCTTTCTTTCCGAAGATTTTTCCTACTTTTCAGTCTTATTTCCATTTCTCCTTTCTTGATGTCTCCATTAGCCTCTCACTTATTTTTGTCATTGCCATCATTTCTTTTTATTTCTGTCACCTGTTTGGCCTCTCTGGCACCCCTTTACCCCACCCGCAGCTTTGCTGTGCATATTCTCTCCTGCAAAATGTATTAGCTTGGATTATCATGTAACCTGTAAATCACAGAAAGAGACAATAATGGGCAATAAAAACAAGTTACTCTGGCCTCTGCTGAAGCTGGTATAGCGGGTGGTTCACTACACCCTTGCCTCCCACAGCCTGACCAGGAAGAGCTGGAGGACAGGAGAGAGGAGCGAGAAAGCTGGAGATGCAACTGGCCACCTTGGTCATGGAAGAGAGGAAACCTGAGGCAGCTGCAAAAAGGGCCCTGGAGGAGAAAAAGGCTGGCTGCGGGGAAAAAATGCAAAAGAACAACTGATGAACAGAATGCTGAACAATGTCAAATATTCACCCCAGTACAGAGATCTGGGCCTAAATCCATCGTTCCTCCCCATGCCATTCCAGTTCAAACCCAGCCTTATGCAAATCAGTCTAGACCCTGTTCCCCATGGGAACAATCCAGCCCGAACTGCCAGGCCAGGTCCTCCCTGGACCGGAAACAAGCATCCTAGGACCAGTTTCGGGGTATCAGCCCTCATCAGCCAGGCTAGCTTGACTCCAGTGGCATGGAGAGCATGGGTCCCACGTCTGGGCATACCCGTCCCTCTCAGGGTGACAAATTCAAAAAGAACAATTGATGGACAGAATGCTGAACAATGTCAAACATTCACCCCAGTACAGAGATCTGGGCCTAAATCAATCGTTTTTATTCTCCCCATGCCATTCCAGTTCAAACCCAGCCATACGCAAATCAGTCTTGATGCTGTTCCCCATGGGAATAGTCCAGCCCAAACTGCCAGGCCAGGTCCTCCCTGGACCGGAAACAAGCATCCTAGGACCGGTTTTGGGGTATCACCCCTCATCAGCCAGGCTAGCTTGACTCCAGTGGCATGGAGAGCACGGGATCCACATGATGTGCCCCAACAAAACAATGGGGCCTATTACGATGGTGGTCGGATGACCGCCGCCCGGCCGCCGGTTGCCATCCGCACTCCTGCCCTGTGGACGGAGAAGGACCGGGATAATGGTGGCGGTGCAGGGCAGGCTCCGCCGGCACGATTATGATGCCGGCGGTAGCCAGCCTTTCCTCAGCGGTCAGACCGCCATGGAAAGGCATGCAGTGATTGTCTTCCGGGGGCCCGTTGCGGGCCCCAATGTTTTGTGGGGGGTGGGTGCACTGGGGGGTACCCATGGTCCCCCTACATGTCCCTGTACCAGGTGGCAGGCACTGTGCAGTGCCTGCCACGCAGTGCAGGGAAATGCAGGACATGCTCATTTGGACATCGCTGCGGTGCTGCGGGCAGCAGCAACCGCCGCAATGTTAAGGCCCGCGATCCGACCGCCGTGGTCGGATTTCGAGCACGGAACATCCTAATGCGACCGGCAGTTATGTCGTGGGCCTTGCGGGCGGTCTTTTCCCGTTACCATGGCGGTCGGGGAGGTTTTCCGACCGCCATCGTAATAGGCCCCTATGTGTCTATTCCTGCCTTTTGTTTCACAGATGATACCTTTTTCCTATCTAAAACTCCTAATCGCCTGCAAAATCTTTTAGCCATGTTTAAAATCTATTGTGACCACAAGGGCCACGAAATTAACATCTCGAAAACAAAATATATGGTTATGAACCCTCCTAGGTGCTTTAAGGGCAATATCTATATAGGTTCAACAAACTTAGAGAAGGTTGAAAGATTTGACTTCTTGGGCATTTAGATTGATAGTAGATCATCTTGGGCACCCCCAAATTGAGAAGAGTAAATCCACTCCACAGCACAGGCAGGCACTCTAGTATAGCTCTAATTAACAATAATATCCAGATTTGTCTTTGGTGCTCTGGAGGCATACAACGGCAAAGCACAGTCTGTAGCCCTGTATGAGGCTGAGATATGGGACTATGCAAAATTATTAAAACTGACTCTAGCGGGAAATGCCTTTTCCAGAATTCTTTTTAATCTTCCACAAATCACTCCTTTAATTCCCTTGTTTTTTAATATTGGGTTTAGTAGAACTGAGCACTTTGCTATCTTGACACCTCTTTTATATCGAGTACGATTATGGATAACCAAAGAACTAGCCCTTTATAATATGAGCATTATCTAAAGTTTGAAATCCGACCCTTTCAACTCTTTATCCTGGCTCCACTATGTAAAAACCTGGCTAGGTATGCTAGGATATGAAATTTGGTGGACTGAACCAACTTCTTAAACATCAGTAAAGCCGCCATTAAATAATACTACTGGGATTCTGTAGTAGGCCAGATCAATCTGACTGCTACAAGGGAGAGCCACACAGCCAAATATTTGAAATGTAAACCCTCACTCTTTTTAGAGATTTTTGTAGATGAGATTTGCCCACATCTAGCAAAGAATCACTATATGAGGTTTCGGTTTGGAACCCTCTGCATTAAAAGTTTTACATCTAACTGGTCCACTTCCCAATGTTAGATCACATGTTGTTCTATCTGTAACCACCGGAAAGTAGAGAATTTTGAACACCTAATAGACTTACTATATTTTTCTGTCCATCCTATTGTGCAGCCAGAAGAAAGTGGATTTGTCCCATTTGTATTTGATTGGGCCTACGCCAGTTTTTACTCACGTTAAGAATTTTTCAATATGACACCTACCGGCCTATTGTGTTCTTCTTATACTTACATTGTGTGTGGCTCTCCAGTAAACGGCTTGGTCTGCCGTTATAGGTATTTTCGAAGTTTTTGTTCAGGCTAAACTCTAGCAGTTGTAGTCCTATACTGTAGCAGTACGACCTACAAGATGAATTTACGGGTCTTGATTATATTTTTAACTAGTTTTGTGTAAATATTAACTGTTTATATATCTTATTTGATATTTTAGTTTCTTTTATTGCACACCGCACTATCACTGTATTTGTATTTGTTTCTATGTTTTTATGTCGAATTCTCTGCAAAATAAACTACGATGATCATGACTCCAAGTTCACTATGCCCAGATTGCTCTCAAAGGAGACAGACCTCTGGGTTAGTACCAGAGTGCCAAAAACGTTAGATTGGAGTGACCCCTGGAAGGGTGGTGAAGGTCCCTCCAGCAGGGTGACGGGGACGTCCGGGGTAAAACATAGGAGTCCCAAAGATGGCCTCAAAATAATTTGAGGAGAAGAATTCTCATGTCCTTTCTGAGAATAGAGGGGAGGTCCTGATGTGTGGAAGCCCAGGCCCCCCTTTTTCCAGACCAAGTTCTTTGACTGTTTCCAGTTAGGGCACAAACAGGGGACCCTGTCTTTACCAGGAAACCACCCACAAGTGGGTACTCCTCATGGGTGGTCAATGTGGCTTGGGTGGAGGTGATCCCCATTAGCAGAAAATACAGCATGTCCTACTGTCCCTTAGTTTGGAGGGAGGTGGACCCAGAGGAGTAAGCTTGCGATCCCTGAGGGTGGGAGTCATCACTTCCACCAGATCACAGTAAATGGGGTCCCTGTCACTGCTCTAAGGGATACCTGTGCCAGTCAGACCATGGTGGTGGAAAGACTGGTTTCGTTCTTCACCTTTTGACTTCTGGGGACCCCCACTGAATCATTACTGGAATCCGGGGACCCCCACTGAGTCATTATTGGAAGCCAGGGACATCCAGCCTAAGCAATTTCTGTGATGTAAATCTAAAAACAATACACAAAAATACAAAAACAAGTATACAACAAACATATATTCCCAAATATTGAAATATTTTGTTGAATTCACACTCAAATATAGATTTAAAAATAGTTTTTTAATTAGGCTTCTTTATTTGTATATAGTTAATTAATTTAAATTTATTAATTTTAATATTATTTGATTTTGTAAAACAGTTGCCGCCCCAAGGGGTCCTTGGACCACAGGTTAAGAACCACTGGTGTGGACAGTCCACCACCAGGTCTAAATGATGGCCAGCGTAGTCAAAGTCAGGATCATCAGGTCTCCCGCAGATCTCAACATCCAGCGCAAATCTCAAGGAGCTAAATTACTAGCTCCTGAAAGTCAGAATGAATACTGGGATAAAGGTTCCAAGTGGGTAGGTGACCTTGACATCCTGACTCAATATTCTGTATTCTGACCTGACCTTTTTACTTTCTTTCCTGAAGCCGCAAATCTCAGGATTACTTGTGGATGGTCCACAGTGGAGTTTTGCTCCTTCAGCATAGTGCTAGACTCTGCTAAAGTGAGGGTACATCCGTAGTGTACTCCCTGACTACTATCTATATGCCATGCTAGGTGGAGACTTACTTAGTGGAAGTATATTTTAGAAATGGGCAGGGGTCTTCTTAACTGTACTTCTGGGCTGACCGTTTTGATAAATTGTTGCAGCCTTCTATAACTGATTCCCTCATTTCCTCATGTGTGTATTGTTTGATTATGATTACATGTGGTGTGCAAGGCAAACCATGAGCAGGATAACTAGGGTCCACCTCTGAGGTCATGTTACATTCAGCACTAAATTGTAGTTACCACAACAAGGTTAAGTCCATGCCTGCCCCTCTTCACTGGAGTGCCCCGCAAAATGCACGTGGGAGACCCCCTAGCAGACCCCTTCTCTGGTTAACCCTCAATAAACCAATGTCCAGTCAGTTGTTTTACTTTAGAAAAGAAAAAGCACAATAATGCACACAGAACTAAAGACTATCCACAACATTACAATGATTTAATCCTAGGCTATTGTATTTGTCAGTACTTTTCCTGATGCACACAACCATTGCCATCTGATTTGCCGTTGGCTATACAGAATAAACAGTTCAGACCTACTGCCTTTGACAATATCATTTCACCATTACCTCAAAAACCAGTCAGGCCCGCTGCTTTTGACATATGATTATTATAGTGACAATGTCTCACCTGCAGGTTTTGACATAGGTTTATCATAGTAACATAATCAGGACTACTATATTTAACACTAGCATTTCCTGCAAGAAATCCCGTTTCTCACAACTGCTTCATTGTTGGAGAATTTGGTCTAATCCCATGTTAGAACAACTGATCCAGTGTTCCCAATTTCTCCCCACCATTCACAACCACTCAGACTCTCACACCCAACTTTGGCAGCTGTCCAGATGCCCACTTATCAAATTTGTAGGTTTTGATTGGCTGGCTAATTGCCACTCGTGTGTCACAGCAGCCGGTGCTCCAAAAAAAGCTCTGCTGTTTGCAGGCACCCAAGCCAATTCTGTGGCGCTCATGCCATTCCATTCCAAGTGCAAACATACCTCACCTCTGATCACTCCATGGTGGTCAGTCATGTAAGGCAGTTGTGTCTGGTCGCCATACAACCGCCCGAGTGTGCAAGGCAGAATGAAGAGGGCAGGTAGGGTGACAGTGCCTCGGAGAACTTCTGGCACCTTGCAGAACACTCCTCTTCCTTGCAGACACTTCACCCCCTTCAAGCAGAAAAGAGTCCTCAGACGGGAGGGCAGCCATATGATAGCCCACTACAAGGCCAAAGCAGGGTCGTCGCCATCCCACAGTTGTTGAACCAAGGCCGTGTACATCACATTATTCAAAGGAAAACTTTTAAGGGTTTACTTCATTAAAAAAGGGGTTCACAATTTTCTTGGTGCCAAATCTTCACAGTGATACAGTGATGGATCCAATGCAACTGCCTGCAGCAGTTAACTTCTCCTCCCCCACAGGCACCCGCAGTTTCATGAGACCTAGCCATAAAAGGCGGAATTGTTGACACAAATATACTCTAAAAGGGCAATAACCCAACAAGTGCTACACCGATTGATCATCTACTCTCTGTATTGTCAACTGTTGCATACCCCCTCCCTTCCTTTGAAAAGTACTGAAGATGATGTGCTTTTTTATAGACTTATGGGAATTACATATTTTGAAAGTGGCTCAACTTTTCCTTGCCACTGGCTTCCTGTCTTGTAGAACTTGACTCCCAAGAGCCAGTGTCTTATATTTGCTTTGTACTAATGTTGTCTGCTGACAAGCTCAAAGAAGGCATCTTGTCACGACCGGTGGGCACCTTGCTGAGCTATCACTGCAATGTTAGAACCAAACCTTGTACGCTATGGCTAACTTGAGACCTGCCATGGTGGAAGTGTGGCTGGACTGAGTGGCTGGGAGAGGAGCAACCCTTAACTAGGAGGACAAACTGCAAGACCCAGCTGACTGAAGATCTGTGAGGAGGACACCCAGAGGTCATAAGGACATTGCAGCCACTGGGCATGACCAATCATAAGGAATTCTGCCCATCCTGATACTGGAATACGTATTCAAGATGTACAAGGACTGCTGTGCCTTTGGTGAGCATGCACTGCCCATTGAATCTCTCTGACTTTGTTGGAGCTTAGGTAGTTCCATGTGTAGCTCAACAATAGTCCAGGCTTTTCCAATCCACCTAAAAGTATTGGTCCATTGGACAAGACTAGAAACCTTAATTCCATAACAGTTTGAACAGTGTTTATACAATCTACAGGTCCAGCGATATCACATTTGAAGGATCAGTTGGACCATCATTAGAAATCCTATTTCTTCAGTTACAAAAGGGCATCAGTGGGTCCAGTGAGTTTCTCTCCTCCTGTGGGTGCCACAGCCTGAAAATATTGCTGCGACCAGTCATTCATGATATAACGACCCCTAAAGATTGATGCCCCACAGGAACCACTGTGCGTGCTAGACTAAATCCACTACTCTCGTCCCACTGTCTGGAGCAGGGAGTCCCAAAAAAACATTAAACACACATTGGATTTTTGACTCAGTAATAGTTCTTTGGCCCTTAGAATTTTTGATGTTGAGAATTTATGTGACAGTTTTGACAGATTCTCATCTGTCAATGAATTGCTATCCCTTGGCTCAAGGGCTTGTGATTACCTAGGACAAATGGCAAGTGTGTCGTAGCATACATCACAAAGCGTAGCATTATATCTAGAACACTTGTTCTATTGACTGGCGACCAAGCCATAGTCAGAGGACTGAGACGCTAAGTTTACCAAAGGCGGCCGAGGACTCATTGTAACGTGATGTAGCTTACCTCTCCATCCTTTTTACTGCAAGCAGAAAAATAATGCAGTCCTGATTCATGACGTATATTTCAATCCACATAAGTCCTAACTGGGAAATGACATTACACACTTCAAATGTTGAAAGTGTAGCTACGGGTGTAGCTGGCCATTGCTATAATAGAATTGTTACAGGAAGAGGTTACTTAGGACATTAAACTCTTAAGTATGTTTTCAGTTTTTACAAATGCAACATTTTACCCTTCACAAGGAAGACAGAGAAATGGAGATAATCTGAAGAAATATCATTGCCTATATTCGTATAGCACAAGATACTGTAAAATTCCCGGATTCTAATAGTCGTATCTATTTTAGATAACTACTACCACCAGTTGAAGTCCATTCGCAGCTGAACTGATGAGTCTGAGTCACAATCTACAGTTTCTCTGTTTTCTTTCCCTTATCTCACTGACCATTCCAACTGCTAACATATTGCAATTGTGTTGGGTTAATGGTGGATACAGGGAAGCGTGGACGCATACATTGCTCCCTTTGGATCTGGACTATAAGTTTAGTGCTTTGTGACACTCACAATCTTTCACTTGGATATCATAGACTCTAATGGTGTTTTGAATTATTGCATCTTCCTGTGTAAATGCTACAAAAGTGCTTGGGATTACACATCAGCTAAGATCATCTGTTCTTTTTCAGTGCTGAAGCACTCCTCTCTGTGCAGAGTCAATTTTCAAATAGGAATTCTTGGCACCCAATTGAGCAGTGTACTGGCACCCAAACTCCTGGGACTCATATTTCAAATGCTGAATGCTCACCAGAGCATGGCCAGTAAACCAAACTACCTCATAAACCTTCAGAAAAGTCTTGACACAAATAACAAAATAGTACACAGTATTGGCATTCAAGATGAAATGAACCACAGTGGCTAGGGCAGCTGATATGAAAGGATCAGACCCAGATAGACCAAGGTAACACTTGCTTTAACAACAGCTGTACAATAATGCACAAAGCAGCTTCTGACTCTAAAGCCCACGTGAGTGTGGGACATTTAATACAGGTACAAACAACAGTAAAACTTCCTTAATAATACAAGCTCAGTAATATTAATCATCAGCGAAACACCAGCCAGTCAGCACAGCAGTCATTGATTGCCTATCTTTGGGTCTGAAGGAGATACATACACAACCCAATCACCTCCTTTTACAGATCATAAGTGTGTGGGGCGAGGAGACACAACACAGAATCAGGGCCGGACTGGCTACTGGGCATTTTGCTGTGCTGCCAAGCTGGGGGCTGATTTCGTTGATGGGGACCTGCGTGTGCTTAAAAATATTCGTTTTGCTTTGTTTATTTCGAAGCTCACGCAGGTCCCCATCAACGAAATCAGCCCCCACCGCAGTGAAATCAGCCCCCAGCTCGGCAGCACACCAAAATGCCCGGTAGCCAGTCCGTCCCTGCACAGAATCAAATCCTAGAAAATCCCCAGGGTCATGCTAGTTGTGCCCACCAAACCGACAGATTCCAGCAAAGTCAAAACGTTCAACAACAATATTGAGGGTGCAATGTAAGCAATTGTAGCCCTTTATCTAAAACTAAAGACGAAGGGGGTGGACTTGTGCAACAAGGTCTCAATTGTATTGATTTGACTTGATGAAATTGAGGCAAAAATACTGCAGATTAATGACGACATCATAAACAGACAACCTCTTTTAGCATCTTTACTTGAAGCTGCCAGATTTTGTTTCTTTTGTGGTTTGACCTTACTTCTCGCCAGACTATCACAGAGAAGAAGTGAGATTCAAGCACACTGTACTGTCGTGACTCCTCCTCGGTGCTCAGATATATTTTTATTTTTATTTCTTGAATTTCTCTGTAACTACTGAACGGATTTATACCATTTAAAAAAAAGGGCGCTTTCTGAACCAAGAGCTACCTTTTTGCCAATTTGGTGTAATTCCGTTCAGCAGTTCGGGCTGTAGCCGTGTCTAAAGTTTCCTATGGAAATTAACATGGGGAAAACGCATTTTGGGACCCCCTTTTTTTCTCGGCCCCCGCTTAACGAATCACCCCGAAACTTTCAAGACAGGAGCTAACCGGAGCGGGCCATTAGTTTTGAAAATTTCACCAAGATTTGTCAAACGGCGCCAAAGATATTGGCAAAAGAAAAAACGCTTTTTGAATAGAAATAAGGTCCTAACTATAACTACCTATTGGCGACTGCCAGTAGGTAATATATATATATATATTTATATACCAATAACATAAAATATTTTTTTTTAAACATCCCAATTAAATTTAAAAAGTAAACATCTTAGGGGCCGATCATTACAGTACAATTACAATGTAGGCGGTCGGAGTTTAAACCAGCCGGTCGGACCGACTGGCTTCCGACGGGCTCAAGGAGCCCATCGGCCAGTTGGAGGCCACACATAATCCCCTACGCACTGCGTTTCCGCCGTCGAGATTATGATGTCGGTTTCCGACAGGCTTTTCATGTTGGGCTTTCTGACATAAAAAGCCTGTCAGAAAGGGACCTTAGGGGCCCCTAGCACAGCCCCCATGCCTCTGAAGCCTCCATTGGGAGTCTAGTGCCCCCCTGTAAATCCCTGCACCGTGTGGCCATGCGGTGCATGGATTTACTGAAACTTCAATTTCTCTATGGGAGCTTGTGCTGCATCCGGTTTCCAACTGCCGCACAAGCTCCCATAGGGAAATGGGAGTTTGCGACCGCACCATGTGCGGTTGCTTTGTAATGCTGTGTTCGGAACTGCCGACCTACGGTCGGTCGGTTGCCACACCACAGACGGTGTCGGTCGGAGGCAACTCCAACCGACATCGTAATCAAGGCCTTAAAATTGAGTAAAAATATTTTACACATTAATAATTATAAATATTATAATTTTAAATAAACAAAAACATAATAGAAATTATAGCACTATAAAATAAATGATAAAATATCAAATGTAATACATATACTATTCCCACTACAATTTATACAAAACTACGCAAACTAGTATAGTAAATATAAAAAGAATTTACTTCTCTCACTTCACGCAATGCAAAAATTGTAAAACTGGGTAAAATTGACAAATTTCCCTCCAGGAAATGCAACAGTAGTGAAAGTGTTAGATCGCGGATAGATACAATTTACTATTCCCACTCCAGCCAGTACAATAGTAAGGAAACTGTTGGAGTGCAGAGGGGTAAGATTTACTAGTCGCACTCCAATCAGTACAACAATAGAGAAAGTATTGGATTGCGGAGGAGTAAAATTTACTATCCCCACTCCAGTCAGTACAACAGTAGGGAAACTGTTGCATAGCAGAAGAGAAAAATGTATTTTTCCCACTCCATACAGTACAACAGTAGGGAAAGTGTTGGATTGCGGAGGGGTAAAATTTACTATCCCCACTCCAGTTAGTACCACAGGAGGGAAAGTGTTGGAGTTCGGAGGGGTACAATTTACTATTCCCACTCCAGTCAGTACAACAGTAGGGAAAGTGTTGGATAGCGGAGGGATAAAATGTATCATTCCCACTCCATTCAGTACAACAGTAGGGAAAGTGTTGGATAGCGGAGGGGTAAAATTTACTATTCCCACTCCAGTCAGTACAACAGTAGGGAAAAGTTTGGATAGCGGAGGGGTAACATGTATTATTCCCACTCCAATAAGTGCAACAGTAGGGAAAGTGTTGGATTCCACAGGGATAAAACTTACTATTCCCACTCCAGTCAATACAATAGCAGGGAAAATGTTGGATTGCGGAGGGGTAAAATTCACTATTCCCACTACAGTCAGTACAACAGTAGGGAAAGTGTTGGATAAAATTTACAAGTCACACTCCAGTCAGAGCAACATTAAAAACAAACAAAATACCTTGAACAAAATAAAATAAAATTCAAAAACAAAGTAAATAAAGAAAAATATAAATATGTACAAAAAAACTACAAATATATTTAATATTAAAAAATTTAAAATATAAAAACATATTACAATGTTAAATACATATCACAAATAACTACCAATATTATTATAAATACAATACAAAATTTTCATATGAATAAATATTTTTATTTAGAAATTATTTATTAACAAAAACACATTTATTACATAACTTTAATTTAGTTACTTCCCACCCTATAATCCCACAAAACTCACGACCTGCACCTAAAACTTAACTTTAAAAAGCAAAATATTTACACTATTAATATAAATATGTATGAACAAACTAATTATCATTAATTAAATACAAATTATTAATTAATTATAATTGATTTACTTCCCACAATATACCCCCAAAAACACACAACACACTCATAAAATGTAACAAAAATTATATACATAATTAACATGATTAATTATCAATTTAATGATTAATATTAATTTAAAAATTAATTATTAATTACTTAAAGTTAATTTACTCCCCACCCCATATCCCTCCAAAACTCACAACCCACATCTAAAATCTTTCCCCAAAAAATTATTGCACAAGTAACATAATTAATAACTGAGGTCGGGTGGTTCCTTTCCGTAATGGTGTCGGTCAGACTAAAGTCCGTCCGACATCGTAATAAGGTCCTGTGTTGTTAAGTCACAACCTACTTTGAAACTATTATTTTGTTTAACATGAACTACCACTTGCGCACCCAAACGTTACTGGTATGTAAATAGTGCACCAAATAACTTTCAACATGCACAATGACACTTGCTTCCAGGGCTTACAATACTTTCATTCTATGAACTCACACGTGTACACACAGTAACTCTATGATATATATGACCATAGACCCTTTTACTAACAACTTTCTTTTTTGAAATGATGTAAGGGCTTACAAAGAAATGTGAATAGCAGAACCAAGGATGTTGTAATTTGAGATGCCATCAGTCATATCATCAATAATGTATCTTTACAAGTCGTGAGTGAACTAATATGTGAAATTATAAGTAGTGCATGGCGGGGGCAATATTTAGCCAGTTCACTAAACTATTCCTGGTAAATTTCAGTGTTTTTCAGTTTTTAAATGTTAGTTCTTATCTTATTGTAACACCTAACTATAACGTCACTTTAAACCTTGTCTTTTTCAGTGAATTTACACATATTTTTTTCAAAGTAAGCAAAGATCTTATTACCGTACCTAACTATAATATCACTTTGGCCATTGTATTTTTCTGAGAATTTCTGTGTTTTGTCCTCATGTTCAAAGTTGAGCATAAGCCCAAACCTCAGGCATTTGGCTGTGCAAAATTGGGAGGGGATGGGCTTCGCCACAGGTCCTGGCCTCTTGCAAGGCCCTGTGTCCAACGCCCTCTGGAGGTCCAACCCCCCACTGTGCATGGTCTGTGGCAGGGCCTAGGCATGCAAGGTCCTGTGGCTAACTCTGCAGTGGCACCCAACCCACTGCTGCACATGGTTGGTGGGGTTACACACAGATCCTGGCCTGTGGCCAGGCCCTGCACCGAACTCCCACAAATGTAACAGAGAAGGTTAGTAGTCGGGAAGGATGCATCCTTCCATCTACTGGGAACCAAGTACCCCCTTGTAGCACTTGATTCTCAGGGTATTAAGGCAGAGCAGTCCAAGGCCTCCTCAGAAGAGGGTATGTGGGCTGGTACCCCAGTCTATAGGTATGCAATAAACACCCAATAAATCATTGTCCAGTCAGTGCTTTTATTTTTCAAAATGAAAAGTACTTCATAATACACACACTACTTAATACAATGCATTAATTTACTAGATAAGGGGGTGCAGTTATCAAAAGGCAGACCTACTGCCTTTGTCGGGGTGTCACCACATTCATAAAAGCAGAAACAATAAAACACCATTAAGACTGCTGGGTATGATACCACCTTTCAAAGTCATTCTTACAACGTGTAAATACACACTGTTAACCTGGTGATAGTCAATAATACATTCCCATGACTTTCATGCGAGCACATAAAGCATAATTGTCAATTTTGTAAAATGCCAATAAAGCATTACAATTTCAATAAAATATAAGCATAAGCCTTTTTTAACTTTCATCATGGTGAATGTGCAGCCTTTGGACCCACCAACATAGATTGTCGCATCCCAAAGCATCTGAAAAAAAGCACTCCTAAATTGCTTGAAATTATCTCAAACTCTCCTGGGGTGTCACTAATTTTACCCCTAGGACATTTGGGGTGACTTTTACAAAAACCTTAGAGGGCCTCCTGTGGGGACTGCACACTTCATTATTAATTGGGCATTATGTTTTCCTTTTTCCAAATTTAATTCCTGCCTCATACTTTGCGCCTGTAATTTTTTGCAAGGATGGAAGCAACATTGAAGGCTGCACTCTGACAGAGCTGAAAAAGTTGTACAAGCACAGGGGGCTGAAGCTAGCAAAAGATTCCAAGAAACTGGATTACCAGAGAGCCCTCAGAACCTGGGAAGAGGTCCACAAGTTGCAGTATAAATCAGAGAAGCAAGAGAATAATGATGATGTAGAAGGGGAGGATGAAATGGAAAAGGAGGGGAGAGTATCCTGGGCATGGCCCCAGAGCCGGATGTGAGAGGAAGGCCCACAGGAGTGAAGTACCTGGCCAGGAGCAGGGTGTCCTCCCACCAAGGAAGTAGACAGAAAAATGAAATGCCCGCCTCTTTGAACCACATGGCACTAAACCTGCGAGCAAAGTGAGAGATCTTGGCCATTTCTAGGCAGGACTTTGAGAATCGTTCATCCTCCCTGTGGAAACAATATTGCAAAATTATGCTTTTACAGCGCGATTTTAAAAGAATTTGGCCAAACCGCTTCATGATTACGAGCATTTCCTTCTTTTCTCCCTGCCTTCTTACATTTATGCTATCCTTTCTTCTATGGCCTTTTTTCTTTTATTCTTCATTCATTTTTCCTTCTCTATTTCTTTCTCTCTCTCTCTTTCATTCATTCATACCTTCTACCTTTCCTTCTTTATATCATACTTCCTTTTCTACTGTGGTATACTTTCTGTCCTTCTTCTCACTCTCTTTTTAATTATCCCATCTCACCTAGCTACCTTTCTGCTCTTCTTTACTCCATTTTCTTTCCTTCTCTCCATCTTTCCTTCCTTCGTCTCTTTCCTCATTCAGTCTTCTAATTCCTTGTCATTTTTCTGCCCTTCCAACTCCCCTTCTCTTCATTGTGCCTTTCCTTCTTTAATTCTTTCTTTATCTTTTTCTTTTCTGTTTTTCACTGCCCTTCCTTCTTTTTCCCTTCCTGACTCTCATTCCTCTTTCCCATATTTCTTTTTCAATGTCATTTTGGTGTCCTGCTTTCCTTTTTTCTTTCCCTCCTTCTACTTTTCTTTTATAATTTTGTTGGTGCTTCCGTTCCTTCCTGCCAGCCTTCTTCTTACTTTCTTTCCCTCTATTTTGTATCTTCCTTCCTTTCTTCCTTTCATTTTCTTTCCTCCTTAGCTCCATCCTTTCCTTCCATCTTTATTTTGTGCCTTCTTTCAGCCATCATTCCTTTCTTTCCGAAGATTTTTCCTACTTTTCAGTCTTATTTCCATTTCTCCTTTCTTGATGTCTCCATTAGCCTCTCACTTATTTTTGTCATTGCCATCATTTCTTTTTATTTCTGTCACCTGTTTGGCCTCTCTGGCACCCCTTTACCCCACCCGCAGCTTTGCTGTGCATATTCTCTCCTGCAAAATGTATTAGCTTGGATTATCATGTAACCTGTAAATCACAGAAAGAGACAATAATGGGCAATAAAAACAAGTTACTCTGGCCTCTGCTGAAGCTGGTATAGCGGGTGGTTCACTACACCCTTGCCTCCCACAGCCTGACCAGGAAGAGCTGGAGGACAGGAGAGAGGAGCGAGAAAGCTGGAGATGCAACTGGCCACCTTGGTCATGGAAGAGAGGAAACCTGAGGCAGCTGCAAAAAAGGGCCCTGGAGGAGAAAAAGGCTGGCTGCGGGGGAAAAAATGCAAAAAGAACAACTGATGAACAGAATGCTGAACAATGTCAAATATTCACCCCAGTACAGAGATCTGGGCCTAAATCCATCGTTCCTCCCCATGCCATTCCAGTTCAAACCCAGCCTTATGCAAATCAGTCTAGACCCTGTTCCCCATGGGAACAATCCAGCCCGAACTGCCAGGCCAGGTCCTCCTGGACCGGAAACAAGCATCCTAGGACCAGTTTCGGGGTATCAGCCCTCATCAGCCAGGCTAGCTTGACTCCAGTGGCATGGAGAGCATGGGTCCCACGTCTGGGCATACCCGTCCCACTCAGGGTGACAAATTCAAAAAGAACAATTGATGGACAGAATGCTGAACAATGTCAAACATTCACCCCAGTACAGAGATCTGGGCCTAAATCAATCGTTTTTATTCTCCCCATGCCATTCCAGTTCAAACCCAGCCATACGCAAATCAGTCTTGATGCTGTTCCCCATGGGAATAGTCCAGCCCAAACTGCCAGGCCCTCCCTGGACCGGAAACAAGCATCCTAGGACCGGTTTTGGGGTATCACCCCTCATCAGCCAGGCTAGCTTGACTCCAGTGGCATGGAGAGCACGGGATCCACATGATGTGCCCAAACAAAACAATGGGGCCTATTACGATGGTGGTCGGATGACCGCCGCCCAGCCGCCGGTTGCCATCCGCACTCCTGCCCTGCGAACGGAGAAGGACCGGGATAATGGTGGCGGTGCAGGGCAGGCTCCGCCGGCACAATTATGATGCCGGCGGTAGCCAGCCTTTCCTCAGCGGTCAGACCGCCATGGAAAGGCATGCAGTGATTGTCTTCCGGGGGCCCGTTGCGGGCCCCCAATGTTTTGTGGGGGGTGTGGGTGCACTGGGGGGGGTACCCATGGTCCCCCCCTACATGTCCCTGTACCAGGCACTGTGCAGTGCCTGCCACGCAGTGCAGGGAAATGCAGGACATGCTCATTTGGACATCGCTGCGGTGCTGCGGGCTGCAGCAACCGCCGCAATGTTAAGGCCCGCGATCCGACCGCCGTGGTCGGATTTCGAGCACGGAACATCCTAATGCGACCGGCGGTTATGTCGTGGGCCTTGCGGGCGGTCTTTTCCCGTTACCATGGCGGTCGGGGAGGTTTTCCGACCGCCATCCTAATAGGCCCCTATGTGTCTATTCCTGCCTTTTGTTTCACAGATGATACCTTTTTCCTATCTAGAACTCCTAATCGCCTGCAAAATCTTTTAGCCATGTTTAAAATCTATTGTGACCACAAGGGCCACGAAATTAACATCTCGAAAACAAAATATATGGTTATGAACCCTCCTAGGTGCTTTAAGGGCAATATCTATATAGGGTCAACAAACTTAGAGAAGGTTGAAAGATTTGACTTCTTGGGCATTTAGATTGATAGTAGATCATCTTGGGCACCCCCAAATTGAGAAGAGTAAATCCACTCCACAGCACAGGCAGGCACTCTAGTATAGCTCTAATTAACAATAATATCCAGATTTGTCTTTGGTGCTCTGGAGGCATACAACGGCAAAGCACAGTCTGTAGCCCTGTATGAGGCTGACATATGGGACTATGCAAAATTATTAAAACTGACTCTAGCGGGAAATGCCTTTTCCAGAATTCTTTTAACCTTCCACAAATCACTCCTTTAATTCCCTTGTTTTTTAATATTGGGTTTAGTAGAACTGAGCACTTTGCTATCTTGACACCTCTTTTATATCGAGTACGATTATGGATAACCAAAGACTAAGCCCTTTATAATATGAGCATTATCTAAAGTTTGAAATCCGACCCTTTCAACTCTTTATCCTGGCTCCACTATGTAAAAACCTGGCTAGGTATGCTAGGATATGAAATTTGGTGGACTGAACCAACTTCTTAAACATCAGTAAAGCTGCCATTAAATAATACTACTGGGATTCTGTAGTAGGCCAGATCAATCTGACTGCTACAAGGGAGAGCCACACAGCCAAATATTTGAAATGTAAACCCTCACTCTTTTTAGAGATTTTTGTAGATGAGATTTGCCCACATCTAGCAAAGAATCACTATATGAGGTTTCGGTTTGGAACCCTCTGCATTAAAAGTTTTACATCTAACTGGTCCACTTCCCAATGTTAGATCACATGTTTTTCTATCTGTAACCACCAGAAAGTAGAGAATTTTGAACACCTAATAGACTTACTATATTTTTCTGTCCATCCTATTGTGCAGCCAGAAGAAAGTGGATTTGTCCCATTTGTATTTGATTGGGCCTACGCCAGTATTTACTCACGTTAAGAATTTTTCAATATGACACCTACCGGCCTATTGTGTTCTTCTTATACTTACATTGTGTGTGGCTCTCCAGTAAACGGCTTGGTCTGCCGTTATAGGTATTTTCGAAGTTTTTGTTCAGGCTAAACTCTAGCAGTTGTAGTCCTATACTGTAGCAGTACGACCTACAAGATGAATTTACGGGTCTTGATTATATTTTTTAACTAGTTTTGTGTAAATATTAACTGTTTATATATCTTATTTGATATTTTAGTTTCTTTTATTGCACACCGCACTATCACTGTATTTGTATTTGTTTCTATGTTTTTATGTCGAATTCTCTGCAAAATAAACTACGATGATGATGACTCCAAGTTCACTATGCCCAGATTGCTCTCAAAGGAGACAGACCTCTGGGTTAGTACCAGAGTGCCAAAAACGTTAGATTGGAGTGACCCCTGGAAGGGTGGTGAAGGTCCCTCCAGCAGGGTGACGGGGACGTCCGGGGTAAAACATAGGAGTCCCAAAGATGGCCTCAAAATAATTTGAGGAGAAGAATTCTCATGTCCTTTCTGAGAATAGAGGGAGGTCCTGATGTGTGGAAGCCCAGGCCCCCTTTTTCCAGACCAAGTTCTTTGACTGTTTCCAGTTAGGGCACAAACAGGGGACCCTGTCTTTACCAGGAAACCACCCACAAGTGGGTACTCCTCATGGGTGGTCAATGTGGCTTGGGTGGAGGTGATCCCCATTAGCAGAAAATACAGCATGTCCTACTGTCCCTTAGTTTGGAGGGAGGTGGACCCAGAGGGTAAGCTTGCGATCCCTGAGGGTGGGAGTCATCACTTCCACCAGATCACAGTAAATGGGGTCCCTGTCACTGCTCTAAGGGATACCTGTGCCAGTCAGACCATGGTGGTGGAAAGACTGGTTTCGTTCTTCACCTTTTGACTTCTGGGGACCCCCACTGAATCATTACTGGAATCCGGGGACCCCCACTGAGTCATTATTGGAAGCCAGGGACATCCAGCCTAAGCAATTTCTGTGATATAAATCTAAAAACAATACACAAAAATACAAAAACAAGTATACAACAAACATATATTCCCAAATATTGAAATATTTTGTTGAATTCACACTCAAATATAGATTTAAAAATAGTTTTTTAATTAGGCTTCTTTATTTGTATATAGTTAATTAATTTAAATTTATTAATTTTAATATTATTTGATTTTGTAAAACAGTTGCCGCCCCAAGGGGTCCTTGGACCACAGGTTAAGAACCACTGGTGTGGACAGTCCACCACCAGGTCTAAATGATGGCCAGCGTAGTCAAAGTCAGGATCATCAGGTCTCCCGCAGATCTCAACATCCAGCGCAAATCTCAAGGAGCTAAATTACTAGCTCCTGAAAGTCAGAATGAATACTGGGATAAAGGTTCCAAGTGGGTAGGTGACCTTGACATCCTGACTCAATATTCTGTATTCTGACCTGACCTTTTTACTTTCTTTCCTGAAGCCGCAAATCTCAGGATTACTTGTGGATGGTCCACAGTGGAGTTTTGCTCCTTCAGCATAGTGCTAGACTCTGCTAAAGTGAGGGTACATCCGTAGTGTACTCCCTGACTACTATCTATATGCCATGCTAGGTGGAGACTTACTTAGTGGAAGTATATTTTAGAAATGGGCAGGGGTCTTCTTAACTGTACTTCTGGGCTGACCGTTTTGATAAATTGTTGCAGCCTTCTATAACTGATTCCCTCATTTCCTCATGTGTGTATTGTTTGATTATGATTACATGTGGTGTGCAAGGCAAACCATGAGCAGGATAACTAGGGTCCACCTCTGAGGTCATGTTACATTCAGCACTAAATTGTAGTTACCACAACAAGGTTAAGTCCATGCCTGCCCCTCTTCACTGGAGTGCCCCGCAAAATGCACGTGGGAGACCCCCTAGCAGACCCCTTCTCTGGTTAACCCTCAATAAACCAATGTCCAGTCAGTTGTTTTACTTTAGAAAAGAAAAAGCACAATAATGCACACAGAACTAAAGACTATGCACAACATTACAATGATTTAATCCTAGGCTATTGTATTTGTCAGTACTTTTCCTGATGCACACAACCATTGCCATCTGATTTGCATTGGCTATACAGAATAAACAGTTCAGACCTACTGCCTTTGACAATATCATTTCACCATTACCTCAAAAACCAGTCAGGCCCGCTGCTTTTGACATATGATTATTATAGTGACAATGTCTCACCTGCAGGTTTTGACATAGGTTTATCATAGTAACATAATCAGGACTACTATATTTAACACTAGCATTTCCTGCAAGAAATCCCGTTTCTCACAACTGCTTCATTGTTGGAGAATTTGGTCTAATCCCATGTTAGAACAACTGATCCAGTGTTCCCAATTTCTCCCCACCATTCACAACCACTCAGACTCTCACACCCAACTTTGGCAGCTGTCCAGATGCCCACTTATCAAATTTGTAGGTTTTGATTGGCTGGCTAATTGCCACTCGTGTGTCACAGCAGCCGGTGCTCCAAAAAAAGCTCTGCTGTTTGCAGGCACCCAAGCCAATTCTGTGGCGCTCATGCCATTCCATTCCAAGTGCAAACATACCTCACCTCTGATCACTCTATGGTGGTCAGTCATGTAAGGCAGTTGTGTCTGGTCGCCATACAACCGCCCGAGTGTGCAAGGCAAAATGAAGAGGGCAGGTAGGGTGACAGTGCCTCGGAGAACTTCTGGCACCTTGCAGAACACTCCTCTTCCTTGCAGACACTTCACCCCCTTCAAGCAGAAAAGAGTCCTCAGACGGGAGGGCAGCCATATGATAGCCCACTACAAGGCCAAAGCAGGGTCCTCGCCATCCCACAGTTGTTGAACCAAGGCAGTGTACATCACATTATTCAAAGGAAAACTTTTAAGGGTTTACTTCATTAAAAAAGGGGTTCACAATTTTCTTGGTGCCAAATCTTCACAGTGATACAGTGATGGATCCAATGCAACTGCCTGCAGCAGTTAACTTCTCCTCCCCCAAAGGCACCCGCAGTTTCATGAGACCTAGCCATAAAAGGTGGAATTGTTGACACAAATATACTCTAAAAGGGCAATAACCCAACAAGTGCTACACCGATTGATCATCTACTCTCTGTATTGTCAACTGTTGCATACCCCCTCCCTTCCTTTGAAAAGTACTGAAGATGATGTGCTTTTTTATAGACTTATGGGAATTACATATTTTGAAAGTGGCTCAACTTTTCCTTGCCACTGGCTTCCTGTCTTGTAGAACTTGACTCCCAAGAGCCAGTGTCTTATATTTGCTTTGTACTAATGTTGTCTGCTGACAAGCTCAAAGAAGGCATCTTGTCACGACCGGTGGGCACCTTGCTGAGCTATCACTGCAATGTTAGAACCAAACCTTGTACGCTATGGCTACCTTGAGACCTGCCATGGTGGAAGTGTGGCTGGACTGAGTGGCTGGGAGAGGAGCAACCCTGACTAGGAGGACAAACTGCAAGACCCAGCTGACTGAAGATCTGTGAGGAGGACACCCAGAGGTCATAAGGACATTGCAGCCACTGGGCATGACCAATCTTAAGGAATTCTGCCCATCCTGATACTGGAATACGTATTCAAGATGTACAAGGACTGCTGTGCCTTTGGTGAGCATGCACTGCCCATTGAATCTCTCTGACTTTGTTGGAGCTTAGGTAGTTCCATGTGTAGTTCAACAATAGTCCAGGCTTTTCCAATCCACCTAAAAGTATTGGTCCATTGGACAAGACTAGAAACCTTAATTCCATAACAGTTTGAACAGTGTTTATACAATCTACAGGTCCAGCGATATCACATTTGAAGGATCAGTTGGACCATCATTAGAAATCCTATTTCTTCAGTTACAAAAGGGCATCAGTGGGTCCAGTGAGTTTCTCTCCTCCTGTGGGTGCCACAGCCTGAAAATATTGCTGCGACCAGTCATTCATGATATAACGACCCCTAAAGATTGATGCCCCACAGGAACCACTGTGCGTGCTAGACTAAATCCACTACTCTCGTCCCACTGTCTGGAGCAGGGAGTCCCAAAAAAACATTAAACACACATTGGATTTTTGACTCAGTAATAGTTCTTTGGCCCTTAGAATTTTTGATGTTGAGAATTTATGTGACAGTTTTGACAGATTCTCATCTGTCAATGAATTGCTATCCCTTGGCTCAAGGGCTTGTGATTACCTAGGACAAATGGCAAGTGTGTCGTAGCATACATCACAAAGCGTAGCATTATATCTAGAACACTTGTTCTATTGACTGGCGACCAAGCCATAGTCAGAGGACTGAGACGCTAAGTTTACCAAAGGCGGCCGAGGACTCATTGTAACGTGATGTAGCTTACCTCTCCATCCTTTTTACTGCAAGCAGAAAAATAATGCAGTCCTGATTCATGACGTATATTTCAATCCACATAAGTCCTAACTGGGAAATGACATTACACATTTCAAATGTTGAAAGTGTAGCTACGGGTTTAGCTGGCCATTGCTATAATAGAATTGTTACAGGAAGAGGTTACTTAGGACATTAAACTCTTAAGTATGTTTTCAGTTTTTACAAATGCAACATTTTACCCTTCACAAGGAAGACAGAGAAATGGAGATAATCTGAAGAAATATCATTGCCTATATTCGTATAGCACAAGATACTGTAAAATTCCCGGATTCTAATAGTCGTATCTATTTTAGATAACTACTACCACCAGTTGAAGTCCATGCGCAGCTGAACTGATGAGTCTGAGTCACAATCTACAGTTTCTCTGTTTTCTTTCCCTTATCTCACTGACCATTCCAACTGCTAACATATTGCAATTGTGTTGGGTTAATGGTGGATACAGGGAAGCGTGGACGCATACATTGCTCCCTTTGGATCTGGACTATAAGTTTAGTGCTTTGTGACACTCACAATCTTTCACTTGGATATCATAGACTCTAATGGTGTTTTGAATTATTGCATCTTCCTGTGTAAATGCTACAAAAGTACTTGGGATTACACATCAGCTAAGATCATCTGTTCTTTTTCAGTGCTGAAGCACACCTCTCTGTGCAGAGTCAATTTTCAAATAGGAATTCTTGGCACCCAATTGAGCAGTGTACTGGCACCCAAACTCCTGGGACACATATTTGAAATGCTGAATGCTCACCAGAGCATGGCCAGTAAACCAAACTACCTCATAAACCTTCAGAAAAGTCTTGACACAAATAACAAAATAGTACACAGTATTGGCATTCAAGATGAAATGAACCACAGTGGGTAGGGCAGCTGATATGAAAGGATCAGACCCAGATAGACCAAGGTAACACTTGCTTTAACAACAGCTATACAATAATGCACAAAGCAGCTTCTGACTCTAAAGCCCACGTGAGTGTGGGACATTTAATACAGGTACAAACAACAGTAAAACTTCCTTAATAATACAAGCTCAGTAATATTAATCATCAGCGAAACACCAGCCAGTCAGCACAGCAGTCATTGATTGCCTATCTTTGGGTCTGAAGGAGATACATACACAACCCAATCACCTCCTTTTACAGATCATAAGTGTGTGGGGCGAGGAGACACAACACAGAATCAGGGCCGGACTGGCTACCGGGCGTTTTGCTGTGCTGCCAAGCTGGGGGCTGATTTCGTTGATGGGGACCTGCGTGTGCTTAAAAATATTCGTTTTGCTTTGTTTATTTCGAAGCTCACGCAGGTCCTCATCAACGAAATCAGCCCCCACCGCAGTGAAATCAGCCCCCAGCTCGGCAGCAGACCAAAACGCCCGGTAGCCAGTCCGTCCCTGCACAGAATCAAATCCTAGAAAATCCCCAGGGTCATGCTAGTTGTGCCCACCAAACCGACAGATTCCAGCAAAGTCAAAACGTTCAACAACAATATTGAGGGTGCAATGTAAGCAATTGTAGCCCTTTATCTAAAACTAAAGACGAAGGGGATGGACTTGTGCAACAAGGTCTCAATTGTATTGATTTGACTTGATGAAATTGAGGCAAAAATACTGCAGATTAATGACGACATCATAAACAGACAACCTCTTTTAGCATCTTTACTTGAATCTGCCAGATTTTGTTTCTTTTGTGGTTTGACCTTACTTCTCGCCAGATTATCACAGAGAAGAAGTGAGATTCAAGCACACTGTACAACAATGCGGTGCACTTTCGTCTCAAATCTCGAAATTGAATTTTATAAAAGGTAACGACAGGATGTGTTTTCGTCGTATGTCTGGTTCTTGTTCTCTTGAAAAAAACAATCTTTAAAATGGATCCAAAATGGCTTCTTTAAATAGTGCTCTTGTAGAGGACTCAGGTGGCACATTAATTCGAAATTCAAGAGCTTTGATAATGAGCATTATGAAACCAGCCAAGTGAGATATGGCTCCATTACAGAAGATGCTCGTCCATTATCTGTCATATAATTAATTGTTATTATCCTCCTGATCGTGCCGTTTCATCTGTGCATAAGAGTTTTTTTTTATATTAGAACAAAACCTAGAATTGAAAAGAGGAACAAGACCTTACCTTGCCATACCACCCAGGGCTCAGACTTAAATTGCTGTGGCAATGTATAATTTTTTTCTGTCATACTCTCCATCTGCAGGTTAGTTTTTGAAATGTATACTTCGTTTTTCTGGTTTACCTTTCGTTGCCCTATGTTTATTTATATTGCTTCCTTTATATGAAGGTGTTGGGGAATTACAAATCATTAGACTGTTACTAAAGTAATTGTTAATAATCTGTAGTTCAGCAACTATTTAGTTCTGGGATCAGCTTTATACTACCTTTATGGTACTTGAATAGCTGTTGTGTTAAGTAGGAAAGTACTTGGTGATCGAGGTCCTCCCCCTTTTATTCTTTACTCTGGTTTTTAGTTACTGGTTAGGATATTTCATGATGTGCAAGGTAGTGACTGCAACTCCTGCTCCTGTCTGTATGAGTTGTTAAATGTGGGTTGAGGTATTGTGCACTGTACTACTTCTGCATTTACGTTAATTCTGTGGTTTATATTGTACTGTTCACTGTGCCGATGCTATATACTATCACATACTGTTTACCAAAAAATTAATAAAGAAATATTTTTTTTTAAGTAGGAAAGTATTTGGTAAAGTGTATTACTCCAAGCTTGTGTACAGGACAACAGATGTCAGCATTTGGAATACAGAAGTAGCTTGGTGATGACATGGGAACAAAAGCAGCAATGTTTTACCACTTCAGAAGACACACACAGCCTGTACCGGCACTATTATTATTATTATTATTATTATTATTAGGTTTATCATTATTAAAGCGCACAAATGCCAATGGCGTCTTGGCGCTGAATTACTCCCATACTGCTAACATAACCTGCATTGAGGACAAGGTAATGCGTTTAGAGAGAATTGGACAATAGCCAGGTCTTGAGATGTTTCTAAACCTCGCAATATTGGACTGGCCTCTCAGATGTTACGGTAGGTTATTCCACAGCTGGGCTGAGGTGTAGATAAAACTTCTTCCACCCCAGTTAGCTCTCCTGATTTCACGAACATGTATTGTTCTAGAGTTGGATGACTGTAATCTCCTACTGGGATTGTACCAGGTGAGATTTCTTTTTAGGTAATCAGGAGCTGATCCATAAAGGAATTTGTTGACGAGACAGAGCGCCTTAAATCTGACTCTTTTTTCCACAGGCAACCAGTGAAGCTCGTTTAGAGTCCCTGAGACCGATTGAAATTTAAGAATTTTCATTAGGAGTCTCGCTGCTTCGTTCTGAAGACATTGTAGTTTTTTCAAGGCACCTTGGTGGATGCCTAAATATAAGGCGTTGCAGTAGTCCAGTCTTGATAACACAAGTGCTATTAGTACTATTTCTGTAGTTCAAACAGAATAAACAGAAAGATCTTCCTAATCTTGCGTAGCAAGAAGAAACAAGAGAAAGTAAGTTTATTTATCTGTGCATTAAAGGACAGAGTAGAGAAAAAAAATATTCCTAAATTCTTAACTCTGGATACAGGTATGTCCTACAACAGAGGAGCAGAAACAAATTTATTTTTAAAAGTAGATATGTTCAGTAGGACCAATGAAGAGGAGCTGAAGCCAAGAGGATGAGTGGTTCCTAGTATACACTCTGGTTCAGATCAAGACATAAATTGGAGCTATGAACGAATTTCTATACAGCAGTGACACCATTGTGAATCTATTGGCTGTTCTTCATCACTGTGCAACTAGCCCCTTCTTAGGGACTGTTGCTATCTCTGCTGGAATTTCCTAGTCAATCAGGATCTTCAAGTAAGTTCTTGAAGCCATGTTATAAGACATGTCTGACTTTGGAGGTGATGATCCAGGTTCGAATCTCGGAGTTGGCTCAACATCCTATGATTCTGGGTAAATCACTTAATCTCCCTGCCTACTAAAATGAATTTGTCCTTGTGTAATGTAACTGGTGCTCATGTAAAGCACTCCAATACCTTCAGGTCCAGTTCGCGTTATAATAAAAACTCCCCCAAAAAAAGGCACTCCTCCTTTTCACTTTGTGTGTCCCTTTCCAAACGATACCAGCACACCCGCCTGCTGAAGAGTGGACACCCCTCGAACTCACGCTAAGGGTTGTATGAACTTCCCTAATACCTACCTGCGCTCTTAGGTGTGCACAGGACACCAGAACACACAGCAAATCTGGTCTTGAAACAAGCACACACCAACCGAAACAGCTCCCAGAACAGAGGATGAAGCTCCACGCGTCACGGAAAAGAGCTGAAGGCTGTTAAAGTCATATGGTGGCTTTTAACTGGTGGCTAGCTGCATCCTCGTCGCCATTTTAACAATTCCGCTATATATCGTTGACATTTAAAAGATATGATTTATTCAGCATAGCTCCTGGGTTCTTTGCCGGCAGTTTGTTGGACACACAACATGTACATGCAAGAATGTCTTTTAAATAAATGCAGAGTTCTACTCACCTGTTTTCTAGAGGGATAGAGCTTCCCTTTTCCTCTTGGGAAATGGATTATCCCTACCACATACCCCATTCTTCCTTTTCAGGAATAATATACAAAATTATAAATCATTCTGATATAGCAATGACTTTCCATGACTGATAATTTGGTAGCAATCTAATGACTGTGATATTCCACAACTATTTTAGAAAATGCAATACAAGATCATGGTTTTTCCGGACTTTTTTTATTTAGCAGTTGGTCTCTGGGTAACTTGTTTACAAAACTTTGACGATGGGAGGGACGTTCACAACTTGCAGGGGTTTGTGTGAGAATTGTAGGAAAGGAGAGCATATGAAAAAGAGTAGGAAAACACCAACCAAGTGAAGAGTCAAACATCTATTGAGTCCATTTGAGTAATGGCTCTGCTAACAAAAACTAAAACAATTTTCTGTAAGTTATAAAGTAAACAAAAGAAACAATTAATTGACGGAATGCTGAACAATGCAAACATTCACCCCCAGTCACAAGGATCTGGGTTTAATCCATCATTCTTTTGCTCACCACGCCACCCCTGTTTGGATCCAGCCATATGCAAATCAGTCTTAACCCTATTCCTTATGGGATCAGTCCAGCCCAAACTGCCAAGCCAGGTCCTTCCTGGACCGGAAACAAGCATCCTGGGACCGGTTTCGGGCATCACCCCTCTTCAGCCAGACTAGCTTGAAACCAGTGGTGCAGTGAACACAGGACCCACGTCTAGGCATACCCTTCCCGCTTAGGGCGACAAATGCAAAAGAAACAATTCACCCCAAGTGGGACGGGTGTGCCCAGACGTGAGTCCCGTGCTCTCCATGCCACTGGAGTCAAGCTATCCTGGCTGATCAGGGGTGAAACCCCGAAACCGGTCCTAGGATGCTTGTTTCCAGTCTAGGGAGGACCTGGCTTGGCAGATCGGGCTGGACTGTTCCCATTGGGCGCAGGGTCAAGACTGATTTGCATGTGGCTGGGTTCAAACTGGACTGGCATGGGGAGCAAAACAACGATGGATTTAGGCCCAGATCTCTGTACTGGGGTGAATGTATGACATTGTTCTGCATTCTGTCCATCAATTGTTCTTTTTGCATTTGTCACCCCGAGTGGGAGAGGTATGCCCAGACGTGGGTCCAATGCTCTCCATGCCACTGGAGACAAGCTATCCTGGCTGATGAGAGGTGAAACCCCGAAACCGGTCCTAGGATGCTTGTTTCCAGTCCAGGGAGGACCTGGCTTGGCAGTTCAGGCTGGACTGTTCCCATTGGGTGCAGGGTCAAGACTGATTTGCATATGGCTGGGTTCAAACTGGAATGGCATGGGGAGCAAAAATGGATTTAGGCCCATATCACTGTACTGAGGTGAATGTATGACATTGTTCTGGATTCTGTCCATCAATTGTTCTTTTTGCAATTGTCACCGCGAGTGGGACGGGTATGCCCAGACGTGGGTCCCGTGCTCTCCATGCCACTGGAGTCAATCTATCCTGCCTGATGAGGGGTGAAACCCCGAAACCGGTCCTAGGAAGCTTGTTTCCAGTCCAGGGAGGACCTGGCTTGGCAGTTCGGGCTGGACTGTTCCCATTGGGCGCAGTGTCAAGACTGATTTGCATGTGGCTGGGTTCAAACTGGAATGGCATGGGGAACAAAAAAACGATGCATTTAGGCCCAGATCTCTGTACTTGGCTGAATGTATTACATTGTTCTGCATTCTGCCCATCAATTGTTCTTTTTGCAATTGTCACCGCGAGTGGGACGGGTATGCCCAGACGTGGGTCCCGTGCTCTCCATGCCACTGGAGTCAAGCTATCCTGGCTGATGAGGGGTGAAACCCCGAAACCGGTCCTAGGATGCTTGTTTCCAGTCCAGGGAGGACCTGGCTTGGCAGTTCGGGCTGGACTGTTTCCATTTTGCGCAGGGTCAAGACTGATTTGCGTGTGACTGGGTTCAGACTGGAATGGTATGGGGAGCAGAAAAACAATGCATTTAGGCCCAGATCTCTGTACTTGGGTGAATGTATGACATTGTTCTGCATTCTGTCCATAAATTTTTCTTTTTGCATTTGTCACCCCGAGTGGGACGGGTATGCCCAGACGTGGGTCCCGTGCTCTCCATGCCACTGGAGTCAAGCTATCCTGGCTGATGAGGGGTGAAACCCCGAAACCGGTCCTCGGATGCTTGTTTCCAGTCCAGGGAGGACCTGGCTTGGCAGTTCGGGCTGGACTGTTCCCATTGGGCGCAAGGTCAAGACTGATTTGCATATGGCTGGGTTCAAACTGGAATGGCATGGGGAGCAGAAAAACTATGCATTTAGGCCCAGATCTCTGTACTTGGGTGAATGTATGACATTGTTCTGCATTCTGTCCATCAATTGTTCTTTTTGCATTTGTCACCCCGAGTGGGACGGGTATGCCCAGATGTGGGTCCCGTGCCCTCCATGCCACTGGAGTCAAGCTATCCTGGCTTATGAGGGGTGAAACCCCGAAACCGGTCCTCGGATGCTTGTTTCCAGTCGTGGGAGGACCTGGCTTGGCAGTTCGGGCTGGACTGTTCCCATTGGGCGCAGGGTCAAGACTGATTTGCATATGGCTGGGTTCAAACTGGAATGGCATGGGGAGCAAAAAAACGATGGATTTAGGCCCAGATCTCTGTACTGCTGTGAATGTATGACATTGTTCTGCATTCTGTCCATCAATTGTTCTTTTTGCATTTGTCACCCCGAGTGGGACGGGTATGCCCAGACGTGGGTCCGTGCTCTCCATGCCACTGGAGTCAAGCTATCCTGGCTGATATGGGGTGAAACCCTGAAACCGGTCTTGGATGCTTGTTTTCAGTCCAGGGAGGACATGGCTTGGCAGTTCGGGCTGGACTGTTCCCATTGGGCGCAGGGTCAAGACTGATTTGCATTTGGCTGGGTTCAAACTGGAATGGCATGGGGACCAAAAAAATGATGGATTTAGGCCCAGATCTCTGTACTGGGGTGAATGTATGACATTGTTCTGCATTCTGTCCAACAATTGTTCTTTTTGCATTTGTCACCCCGAGTGGGACGGGTATGCCCAGACGTGGGTCCCGTGCTCTCCATGCCACTGGAGTCAAGCTATCCTGACTGATGAGGGGTAAAACCCCGAAACCGGTCCTAGGATGCTTGTTTCCAGTCCAGGGAGGACCTGCCTTGGCAGTTCGGGCTGGACTGTTCCCATTGGGCGCAGGGTCAAGACTGATTTGCATATGGCTGTGTTCAAACTGGACTGGCATGGGGAGCAAAGAAACAATGGGTTTAGGCCCAGATCTCTGTACTGGGGTGAATGTATGACATTGTTCTGCATTCTGTCCATCAATTGTTCTTTTTGCCTTTGTCACCCCGAGTGGGACAGGTATGCCCAGACGTGGGTCCCGTGCTCTCCATGCCACTGGAGTCAAGCTATCCTGACTGATAAGGGGTAAAACCCTGAAACCGGTCCTAGGATGCTTGTTTCCAGTCCAGGGAGGTCCTGGCTTGGCAGTTCGGGCTGGACTGTTCCCATTGGGCGCAGGGTCAAGACTGATTTGCATATGGCTGGGTTCAAACTGGAATGGCATGGAGAGCAAAGAAACTATGGATTTATTCCCTGATCTCTGTACTGGGGTTAATGTATGACATTGTTCTGCGTTCTGTCCATCAATTGTTCTTTTTGCAGTTATAAAGTAAGCTACATAACAGTGATGTGGTTTTCTTCATGGAAATGCTCTTTCATTGTACCAGGGGAAAAAATATAAAATATGCTCTAAAAATGCTATTGATTTCCCATTGGATTGGCATGCTTTTACTTTCCCTTTTCCTCCATACTTTCCTAGAGTGTCTGTATCCAACTGGTTTGCTCAGGCTAGTGCACTTGCTCTACACCCTAATTCCTTACTTTTCAGATTGAACAGGAACAGCCCAGGGGATCTCCTACTCATGCCCACCCCCTTCTACTTCTTTCTTACCTTGATTCTGTTAATATCGTCATAGCTGGGATCCCGCAATCGAAACTATCACCCTTTAAAGAAGTGTGTCAGTCAACCACCTGTCTCCTGTCTTCTGAACACAAATTCAGTTTATATCACACCCATCGTAAATAAACTGCATTGTCTACCCATCCTTGCAAAGATCAAATTCAAAGTAGGATGTCTCACCTACAAAGCCTTCAGTGGCGGCTCCTCCGCTAAGGCGGAGGAGCATCGCCCCAATGCTCGTTGGGCAGTGCAAAAGAAAAATGAAATGATAATATATTTATTTAAGTATTTTTATTGGTATTTCGTATATAACATTACGTTTTCAAGAATATCAGGTGTATCTTTTATTTCCTTATTTGACACAACATTTGAAAAATTCGTTCAAAGGCACTCCAGATTTACTCTATGTTAATTACCAGCTTGGGTTACAATATGTTTGGGCTGAAAAGACAGTCTAAGGAGGTGGCCGGATCCCTGTTGCTTAGTTATTCTATCTAGTACCCGCTTCACATGTTATTAGTAACCTCCAGATGGGCAGACTTCAACATTTTCCTAGGGTACAACTATACCATTCATGTTTATTGCATTTACTATAACGCTAAACGAAAACAAAACTTAAACTTGTCCAGAAGGGTGTCATGTACAAAAATCTTACAAGTTACATTAGGAGGATTTCAACGCAAGGGGGCTCATAACAGAGCCGGTAGGGTCTCCCCTTGTGTGGTCATTCACCTCTCCCCCCTCCGCTTATTCCCAGTATTTTAACAATCTTGGGGCACTTTGTTTGGATCAGCTCCAAAATCCCTCTGGCAGGAAGGGGCCATTGCATGCAGCGCCTCTACTTCAGACTACTCAATCCTCCCCATACTCCTCACTACTCGTACTCGCTGGTCTTTCCCAGGACACCATCGACTCCTTCCATTGGTCAGCTATAGGACGCTTCCGCATTCCTTTAGCCTCTTCCGCGTCAGCGCTCTACCCTCCGCCCCGGCCCAGGCAATCACATCTCGGTTCCAAGCTTCTACTTGGGGCTCAGTCACTGATTTCCATTCCAATGCTATTCTTCGTTTGGCAAGTCCCAGAGCTAAGTCTATCACCCTATTTCCGACTTTGCGTTTTTGTGGTCGAGGGAAGAGGCTAGCAGGCATACCTGCACCGTTAGGGCCAATACCCTTCCCAATGTACTTTTTATCTTGGCCAGGACTGCCTCCCACTAAGGACGTATGCACTGACATTCCCAAGTCATGTGCATAAAATCTGCATCAGTTTGAGTACATCTTAGGCCCTTTCCAATCTCCCCTCCGTACGTAATGTTAAGACGGTGGGGCGTCATATAGGACGTATGTATAAAGTTGAATTGAATATACTTTAGGCGCGTATTACGGGAGATCTTTTTGGGGGACTGCAGGATCTTACCCCATTCTGCATCTGTGAGCTCCCTACCCACATTTCTCTCTCATTTCCCCCACAGTTCACCCAGGGGGCCGAGGGACGCTGCAGTTAAAGTAGCATAGAACCATTTCACTTGATGCCCTGCCTAGCCAAGAGGGAGTGAGGCATGCAACACTGGGTGCATCTCAGGTTCTTCCCTCCCTCTTCCCCACAGTTGCCCGAAGGTGCAAATCAGGGCCTCGTATTGCAGAAACTGCCCCGGAGGGAGTCCGCAATTGTCCACTAACTCCTCAAATGGGATCACATTTTTCTCCAGGTAGCAATCTCCTACAGTTTCTAGCCCTCCTCCGTCCAGGGCGCCAACTGTTCAGCTGTAAATATTGTCTTAGGGTCACCGTGGGGCAAACCAACAAGGGGCAGCCTAGGCGTATATCTTGGGGTCCACTGTTGTTTGTTCTGGCACCTTTTCCAGGCCTGCCAGGCAGTGCCTTGCAGTAGCGAGCAGTATGGGATGGGCGTTGTTGGTACTAACAGTTAATGAAATGATAATAATAAGAAGTTAATATCATTTTTTTTCTCTGCGGGACTCCAGCAAGGTCGAGCAGGGTGGGGCTGGGCTCGCAGCTGTCAGAGTGAGCAGGAGTTTGCACTCCCTCTCTAAATGCGCACAACGGCTTGGTCGACCCTCTGGGGCCGGCCAAACGGTCATGCGCACTTGGCATGTTGTTGTATTCTACCTTTCTCTTAGTTTACCATTGTTTTGGTTCCTCCCGCCACCACTCCATTTCCGCTCTGGTTGTACATTCCTAGAATGTTGCGAATGTTCTAAGGTGCACTCCCTGAGGGAAACCGTTTTCTCTGAGAGTGGGTTATGGATGCCGTTGTTTACCATGCTTAATAAAGCTATCTGAAATCTACAGCTTCTGTTGAACTTATTTCACTGGCGACGAGAAGTTGTGAGGAGGACAACGTACGGCATTCCCTCCTGACGTTACCCAGCTGAACTGAATTAAATTTGAGGAAGTCAAGGTTCATGTTTAAAAGAGAGACTGGCAAGTACTTCAATTTTATGAGTCAAACGGATGGAATATGAAGAAATAAGAGAAGCCTACTCTACTCACCTGAATTTGGCGTGTGTTGACGGAGTTTTTGCTACTTGGCAAATTGTATAAGCACTTCTTGTGTTGATGGCTGTGTGAGGATACCGCGCTGCACTGATAGTCTCGTCTCCTGGGGGCGGAACCGTCCAGTTGCTCATGCGCTGAGGAGGTTGTTGTGCAGTGTGAAGGAAACGAGTCACGACCGGCCCACGGGTTATTCCGGCTGGGAGCCGCAACGAGAGTAAACAAATCTCTTCAGGATCATTAGTAGGTGGGGCAGTGTCCCACGCACTTGCGCAGAGGTCATCATTGCAAAATCGGAGTGTAAACGAGTTACTACCGGCCCACGGATATACCGGTCGGGAGCCGCAACGAGATTTCACTAAATCTCCTCAGGATCACAAGAAGGCGGGCAGTTGTCTCACGCACCTGCGAGGAGGTCATCACCGGTATATCGAGGTACTGTTATCTTTTGCCCTTTGTTTTCCGATCGGAGATGCAACCTGCCATTAAAATTTATTAATGGAAATACTCCACTGTGTGTCGAATCTTTTCATCACTATGCGCGTTAAGTTTAATCTCTTTGAAAAAATCGATGAGTGAAGTTAATCTAACGACTATACCCTCGAATCGCAGTGGATGTTATCTTCAAGTGGTGTGTTTAACGATCATCTTGGAACACCTTGCCATGCTAACCGTGATGTTATATTAAGAACTGTGCGCTTACTTGTGGAAAGTGTAAGGTTTCAACAGTCTATGTACATTTAATTATATCTAAGTGACTTCAGTGTACAGCCATTTATAGAGTACAATTTCCTGAGGAATACATATTGAATTACATGTAAAAGTTCTAACCATTGTTTTCAGGAGAAGCTTATTTTTACCATTTGTATTTATTATTATATATATTTTTGCTTACTATGGCAGCCGCTAGCATGTGTCAACCCCCACCTTTTCTTTCAGAGGCTGGGGAACCTATGGTACCATGGAAAGATTGGAGGAAGGGATTTGAATCATATCTCATTGCTATAGGCGCAAGTGGTTTTTCAGCCATAAGGAGGCAACACATACTCTTATTCAACCTTGGAGCAGAGGGTAGGAAAGTTTTTGACAGTCTTCCTGATTTAGAGGGAGAAAGAGGTTGGAATGGAGGAAAGAGATGTCTATGATTACAGCATTAAAAAATTAGAAATACAATTTGCTGACAAGATAAATGTTGTGTTGGAGAGACATAAGTTTTTGGTAGAGTTCAAGGAAAAATGAGAAGGTAGGAAATTACATTGCCAGTTTAAGAGGACTAGCGAATACTTGTGAATTCAATGAGCTAACAGAGTCCTTGATTCGTGATCAATTAGTGCGTTATACAAATAATAAGAAAATACAGGAGAAGTTATTGGTAGGAAATCCTGATTTAAAGAATGCATTTGACATAGCGAAGAGTGTAGAGCATACAGCAGAATGTATCAAAGAAATGAATCCAACTGGTGATGGCAGTGTAAATGAAGTTTGTGAAGAATTAAAAAATGTATGTGCTATCAAAAGTGTAAAGAAAAATGAGATGTTAAAAGAGTTTACAAAGGAAAGAGTAAATTCTGAAAACAGACTTAAATGTTTCCGCTGTGGAAGCACAGGGCATTTGACTAATAATGTCCATTGCCTCGCAAGAACAGCCACGTGTAGAAATTGTAACCGTAAAGGTCATTTCGCACGTGCTTGCAAGGATATGTCAGGTAGAACTGTAAATGTCATTAATGCCAGTGAAGAATTTAGAAGCAAATATGTTCTAAGTATAGATGTGGATGAAAATTGTAAAGTGCATAAGATTGATTTACCTAAATGTGAGATTGGGTTGGATGGTAATAAAGTAGAAATCTTTGCTGACTCATGTTCGCCGTTCACGTTTATTAACAGTGAAACTTTTCATGCTAACTTTAATGTGGGGTAGTTATCTCTAGAAAAACCTGATGTGTGCCCGGTTGGATATAACAAAGACCCCATTCCCCTAGAAGGAGTAGTTACCATGAGAATCACGTTCAAGGACAGAAGTACAGTCGGAAGAGTATATGTAGCAAGGAATGGATCAAATCTTGTAGGATGGGCGCACCAAAAAGATTTAGGGATGAAACTTGATCCCACAGCTGAAACTCCTGTCATGCTTGTTGAAAGAACTGTGTGTGGTGTAGAGCTTGTTGATGAGTTTCCTGAGGTCTTCACAGATAAACTCAGTTGTTTGAGGGAATATCAACACAAAATTAAGTTAAAATAAGGTGCTAAACCTGTGGCACATAAATGTAGGAATATACCTCTAATGATGAAGGAGCCTCTGAGACAGGAATTGGATAAATTGTTAAGCCAAGAAGTTATTGAGCCAGTAGAGTGCGCAGAATGGGTTGCACCCATAGTTATCACATCCAAAGCCAATACTAAGAGCATTAGACTATGCATCGACTTGAGGAGTTAAACAATAATATTTGGATTGACAGGTATCCATTGCCTAACATAAATGAATTATTGAGTCAAGTTAATAAGGCAGAGTTTTGCACCGTGATTGACTTATCACAAGCGTACCATCAGGTAAGGCTTCATCCCTCGAGTAAGGCACTAACTACCTTTATCACACCTTTTGGTGCATTCAGATTTTGTAGGATGCCTTTTGGTTTAGCCTCCGCTGCTGCGGTTTTCCAAAGGGCTATGCAAAACATTTTGGAAGGTATAAATCACGTACTGTGCTTCCAGGATGATTTGCTAGTCTTTGGAAAAGACGAGGAGGAGCACAATAAAACTTTCCGCAGAGTATTGACCAGATTAAGAGATGCTGGATTAACATTAAAAAGAGAAAAATGTCAGATTGGTGTTCGTTCAGTCACCTACCTTGGACATGTTGTTTCCAAAGAAGGCATCAAGCCAAAGGTAGATTTAGTTGATGCCATCAAATTTGCGCCTGAACCCAATACAAAGGAAGAAGTGAAGTTGTTCCTTAGGCTGTCAGAATATTATTCAAAATTCATCAAAAAGTTTGCAGACATTACTTATCCTCTGAGGAGTCTGTTAAAAAAAAGAGCAAAGTTTGACTGGAACAAAGAATGTACAGAAGCATTTGATAGATTGAAGTTTCACATTGTAAATTCACCTTTTCTAGGGCAATTTGATACAAGTAAGCGTACCTTAATCACCACCGACGCAAGCACTAAAGGTATTGGGGCCACACTCAGCCAAGTGGTAGAAGGTGAAGAAAGAGTTGTGGCGTTTACGTCAAGAGCTTTAACAGAAGCTGAGTCTCGCTACTCAGTTGTTGAAATAGAAGCACTTGCATGCTTTTGGGCAGTTAAATATTTCCGGGTGTTTATCTGGGGAATACCTTTCACTATTAGGACAGATCACAAGCCTTTAGTAAGTGCGTTCTCAGTAAAAAACATAGAAAGAACTACACCCAGGATTTCAAGGTGGTTCCTAGGTCTTGAAGGGTTTAATTTTAAGATAGTACACATACCTGGTCAACTAAATCAGGCAGCTGATTGTCTGTCCAGACTACCCTTGGAGAACAAAGAGACAGAAAGTAATGTTGTGGATGAATTTGTGGTGGCGGCTGTTACAGAAGGCATAAATAAACAAGAATGGGATGAGAGTATGAAGAGTGATCCTGTATTTCCTAGAGTGAAGGAAATGGTGTTGAATGGGTGGCCTAATAAATGCTCAGATCTCAAGAATGATGAGAATGGGTTTTGGGAAGTAAGAAACTAACTGTACTTCTGTGATCAAAATCTTTATAGAGGAAACAAACTGGTACCACCGGAGAGTTTGAGAGAGAAAATTGTAACTTTGTCACATGAAGGCCATTTAGGATGTAGTCTTACCAAAAGTAAAATCCGTCTTCATTATTGGTGGCCAAATATGGACATCATGGTTGAGAGAAATATTAGACAATGCCTACAGTGTACAATGAGTGATAAAAGTAAACAAGTTAACAAGAGTCCAATCTCTGCTGTGGAGGTTCCTTCTACTCCATGGAACAAGCTAGCCATGGACATTATTGGTCCGGTTAATGTGAAGGGACTAGGAGGAAGATTCATACTTACCTTAGTGGACTACCATTCTAAATGGGTAATCATCAAGATTGTGGATAATGTCATCACAAATACAGTCATTTCCTTCCTGCAAGAGGTGTTCCGCAGTGAAGGGGTACCCCAGACCATAGTCACGGACAATGGCGTCCAATTTGTATCCTCACTCATGAAAGATTTCTTACACAGATTCTCTGTCACTCATTTGCAAAACACATTGTATTGCCCGAGAGCAAATGGACTTGTCAAACGGGTCAATCGCATGATCAAAGACTGCATCCAGCTCAATGTAAGCAATGGAACTAATGTAAAAAAAGCTCTGGATGAAATGATCTGGTCTTACCTTGTAACCCCACATTCTGTCACTGGTATTTCACCGTTCAAGTCCAACCTGGTACTAAATTAAGTCCTATGTGGCTAATTGGGAACAAGATGGAAGGGGTCGATCGGGGAAGAATTATGGAAAGGGTACATGAACACCAAAGAAAATTTGTAGACAAGTACAATTGTAAAATACAAAGACCTGTAAAATGTTGGGAAGAAGGAGATGTTGTAAGAGTTAAGTTACCTAGATCTGTGCGTTCAGGTTGCTCGAAGTTCTCCGATAGAAAAGTGATATGTAAAGTCTTCAAAAATGTTGTATTACTTAACGATGGTCAATCATGGAGCACTGACAGAATTGTCAAAGGCAACAGCGAAGGTGCACTTGATACTTCTTGTAAACAGGAAGATAATGTAATGAACAAAGATTGTGCCCAACATATAAGGAAGTCCTTGAGAAATGCTCATCACAAACCTCTATGGCATAATGACTACGATATGCATTGATGTTGGTTTTTTTCCTTGTCTGCCTTCCTCTCTTTCTTTCCTTTATTTCTCATATCCTTAGGGAAGGAGATGTGTTGTATTCTACCTTTCTCTTAGTTTACCATTGTTTTGGTTCCTCCCTCCACCCCTCCATTTCCGCCCTGGTTGTACATTCCTAGAATGTTGCGAATGTTCTAAGGTGCACTCCCTGAGGGAAACCGTTTTCTCTGAGAGTGGGTTATGGATGCCGTTGTTTACCCCTGCTTAATAAAGCTATCTGAAATCTACAGCTTCTGTTGAACTTATTTCACATGTCCTCCACTGGGCTGTGTTACACAGCCCACTGGAGGACATGCCCAGCCTCCCAGGTACTGCCTGAGCAGCCATACAGGCAGCTCAGACCAATCACAACACTGCTCCTGCAGAGTCGTGATTGGATGGGAGATTCCGTGAGCTGGGTGCTGTCAGTGGCAAAGAGCGAGGACGGAGGAGAGACGTGCGGCGGCAGCGGCAAAGAAGGTACGGTTTTTTTTCTATGCCTCCCTCCCTCAACCCCCCCACCTCACCACACTGTACAGAGGCAGCCGCCACTGAAAGCCTTTCAGCCAAATAGTTCCCCCACACCTAGTTGTACTGCTCAATATCTCAGGAGGAAAAAATGTCTACTAAGTACATCCTCTTTATTCATCCCCACACCTACATTGAAAACCCCTCACGTGCAAAACAACTCCTCTAATGCAAAAGCATCTTTCTGGAACTCCTTCACTGCAGGTCTTCAAATGCCGTCAACCCCCTTGAAGATAAAACTGAAACCACACCTCTTCCAGCTATTCCTGAACGATACAACACATTACTAATTCAAATCTCCCACGATATGATAGTTTTCAAAACTCCCACCCACAGTTACTATTGCAAATTACACTGAACTCGGTGTCCACCCAACCTGCTTATTGCTAACTGTTATGTCTTTCTTGACCCATTAATGCTCTACTGTTGCTTTTAGTGTTTTGCTGTTCTATATATTATTTTAGTTTTCTGTAAAGTGTACTAATGTCTCACGGTGACGGATCAGTATAAAAATGCAAGTAAAAAAAGGGAAACAGCCATTACAACGGAAGCATAACAACGCATGCCATTACAACACATGTCGTTACAACTCGAAAGGCTTGTTGCAGGGGGTAGAAGGTGTTGGAGTTAACTCCAACACCTTCCCTACTGTTGCACACACTGGAGTTGGAATAGTAAATTATACTATTCCAACTTCCAGCGCACCCCCGACAGCAAGTCGGGGTAAAGGTATGCATTGTAACAGCATGCGTTGTAATGGCATGCGTTGTAACGTCATACAACCGTAACAAAATACATAAATATGGGTATGCATGGATACTGAATATTTCCACCCAGGATAAATCTGTGAAGGACCATAACTGCTGTTGTCTTTGTGTTTATTCTCATTGCTTCTACGTTTTTTGAGCTTCTTTTATACAGCAAATTTTGGGGACATTATTTACTGCTAAAAGGAAAACCCTTGAAGTTGTCTATGAGTCACTCTACCCCCCCAGGTAAAAACCATGCCCGTAATTCACTTTTTACCTATCTATAATTTTATGTTATGTATGGCCCCCAGAATCCTCTTCCCCTGCTTTCAACTGCTATGCAGGGGTAGAGGAGTAATGTGGGAGCCATGCATACCAGGGCCTCTCCTCCTTCAGCCAAATAAAAAGAGAAGATGGCCTCCTGCCACCCACTCCCACTACTCTGTGCCATCTTTTCTCTCTCCTCCAAAAGCCATGTTACCTGCTTTCCAGCGCTGCTCTGACAGGCTCTCAGAGTGTCCAGCCAGAGCAAGTTGGAGTTCCTTTATAACGTGACAACAGTGGTTAAAAAGTTCTGTTACCCAACGTTGCAATGTCATAGCATTGAATTCCTGGATTTAGAATCAAGTCTTTCATGCTAATGGCTTACTATTAGTGCCATGCATACCATACAGAATTACAGATGTATAACAGTGATTTAGAGGATGTTTTTGACCAAGGGGTTCTAAGTGACATGAAATACAATGGGCGTGAAGTTTGAGTTGTCTGTGATGTCACTCAGAACCCCGGAGGTGAAAAACATTCCCATATTTCACTTTTCACCCATCTATAATTTTATGTTGTGTATGCCACTGCCTCAACCCCCCCCCCGCCCCCCCCCCAAATATTCTGCCTCTGCTTTCAAATTCCACACTGGGTATAGAGGAGTAATGGGTGAGCCATACATAACATGGCCTTCCCTCCTTGTTTCAAATTTTAAAAAAATTACCTGACCTCCTGTCACCAACTCCCACCACTCTAATTTAATACAAATATCACGGACCTTTCACGTGCTAGTCCTGTATGATGACCCCGCTGTCTGGAATCCTGACCAGTATCTAGATTACCAACCTATACAACGATGTAGCACCGTAAATTACGATGTGGCCCCTCATCATAGGATAAAAGTGAGCTACCAGGAACGAAGAAATGAGTGATAATATTGAAAGGCATAATCACATCACCCCATGGACGCTGACTACAAAGTAAACGAGTAGGACAGGCTGACTGAGCAAATTAATTTTGTTAGGAGATGCCACTAATATTTATCAAATGAGGATAGTTTAACTGCATTTCTGTTGTGCAAGAAAATTTGGAATAAAATTTCCACCACAGAAAACTGACAGGTTATAGAGGGTATTTTAGGGTCCCTGAGCTTCTAATGCAAGCAGTGACAAACAAGCCACAACATTTAAACTGGGGAATTATTTTGGAAAGTTATTCAATGGCAGTTGTCTCCAATATCAGAAATGTTAGTCATTAGCAGGAAAGGAGCCATATGGCTTCATGTTTGAAAACACCACCATCTTTCCCACAAACCACTTAATTCCATGGTACATAGCTCTTTCATATAAAAGAGAGCATGTTTGCAAACATACAGAATAAAAATTGAATCTTTAGTGCAAAAAAGCAGTTAGATATTTGTTGCAAAAAGATATTAGAATCAGTTTAATACAAGTCAGTGTAAAGAAAAAAGTGCAGTAGCTTGGAATGTGTAGAAATATGCAGAAAGATTCTAACTTTTCAATAATTACATAATGAGTGCAAAAAATAAACATATATCCTTTCTACTTGTCTCTGTATATGTCAGCTGGAAAAACAGAGCAGAAGAAGAACTACATTTAGTTTTCGTTCTTTAAACAGCTGCTTTAATTATACTATGCAACCTGACCTGCCCCTGAGCCTGGGCTGCTGGTTCTGGCTGCAGGCACTGTGATGTCAGAACTCAATGGTAATAAGTTATTACAGTTGAGCGGTCATGTCATTTCTGTATAATAGGTGACTGCCTGCCTCACAAGTCACCTATTATAAAGAAATTAGAGAGGGATTTTTATAGAGGGGTTGCAGAATCCCATGTATTATATGTGCAATTTATTTTTTATCCTAACCAAATAGATTTTTATTGAGCGTTGGAGCAATTTGTAATGCCCATATTGTTTCATACTTGTCCTTTAGTGGCTGGGGCGCCAGTGAAGAGAAAACTCCCATTATAAATTCTTCACCATTTGGAGTACCTGTTAACAATATTCCTCAAATATAATATCATAGGAATTTGCCAATTGAGTCCATAAAACCATAAAGAGTGTCTGCTCAATGTCGCCTTCAAATTGTATCTGGTTTTGTAAACTAAATGTGGCTTATTTAAATGCCCATCAAGAGATTCTACCTAAACATAATAATTAATCCCCTCCATTTCCACTCCATTGTCTAGCGCAGCCTACAGTCATTCCTCTGCTCTTCGGTAGGGCCCACCTTTTCTATGACATCCTGACAACTGTTGTGCTACTTTCTTCTTTGTTCCCGGTCCTCATCCTCTTTTAGCCCCTTTTCCCTGCTGGTACCTTGTAAGGTCCTTCTGTCTTTTAGCTCTATCATCTTATGAAGAATGAGAATGCTCATCAGAGAATTTATATCTCCTTGGAGTTCTGGTTTCTTTCCTATCTCTGAAATTATACCCTCCTTGCTCTTTGTTCTAACAATAATGTTGGAACATATTTTTTTTTAATTCAGCCAAGGTCTACAAATCCTCCCCTTTGGGATCGCAGTGTATCCTGTTCTTTTCATTCAGCTTTGTTTCATACTCAGGATTAGGTTTTTAATTGAGGCTTTTGTGGTTTTGTACAGAGGGTAACTTGTACCGTGAAGACATAAACTTAAGAGAGCATTTTTGATAACTCCACGTCTCTCTGATCTTAAGGAGTTGCGGCACTGGCATATTTCCAAAACAACTGCTTCACTTTTAATGTTACGGAGAACTCTCTCAGCTACTGCAGCTGTTTTGCTTATCAGTTTCATATCTATATCTACTGCAGGTAAGGTACCATGTTTCTCCTCTTCATGTTTGAGAACCTCCAGTAACACAGATACCAAGGTTATAGAATTGCAAATATGCCTCTCCATGACTGGCACTGGAGGCAGCAACTAAAGGAAACATATAAAATGTTAGAGCCTTGTATGAGTGCTGGGTGCAAGGAACCTCGAGCCAAGTCAGTGCAGGAGTTCATTCTGAGTGCGACTTGCCTTAAAAACACAGGAATCCATGCAAAACCAACAAGCAATTCCATACAACCAGTCAGCAAAAGCATTGCTTGAATATCAGACTATTTTTCATATGGAATGATCAGCACAGCCTTCGGTAGGCGCAAAGCAACAGTATTCAGCTGCCTGTCCAGCAGTAGAGGGAGCATTTAAGGATTCTAAATTTAAAATAAAGTATATGCATGTAAAGCACTTAGGTGATTCAACAGCATTAATAGCCGAATTCAATGCACTCCTCTTAGGGCTACAAAAAGCGAAAGCTTCTGTCCCCACACTGATAATTTCTGGCTCCTCATTTTGGTGCAGAGGTTCAATGTAGATTTAAAGCTCTGGGAATCTAATGGTGCACAAGTAAAGGGGAAAGACGACAAGAGTGAAGCAGCTCTGGGCACAGATAACTAACTACAGAAGGCAACTTCCATTGGTGGATGTTTCGCACATGGTGGCCCACTAAAGGAAGGGAATATGCTTGAAAGGTAATCTTGCCTCTGACTAGACTATAAAACCTCCTGTACATTTGCACAAAGTAGCAGCATTAAGCCAGTCGCAAACTAGGATTGACCCAGAAGCATGTTCGACAACATACTCTTCACACAGAAAGACAGCCCTCTCTCCAGACTTTACAGAGAAGTGCAGCTACTTCCAGGGACATGATGGGCCACATAAAGTTACAATACCAGGAGTGGGTGATCAAGATATACCAAATAAATTGGTTAGGTCAGATTTAATAAGAGCAGCACTCAGGGATTTGTTCAGCAGTTGCAGGAGTCTTAGGTACTTTGCATACATATATTAGAGTATTGCTGGTGCCAATTAATGTCCAAACTAGCAGTATGTACTACAGTGTGAAATCTGTCAGCAAATACAGTCTTCCACTATATTAAAGCAAATCTCCAATGTGAAAGCAACTCAAGCATTCTGAACACTATCTCAATCAGATCAGTCCGCTTAAGTCAATAAATATACATAAATACATAATGGAAGTGCAATATTCCTGTAGTCGCTTTATGTGCATGTGGCCACCACACAAGGTAATGGCACATGCAGTCACCAAAGGCTTCTTGAACTTAGCAGCAATGGGTGGTGTACGCGCCTTTCACTCAAATCAAGGGTCACCTTTTACCTCTAAGCCATGTGTGGAAGTGCTTGCGAAGGTGGGAGTATACCTTCAATTCTCACTTCCCTTTAGGCCCAATTCAAAGATGTAGTAAAGAGAGCATGTAATGTTCACAAAGAATCTTTGATTGTGAGGGTCTTAAGTAATGGCACACTAGATTAAACATCTTGTACAGTGCCTATAAGACTTTGAATATTATGTCAAGGTATATTTTGATGAACCACATGCTTTATGAAGAGCTATTTGGGATGAAAATGTATCTGACTGACCTCCTGGGATGAGAGAATCTTCATGATCTATCAATGCTTTGGTCTGCAACAGGAGATCTGATCCAACGGAAGCTTCAGTCCCATTAATGGTGTCTGCTGTAATTGGCCAATGCAAGAAAAACTTGCGCCTGAGACGTTAGGAGAAAGAATTCAGTCCCACCTAGAGAGAACCTGTGCCAGCCAAAGCAATGAAAGGAACAAGAATCGTGATTCTAATACCATTACTCAGAAACACTAAGAAGAGACAGGTGACAAAGTAGGTGGGTGGAGTTTAAGAGGGAAATGGAGATTTATACTAAGCTTCCCTGGTCTTATGTTTGGATAACTTTACAACAGATTTCATTCATAATGTGTCTAACCCAGATGGTGTTTTTAATTCAAATGCTTCATGGTGAATACATTCTAAAAACTGAGAATCCAAATGGGGCTAGGCAAGCATGAAAAACTACACAGAGTCATTAGGAGTGTATCAGATAGTTCTATGGTCAAAATATTAGCCATTCCACTGCAATATCATGTCTATTGGGAGGACTTGGGTTACTAGATCCTAGGCCCAGAAGAGTCTGTACAAGTGTCACACATCTTTTGCTTGACCCCAGATGGCATCTTATTGCAGCCACTGTGGAAAGGACTCCAACTCTGTTGTTAAGTAACAGAAACCTTTATTACAAGCATCTCATACATTAGGGCCACAGGAAAACTGTCCCTCAACTTGAACCATAACATTCCACATCACATCATCACATCCCAACACTGAAATATGAGAACTCAACATTCCATGTGGAAAACAATGTCACAGAGGAGCTTTTGTCAGTGACTGGGGTAGGAACACACTATAGAAAAATTGCTTGCAGATCTACAATCCTATGCTTTAATGTATGATGCGAATCCATATCTCACCATTGATAATTACAGAGACGTGTATTGTTACAATCAATAGGCTAATAGTTTTCTATATCTCAAAGTCCGCTAGGATGGTCTTTCTGCATAATCAGTGGGAATATACTGAACAAGGGGTTTTGGTGTGGGATAAACCAGTTCCTTTACCGAGTGTGTAGGGAACTGAGGAGTGGTAGATTCAGGAACCTGGCACTCATTTTCCTGCATGTTATTATCCTAATGAGTTTACTTTTCTGAATGGCACTGCTCAACAATGTGGTTGGTTTTGCAAGTATTGGGGAATTATTAATCCCCATAGACAATATTAATTCTCACAGTCCAAGTTGGTAGAAGAAAATGTAGACACTAATGGAATGGATGCTGTAGCTCTAAAAAAAAATTTTTTTTTTAAGAAGGTAACAGATGGGTCTAAGGGAACCTGCACAAAACCTGAACACAAATGAATATCATCAGAGATTTCCTAAAGGAATTATAGGATCACTAGTGGACCCTCTGAATGGTAAGGTTCATGAATAACGGTGTCAAAAATGGTCTGAAGAATATGCCATGGCTTTAATAGCAAATCGTATTGAGTCATATAATGAAGGAATGAATGTGAGTGATTTTCTTGAGGGACCTCAATGAAAGAGTAGGTCAAAAAGATTTAAGATCATATAAAGTAATGGCTCTAATGAAAAAATCAGCCAACTTGGTGTTAGAAGTAACGAGGAGAACTACGGAAAAGATGCTGAACGTAATAGAGGTACGCTCACAATAACAGATAGAGGCCTTGGAATGCTGGAAGGAATGATATATTCATTTTCAGTATTGACATTGATCTTAAAGCTGTGAAAGAAAATATCAAAATCTATATACATGAGCAGGAGCAGTACAAAGCTATATTTGCATTGTGATTATCTTTTCAGGTGTTGAAATCACAGAAAATGCCAGGAAACGTTATCAACAACTCCATAATATTAGAACCATGTGGTATAGGTTTATCACAACACCGCTAAATTTTTTATATTGTTGAGGGTTCATTATTTTAAAAAGAAACGGGATTGTACAGTGAATTGGGGAATGCTCTTGTACACTATTGAGGGAAAGGCCTTTCCTTGTTTGCAAACAACATATATTTTCAAGTATAGCAGATTGGGTTAGTGATTGGGCACTTCTCTTAGTTGCAAAGATAATAATTTACAAAGCGAATACAGTTCAGCTGATTGAATGATAAATCTACACTGCCTTTTTTCCTTTTCTCTTAAAAGATTGTCTTAATCATTTAGGGCTTAAGGGATCTACCAGGTGTGACCCCAATAAATTTGGGGTCACAGACAGGAGGCAACATTACCAAACTTCTTACAAACAGCAAGCACTACTGGATTGATACACTGGGTTCAGTGAACCATGGTTTGAATGAATCCTCCAAATGGCATAGTGTGGGGACATTGACCAGATAGTTGACATTTATAGTAGTTCCAGTGCAATTGAAACACCAGTTTCTAGATGATTGTTAGCATGTAGAGATTCTATATGGTACTGATTCCTTTATGCTTCCTTTTTATGACACATTTGTAACTATATATAGATGATGTGAGTAATCTGAAGTACTCCATAGTACCAATTAGGACAATAACAATGTCAGCTAGTGCCCCCCCACCCCCCCCCCCCATTCATAGACCCGGCAGTGCTTAAGTTCAAGTTACCATGGGATCTGACATTTGACTGGTGTAATCTGTCTGTGATGTGATACTGCTATACAAATAGACCCACTTTGATTCTTTGTCATTACTTTATGATACTAAGCTCTAGATTATTGCAATTTACCCCATGGTGATCCAGTCTGGGTTTTTCAGTTCATTGCCACGTACAAAAATCACTTGTGCCTTTTTTCTTTCTAATGAGACATGTTGAACTGTAGCAGCTGCTGCAATACCAGACAAGGAAGGTTTGCCTTTATATTTCGCTAATCTGTGCATCAAGTGGCGTTCTCACAGGTAAAACATGCTGCAGGCTCCATCGTACGACTGTCAACTATCTTTAATGAATGGTCCATAACATTTTTATGGAATATTATATTGTTACAGGTACCAATAAATTGAACGACATTAGCAATCTCATGTTTACACTTCTCCAGAAATGTTCTGATTTATGAGGTAACAATCAATCAATCAATCAATCACAGAATTTGTAGAGAGCACTACTTACCCGCGAGGGTCTCAAGGCGCTGGGGAGAGGGAAGGGGGGGGTGCTGCTACTGGTCGAACAGCCAGGTCTTGAGTAGCCTCCTGAAGGTCAGCAGGTCTTGGGTCTGTCGTAGGCTTAGTGGAAGGGTGTTCCAGGTCTTGGCGGCGAGGTGTGAGAAGGAACTGCCGAGGGACGGTGGCGAGCGAGGGAGAGGTCGGCGGTGCGGAGCTGGTGGTTGGGGACGTAGAAGAAGAGTCGTCTGTTGAGGTAGGCTGGGCCAGTTTTGTGGAGTGCCTTGTGTGCGTGGATGAGGAGTTTGAAGGTGATCCTCCTGTCGACGGGGAGCCAGTGCAGGTTCCTCAGGTGGGGGTGATGTGGCTGTGGCGTGGTACGTCGAGGATCAGGCGTGCGGAGGCATTTTGTATGCGTTGCAGTCGCTTGATGAGCTTGGCCGGGGCTCCCGCGTAGAGGGCGTTCCCATAGTCAAGTCTGCTACTGACGAGGGCCTGGGTGACTGTTCTTCTTGTGTCTGTCGGGATCCACCTGTAGATCTTGCGAAGCATGCGGAGGGTGTTGAAGCAGGAGGAGGAGACTGCGTTGACTTGCTTGAACATGGAGAGCGTTGAGTTCAGGATGACTCCCAGGTTGCGTGCGTGGTCGGTGGGTGTCGGGGCTGCTCCCAGTGTCGTTGGCCACCAGGAGTCGTCCCAGGCTGAGGGGTTGGAGCCGAGGATGAGGACCTCCGTCTTGTCCGTGTTCAGCTTTAGTCGGCTGATCTTCATCCATTACCATTGGTAACAAGAAACCATTGTTCGTAAGTTACTACCTATACCCCCATGTAGTTTGGGATTCTTACCTGTGCTGGATTTTGTGCATTTTTATACTTGCAGAACACTTAAGCTATGCTAATTGTATCAACTCCAATGTTAGGTCTTTACATTCTTACACTAGATCTGGTGCTCTTTTTTGTGACTATTGGAGACCTGACAAATTACAGTTCCACTTCCTTCTTTTAATTTTCACACAGTAGAGAGTGCCTGTTAGATGCTTACTCTCATTGTGTTAATGATGCGCGAACACCAGTGAGAGGGTTGAAATGTCAACGGACGTTTCTTGGACTGATCTTATGAGAGACTCATATAACATTCAGAAGGAATATCATTTGGCCAGATATATCAAGCTCAAGTGTCACGTCTGAATCAAACCTTCCCTGCTGAGAACTCCCTCCTGGTTAACTGGAGTTCCCCTTGGAATACTCTTCTCCTGATTTCCTGAAGTCTCCAACTGGAGACTTTGAATGCTGTCAACTAGTGAAAAAAGTTCAGAATGTGCAGTGCTCCCTCAGTGTTGTAATACCTATGGGACTGGTAGCTCCCATTAGCCATTCTTGTAGTAGAAAGTATGCTTTACGAGTAGTCAACAGCAACTGGAGGTTCAATTGTATTGTTCTAAGGTCCGTGGCCAGCGGTTTTCATTGGAAGGGCTTCAGTGAGTTGAAGGATAAGAACCTTGATGTGTCACAGAAGGTTTTAGTAAAACAAAAACAGTTGAGTGCAGATTTCATATATTTAAAATGTGATATTAGGTTGCTTTCTCACTCAGTGTCATGAAGGATTTCAGACACAAAGTGGGCTTAAACAGATTTCTAGCTAATTGTGCCAGAGTCAGTGTCAGGAAAAATGTATTGCGTTATGTAGAGGAGCAGGTGTTGAGGTGGGATGAAAATAAATGATTTTTATTTTAGTTGAGTTTAACATGATAGAGTGTAGACTTATCTTGTGGGCGATTCAGTGTCAGAGATTAGTGAATGGAATAGGGTTCATTGTTGAAAATGATTTGAAGGTTTAGGTACCGTCTGGTTATTGCTAATAGGAGAATCCAAAGGAAGAGATGATGTCCCCAGGGCTAGAGGCCTAAACAGAGACTAGAAGTGAACCCAGAACGATGCCCCTCATTTAGAGTTTAGTGGACTGAGGATGCCACCAGAGTATCCTGTCTGCCAGGACTGACGGTCCGCTCATTCTATTTAGAGTCAGGCAGACTGCCATGTTTTAGCCAGCAGTGCTCCGCTGGCTCTGCTAGCAGACACCTTACACAGTCGGCCCAACAGGCTTGTGGTTGTCACTTTAAGTACCTCTGTGTATCCTCTGTGATCTGAGATATTTGTTTTCTGTTCTGGCTAACCAAGGAACGCCTGACTTTCCTGAAAACTAAAATAAAAAATGACTCCACACCTCGGGAGGAAATTTCCTGGGTTTCAGGGTCTGTATATTTTTAATTACAAAAACAAACTCCCGCTTTGCGAATTTGTTTTTGTAAACCCAAAAAGTTTGCTGAACAGCCACAAGAAACATGGTGCTGCTCAGCAGTATTTCTGCACCTGCAGAGTAGCCGCCGTGGCAATGGCAGCTCCTCTGAAGACATAGAAATCTGTGGCAGGCAAGCAGCGATCTCTAAATATGGATGGCTATAATCCGCCATGGCAGAGGAGGTTATTATCTCCTCTCTCCATGGTGGACAGCTGCTGTAAGGTAAACTCGAAATGAGGGCCTATGTCAAGTGAGATCTCCATGAGGAGTCAGACAGTTAGGAAAGATAGGAAGATAGACTATCAGGGTCTCTTTATCACATGCGTTATATCACATGACAAAATATTGCAACCACTACATCCACCTAGCCAATACATCATATATATATATGTATATATTTACATATATATATATATATATATATATATATATATAAGAAGCTTCCACTTCCCAACGATTCACAGGGAAAAGAACGGCACTCAACAGGGTTTGAAGTTAGCTGGGAGTAGTTTATTCCACCAGTATCGGTAAAAGCGTCTACGCGTTTCGGCACAGAGCCTTTATATATATATAAATAAAACCTACTGGAGATTGCCAGTAGGTAGTTATAGTTAGGACCACGTTTCCATAGGAAAAGCATTTTTTGTTTTGCATATATCTTTGGTGCCATTTGACGAATCTTCACAAAATGTTCCCAGAAAAAGTGCTCCGGTGATTTTTGTTGTGCATGGAAAGTTTCAGGGTGATCTGTCAAGCAGGAACCGAGAAAAAAGGTGAGTCAAAAAAAGTGTTTGCCTATGTTAATTCCCATAGAGATTTTAGTCGTAACTACAGTCCGAACCTCTGGACAGAATTACACCAAATTTAGCAGAAAGGTAGCTCTTAGTCCAGAAAGAACCCTTCTTGTCATTTGGTGTAAATCCATTCAGTAGTTTGGGAGATATTTTTTTAAAAAACTGATTTGAATATATAGGGACGCCGATCCTCCTAGGATCCGACAATCCCCGTGCTGAAATCTGATTGGCTGCCAATACTTCAACCAGAAAGTGTTGGCAGCCATCTTGGGACTCGGCTTCAGCTGAGTCCCACAAAAAATGTTTAAAAAAAGAAAAGGGGGCAGAGTAGGAATACTCTGACCCCCTAACTGTGGTCCTGGGGTCAGGGCAAAAAAGCATGTTTTTTTTCAACGGGAGTCGCGTTGGATCTGTGATTGTTAAAAAAAATAAGCGTGGGCTCACACGCTTCTCTACTGTTTAGCCCTGGGTAGGTCAGGTCCCGGGGGCATGCAGGATTTAAAAAAGGAGGGGGCGCACGGGCCTGCCTCCTATGGGTCTTTTACGCCCCAGGGATCACCACCTACCCAAGGCTTTTATAATATAAAGGGGGCTGCGCGGACCCTCCTTCTTGGGCTCTTTTGAGCCCCAGGGACCACCACTTCCCTAAGCTTTATTTTAAATTTGGAGGGGGCATACAGACCCGGGTTTAAGCCCCAGGGACCACCGCCTCCCGTGGGCCACATTAAAAGTAATGGGGGGGCCATGCAGACCCAGGTCCAGGGGACCATCATCTCCCCGGGGCCTATAATATACTTAAAACCGGAAGGGGGGCACGCAGCCCCCATTCGGGCCATATACGGCCCCGGGGACCACCAGCTCCCTAGAGCCGGCCTGTGCAGATCAAAGGAGGGGTGCCACGTGGCCCCCCTCCTGGATCCATATTTGGCCCTGGGGACCACCACCCCCCAGGGCCGGCTCCTGCTACATGCCGGGGTGCCACCCTCAGGACATAGCTGTTTGCTTTAGCTTGGCAGGAGCTTTGACCGCTCCCGGCAAGCTAAAGCAAACACTCAGGTTCCAGTGGGCGGGAGCTGTCAAAGTGCTCCAGCCCGCTGAAAGCAGAGGTTTCATCTCTTTCCCTGCATGCAGACATGAGGGCAGGGAAAGATAATGAAACAGATTGCTTCTAAATGGAGGGAGCTGCCTTTCTAGCAGCTCCCTCTGAGCAGCAGCAATGCCGGGTCCCGCAGGAGGTGGGAAGCCGGCTGGGACCGCGAGGACCTTGAGGTTCCCCCAACCGTTCCGAAGGTCAGAAGAGAGCAGAAAGAGGCAGAATAAAGGTGAGAAATTAGCAGAAAGAGGCAGAATAAATGCCAGCAACGAGCAGAAAGAGGCAAGATGAAGGTGATAAACGAGCAGAAAGAGGCAGAATAAAGGTGGGAAATTAGCAGAAAGAAGCAAAAGAAAGGTCAGCAACGAGCAGAAAGAAGCAAAATAAAGGTCAGATGGGAGCAGAAAAAGGCAGAATAAAGGTCAGAAACAAGCAGAAAGAGGCAAAATAGAGGTCATAAACCAGCAGCAAGAGGCAAAACAAAGGTATGAAACGAGCAGAAAGAAGCAAAATAAAAGGCCAGCAATGCGCAGAAAAAGGCAAAACAGAAGGCAGAAAAACGAGCAGGAAAGTCAAAACAGAGGCAGAAAAATGAGCCAAACTCACTGAGAGAAAGATATTTAATACTGGCGGACATAATAAAGCAAAGAAGATTTGAGTCCGTCTTCTTTCACCAGAGTCCACCTGTCCAGTGGGAAGGAGGGCAGAGCATTTAAATTGAGGCCATGGAAATACAATTATGAAAGGCATTGAGAAAGGGTGTGACCCAATCGTGTTTGCTGAAAAGAATTATAATAAATGATGTTCAGATACTGTGGAGTGCAATGATGTTTTGGTGTTTATATTGTTGTATGGGAGCCACTACCATGACAGGAGCACCTGCCCGGAAGCAGTTCGGCAAGGCGGAGTGGCAATTTGGTGGAATATATACATATTTATATATATACATATTTATATATATACATATTTATATATATATATATATATATCCAACAAACGAGTAGCCCTCAGTTCGAAAGAAACCACCAGCAGAAAATAGTTCGTCTTTTTATTGAAGGCACCAAGCAGGCAAGCAGCTACAGGAAAGGCATCAGTCTATGCAGCCAAACGCGTTTCAGGAATAACATCCTTTCATCAGTGGCAAGGTCTGCTGAATGAGAAAAGTATTTTGCCTCGCACTTTTCATTTCTAAGATCCCGCCCCAGTGGGCGTGGCCATATGCAAAGCCTTCTGGGTCTTATAGTGCAGGCACTGTGTCCTCAAATGAGCCCCTTCACAACAGCAACAGTTCAAAAAACTTTAAAATCCCAAGTGGGGCGATGCATGACCTGAAGGTGCCTGTCACCTTTTTAGGTCTCGGCCTGCACCAGCGCTTTCGCTGGTCTGGCCGAGAGTTTTAGTAAGCGGATTTTGGAAGTGCAAACACTGGCTTTCGGCTGGCGACCAGCTTGAGTTCACGATGGCGTGCACGCGCAGCTGCCATCTGTTGTTTCCTATCTCTTCCTCATTTCCTCGTCATGGCTCATTAACTCTCTGGACTCTGATGTTTCAATCGCAGCAGCAGCTCACATTACCAACTGAGGGCCCTGGACTACAGTCACATGAAAAACAACAGCGATTAGCATTGAAATGCAAGCTTTTTTTGTCTAGTTAGAAATATTGCTTCGGTGGGTTGATTTCACCTTATATCGCTATTTGTTTTATATTGGGAGTCACAGCCTAATTACCAGTATTTTTGTCTCTCACTGCTTTTTTTTAAATATTTATTCGCGCAAAGCACAAAGCTATATTTAAGGTTACTTTTTCCGCGTCACTTCTTCACTCTATTTAAACTCCACACCCCCACTCTTATTGTCTCTCTCCTTCTCTCTCTCCCTCTCTAATTCTCTCTCTACTTAATTAACTCTCCCTCTCTATCTTTTTAGCCTTTCATTCTCTCTCACCCCTTTATCTGTTTCTCTTTCAAACTCCTTCATTCACTCTCTCTCCCCTTCTTTCTCTCTCTATCCCGCTCCACTCTTTATTCTATGTACACCCTTTCTCTCTCTCTCTTTCTCTCTCACCACCCTCTCTAATTGGGCATTATATCTTCACTCTATCTCTCACTCGGCAACACCACAGCATCACTCAGCGCAACCACAGCATCAATCAGAGCCAGCACAGCATCACTCAGCACCAACACACCACTCAGCACCACCACAGCATCACTCAGCACCACCACTCAGCACCAACACAGCATCTCTCAGCACCACCACAGCACCACTCAGCACCACCACACCACCACTCAACACCACCACAGCATCACTCAACACCACCACAGCATCACTCAGCATCACCACAGCATCACTCAGCACCACCACAGCATCACTCAACACCACCACAGCATCACTCAGCACCACCACAGCATCACTCAGCACCACCACAGCATCGCTCAGCACCACCACAGCATCACTCAGCACCACCACAGCACCACAACAGCACCACTCAGCACCACCACAGCATCACCACAGCATCACTCAGCATCACCACAGCATCACTCAGCACCACCACAGCACCACCACAGCACCACTCAGCACCACCACAGCATCACTCAGCATCACCACAGCCCCACTCAGCACCACCACAGCACAACCACAGCACCACCACAGCATCACTCGGCACCACCACAGCATCACTCGGCACCACCACAGCATCACTAAGCACCACCACAACACCACTCAGCACCACCACAGCATTACTCAGCAGCACCACAGCATCCCTCTGCACCACCACAGCATCACTCTGCACCACCACAGCATCACTCTGCACCACCACAGCATCACTCAGCACCACCACAGCATCACTCAGCACCACCACAGCACCACCACAGCATCACTCAGCATCACCACAGCATCACTCAGCACCACCACAGCATCACTCAGCACCACCACAGCATCACTCAGCACCACCACAGCATCACTAAGTACCACAACAGCATCACTCAGCACCACCACAGCATCACTCAGCACCACCACAGCATCACTCAGCACTACCACAGCATCACTCAGCATCACCACAGCATCACTCAGCACCACCACACCACCACTCAGCACCACCACAGCACCACCACAGCATCACTCAGCACCAGCACAGCACCACCACAGCATCACTCAGCACCACCACAGCACCACTCAGCACCACTCAGCACCACCACAGCATCACTCAGCATCACCACAGCCCCACTCAGCACCACCACACCACCACTCAGCACCACTAAGCACCACAACAGCATCACTAAGCACCACCACAACACCACTCAGCACCACCACAACACCACTCAGCACCACCACAGCATCACTCAGCACCACCACAGCACCACCCCAGCATCACTCAGCACCACCCCAGCATCACTCAGCACCACCACAGCATCACTCAGCACCACCACAGCACCACCTCAGCATCACTAAGCACCACCTCAACACCACTCAGCACCACCTCAACACCACTCAGCACCACCACAGCATCACTAAGCACCACCTCAACATCACTCAACACCACCTCAGCATCACTAAGCACCACCTCAACATTAGAATAGGCAGGAAGAAGTTGCCAACATTGCAACGACAAAATAAACGACAAGACCTTTCTTATGTTTATTCTTTTTAATTGGGTCATTCAGTTGTACATAATGTCGTCTTAGTTATATATAAAGTAACAAAAATGCTTAAGTCTTTTTATTATAACTTTTCAACATGCTGCACAGCAGCCACAATGCTCTTAAAAACATTGGCAAAACCAATAGCTCTGCCTAAACACTTATAAGGCCCCAAAGGCGAGACCTATTGGCTAATAGGTCTCGCCTTTGGGACCGTATATGTGTTTAACCAGGTGTCAGTTATGCAGCACAATTGTTGCATGGCTAAACACTTATAAGGTCCCAAAGGCGAGACCTATTGGCTATGCCAATGCTTGTTGTAGGAGCCATCACGAACACACTGCTAGCACCGGCCCGGTGCTAGCGCCGCTTCCCTTGATTGCCGGTACCTCTACAGCACTGACATGGGCCCGATCTCAAGCGGTGGGCGCCTTTCCGCGATTAGACTCGACCGCGCATTATATCCAACAAACGAGTAGCCCTCAGTTCGAAAGAAGCCACCAGCAGAAAATAGTTTTTATTGAAGGCACCAAGCAGGCAAGCAGCTACAGGAAAGGCATCAGTCTGTGTGTTCGTGATGGCTCCTACAAAAAGGTGACAGACACCTTCAGGTCATGCATCGCCCCACTTGGGATTTTAAAGTTTTTTGAACTTATCAACCTCGAAATAGTATCGTACAACCAGAGCGGTGATAGAGGTTATTGTCTGTGGCATCAAGAGCTCGGAAGCTAGATTGGGTGGTGTTGAGCAGATTGTGCGTATAAAGAAGGTAGGTGAGTAGAATGCAAAATATTCAAGTGGTTTAGGGAAAAATGAGAGATGGGAGAACAGCGGTTTTTGAAGGTTGGAGATGGTTCAGTTTTTTTTAGCAGAAATAGGAGTACTGCAGACACCCTTCGTGGATAGAAGACCAGTGGCCATGCAGAATTTTTTCAGGATATCTGGTTTTAAAAAAGCTTATTTTTCGTCACTCAAGCAGAGTGCTTGCAGAAGCTGTCAAAGGAATCCTACATTATCTTTTTTCTTGCTGTGATGTCGGTACCGCCAGAGGCTTGATTCAAGTAGAAACCTTTCTCGATGCTGCACGCAGTGAGAACATTAACACTTTAAAATAGAAGTACATCACAGACATACTTGTAAAAACACTTAGGGGTCGATTCCGATTCGGGCCGGAAATTTCTCCGACCGAGCCGGATCCGGAGAGATTTCCGACCGAATCGGACCCGTGCAGTCCGACCGAACGAGTACGATGCGTCCGTATGTTATCGGACTCGAGTCGGTCGGACTCCCATTGATGTCAATGGGAGCCGGTCGTACAACGCGTACGCGGGCTCCCATTGACTCAATGGGTGCGAGTCGGACAAGTGCGCCCCCTACAGCGTGTACGCGGCGAAGCGATTCGCGCCGTACACGCACAGGTAGGGGGACCCATGGGTCCCCCTGTGTGCGACTCGCGCGGCTACGCGTACTGGGGGTCCGACACGGACCCCCAAAGTACGGCTCCGACAGCTCTTACGAGCCGGAGTGCGCGGCTCGGTCGGACTGCTCGCGGCGCGCATCGTACTTACCCGGCCGGGAAACGTCTCCATTGCGCGGTGCGAGTCGAGTCCGAGCGAGTCGGTCGGAGCGGTTCGAGTCCGAGCGAGTCGGTCGGAGCTGTCGGGACGCCCGGACGAGTCGGTCGGCGATTTCGCATCGTACTCGCTCGGCCGGACCCGCGTACGGTTCGGTCGGGAAACAGGGCTCCGAATCGGATCCGGTAAAACCGAATCCGATTCGGAGCACTACCGGCCGAGATCGGAATCGGCCCCTTAATTGTATTTTATTACTTGTAAGTGCTACTTTTCAGAAGTTACAGTGGAGGCAGTCACACATTTCATTAAACATGAACAAATGGAGAAAAAAATAATATCTAGTGCCAGAGGACTCTAGGTAATGACTTGGCGACACACTTTTCGTAAATATTCAGAAGATTTGTGATAAAATTGAATCAGACAGAAGGGGCCTTTTAACCCAGATCTGCTGGTGGATGCAGCATTAAATTGGGCTCCCTTACATCAGACTGAAGGAGAGGAGATTAGTACATTTATGTCGGGAAAGAGGTCAGGATCACCAGATGACTTAATGCCCATTTGCTTTCTACATAAATGTGCTCCTGCCTTCGTTCCCTTTGTAACTAAGATAGATTGTTAGCCTGTTTGTGTTGACCTGTCTGTAAGCACAGGCAATTGTTCAACGGGTTTGGAGAAAGGGATGATTAGACCTCTCCCAAAAAATGTAACCTGGACAGGTTCAAACAGGGAGAATTACCAGACCTATCACCCTGTGACCAGCAGTAAGTAAAATCACAGAGCAGTAAGTAAACCGCTGACAAAGCAACTACCAGGTGAATGGCAACTAGAAGAAGGGGCTTTCTTAGATGAATGGTAACTGTAAGGTGGCTGCTTAGATGAATGGCAACTGGAAGAAGGTGGCTGCTTAAATGAATGGCAACTGGAAGAAGGTGGCTCCTTAAATGAATGGCAACTGGAAGAAGGTGGCTCCTTAAATGAATGGTAGCTAGAAGAAGGCGGCTGCTTAGATGAATGGCAACTGGCAGAAGGCGACTGCTTAAATGAATGGCAACTGGAAGAAGGTGGTTGCTTAGATGAATGGCAACTAGAAGAAGGAGGCTCCTTAAATGAATGGCAACTAGAAGGTGGCGGCTGCTTAGATGAATGGCAACTAGAAGAAGGTGGCTCCTTAAATGAATGGTAGCTAGAAGGTGGCGGCTGCTTAGATGAATGGCAACTAGAAGAAGGTGGCTCCTTAAATGAATGGTAGCTAAAAGAAGGTGGATGCTTAGATGAATGGCAACTAGAAGGTGGCGGCTGCTTAGATGAATGGCAACTAGAAGAAGGCGGCTGCTTAGATGAATGGCAACTAGAAAGTGGCGGCTGCTTAGATGAATGGCAACTAGAAGAAGGCGGCTGCTTAGATGAATGGCAACTAGAAGGAGGGGGCTGCTTAGATGAATGGCAACTAGAAGGAAGGGGCTGCTTAGATGAATGGCAACTGGAAGGCGGCTGATTAGATGAATGGCAAATGGAAGGCGGCTGCTTAGATATATGACAACTAGAAAAAGCGACTTCTTAGATAAATGGCAACTGGAAGGTGGCTGTTTAGATGAATGGCAACTAGGAAAAGGCAGCTGTTTAGATGAACGGCAGCTGGGTAATAGGCAGGTAGAGGGACACAAGCTTCTATGGAACCAACTTTAGACCAGAAGCGCCTAACCATGGACAAAGGTGATACTGGTGCACTAATCCTGTTGGATCTGTCTGCAGCAATTGAGACTGTGGATCACACCATTGTGATCGAACGGCTCAGGATTTTAGGTATAAAGGGAGCTGTATTGAACTGGTTCATTACTTTTTAGAAAATCAGTCTCATGCAGTTCTGCTAACCCCGTATCGCTCGGTGTCTCAGGAAGTCAAGTGCCTAACAGGTCCTCTTTGTCATCCACTATATTTAATATATAGCCAGCCGCTCCCGTACCTTACCAAATCTTTCAATTGCACAATGATGCCCTATATGAGCAACACACAACTGATTTTGAGTCTCCACCAAAATGCACCTGCAAGTGCAAGTAATTTAACAACATGCCTTACTACAGTACAATGTTGGATGACTTCCAACTTTCTTCAACACAACACAAACAAAAGAGACCTGCTGCTGTTGGGAAATCATACAAGCAAAAAGCAGAACTTTTTATGGCCTATTTCTCTTAGGATTCAGAATCTGGCTGCCAGACCGTTTTGTGGAAAAATGAGCACGTTTCACAAACGAGAACTGATCCGCACAGGCTTCCTTACGAACAGAGGATTATTTTCAAAACCCCTTGTCTGATGTTTGGGTATTTCGGGGAATTGAAAAACTCCCCATTAACAAAGAGATTCAAGTACCTGTCCCACAGAGGCCTTGACTCCAATTCAAGACTATAATTTGTTGTCCCATGAGTTAAGAAAGAGAGGGTGGGAGGCATAGCCTCCCCCTTATCTTACCTGGGAACTCGTTTCTTTTGGAAGTCCCTCAAGACCTTTATTTCTTAACTCCCTGCTAAATGTTTGTTTGTGGCTGCTTGTGCTGTTGTACTGAGGCTTGGTTTATCTATTTGTTGGCGCCAAGATAACCATTGGGTGAATGTTGCACTTTACAAATTTGTGTTCTTCTTTTTCAAGGGAGGAGTTACCCTTCCAACTTCCCAACAGGCTTAAGGTGACATTACCAAAAACAAGCATTGGCATAGCCAATAGGTCTCGCTTTTGGGACCTTATAAGTATTTAGTTATGCAACTGTTGCATGGCTAAACACTTATAAGGTCCCAAAAGCGAGACCTATTGGCTATGCCAATGCTTGTTAATACTGGCGCACGGCCGTAAAAGTAACGCGGCCGTGAGAACATCAAAGCGGCCGCGAAAGTGAAAGTGATCGCGATCAAGCGCGGCGAGCGATGCGCTTAATGAGCATGACGAGGAAAGCCATATGGCGCCTCTGCTCGTAAGCGCGCGCCCGCGCACATGCACTGTAGCTCTAGGCTGGCCATGGTAGCATTTTTTGAGCCCTCACTAAAAGTCTCGCCAGACCAACGCATGCGCTGGGTCAGGCGAGACCTAATGAACAGGCACTAGGGGGCCGGTGCAACGGCTGTTTGATAACTAGAATGTATGTTGTTCGATAAAGCTGAGGTCAACCACAGCGGAACCTTGATGTAAAAATCATAGCTAATATCCAGGTAATTGTACAGATGTAGCGGAACAGCAGAAATAAGATTCTGGTGTAGCTTGGCACACCTTTGCTCATTGTGCAAATGTGTGCAAGCTGTTTCTGCATCTGTGCACAAGGAAAACATCCAGTGGCTTTTGATGATTCTTTCATCCATACTGCTTAGTTATAGGATACAGGTGTGCTTTGATCTGTCTGGGCAATCTGGCTTAACGGCTAGAGCGGCTGACTTTGAAGCTTTGAAGCTGGGGAAGCAGGTTCGAGTCTGTTTGGAAGCTCAAGCATCCTGTGATTCTGGGCAAATCACTCAATCTCCTCGTGCCTAAAAAAACTGAATGTGTAGTCTGTACTGCAACTGGTGCTCATGTAAAGCGCTCTGATACCTTCGGGTGCAGTTCGCGCTATATAAAACTGCAAAAAAAAAAAGATTAATTTCTAAAAGTAAAATACGTTTTTAGGACTCTGATCGAGCTGCTGAATGTTGGCATTGCCGAATACCAAGGCTGCGTAGTCCTGATTCCACCTCAGGCTCACACCTTTTATTTCCACCACCGTATACTATTTTTATTCCCGCTTTCTCCTTGTGTCGCTATTTTCCTTTCCCTTCCTCCAGCTTCCTCCCTATTCTCCCTTTTGATCTTGCAATGGCACAAAGTCTGATGCTGAAATATAAATTCCATTCCCCACAGATGAGTGCCGATGCCCACCACCTCCAAGCACCTGAACAAATTAAGCACTGCATCCACGTCATATGTCTCAAATAACCCTCACTCCATAATGTCTCCTGTTCTGGTCTGGTATAGGTACCAAAAGCAGCCCTGGCACAAAATACTCGAGTCAGAACCGCTCCCTTCCTCTCCTCACTCAATCGCTCTCTTCCATCCCACCCATTCTCTCTCCCTCCTTTTCTCCTCTATCTTTCTTCCCTCTCTGGTCGCTCACTTTTTCTCCATCGACCTCTCCCCCTCTTTCTGTCTCTATTTCGAAGCCCCCTGTGCCTACTGCAATTATCTTGGAGAGCTGGACTCGCTGATGGCGAAGGCATCAGTAGGGGCCATAGACTTTCAAAACCGGATTCCAATGGATCAGCCCGCTGGGGAAATGCCCGATGGAATAAAAGGCCTGTCCGGCAGTGTTCCTGTTTTGCTGGTGTTCGGTTGTGAGTGGTTAATACAGCGTTTGTACAGTCTTACGTTTTGAAATAGTTTGTGTGAGTTAGTGTGAAAAGTGAAAAGAGTGCATATAGGATTGTGAAGATGTTTTGAAGAAATTTCTCTTTTTATCTCGATTGGCAGGGATGAATTGCCTTTTGCTCGGTCATAGTACTGTGCTTTTTACATATGGATTAGAACCCACGCTTGCCCTTAAGCCTAGGTTTTGTGCTCTACCGGTACAATATTTAAAGAGTAGCTTGGTTGAATAAGTCTCCCACAAGCAGGTTGTGGCAATCCTTGTTCGCCTAGATGCCGCAAAGCGGTTTGATAGGGTCACTTGGCAGCATCTGGAGGCCCTGCTGTCATTCTCAAACTTTGACCTGAAATTTACTGGATGGATTTTGGCCAACTACAGGAGACAAGTTAAATGGCACCCCCTCTCAACCGTTTATGAGAGAGGTGTAAGATAGGGCTTCCAGCATCACCTCTCCTCTTCAGTTTAGCGATTGAACCTCTGGCAACTGCTCTGCAACAGGCGGAGTATATTATGGGCATTCCCTTCAGTGGTCAGCAGTATGAGGTCAGCCTATTTGCAGGTGATGGCCCTGCTTACACTTGCTGATACCAAAGTATCCTTCCCTGCTGCAATGGCAATCTTGGCTGCCTGTAAAGAAGTCTCAGACTTCCAGATTGACCAAACAAAGTCAGACACTCTTAATCTGACCCTGCAGGGTGAGAGGTTAGAGTAGGTGATAGCAAACTGTCCATTTATATGGGCCCCAATTTCCATCAAATACCAGGGCCTTAACATTACCAAACAATCCTGACATGATATGGGGTTAATTCGCCAACTCTGAAAAAACAAATTAAATTAGACAGATATTCATAGGGAGAACTCCCTATACATATCATGAAGAGGTATAATCCAAGTAGTCAAAAGGAACATCCTTCCACGGTTACTCTACATAGTGAGTGGTAGGCTTCGAAATTTGGGTGGCCTGGCATGCCCCAATATCGTCACATACTACAAGGCAGCCAATTTACAAATTATTGTAGAATGGACAGCAAGGGAGGCAGAGAAAATATGGTTGTTCATGGACAGAGCTGCAGCAGGTAGATCTCTTTAAGACTTTCTTTGGTTAGCGAAATGCCACAAAGTACATCAGGCATATCTATACAACCCCATTGAGACAGTGCTGGATGTGCAGCACAAGATCTCTAAGCTAACATATATAACTATGTTGCCATCCCGAATACCCCAATATTTGCAAACCCACCTTTAGCCCATCCATAAGGTGGGAGCATTATGGTTCTTGGGAGGAGGCAGAGTGGTGGATCTTATCACATATGTTTCAGGGAGTAGAGGTTAAGTCCTTTACCCAATACAAGACAGACTTCAGCCTCCCGGAAAAAGGTAAACTGTAGTATTTACATACCAGACATTGGGTAATGCACCCCTTAGTTAAGGAAGTGGCCACAAGGACTTCAGCCCCTTGGGGAAACACATGAGACATCACTTGGGCATACAGGGAATGATTTTGGAGCTTTATAAGAACCTGCAGGATGCGACTCGAGAAGAGAACTGGAAATTTCTGGAGAGCTGGACCCGAGGTCTTAATAGTGATATCCCTGAAGAGCATTGGAGCGAGGCCTGGGTAAATATTACTAGAGCCTACAAAAGTGTCCACACAAGCTGGTCTACCAATGATACTTAACCCTGGTATGTCTTCAACATTTCTACACTCATGTTCCGGACACCTGCTGGGCTGCAGCCAAGAACAGGGGATGGGGCATTAACACCTACTTAGAGGAGATCCTAAGTCATGCCAAGATGATTAGGGAAAGGGCATTGACCAATGACCCAAGGGTAGTGTTGTTGGCCTTAATTCAAATCAGTTTGAAATTAACTTGGGGAGAGTATGTGGTCAAACAGCTAGAGAGGTCAACCGGTTCGAGTCTCTGCAGGGACGCTTAACATCCTGTGATTCTGGGCAAATCACGTAATCTCCCCGTGCCTAACAAAAATGTATTTTTCCGTCTGTAATGCAACTGGTGCTCTTGTAAAGCGCTCTGATACCTTCGGGTCAAGTTCGTGCTATATAAAATACCCCCAAAAAAACCTCAACTAGGGAGACAGCCCTCCTTTGGAATCTCTTGGGGGATGCAAGAACCCTCATACCCGTCTACTGGAAGAAAACAGCCAAACCCAATCTGGCCCAATGGTTTGGAAGGTTGTGGCAAACACTGACCTATGTAAAGCTAATACATGACTTAAATAACACAGAGAAATACTTTACAGCCACTTAGTGCTCGTTAATACACTATCTTTCTAGGCTGGATGTCCAACACTTTGCCACACCCAAAATGTGTGTCCTGCAACTATTTATGTAAAGCATACAAAGTGTCACTGACCCCATACACAGACCCACGAGGAGAAGATCGTAGGGGAAGAAATGCACCTGTGATATATGTATGGGTAATGTGTACGAACAAACAGTAGCTAGATAGCCAAGTGACCATTGAAGGGATCAGAAGAGCTCTTGGAAGGGAGGGGGGGGGGAGTGGTTGCATTTTTAGGGTTTGACACCAAGCTTTGTAGTCTGTGTTTCTTTTATATCGCTTTTTCATTTGTAAAAGAACAATGAAAAGATTTGGAGTAAAGATGACTTTTAAAATTGTATAAACAGTTTATGTGTTTAATTTATTTATGGAAAGAATAAGCTCATAATTAAAATTTAAAATTATAATGTATTTAATGTTTAATATAATATGTTTTTAACACTAACATAAATGATATCTATATTTAATATTCACTGAAAAAACCATAGGTTTTAGGGACAGTTATAGTTAGTTGGACATTGCACTCGTACAAAACCCGTGAAATTCCCCCGTTATAGTTAGTTCAGCTAACTATAACTCGCGCCCCCGCAATGCACTGCTGATGACGTCACATATTACATCACTCATGACATGGTCAGTGACATCACTGATGACAGCACTGATGACATCTCAAATGACATCACTGATGACATCACTGATAACATCATCCATGTGATAATTTCATGCATCTTCTCACACCCTAATATAACTTTTGATACACCCACTCTATATTACAGACTGCCATTCTCAAAACCATAGACACTCCAACACCAATAACTACATACCCACTCACTGATTCTTAGGTCTACACACACATCCACTCACTCACCCGTACAGTCACTCATACTTACGGTCACTCAGTACAGGACTATCATATGCACTCATACACCTATATAGACACTCACACACCGCCACTCATCCATAGAGGTACTCACACACCTAGTCAGTCATGCAGGGCAGCTGACTTTGGAGCACAGGGTTCACGGTTCGATCCCCAGCTCCGGCGGCAGCGCAGCTCAGCACCATGTGACTCTGGGCAATAGCTCACTTAATTCCCACGACGGCCCCCAGCGCCTTGAGACCCGTAAGGGTGAGCAGTTCGCGCTTTACAAATACGGATTTATTTATTTACTCACCTATACAGTTATACACACACCAGCTCACTTACTCATACAAATACTAGCACATTCTTACGCTCTTATACAATCACTGATACAAGCACACACTCATCCATACAGCCACTCTCACTTATAGCCATTTAAATACTCTAACACACATATATACTGCCTTTCACATATGTAGTTACTCACACATGTACCACTGAGATATACATTCACTCACTAACACACCCATACACACACTCACCCACCCATACAGTCCATCACAGATGCACTCTTGAAACCATGCACCCAGTGAATCACCCACTCACACATCTATGCACAGAGTCACACACACCCCACCCACACAAACACTCAGGCACCCATACAGATACTCAGACAACCAATCAATAACTCATATAGACACTTATGTAGCTACTCACAAACCCATGCAGCCGCTTACACACCAACAGACAGACGGATACAGACATTCACACAGTTTACTCACTAACCCATGCATTCAGTAAGATAAGTTTAATCACTCACTTATAGAGTCAGTCACGCACCTACTAAATCATCCATTCAGACACTTATACACCCACTCATTCTTCAATACGCCTTTCCCTATATATATTAAACATATTTAAACTTTACAGAAACACACAGTCACTGGATGATGTCATGAGTGATGTCATTTGAGATGTCATCAGTGATGTCATCAGTGATGTCACTGACCATGTCATGAGTGATGTAATATGTGACGTCATCAGCAGTGCATTGCGGGGGCGCGAGTTATAGTTAGCTGAACTAACTACAACAGGGGAATTTCACGGGTTTTGTACGAGTGCAATGTCCAACTAACTATAACTGTTCCTAAAACCTATGGTTTTTTCAGTGAATTTCAAAGGTTTTTTAAATGCAAATTTCTAACTATAACGTGTCTGAAACCTATGGTTTTTTCAGTGAATTTCAAAGGTTTTTTAAATGCTAATTTCTAACTATAACGTGCCTGAAACCTATGTTTTTTTTTTTGTTTAAATCTTTTTATTGAAGGGAACGCAAGTCATGATATTCAATGCAACGACCAATGTGCACATGTGGGTCACGCAGGACCGCAAAACGGCTAGTTGACTGGTGTAATTATACAGAAGGAACATGAAATAAACCCGAAGAAAGGGACACAATACCCCCCGCCCCACCCCAAAAAGCAGTCAGAAGAGAAGAAAGAAATTAATGAAGAAGAACCTCCCGACCTCCCCGCCCAGCCAGATACAGGAAAGTGATAGTCGCTCCTGGGTAGTACCCTCTCAAGTGGGTGTGTTTGGCGCCTTTAGGTGGAGTAGGAGTAAGTATCTAGGGCATGATAATTCCCTAAAGTCCTGGGCTAGCAGGGACAGGAGAGGTTGCCATAGTTCGCCAAAGTCCGCTCCCTTGCCCGCCATGGTGAGTGAAATCTTTTCCATTCCCAAAATGTTCCACAGTCTGTGTAGCCACCCTGTAGGTGTCGGGATCCGTGTGGAGTTCCAGTGGGTGAGAATGTTTTGGGTTGCAGAACCCAGTGCGAGTGCTATCTGCTTACCCCATCTAGACCTCAAGGGATAGGTGAGTGGGTTGGGCACTCCTAACAGTACGTATGCTGGGAAGCGCGGGATCTCCGTGTCGAGGTGTTTGTCTACTTCGTCAAGCACTTGGGTCCAATAAGGAGTCAAGCGGTCACATTCCCAAAGCAGATGGACAAGTGTACCCACCTTCCCACACCCTCTCCAACAGTCCGGGCTGTGTGCCCTATCTATTTGGTGCAGTCGCTCGGGGGTGTAGTACCAGTAGTACGCAAGCTTTGTGTAGGTTTCGGTGAGGCCTGTGTGAGTTGCGGTATGTCGCGCCCTGTGACAGATCCCTTCCCATTCGGTATTGGTGAGATCCCGGCCCAAGTCCCTCTCCCACCGAGCCCTACCAGCATGGAAAATGTGGGTGTAGCGTGACAGGAGCATTCTGTACAAGTCCGTAATCAACTTCCTATCCGAGGAGCGGGTGATCAACCACCGCTCGTACTGCGTGAGGAGTCTGTGGGCCTGCGCCCGGTTGTCGGGATGGGAGGCCCAATGGCGGAGCTGTAGGTAATGCAATCGTTCAGTTTCGGGGAGGTCATAATCCGCGCGCAGTTGCTCAAAAGGGATAACCCCGTCCGTGTCGTAAAGTGTGCCCAGTGCGCGGCAGCCTGTGCGTCTCCAGATAGGGAAGGATGTGTCTGCGAGCCCAGGTCCAAATTCGGGATTGCCGAAGAGGGGAGTGAGTGGGGAGGGGAATGTTGTGAGCTTGTGTCGAGTGTTCGTTAGATCCCAGGCCACCAGAGTGGTGCGCGTAATTTGGGATGCATAGAGGTCGGGAGGGCGTTGCGACTTCCGAAGAAAGGGGATCTTCATTAAGGAGGTACCAGCTACCGCGCGGTCCTGGAAGAGCCAGTGTTTCCCTGACTCCGCCCGGCTCCATTCCACCAAATACCGCAATTGAACGGCTTTGAAGTAAAGCGCCAAATCTGGGATCCCAAGGCCCCCTTCGCTGGGGGGGAGGAAGCTAACAGACCGCTTCATTCTCGGTTTTCTGCCTTGCCAAATAAACTGCGATAGTTCTGATTGCACCCGTTGGATCCAACCTGTAGGAGGCTGTAGGGGGAGTGTTTGGAATAGATAGAGAAGTTTCGGGAGTATGGACATTTTCACGGCTGCAATACGCCCCAGCCATGAAATGGGATAGCGTTTCCAGTGTCACAAGGCCGTGCGGATGTGGGAGTGCAGGATCCTGTAATTAGCTGCCCTCGTGGCCTGTAGGGTAGGGGCCAGCTGGAGACCCAAGTACGGAACCGTGGCAGCCGACCACTGTATGGGGTGACGGGCTTGAAGTTCCGCCAGAAGCGGAGGCGGCAGAGAGAGGTTCAGAGCGATGGACTTTGCTACGTTGACTTTAAACCCGGACGCTCCTCCGAAGAAGACTAACTCCTCCAGAAAAGTGGGCAGCGACGTGGCAGGGTCCGCTAAGGTAACCAGGACATCGTCCGCGTATAGGCAGATGGTGTGTGTGTCACTGCCGAAGCGTATGCCCGTGATCTGCGGATGTTCCCGAACTCTTTGAGCAAGGGGCTCCATATATAGAGCAAAGAGCAAGGGTGACAACGGGCACCCCTGCCTAGTGCCTCTGTGAATACGGAAAGGGCTCGACGCGTGTCCATTGACCCGAACCGTCGCAGAAGGGTCTCGATAGCAGTTGAGGATCCAAGTCCTCATTTTTTCCCCTAGGCCAAAACGGGCCATCACAGACTCCAAGTAGGGCCAATGGACCCTGTCGAACGCCTTTTCGGCGTCAACGGTAAGGAGCATGTACTCCCCTGGGATGCGGGAGGCTTTCTCGATAATATGAAGGACTCTCTTCGTGTTGTTGGCAGTTTGTCTCTGCGGTATGAACCCGGCTTGATCAGGGTCAATAATGCCGGGCATGTAAGGGGCCAGGCGTGCCGCCAGTATACTGGTGTAGAGTTTCAGGTCTATATTCAAAAGCGAGATGGGCCTGTACGCCTCACATTGCGACCTGTCCTTGCCCGGTTTGTGAATAACCACCAGAGCTGCCTCTAGCATGGAGGGAGGGATCGCCCCGGTTTCGGCAAAAGAATGAAAGAGTTGGGTGAGGAGAGGGGTGATCGTGGGGCAAAATTGCTTATAAAAGGCTGCGGTGTACCCGTCCGGGCCCGGGGATTTCGCCAGTTTCAAGCGAGAGATAGCTGAGATCACCTCCTCTGGGCGGATCTCTCTTTCTATATGTTCAGCTTGAGCCTGGGAGACGCATGGAAGGGTTATCTGGTCCAGGTATGCCTCCGTTGCCTCCCTCCCCAAGGACTGTGCATCGTAAAGTCGTGCGTAATAGTCCCGGAAAACCTCCGCGATGTCGGCGTCTTCTGTGCGGGTGTGGCCTGCCTGATCTTTAACTTCCCTGACCCCTTCTCGCAACCTGGTTTCACTCAGCGTGTGCGCCAAGAGCCGGCCGCACTTATCGCCCCCCACATAGAAGGAGTGGCGCAACCGCAGAGCCGCATATTCTGCCTTGTCGCGGTCTATGGCTGCCAGTTGCGCCCGAACCGTCTTTAATTGGCGCCATATCCTCGGGGCTCCTGTGCGGCGGTGCATCACTTCCAGCTCCCGAATCCGCTGGGAGAGATCCTCCCATTTGCGTTTGCGTTCTGCGTTCTCCGCCGAGGATATAGCAATGACGGACCCCCGCACCACTGCCTTCAGGGCCTCCCATCTAGTGGAAAAGGACGTATCGGAGTTGTCGTTATGTGATAGGTAGTCGTCTAAGGTGTGTTGTATCTGTGCCAGGATGTCAGCACGGCATAGAAGAGTGTCCCGAAAGCGCCACTCTCGGGCAGGTCTCCGGACTGGAGGGAAGGTCAATGTGAGTACCACTGGAGCGTGATCCGATAGGGCAGCAACTAGAATGTCTGTGGAGGATGTGGTGTCTCTGAGGAGCTGGGTGCCCAAGAAATAATCTAACCTGGCATAAGTCTTATGGGCGCTGGACTAGTAGGAGTATTCCCTGGACTGTGGATGGTAATATCTCCATAGGTCTATCAGGCCGAGGTCAGTCAGTCTGTTGAGTCCTGCGTGGGAGAGGGCGCCTACCTGGCCGTAGCGCTGCGCTGAGCGATCCAGTTCGTTATCAAAGACTAAATTTAGGTCCCCCCCCTATAAGGATCCTGCGTTCTGAGGTAGCCGTGGCTTCGAACAAAGCTTCATGGAGAAATCTCTCCTGCCCTTCATTTGGAGCATAGACAGACCCAATAATGAGAGTGTGTTCCCCAATCTGGAGTTGGTAAGTCAGTAATCGGCCTTTAATTTCCGCTTCTTTCTGCACCACCCTCCCCTTGAAAGCCCTGGAGATCAAGATAGCCACCCCCGCAGTTTTAGTAGGCCCGGAAGAGAAGAACTGAGTCGGGAAGGCGTGGGAGCGAAGTCTGGGCAATCCTTGGGCAGAAGGTGCGTTTCTTGCAATAAGCACACCTCAGCTCCCGAATGCTCTAAGTAGGCCAAGATCGCTCGGCGTTTGATAGGATTATTCAGGCCTCTCACATTAAGTGTGAGGACTTTAAGACTATAGGGTGGCATCTACGGCGCGGTGTAGAATGCGGTGGTAAGCTTGCGCCGCTGGGGTGAGGGTACCATTCTCGGATATGAAAGCGCCAGTGAGGCAGCAGATGTGCGCAGCCATGACTGGGATGGAGGGCAGGAGGAAGACAGAAAAGAGAAGAAGGAGGAAAAATAGCCCCAATAAGAAACAAAAACTAACCAAATCCAACAAATATCAAAACACGACCAAAGGTCTGGAGGCAGTCCATCTTCCACGGAAGATTGGTTAAACATCATTATAGGGTTTTCGTGGCCCAGAACTTCCCCCGTCTCCCCCTCAGAACCACCCGAGGTAGAGATAATAGAAGGTAGGAAAGACTAACATGGCTATAGGGCCCAGGCCCATTCAGGAAGCTTGAGACCTGGTGAGGACTTCTGGCAGCGTCTCTAGGGCCTCCCGCTGACCCTTTGCTATCTCATCAGGGTCCGGACATCGTTGCCGGCTGGGGCGGCGTCTGCATCTCTGCAGCCTCCAGCGCGGTCGTGCCTCGTCAGAGCCCGGGTCCTGGGAGTCTCCTCCGTCGTCCTCCTCCGGAACGTCAATGCCCAAGAGCCGACTGGCCTCCGCCAGGGAGCGTAACTGATACAGCTTGCCGTCGTAGCGAAAGATGAGGCGGAATGGATGACCCCAGGAGTATGTGATATTGCGCTGGCGGAGGACCGCAGTGATGGGTCAGAAAGTCTTCCGCTTTTGGAGGGGGCGGCAAGGTCCTGATAGAGAACCGGTGTCTGGTCACGGAATGAAATGGGGTGTATGGTTCTGGCTTTACGGAGTATTTCCTCTTTGGTGCAAAAGTCTTGGACACAGCCTAGTATGTCCGCTGGGGGGGCAGTGTCCGAGCGGGGCAGTCCCACTCGGTGGGCCCGGTCAATCTTTAGTTCTGCGTCCAAAGGGTTACCCAAAATATGATTGAAGAGCTCACGCACATATGTGACTATATCGCCAGCCTCCGCGTTGGTTCTCACCCCCCGGATCCGAACATTGTGGCGCCGGGAGCGGTTCTCTAGATCCTCCAAATGGGATTGAAGGTCTACTTGTTGGTCATGTATGCGGATGAGGTCCTGCTGCATGAGGGAGACCTCGGATTCTCGGGCGTCACTTCCATTCTCCAACGCTGCCACTCGTTCCCCGATGCCATCCATTTCTTTGCGGACCTCCTTGAGTTCCGCCGTGAATTCCCTCTGTACCGTGTGAATATCTTCCTGAAGGGCTGTAAACAGGGACTCCAGGAAGGCCCTCGTGACTGGCTCTTCTACGGGGCCACTCATGGTGGTCGGGGAGGGGCCGGGTTTCTTGGCGGGATCTGATGGAGTCCCCCCCCCTGCGAACGCGCAAAAAGCTCCTGCAGGGATTTGCTTTTCTTCCCTCTGGTGGAGGCCATGCCGCGGCCCGGGTTCGCGGAGCGCCGGGCGATAGAACGAGCCCGTTGGCGCGTTAGTCCTCCCCTCGGGTCTGCTGCTGGTGGGCCCGGTCGTCGCCCTAGAACCCTGTGGAGGGGAGGCCCCGGGGTGCGCGGGCGCTGGATCCGGTGGGCCCTTCGATATGTTCAGGCTGACCCTCGCCGCTCGGGATGGCTGCTACCCAATACGCCACGCTCCTGCGCCACCAGTGGTCGAAAGGGACGAGGGGTACCCCGCCCGCCACGCCGCGTGGCCACCTGAGCGCTCGGCGTGGTGCACAGTCCTCAGTGTTCGTGGAGATCCGTAGCCCTCCGCTCGCTCCAGGCCGGAGGCCCAGGCCTGTCAATGCCCCGCCTCACGTAGACTTAGCCCCTCGATGTCGGGAGCCGACCTCCTCTGGGACACCCGTGGGCAGCAAGGGAGAGTGGATGCCAGATCTGGGGGCTGAGTCCCCCGGGTGAAACTTGAAGAGCGGGTCCGGGGGGGGGGCCAGGGCCCAGATCCCGTACCCCCGCCAAATGTCGCCTTGCGCGGGATGTCTCGCGCCGCCGCTGTCGCCGCTCAGTGCCAATCTAGGCCACCTGGCCCCAGGCTCAAGCTCTCCGATAGGCGGTGCAGGCCCCCTGAGAAGAGAGCCGCCTCCATGCGATGCGCGCTCACCTTCCAGCTGGGCCCGGCCTCCACCAGGCCTCTTTGGGCGGCTCCGGCCCCTGCTGTGCCTCCTCCGGGCCAGGCAACCCTCAGCGATGATCACTCTCCGTCGGGCACGGCAGCAGGGCCCCTGCCAGTTCCCCCGCTGGTGCGGGTGTGATTACTCCGGAGTGGGCCTCGGTCTCAGCCACGCCGGGCCGGCCGCCGCTAGCCCCTCGGGCCGGAGCTCCTCCGGGCGCAGCACCCCCACTCCCCGTGGTGCGGAGCCGGTGCGGAAGAGGGCAAGTCCTCGTCGTCGCTGGGAGGGCAGGGCGCCCGGCCCGGCGCTCGTCGCGCTACCCCCTCTCAGCAGCCCCTGAGGTCGCAGGCCGCACTCAGCTCCAGGCCGAGGCGGCGTAGTTAGAAATAGGTCGCAGCTCCGGCCGCCGCCGGGGTCCACCGCTTCGCTGCCTTCTCGGCACCGCCCACGAGCCAAGCGGGAGACCCCCGCTGCTCACGCACCCTCGGAGGTCCGATTCGGGTCCGGCTGACGCTGTTACAGGCCTGGATCCGGTGCTTTCTCGGGCGGTCAGCGGGAGAGACGGGAGGAAGCGTCTCACCTCTCCGCCATCTTGGCCATGCCCCCCAACCTATGGTTTTTTAAGTGAATTTCAAAGGTTTTTTAAATGCTAATTTCTAACTATAACGTGCCCCGCACCCTACCTTCACCACTGTGCAAACGCGCCCCGTGGCGCGTTTTAAGTTCATGATTAAGTCCCCTTGAATCATGAGGGTCCCTGGGGTCCAACTAGCCCACCCTGTACCTCCAGTATGCGCCAGGGAGCTGCGTTGCAGAGAGGTGTTCAGAGGCCACGCCCCTTTTTACACCTCTCTGCAACGCAGCTCTGTGGCGCTTTCTGGACGTACCTGGTGGGCTAGTTGGCCCCCAGGGACCCTCAGGATTGAAGGGGATTTAAATCCCCATCTTAAAACGCGCCACGGGGCTTGTTTGCACACATGTCACCTGAAGCCCCGCCCCCTCCCTTCACCACTGTGCAAACGCGCCCCGTGGCGCGTTTTAAGTTGGGGGATTAACTCCCCTTGAATCCTGAGGGTCCCTGGGGTGCAACTAGCCCACCAACTACCTCCATTAAGCGCCACAGAGCTGTGTTGCAGAGAGGTGTAAAAAGGGGCGTGGCCTCAGAACACCTCTCTGCAACGCAGCCCCGTGGCGCATAGTCCAACCAAAGCAGTTTGCTATGACAGGACGGGAGCCGCGAGGCTCCCGCCCTGCCATAGCAAACTACAGTGTCCCGGGGGTGAGCACCCCGGGACACTGCAGGAGCCGGCCCTGGGGGGTGGTGGTCCCCAGGGCCATCAAGGGCTCCAGGAGGGGGGCCGTGCGGCCCCCCTCCCATCCTGTGCACAGCCCCGGGGAGGAGGTGTTCCCCGGTGCTCGGGGGTCCGAAACGGACCCCCACATTGTAATTCTTAGTGCCCCGGGGACGTGGCGGTCCCCGGGGCATGTGGGGGGCTTGAGCCCCCCCCACACAGGTAATTTTTCTTTTTAAAAGAAGCCCTGGGGGTTGGCGGTCCCCGGGGCTGCGGGAGGGCCGAGTGCCCTCCCGCACCATTTTAAATTGAAAGCCCCGGGGGGTGGTGGTCCCCGGGGCTTGGGGGGCCCTTAGAGGCCCCCCCAGCATTATTTCAATAAACCCCACATGCCCCCGGGACTTGGGCCACCCGGGGGCAAAATAGCATCGAAGCGCGGGAGACCGCGCTTCGATTTTATCGCCGGGATCCGCGCACCCTAAGCGCATGTTGCCGATTTTTTTTTTTTTTTAAATGCTTTTTTCTGCCCACGGGGTCCTTGTGGGACCCCCTGAGCAGACCTAGGGGGTCAGGGCATTTCTCCCCTGCCCTCTTTTTGCGTTTGCGCACTTGCGATTTTTTTTTTATCGACGGGATCCGCGCACCCTAGGCGCATCCCGCCGATTTTAAAAATAAATAAATGCTTTTTTCTGCCCAGGGGGTCCTTGTGGGACCCCCTGAGCAGACCTAGGGGGTCAGGGTGTTTCTACCCTGCCCCCTTTGTGCGTTTTGCGCACTTGTTTCTGTGCCTCGGTTCTACCGAGGGACAAAATGGCTGCCAACACTTCCTGATTTGGAGTGTTGACAGCCAATTAGCATGCAGCTCATGATCGGGAGGGTACGCGGACCCTACTCGGCCATAGATATATATGTGATTTTACTTTTGAATTTCTCAGGAACTACTGAATGGATTTACACCATTTAAGCAAAAGGCACGACTCTGAACCAAGGGCTACCTTTTTGGCAAATTTGGTGTAATTCCGTTCAGCAGTTCGGGCTGTAGCTGCGATGAAAGGTTCCTATGGAAAATTGCATGGGGAAAACACGTTTTGGGACCCCCCTTTTTTCTCGGCCCCCGCTTGCCGAATCACCCCGAAACTTTCAAGATAGGAGCGGACCGGAGCGTGCCACAAAGTTTGAAAATTTCGCGAAGATTCGTCAACCGGCGCCAAAGTTATTTCAAATAGAATGTTGCGGATTTCCTATGGAAAATAGGTCCTAACTATAGCTATCTACTGGCGACCGCCAGTAGATAATTAATATTACTTTAATTAATTTAATGTTATGTTCTATGTTCTATGGGGTATTATTTTAAGGCCCTGTCTCCGCTCTTTTCCATGTGTTGCAATACTTGGCCATGTGTGGTTTTAGACTTACCCCAAGGCTGGTCTGGAGTACATTTAGGACTGTTTTGTGACCTTTTAGGCTGTATTATCTTTACCAGTGTAGTTTCTGAATAGAAATAGGCTTACTCTTTTTTTGAGTGGGTGTTTGTATTAGCATCTGCCTATCTAAACCCTTTCTTACACCGCCCTAACTCCTCCTTATTCCTCCCTAAATGCTTCCTATTTTGTAGTAAGTATTCACCATTTTTCATTCGCTCCCAGGTCCAGTACTAAAACATATACTTACATGTGCGGACATTTCTGCCACTTTGGTGGAGATCTCCACAAGGGAAAGATAGGAAATGCAGAAGCAGAGATCTACGACTATAGGTTAGTGAATAACATTTTGTAGTACATGAGTAGGACTACTGCAGTACTACATCACATACTAGTTTGGAAATATGCCCTAGATTTTCTTTCAATATTGTGTATGGCACTGTCTTTCAATTCTGCCCATGAATACCTTATACATAGATCCAACCATAATTTGAAGACTGGGTAGTCTATACTCCACTGTGTATTGTTTTCACCAAATGCACAGGTATAGCTTAACAGTTGCCCACTCCACTTGATGCTTCTTCATGAGAAATGTGTCAGTTTGTTTCAATGACCATATCACTACTTAAAGAAGGGGCATGGCCGACAAGATGACCGAATAGGATGTACTTTTCAGCGCTGCGGGAGACAGGGAGCTTCGCCGGCATCCTGCTATGTTATCATAGCATCGACCCCACAGCTGTCGCCATGACCAGGTGACGATCCCTGGTGTGATCAAAACTGAGAATTGACCCCGTCGATATCGTGGAAGAGGAGGTATCGCGTCAACATGGCGGAGGCGCCATCTTGGGCGAGCAGTGACGGCTCCACGCTCGGGAACCAAGTGGTACGGCGATTGCTGGAGGCCCTACCTGGTGCTGTGGTGCTGGCGGACCACAGGACAGTTGATCCCTGTCCCTGGCCGGAGGTGCGGACGATCTCGTTCGGAGATTCGTCCCCTGTGGACCCCGGCCGGGATGGAACTCTCCTTGAGCACCGGGCCGCCAGAGAAACAAACTGACGGCTGAACGTACAGCGGTGAGGGCCCGGGCGAGACGGTCGCCTCAGTGGGATCGAGGTCTTTTTGCGGCGAAAGGGGGTGAGTTGCAGTGGGGTAGCAGGCTCCCTAGCGCCCCGGCCGACTCTCCCGCTGGACTCGGCCACGGCCTGGAGGCCTGAAAAGCTTGGCGAACGTCGCAGGGACGGGATGCGGCCGGTCTCTGGCCGCGCGTCATCCGGGCCCTGCTGCTACACGGGGTGAGAGCTGGCATGACCCGGCTGGAGTCAGGTGAATGCTTGGGGTCTACTACCAATATGATAGACTAAGTCCAGACCTGCTGAGAATGAGGTGGCACAGTAATATAGGGCTGCCCATCAGGACATAGATATGTTGGAATAAACCCGGCCCAGGGATGGGAGTGTTGGGAAGCGATACAGCGGTGAACACCTCGACTGCTGGTGATCTCGTCTGTCGGCTGGTGATGTACCATAGATAAGTATTGCCCTACAACCCACCGGAAGATAGTGCCTGGGCGCTGAATCTTGGGCCTCCCGGTGTGTGGGTGAACCGGCGGAGGAACGAAGGTTGGGCTGTCCTGAGGGGCAATCACCTGACCCCAGGACTCCCCCTGTGGGGCACCCAGGGGGAGAGTACGTGCTTTGGCCGGGCCTCACGGGAGCCAATGTTTCATCCAGGGAAAAGAAGCCCACTATAAGCGGACGGAGACACATCAAGGGTCCAGGCTTCCTCGGGGCGGCTCCCCACTAACTGAGATAATTGGACTGGGAGAGGAGAACAGTGTCCTGAAGTACCATTAAGATTGTTCAGGTCTTGGCAGTGTGCAGAGGGGCCGGATCAATATGGTGAAGGAAAAGACCAATCGGACGAAGTTCAACAAAATCCTGAATTATGCGCAACCCCTGCCCCAGGGATCAGACCAGCAGGACCCGCATGTGGAGGACAATGGGGAGAGGGCCCCGGGCTCAACCCAGCGAGACCCTTCATTAACAAACATTTTGGCAGCGATTCAGTCTACCAGAGATGACATGGTGAACAGAATAGACGCAGTGGCTTTTGATGTCAACCTCCTACACTGTGACTTGCGTAAGGTCTCTGATAGAGTCACCACGACTGAACAACATGTGGAGGTCCTGCAGCCTGAGGTTAAGTCACCGAGGGAGACGGTCATGGACTTGCAGAAAAAAACGATCAAACTTGACGACCGTGCCGAGGATAAGGAGGGTTGATCGAGAAGAAACAACCTGACGTTCGTGGGATTTCCAGAACGGGGGAGGGCCCCTCGGCTGAGCTGCTTCTGGAGGACTGGATTACTAAGGTCCTTGCCCCCAAGAGGATGTCCAAGTTCTTTAATATTGAAAGAGCCCATAGAGCGCTGGTCCCTCTGCCACGACCTGGGGCCCCGCCGAGAGCCATCATTGCCCATTTTTTCAATTATCGGGATAGGGATGTGATCCTGCAGGCCACTCGCACTAGGGAATCCCTGCTTTTTAATGGTCACCCAATTGCAATTTACCCTGATTACACACAACGTGTTCAAGACTAGCAGAGGACATTTATGGCGGTCAAGAGGCGACTGCGTGATGCTCGAATAAAGTACAGCCTGCTCTTCCCGGCCAAACTACAAATCAAACACAAAGGCAAGTCTATGTTCTTTTTCTCTGCGGCAGTGGTGTCTGACTGGATGGGCACCATGGGTGGGCCGGATGCATATCGGAACTCACAATCCGGATCAACTAAACTGCCAAAGTCATTGGATCCTGCTACAAAAAGAAATCAACCAACTGGGGGAACGCGAACGAGGGACACCGACCATGCGGGACGAGTTCGGGTCTGGGCTGATGGAACTCTACAGCTAGCGGAGCAGTAGTCTGACTCTGATGGGGCCACACAGGACATACTACCTGACTCTAATGGTTCCCGAGACACTGCTTGCTGAAAAGGGATGTAAGGACACCTACTGGAACATCCAGATAAGTACTTTGCGGGGGTTGATTCCAAAACATGATGTAAGTGGGGGAACTGTAGTGTATCGGTCCCCTGTCTCCGGGGGGGAGACCACGTCCCCTTTAGAGGCTGAGATCTGCACAAGGAGCTGGAGGCCTTGACCTCGCACCTGAAGACTGCTCAGCCACTGGCAATGCAATTACTTAGGGGAACATGGCTACTGCACACTGAGAGGTAAGAGAACACTTAGCTCAATGTTATGCCTAATGCTGCAGTGGTAGTTACTGTTGTTGGGGAACTCGGGGGGGGAATGGAGCGGGGAACTCGGATGCTAGCTCTCCAGGGCACCAGGAGGGATGGAACCTCACCCCCCACTGCCCAGATGGTGGGGGGTGAGGTTTAAACCAGTTATGTGTGTTTTGCAAAGGCTCAGGGGGAGTTTAGGGGTTTTATGTCTCGAATGCAGTCTAATACTACGAGGCTCATCTCTGTGGAGGGAGGAAAGGTGGGACCAAAGAGGCAACACCAAGTGCTGGTCAACATGGTTTTCCCCATGATGAAATAGATTAACTAGAACGTCCGGGGTATAGCAATGCTTGAAAAGCGAAGACAGGAGTTTGCCTATCTGAAAAGGTATAGAATATCTATAGCTTGCCTCCAGGAAACTCATGTCTGGGGTGATACACTGCCTTGTATAAGGCGCAAATGAAGGGGGCTGATATACGCACTTCATACTCAGGATTTGCATGTGGGGCCCTCATTTGGGTGGCCCCAGGGGTCCCCTTTCAATACCTACACCATGTGACAGACCCAGAAGTATGCTACGTGATTTTACATGGCAGGCTTTATGGTCGAGAGAAAATGTCTTATTAACGTCTATGCTCCTAACTCTGACTGCCCGGGTTTTTTCCCTAAAGTGGTGGCTGCGAGATCCCCATACCTGGGGGCGGGGTGATTCTTATGGGGGATGTTAACTTTGTGTTGGATGGGACATTGGACCGTGAACCACGCCGACAGAATACTAAACCAGGAATGACAGAGGCCCTTAGAGATACCCTGATAGGGCTGCGACTATGGGATGTATGGAGGGGGAGATACCCAGATCGCAGAGTCTTCCTGTCATACGCCAGCAACCAATATGTTCAGCAGACTAGACCAGTGCTTTTTATCCATGGACTTGACCCCAATGGTAGGAGAGATAGCCTACTGGCCTAGGTATCTCTCGGATCATTCCCCAGTGTTGCTTTCTCTTGGTGGTGGGCAACCCCGGCTGGTGATCCCCACATGGAGGTTGCAGGTTGAGGCGCTCACATACCCACCTTTTGCTGCGACAGTTGAAGAAGAGCTAGCTAGGTACTTTGAAGTGAACTGGGGTTCGGCGTCCTCGAGAGCTTTGGAGTAGGAGGCCATGAAGGTAGTGATCAGAGGGGTTTGTATAAAGACATCATTTGGAGTGTGTCAACAACTTGAGCGAGACGTTAAGATACAGGAGGGGAGACTGGGGGATATAGAGGCGTCTCTCCCGACAGCTCCTCACCTTATGGAAGAGTGGCGCACGGCCCAGGGACTGTTGTTGGCAACTTTAAGCCGCTTAGAAAAATGTAACTACACGGCGTTCCGGCAGGGTCTGCAAGTGGAGGGGGACAGATCGGGTGCCTTGCTTTCTAAATTAATAAAGGGGGAGATGCCTGTCTCCCACATAGTACAAATACAGTCTGGGGAGGGGACCATGGTATATAATCAAACAGCAATTCTAGGTATCCTCTCAGAACACCTGGCCAAAATTTACACGAAACAACCCTCTCCACCCCCGGAGTGGGTTGCTGATTTCCTGGCCACTCTGGACCTGCCGACTAGATGATGCGATGAGTAAAATTATGGACAGCCCGATCACTAAAGAAGAATTGATGGAGGCCATACAGGGTTTAAAACAAGCTAAAAGTCCCGGGAGTGACGGTTTTCCGTCCAAGTTTTATAGAAGGTTTGCACCGTTGTTGGTGGACTGCCTACTAGAAGTATGTAACAAAGCCCTTCAAAACAGATTCTACCAGCCTCTATGAGAGAGGCTCTCGTGGTCATGATTCCCAAGGCAGACAGAGACCCCCAGCTGCCAAGTTCATACCGACCGATCTCCCAGTTAAATATCGATGTAAAAATCCTGAGCGGAATATTGGCGGCTCGGCTCCTGCCACATATGCAGTACCTAATACATTCTGACCAGGCCGGGTTTATTCCCGAACGTAATACCAACCATAACTTGCGGAGGTTGGCTCATATATGGCACTCCCCATCTCTAGTCCAGGACAACCATGCTTTGGCGTTGCTGGACATAGAACAAGTTTTTGTTTCAGTGAATTGGTCCTATATGTGGGAGGTCCTGCGAGTGATGGGGGTGGGGAAAGGAGTTCCTTAAATGGGTACAATTGATTTACACAGTTTCCCATGCTAGAATATGAATGGGAAGGTTGGTCTTGAGAGGCTTCACGCTGCAGCGCGGCACTAGGCAAGGATGCCCAATGTCACCGCTCTTGTTTGCAGCGGCAATGGAACCGTTAGCAGCGACCCTGAGGGAGAAATTGAGTGGGTGGGGGGTCTTCATGCGTCCGTTAGCGCCTGGAGGAGACTATGCTGCGCCACTCCTCTTGGCTCCATCTGTACCCATTGCAGAGGCTGACAGTGATGCTAGTACATTGGAGATCTTTTTATATCTAGGATAAAGGGCCGGGCAGAACGACACGGGGGACTCAGTGTTCCATGAGCCCCCGCGCCTCTTCACCCGCTTAAAGAGCGCCAGCGGTCCCCGGAGCGGAGTTGCACGCCAGCACTCTTACACGTACCTGTGACTTGGATTTTCCTGCAGGGCCGGGCAGAACGACACAGAGGGACTCGGTGTTCCATGAGCCCCCACGCCTCTTCACGCGCTTAAAGAGCACCAGCGGTCCCCGGAGCGGGGTTGCACGCCAGCACTCTTACACGTACCTGTGACTTGGATTTTCCTGCAGGGCCAGGCAGAACGACAAGGGTGGACTCGGTGTTCCATGAGCCCCCACGCGGGGACGCGCCCGGGCCAAGGGCAGACCCATCCACGCCCGTCGGAGCCCGGAAGAGGCTGGGCTGCCCCCCCCTTCTAAGGTGGGCTCCATTTTGACCCCTTATTTTGCCTTACAAAGGTCCTGCTGTTATTATGGGGAAACGAAAGTCCAAATCTTGTGCCCAAAGGCCAGAGGTTGCTAACACCCTAGACTCCTTTCTTCTGAGAGCGGCCGACGTTATATCTAAGAAAATCAAAAGGGCTGAAAGAAGACTGTCCGGAGGAGAGGTGAGCCTAAAGATCCCTCAATTACTCTCAGTAATGGATGTCATCTTGAGTACACGAGCTGCTAACCCCTTGTCTCTAACCGGGGACATTGCATAGGACCCTCAACCTCCAGTAAGCGGCACCAGAAATCGGGACTCTCCAGACGAGCCGCCAGTAAAAAAGAAGAGGGGCGGTAGGTCCCATAGACTAACCAAACCGAACAATGGTGCTGTGATAGAACACCCTTTAATGATTTTGTCTGAAGCAGGGTCCGAGTCTGCTACAACTTCTATGGCTCTGGAACAAACTATCTCCCGTCTCTTGCTACCTTTAAAGGATAGTTTGAAGCGTATTGAAGTTAATTTGGCCCTATTTCATAGGCAGGCGTGTCACATACCTGTAGGGCCCTCTAAGACCCCAGATGTCTCGTCGGTTTTGTTGGTTAATAAACCTCAAAATCTTGCCGCTACCACTTCCCAGCCTGTTATAAGGTCGGAGCATTTTATTGCTCCACTCCAACTCAGGAGGTCAGGGACACACACACGAGGGAGGGCTTAGCTCTACCCACAAGCAACTGTGGTTACAGCCGCTGCCTCCAATCAATACCACTAATTTGGTAGCCCAAGATGTAGACCATTTGTCTGTAGGGTATGGGGGACCATTACTAACAATCAGAGCACCCACCGCTTTAATCCTGAACCGCAGCCCCAACGGTCCATACATGCACCCAACGTCACAGCCACAACCACTTCTAGGCAGAATCTGCTTGGTGAGGGCCGTAAAGGTTATTCATTTTTGAAGGATCCTAATTTAAACCTCCCACCGGCTGCCTGCCCATATGTGATCATTCTGGCAAACACCCCACAATTGGAATATGCCCAGTCTGAATCCACACACCAATTGTTGAATAAATCGCTACACTGGCTGCTGAAGTATGTTGATGCTTATGAATGTTCCAATTTAGCAAGACACATTATTATGGCCAGAAGAGTTCACTGGGTGGGCAACTCCCCTAAATCAATCAGGGGGGACTGTATTGTACTCAATTTTAACAATCCATGCCTTGTGAACTATCGACTGGGTATACTTCCTAATGGTCCTTTGTCATCTACTCAAATTTACGCTCTACCGTTAGGATTTGTTTATAGACCACAGGGTTTTATGTCCTTTAGTTTAGGACTTGATAGCAAACCTGCTCCTCTATGCCCAGCTGTCCCACAGAGACCTAACCGCCTAGCAGCCATTCCATTAACTAATAAATTTGCTGCTCCGGAAGGGCTTGATACCTGTGATTGACAGGTGGTTTGCAGGTCGGGCCAGCATACCCAGCATAGTGAACCACAGCAGGAGGTTGACCCTACCTCAGTTCACTCATCACCAACCCAGAGTAGTGATCTGATTAAATCCATAAGTTGGAATATTGCTGGCTTGAGAGCCAAACGGGATAACGAAGATTGGTTTAGGATCATCCAACAATACGACCTAGTATGCCTGCAAGAGACCTGGGAAGTTGCGGCTGTCCACATTGATGGGTTCCGCTCAATTCAAACACCAGCAACCCCTTCAAGATTAGGGCGTGCAAGAGGGGGATTACTGACTCTAATTAGAAACACATTATGTGTTAAAATCTTTAGAACTGATGTGGAGACCCTTTATTTCCATCTTATTGTCGGTAATGGGCTGGGAGTTGAGGACATGTTGCTCATCAACTTTTATAATAACAACTTTGAGGGCAGCATGTCCCAGGTAATTGGGTCACTAGAATGCGCAATTCATAAGGCAATAGAGACCTATCATAATCCCCTGAATGTAGTCTGGCTGGGCGATTTTAATGCTCATAGCTGTAGTAGGTTAGTAACTCCCATATGTTTTATAATTGATGAAGAAGGTGAGGTACCATTGCATTTTTCTCATAACACATATGGCAATGAACTAAATAGGCTCTTGCTCACAAGAAATTTGGTAATGCTTAACCCAATTGATGTAGTCACGGGAACTTTAGTAAAAACGTTTGGAGATATAATACATGGGACCACCATTGATTACCCGCTGGTCGCGATACCCTTAAAAATAATTTTTAATCAGATAGAAACCCTTGTTACACACTTTAGTGACCATGTTGCAAATATTTTGGAAAGGTTGTTTTAACTCACCTGGGAGGATAATTTCGGCCCCAACTATAGTGAGAAGGAATGGTATAGTCCTCACATGGGCTAAGATAAATAAAACCGTACTAGTACCTAAAATAGTTGGGCATACACAGCAGGAAATATGGACCTGCTTAGATCCCTATAGTAATCCATCAGATATAGTCCAAGCATTTGTTTTAGTACTGAGTGCAGTGGAAAGCAACTTACGGACGTCTAAGAAGAAGCACCAAACCTTGGCCCCCTATTGGTTTGATGCTAGCTGCTCCAAGGCACTTAGTAATTTAAACATTTCATTAAAGGAGAAGCCAAGAGACAGGGCACTGGTTACTCACCTCCTCACCCAATATAAGGAATGCAGGATGGCGTAGACTTAAAATTTTGAAGGAGGATGCTTGGGATAAATTGCAATATGCAGCATCCTCAAAAAATTCAAAAGATTTCTGGGATATAATTAATACACCATTTTTAAACCAAGATACAGGGCCACCTCTAGTCGTCCATGTGGGAGAGGACGCTTGGGTTGACTATTACTCAAGTTTATTTGGCACAGTCTCAGAAAGGAAAATCCTAGCTGGTGATCCCCTGATCACGGATTCGTATACCCCCATTATTTTTTCGATGGCAGATGTAAAAGGTGGCCTGCTGCAATGTAGCAGCACCAAAGCCCCAGGCCCAGATGGGGCCCCAATTGATTTCTTTTTTGAAAACCCTGACTTTTGGATCCCTTTTTTGACAAACGTTTTTAATGCAATCACAGCAGTGGGTCCCCCAGTCTCATGGAAAAAGACAATTATTGTCCCAATCAATGTTCCCTCTAATTTTTTCCTCTGTGTGCGGCAGTGTAGGGTCTCTGTGTCCTGCAGCCATGGCTATGTGCGCCAGGAACCAGACCTCGTATGTGGTGCAGCACCAAATATCACTCCAAACTTTTGCTTAAAAAAGTGAAAAGACAGTGCATTTCCATACATACAGCACCACGTTAAGGGTCTTAAGGCAGGTTTGCAATTTGGATAAACATGCCATGACATGAATTGGTTACACAGGCAAGTACACTTCGGGTTTAGAAAAGCACAAGACTCCAATGGTGGTACCATCATAAGATTTTACTGCTGCAGGTGTAATGTTACTTGTTGTAGTATATATCTGGATGCAGAGACAGAAAGAAGCAGCAAAATACCAGCCGGGCGGCACACTAGGCTAAGCAGAGATTTCTAACTTACGTGTTACCTAAGAAATGCAGAAAGTCCAAAAGCACGATGTGTAAAGCGTGATGGTGCTCAAACCTGTCCTGGCCGCCCGCTCTGTCAGGGGGCACAGGAGCTAAATTATTGGCCACGCCGGCAAATTATTTCTAAGCAGCCCGGGACGGCCGACTCGAGTCCACTGGGCGAGGGAGAGTGCACTGCTGCATCATGCAGTTAGGAGACAGTGGTGAGAGGGCCAGTCGTCACCAGTGGAGAGTCACGCTGCTATGGGGAAGAAGAAGAACTACAGAATGAACACAGTAAGTATAACCACCAGCCACTGTCAGTCACAGTATACCAGTCACAATCAAATTGATTTAATTTTAGGAAAGCGCGTGATATTCTTTCTTTGGAAGTTTCCGGCTGCCTATTGAGGAACGTCAAAGCCGTAAGCCATACACAGGGTATGGTAATACCCCCGACTTGCTATCGCCGCTGTAAACTTTAGAACAGGAGTTGGTGAATTACCTGGTGTGTATTCTAGCACCCAATCTTAACGTTTAGCCGAATACATCCACCTTTGACAGAATTACTGAATAGCGTGATCCACAGTAAGAACTGAGCTACAACTATGAACTAAGTGGTGGGCAAATTAAACATTGTTTTTCTTATTGTAGTGCTGGCTGCAGGCACAGAGAGAGTGTGGGATTCGTGTCATATAGTCCACTTGGGGCCTCAGTGGCAATGTACTGTGTGCGTGCTTACCGGACTTCACAGTGTTGTCAGCGTCGGTGACTGAGACTATGCAGGATGTTTTCATTTTACTAACCTCACATAGAAGGCATTGCTGCTGCTTGGGCTGGCGGCTGGGCCCCCATAAAACAGCATGCATGGGGCCCCGTAAGAAGCAAAAACTGCTGTGAGCCAGAGCGAGAAACCATGAGGAGAACTGCCTGTGGCTCTCCATGCGCTCTGACACATCTTTAAATTGTAGCTATAGACTTTTTCCTTCCTCCCGGCTGAAGCACCAAAACACGTCGCAGCTCAAGACTGAAAACAAAGCTGCTCTCAGGCACTGGTGGAAAGCAGCAGTCAGGTAACTCACCTTAGGGTTGATACCTTTTCCAGAGAAAAATTGATCATTAGTTGTTATTCAAAGAGTCTGCAAAGGCCTGGACCATATACTAAATAGGGCTGAATACAAAATTGAATTTATTCATTGTAACGTGCCATTTCTGTATATGTTTACTTTAAGTGTTAGTCACTCATAGATCACCTCCAGAACACTTTTAAAACTGCTTTCTATTTATATTTGTTTTTTGTAGTATGTACAGATAAAATGTAAAAATTCCAGCAGAGAGGCCGTGTCCGGCAGGTAACGGGAGGACATCCACCTGGTGATCCATTGCAGCTGGGAGGCCAGGTAGTAGTGCTCGAAATTGGGTACCGCTAGGCCACGCAGCTCAGTAGGCAGATAAAGCTTCCCCATGGATACCCTATGGCGTGAAGTCCCCCATATGAAATCCCGCACTACTCTTTCCCACTGCTTGAAGAAGGGGGGGGAGATGATGAGGGGTAGAGTGGCAAAGTAATATAGGAGGCGGGGAAGAACCACCATCTTAACCAGGGCGATTCTACCAGAGATCGCCAATGGGAGAGTTTTCCAGAAACCCATCTGAGACCGAATCGCCGTGACAGCTCGGACAACGTTTCTGTCAAAGAGGTCAGCTTTGGCGCGATAAACCCGGACTCCTAAGTAACGAAAAGGGTCGGTGCACTAGGCCACTGGCGTCCTCCCAAGTGTGTAGCCTGGATCCGGAGTATCCCCTAGGAACGGGGAGAGTATGGACTTTGTCGGGTTGACTTGCAGCCCGGAGGCTCGTGCAAAGAGGCTAAGGGCTCGGTGAAGGGAAGGGGGCATATCATGAAGGTCCCTGGCGTATATTAACAGGTCATCTGCGTAGAGTGAAATGGTGTGTATGCCATCGCCTAGTTCAATCCCCATATCAACGTGCGTGCGGATATGAGCCGCCAGCGGCTCCAAAGCTATCGCAAATAGCAGCGGGGACAACGGGCATCCCTGCCGGGTCCCACGCCGTACTCGAATCGGATCTGAAATATATGGGCCCATCGGAACCTGAACCGATGGATTACAATATAACAGTTGTACTAGACCGAGGAAGTAGGGGCCAACTCCAAAACGAGCCAGGGCAGCAAATAGGAAATTCCAGGCCAGCGAGTCGAAGGCCTTCTCAAGGTCTAATACCATGCAACCGGAGCGCGGCCAGACGGTTGGGGCACATTCCGCCACCCGAAAGTAGCGGCGTAGGTTCAGGGCCGTATTACGCTGTGGAACAAAGCCATTCTGGTCAGAGTGGACCAGATCAGGGACTAGCGGAGCTAGCCGGTTGGCCAAGACCTTTGCCAGGATTTTATAGTCCAAATTCAATATAGCAATCGGCCGGTAGGAGCCAGGAGATGTGGGGTCCTTACCAGGTTTCAACAGAGACACCACAGTAGCAGTACGCATGGTTGGGGGCAGAGTCCCTTCCGAGATTGCCTCCAGAAACACAGAGTGTAGCTGCGGTACCAAATGTTCCGCATAAGTTTTGAAAAATTCTGTCGGGAGACCGTCTGGCCCTGGAGTTTTACCCGAGGACAAGGCACGTAATGCGTCTCGTATTTCGTCCTCTGCTATAGGAGAGTCCAGCTCCAGGGACTGGTCTAACGTCAGAGTAGGTAACTCCACTGTGTCCAGAAAGGATCCCACGTCATGGGCATTACCTGTTAGGAGGGTGTCATCCACGCGAGTGTAGTGATCAGTCATCAGTGCGTGAATGTGTCCCTGGGTGTTGTGCTCTCGAACAAGGTCGTCAAGTAAGAAATGTATGGGGCGCTGGGGATGTTCCTGTCTAATCAAGTAGGCCAGTAGTCTCCCAGCTTTGTCCGCGGTCGAGTGGGAGCGGATCGAGTGCGCCAAATAGTTATGGCAGCGCAGGCGGTCCAGAAGCGTCTCCCGTTCGGTATGGGCAGCATCGAGGCGCTGTTGCCGTGCCGGGTTGGTGACAACCTGCAACTCGAGTTGGAGTAACCGTCCCTTAATGCGGGTCAGTGAGGTGTCTAACTGTCTGCAAATACTCCAAGTCTGTCCCAGACAATGACCCTTAACCACCACCTTAAAGGCCTCCCATTCAGTGAGGACCGAGTCCGTGGAACCGGTATTAAGTGCAAAATAGTTAGCTATTGCTGTCTCCAGCGAGCCGCGGAAGAGGGGGTCCTTCAAAGCTGCAGTCTGCAGGCGCCAGGTCGGAACCGGAGGAGGTGGCGCCTCCCAGGCCAGGTGCATCAACAAGGGGTTATGATCGGAGTGTGTCCGACCCAGATAATCCGTCGCTTGTATCAAAGGGAGAAGGGCTGCGGATGCGAGTATACGGTCAAGGCGCACGTGTAGCTTATGAACTGGGGAATAGAAGGAGTATACTCTGGAGTAAGGGTGACGTTCCCGCCAAACATCCGAAAGAGCCCAGTGACCTAGCCATGTGTTTAAAAGGCGAGCATTGGAGGAGGCTGTAGTACTAGTGAGGGGGGGGAGGAGCGGTCAAGGGAGACATCGAGTACTGCATTAAAATCCCCGCCCAGGAGCCACGGGATGTCCCTCCATCGGAGCAATTTCTCTGAGAGATCACTTAGGAAAGTGCCCTGGGCAACATTGGGGGCGTATAAGGAACCCAGTAAAATTGGTTGGCCGTTCAGTCTGCCACCTATCAGGACATACCGCCCCATTGGATCTGTCAGGACTTCCTTTTCTTCCCACGGGACCCCTGCCTTAACCCATATCATCACCCCTCTAGCCATGGACGAGTAATTGGTGCTGTATATCTGGCCACGTCAACGTCGGCGTAAGCGGGTAGCTTCCATGACTGTCAGGTACGTCTCCTGTAAACACTCGTCTTATGACGCTGCAAATAGGCATAAATGGCATATCGCTTAGAAGGTGTCTGGATGCCCTTGACATTCCAGGTTAGGACGTTAAGGTCAGTCATCGAGGCAACCAAGGTCAGTGTGTCCAGCCCGGATACTACGGGACCCCCCGTATGAAGGACTCCCTTGGATGGGGAGGACGGGAAGGCGGCAGGTCTGTAGGGGTGGCGACTCATACAGGGTAAGAAAATTAAGAAGGTGGGGCAGTAGGAAACTTTGCAACAGGAAGAGAGCGGAACCCCAACGTGAGGAACTGCCCAAACAATCATGCCAAGTCATGGTTACGGAACTACCATCGTTGTATGACTTTGGGGGGAAATTTGACCAGCAAGTGAGAGGAGTCAGTGTAGGAACCGTCCCCTTCAATTACCCCAATAGAGCAGGAGATAGAGCATCACAGAAATAAAAGAAGAAACATGCCCTGAAGTACTATGATGTTCTAACATGTATATAAGTCACAAGACAACCAATGTCGGGACCTCGGGGGTAAAAGTGACCTGTAGGAGGGAGTAAACAATGTATAGTCTGTCCCCTTCAATTACCCCGAGAGAGCATGAGAGAAAGGCATCATACAAAATGCTAGTAAGGAACAAACATGGCTTAAATGAGCGAGGTAGTCCGATATGAATGCAAAACTAACATCAGATAATGCCATCTGCAGTTTGTGGGGTGACACCCCGAAGTGGGGGAAAATCCACATCTAAGGACCATTCCGGTGTGGATTCGGGGGCTCCGGATCTGAGCGGAGAGGCAGCAGAGTCGACAGGGGATGGAGTTCTGGAGGGCTGTCGTCGCCCGCAGGGCTCCTTGACGCTCCAATCTGATTTGGTCGGGACTGGGGATGGCCACCGCATGACCCACGCTCTTGGCTTTTCCCCCCCTACGTCGACCTCCGCGGGGACGTTCACGAGGCCGGGACTCATCGGATGATTTGGGTGCCGTCTAGATTACTACTGCAAAAATCAACCTGCCTATATATGCAATAAACTGTGCCCAGTCATGGTCACTAAATATATAACATCACTGGGCTAACAAAGCAAAAATAGATACTCATCACATCAACGAAACAATTTTACAAAATTTCTTAATATTTATTTTCATTTTCATAATAGACATTCATTAAATAGATCAAGAAGCACATACATATAGAATTGATAACATAAGTATGAAAAACATCAGATATATCAATAAAAATATACATCAGGTCCCACAAACACACATTCAAAACATGCATTCATCCAACACTTCAACGATACATACACATTCAGTCACACAAATCAATCAAATACATTCTACCCATAAGAGGGCTAAAAAATAGAAGATTAATACAGGTTCCTAGATAACAAATCAATGTACAAATGAAGAACTTTCGTGTGTGTTCTTATATGAGGGCAATAATTGAATCCAAACACACGAGATAATTCAGCGCCAACGCGCGTTTCGGTGCTTCACCCAATGTGGGCTACACCTTCATCAGGGCGACAACAGTACATCGTGTGGGACACAGAAGAAGAAACCTGATAGAGGGGAGGGAAAGAAACAACAAATGGAAAAATGGAAGGATACAGGGCAATTAACACAACAATTCATTACATATAAATACATAATTCCTGATAGATCACGAATCAGAAGGAATATTAAATATTTCACAAAATAATATTTACAAACTGATAAAAATTGTTAGCCACTGGACAACCCAAAGGTAAATTAGATAAAGTTCAGAATAAAGACGCATTAAATGAACAGGACGAGCGTGCACCTTTGTGAAATTATTAATATTCCTTCTGATTCGTGATCTATCAGGAATTATGTATTTATATGTAATGAATTGTTGTGTCCCACACGATGTACTGTTGTCGCCCTGATGAAGGTGTAGCCCACATTGGGTGAAGCACCGAAACGCGCGTTGGCGCTGAATTATCAAATGCTACTAGTGGGTCTGTAGCACTGATTGTGCCACCCAGACAAGTAGCACTGTAAACATGTCTCAGGCCTGCCACTGCAGTGTCTCCATGGGCATTTTTTTAACTGCCATGTCAACCTGACAAGTTCACCTACTTGCCCCTTTTATTACATGTAAGGCATCTCTAGGGTATGCCCGAGGTAGCCCCATGGGCAGGGCACAGTGTATGTGAAAGGTAGGACATGTACTGGTGTGTTTTCCATGTCCTTATGGAAATACTGCTAAATTCGTTTCTCACTGCTGCAAGGATGATCTCCCCCATAGGTTATCATTGGAGCTGCCTTGTAACATCTTACAAGTGTTACTTTCAATTGGGAAGGGATAGAGAGTTGGAGTTTGGGTTCCCTGAACTCAAAACACATCTTTCTGGGAAGGTGATTTTTAAATTGTGTGTTTGAAAATGCCACTTTTAGAAAGTGGGCATTTTCTTACTTTACCATCCTGTGCCTCTGCCTGTCTGTGGAATCCACGTTTGGTTTAGACTGACAGTTGGGCTGTTTGTACATTCACTCTAGACAGTCACAAAAAGGGAGCTGAGGTGTGCCCTGCATATCCTGATTGCCCATCACCAGGTGGATGGGCCTTTCTGAGTTAGAGTGGTGGGAGGAGTTGTCACTGACACCTGAATAGGGCTATGCCTGTCCTCTCACATTGCTGTCTCCACCCCCCTGTAGTGTGTCTGGAGCCAGGGCAAGGCAGGATCTGTACACGACCAAGACTATCCTTTGAAGTATCCCTACTTCAAAGGCAAAATGGGGTATCAGTATAGGACCTGTAACCCCATATTTCTATAACACTTCTGGATCAAGAGGAGATTCTGCCAAGAAGAAGAGCTGGAGAAGCGGTTGGAGGAGAACTGCCACTCTGCTTGTTGCTGTATTGTGCTGGCCTGCTGCTTGCTGCTTCTGTCTTGGGAAGAGGAAGGACTGTACTGTACTTTCTTATCCTGCTTATCAAGGTTCTCCAAGGGCTTATGTGTTATTGCCTCCTGTTAGAGGTCTCAGGGCCATCAAAGACTGCATCTGCATCTCCGTCTCCTTTAACTCCTCTACTGGGAGTTTTGGCCTGCCAAGTGGTGCCAACTCCAGTTCTGGGCCCCTGGAGGTGGTTTTGCTGCTTCAAGAGCTGAAATCGTCCTTCAGGGCTGTTTTTCCCGCCACAAGCTTCACGTGTGGTTGAAAAACCAACTCATCGCTGCGGTGCAGCTAAAAAATCTACGCAGCGTCTGTTCGCGGCTGGAAGAACCGCTGCAGCCCGAGTCCAGAGCACATTGTCTCCGCGGTCCAAGACACTCACTCCGACTCCGATGCAGAGCCTGCTGTGCGGTTGAAGGAATTGATGCATTACCTGCTTGCAGCTGGAAGTATCAACACAGTGCCTGTTTCGCCGCCGCCACGTCGACCCCAGCGCGTCCGGATTTTCAACACATCACACCTGTGCGCCAAGTTTCCAGCATCTTGCCCCGCAGTAAGGAGCCGCTTTCGGAATTCGATGCATCACTTCTCCTTCCAGTGAGGAATTGATGCAACACTTCTGCGTGCAGCAGAACTGACACCTCCATTCCCCTGAGACTCAAGAATCGATGCATCAAAGGTACTTTGTGCTAAAATCGACGCATCCATAGAGTTCTATGGAGAAACCTGCTTAAACCTTTAAAAAGTGATATCTTTGCTTATGTAAGTTGGATTTTTGTGGTTTTGGTATTGTTTTGTTTAGATAAAGAATAGTTATTTTTCTAAACTGGTGTGGTGTCCATTTGTAGTGTTTTCACTGTGTTACTGTGTGTTTTATGTACAAATGCTTTACACATTGCCTCTGAGATAAGCCTGAATGCTCGTGCCTAGCTACCAAGAGGGTGAGCCGGGTTATCTTGGGTGTGTAACTCCCTTGCCCTGACTAGAAGGAAGGGTCCCTACTTGGACAGGGTGCATACCACTGCAAACTAGAGACCCCCATTTCTAACAGAAATGTTAAATCCGACTTTACCAGTCAAGAGGATTTATCATTATAATTCCAAAGATATGATACATGATGCAGCTACTCCTTTCTAATCAGGAATTACAGCTTAAAAGTATTTTAAGGAATTCTCAGTGTTAGCCTTTGAGAGGAGTAGGCCTCACAGCAGTGAAAAACTAATTTAGCCATTTGTCACAACCAGGGCATGTAAAACATAAAAGTACATGACCTACCTTTTAGTTACACAGCACCCTGCCCTTAGGGCTTCCTAGGACTTACCTTAGGGGAGACTTATGTGTGATATAAAAGGGGAGTTTAAGCTTGGCAAGTAGTTTTAAATGCCAAGTCGAAGTGGCAGTAAACTGCGCACACAGTCTCTGCAGTGGCAGGCCTCAGACATGGTTAGGGGGCTACTTAGGTGGGTGGCACAAGCAGTGCTACAGGCCCACTAGTAGCATTTAATTTACAGACCATGGGCACAAGTAGCGCACTTTACTAGGGACTTATAAGTAAATTAAATATGCCAATTGGGTATCAACCAATGTTACTATCACACAAGGAACCCATGAGTCCGGGACAAGAGCCTGATCAGGATGTGGACTACACTCACCATACTACAAAGAAAGGGGGGATATCCCTTTTTAAAGGACGGTTCCCCTCACACACCTAAAGGTGTCATGCTTCATCATAGGGGTGCCTCCTCGCGTCAAGAACCTAGTCTTGGCGCGGGCTACAACCCCCTCTCTACGAGGGAGTAGCTCAGGGATGTTTTCAATTTGAGCACATGGGTTGTCCTAAAAACCCTATGTGAGCGTGGTGTGTGATAAATGATGTGCAGTGCTGAAGTGAATGTGAATTAAAACTGCCTACGGAGCTAGCTATCAGAAAGCTTTATTCAGCTGCCCTGTGACAGGATTAAAAGCAATAAGCTGAATAATGAGACTGTCGAGATTCAAGACAGCTTCATTATGACAAGATCAACTTGTTTCGGCCTTCACGATCTATCAAAGTATCATGGCCTTCATCAGGATCTAAAAGCAGCTACTGCAAAAAGTGAATTGTGCAAACAAAGACAATTTTATCATAAAACAACGGTGTTGTTATACTGAACCCGTAGTCCTGGCGTTCAGTTGAAGCACGGGAGAAACCTATTTAGGTTAAAGAGCTCACCACTTCTGTCCGGGGCTATTTTGCCACAGGTACATACGCCAACCAACCGCTCAAACGGAGCGTGATGTACAAATGCGTATGTCCATCCGGCAGGATATCAACCAATGTTACCATGTTTTAGGGAGAGGGCACATGCACTTTAGCACTGGTTAGCAGTGGTAAAGTGCGGAGTCCTAAAGCCAGCAAAAACGAGCACGGAAAAATGGAGGGAGGTAGGCAAAAAGTTGGGGGAAGACCACCCTGAGGCTGTCAGGTCTAACAGGGAGGATACATTATTTTGGTGGGAGGATGGCTAATGGGACTGGCCAAAATGTCTTTGTAGGATAAAGGCTTTCCGCAGCGTTTTGAAGATCAGCAATGAGGTGTTGGTGCATAGTTCGTGAGGTAAGGAGTTCCATATTCTAGTCGCACTACCCGAGAAAGATTGCGCCATGAGTCATTCCGTTATGTAATGGTCAGAGGCTCTAAATACATAACTTCAGCATTTCGTGCTGGTCTGAAGTCACCAGAAAGCTTCAATTTGTTCGGTGGGTAATGAGGAGTGGATGTATGCAAGGATACAAGCAGTCTTATCAATCACCCTGGCTTCTATGGGGAGCCAGTGAAGAGTGACATGCATTGGTGGAATATGGTTTGTTTTTTTGCCCCATAGACCAAGTGGGGCACTGAATGTAGAACTGATTTCAGAGGGATGAGGTGGGTCAAGTCAGGCACGAAGAGGCGATGGCGCTGAGAGTGCGCTGGCAGTGTAACTGGAGGCAAGTACTTAGATTGTGATCTGACTCATCCACTCATTGGCCACTGTAACCTTTTACAGGGGGAGGAAGAAATGCAAATATGCGGCTCTCAGGACACAACAGACCTCAAAGGCCTTGCACAAAGCCTAACGATCTTACTTTGCGTATACACAGGGAAGCCAAAATCGATTCCCTCCTGCCCCCTATCAGGTATGATCACAGTGTACATACAACTTTCACTCCTGACTCCCACAGATAGAAGTGAAAGACTCCAGTTAAGGGAGACTGGCAGAACCTTGACAGATGGATGGAGAGCTGAACTATGGCTGCAGAGAATTACACCTTTTTATCTGGAGAATCGAGACTGTAGGGACCCCTCCTATCAGGGGCAGGAAAGGGCTGTTAAGTTATATTTTGGAAGGAGGTTTCTAAGCTGGTGATAATATTTATTGATGTGAGGGAGCAAAGAGGACCTGGACTGAGGGTCAAGTTGCTTTTCTGAGAGATTGGTGGAGGTACAGGGCAAAAATCAATGCAGGCAATAGAAATTGTCCGAGGGGCAGTAGTACGCAGCATGGGGGTCTCAAATGAGAAGTGGGTGGTGGGTCGCCGAACTTTTAAAATATTTCAACATAGAGTATCCTCAGGTTAGCCTTTTCTTTCTGGTGGCATCATGATTACCCTTGGATGAAGGAAAAGACTTGTCTCGTAAAACTCGAATCTGCAATACCATGGGACATTGAAGCGGACTGATGGATGTGGTAGGGACCAATTATCCCAAAAATGCTATTTAAATAAATGCCTGTCAAAATATATTAGGAAAGCTGGCCGATGGGATGTTTGCAAAGGGACAATATTTCGATACAATACTGCGATAAAATAAATTGACAGACATTGCCTGTTTGGTTTAGCAGTTACTTTTTGCTACAAATGTCATACTGTATCATGCAAATTGTGAAAAATAAATTAGGAGTCATTGTCTGACCTGTTTTTGGGAATGGGCACTATAGCTATAGCAACAGAAATGACATTAAAAATTACATTTGCGGAGCACTCTTTTGAGCCAAGGTCAGGGAAGAGCCCCACACTGTGCTCTTCGGCTGTCAACAGCTAAAATATATTCAGATAAATTCACACTCAACCCAAGGGCTCCTGCTCTGTTGTAGAGCAGGTCTGATGTAGTGAAATATGATCTGCACACTGTTTAAAGATAACCGGTGACCTATCCAGCTACTTAATGTCACCCAAGTTTCAGAACAGGGAAACGTCTAACAAAATATAAATGTTCTAAAATGTGCCAATGAGCTGTTACTTGTAATTAGAGCATACCTAAAATAAATAACCAAAATGTGTTCCTTTTGCACAGAGCCAGTTAATCTGACACCAGAAAACGATGTTTATATTACTTACCTAAACTCTGAAAAGTAATCAGCATATTCATAAATCATGCATCAGTCTAAAATTATGCCGAGTGAAGAAAGGAGCACAAACAAATGCTTGCAGTGCAAAAATACCCAGAGAAGTCAATATCATGATGCTACTTAATACGTCAAACCCTACCCTAAAATCGTGCTCATATTTTCCCCAAAATATTTGGGAACTATTTCACATTTTCTGCGAGTGAGATATTTAAAGTAAATGTATAAGCTACTGGTGACCTATTGTTTTCCTTTACGCGCGGGACATAATACAGTGGATAATGAAAGGGCCGGGCCCGTAAGTTCTGGACCTATTCTAGAATCACAATCCGATGGTTCTCTTTAGCAGCATGTAAGCGTAGAGGGGAGAAAGTCGTAATTATTGCCAATCAATTCAACAAGAATATCTCTGGACACACAGTAACCACAGACACGTAAGGTTAGTTAATTTATTACAAAGCCGAAAATAACTGGACATAAGGACACCTCAAGACGAGCGTGTAGAAATACATCGGGATCAGCATAAAGCCAAATCTCCGCATCCACATTGAATGGTGCAGCATAAACAAAACAATTAATTCAAGAAGTAGAATTCAGAGAATCAAAAAGCATGAGTCCAAGTTTCCCTGCATCGAGGGTTGATGAATATAAAGCATTAATCTGTCCCTACACTAACACTAAGATGACATCCCTACCTAAGCATCTTCAGAGACGAGAAATAAAAAGGTTTCAGCATGTGGAGTCTTCCTAAGAAGCCTTTCCACCATCGATGGGTCAGATAGCATAAAGCTATTGAGACAGCTCATTCTAAGATGCTCTCTCTCCGAAGGCAGAAGGAGAAGTGGGCCCTTTCCCTACTCTTAACAACACAATATTGAAGAGAACTTTCCCAAGATCCTGTGCAGGTCACGCCATCCGCTCTGACTACCGTCCCAAAGGTACTTTTCTGAGGGACAACAGTGTTCTTCTTCTCTCCACATTTGTCCTTGGTTCCCAAGCCTTCTCTTGTACAAAGGATAACTGCATTCCCTTATGCATTCAGACCAAACGATGTAACTTTTTCTCTCCTTGCCTGACTAATAAAACAAAGATATTATTCTACCTAACAAGAGCGCTTCTTTCACCTGCAACACAAAACGTGAGAAAGAACAAATTCCGCAACACACATAAAATTCAAACTGTTATTCTAAAGCAAGAGCCTCCAGGGAAAATGCGTGCAAGCCTACAAGATTCGGCTAACATAAGAAAATGGCATGTGAGCTTTATGAAATTGCATAGGAAAATAAGGCACATTCAATGAATACATTTACCTACATGTAAAATGACACAATTAATAAACACTTTTAATTCAGGAATAATTGTCAGTTTCACAACACGAGCTCTTCACGTTTCTGTTTTCTGCTAGTTATATTCACCTTCTACGGTAATTCTCCATGTTACTTTTAAATGGCTTAAACACATAACGTTTCATGTTACTACATTTCGAAATTCTAACACTTCACGTTAATACGACAAGGATTATATGTGGGTGCTCTCTACACTTGAGATTATAATGCACCCCTACAAATAAAATTGCGGTTTCCGCTACATCAATATCATTAGTACACATACTTATTTTTCTCTTGCAAAAGTCTCCCATCACCAACAAATATCCCCACTGATTTATCCCTTTATTGGCTTGGCTGGACTAGATGTTCTCTTTTTCGTTTGGTAGGTATGTTTTGCCTTAGCATTTACCATTTTTTGGTGTGGGCTAGATAGCTTTAGCTGTCTACCGGAACTTTTTGTAAATAGTATATACAAATAATATTGTCTGGGAGAGCCCCCATCAGTTATTGCTGGTGTAGTTCATATATTGGATCAGCCCACAGTACAGCCTATACAAAGTGTGTCAATGGGTCAGCCTCCTTCAGCCACTGCTTTGTAGTCTCCTGAAGGAAGTCTCAACTTGAGCAGAACATTTGCTGTGGCGAGAGCCACCTGGAGTTGGACTGAGCTCCCATGTCCATCTCTAGTTGCTCAATAAGCACCCACCTGCCGGCCCCTGCTTCTCAAGGAGAGGTCAGTCAACTTTCCAGGCCCAGACGTTTAATAAGGGAAGCAGCAGCTGTCTTGGATGAGAGTTGAGCCAGCAGGGTTCCTGCTGGATTTCCTGTTACTCAAGGCCATTTACTTTCATGTTTGCTTTGTGTGTTTCTTTCTGTTGCCATCTGTTTTATCTATTTTGCTTTTAAGTCCATTGGTGTCCCTTATTTAAGCTGTGCTGCTGCGTCACCAAGCCTTTCTTGGTCTCTAGACCATACTTCTTCCAAACTGTGGGCAGACTGTACCACCGCCTCCTCCTCTAGCAAGTGAGTGCACAGGACCCTCAGCCGTACACAGAGCAGCAGAATAACGAAAATCATAATGGTTCATTGACATCCTGGTAATTGCATTACCCCAAATACTGCTTTTTCCGGGATTAATTATTCAATGAGAGGCGCTGAGTTTCCTGGACACACCTTCAAAATTAACATAGTATACAAGGCCCTCCCAAGATCCTGTTTTCGTTGACTCAAGCTCTGTCCTTCTCAGTTGGCCTGGTCTGAACAGGGTGGAAGGGAGGGGTTAATTAATCTGGGCAAAAGCAGCATTTGAAGTAATGCAATTACTGGTAAGTAATTGAAATATTACCTCTGCATGCAGTTTTTGCCCTGATTAAATACTTAGGGCCTCATTACGATGTCGGTGGGACCGACACCCATGGCACGTCGGTGTCGGTCCCACCGGAATCTGAAACAGCGGTCAGACCGCCGCATTACGATGCGGTCGGTCCGACTGCATTGGTGAGGGACTGACAGCTGCGGTTCATGCGATTGGAATGTAATCCCTAGAATGAGGGTGGTGCCTGCTCAGGCACTGCCGTAGGGATTGCAATGGCCCTTTTCGATGGCCTTTCAATGGCGGTCCGACCGCCATTGAAAGGCTGTCATAAATGGACTTTGGAGGCCCCTAGCAGGGCCCCCGTCCCTACACGGCCTCCACTATGAGGCCAGGGGGGCACCAGAGGTGCCCCCACAAACATCCAAACATCCATGCCCCATGTGGCAGGCACGGTGAGGGATGTTTAAAAACATACCTTTTGGCATTGGGGTTTGTGCTTCGGCCCTTTTCCGGGCTGCAGCATAAGCCTCAATGCAAAGAGGCATGTTTCCGACCACCTCCACAGCGGTCAGATCCTAATTTGGCGGTCGAGACTGACGCCTACCTGTCAGGCGGTCCCTTTACCGCAATGCTGCCGGTCGGACGCTCGTCCGACCGGCATCATAATTAGGCCCTCAATGAAACTTAGCAAACAATGAAATCACCAGGAGAACAGAGCTTCGCTGTCGATCAAGAAAATCTTTATTCAATAATTGTTTGTCATGTATTACTTCTTAGACGAAAGAACACTAGAACCAAATGAATCTTGAATTTCTCCTTCCTGAAGCAACCTATAGTGCTTGACAAATGTAGATGGGGATGCCAGCGACGCACCCTGAGCTTCAGCCAAAGAAGCCAACATGCCTCTGGTCGACCTGCCTTGAATCCCCACCAGTGACCAGGTTCATGCTTCCTTGTAGGCTAAAGTTATGACCAACTTTACCCATCTACTAATTTTATGAGTAGATCGTTTTAAACTTGCCCTGACAGATCCAAAATTAACAAATGAACTGTTGGATCCACTAGCTCTCACTTTTAGATAAATTGGAACCCTCGCCTAACATCCAAACAACGTAGCTCCTTTTCTTCTGGGGTCTGAGGGTCCGGATGATAAACTGGGAGGATATTCTCCTACTCTAGGTGGAATGAAGATTTAATCTTGGTCACAAAAGAAGGTCCTAAACTAAGAACAATCCTGTCCTCAAATATTCATTGTAAAGGGAACCTAAAGGACAAGGATCTTGGTTCCCCTAATCTTCTCGCTGACGTTATAGCCATAAGAAAAAGGTCTTAACATGTCGAAGACTTAGCTCTACAGATTCTAGAGGCTGATAAGGTTGAGTTTCTAGTGTGCGGATAACCAGCAATAAATCCCAGGTAGGGAATCTTAACCTCGGTCTGATAATCTCAAAACCTTTAAACAACCGCTTCACAAACTCTCCATCCTCCTCCAAGACTCCCCAAGCACCCCCAAATGCTTTAACTGCTGCCCACGTACCCCTAAGGGAGGACACTGTAAGTCCTAGAAAAAAACATACAGCAAAAACTCCAAACTGTGTACAAGCTGTGTAGACTGAGGGATTAACTGCCTAGCTGAGCACCACTTAGTATAGTGATAGAGTGCAAATTGCTCTGGCGGTTGTAGGGGTGCATTATAATCATGGGTAGTCCGCACCTGCATATAATCTTTCATCGTGTTAACATTTGTGCCATGAGATCGTGTATTGTAATAACTTGGAAGGTGAAGTGATAGGCATATTTTCGTATAACGTGGAGTGATCAATATTACAATTGCGTATGCTTAGATGGAAACCTTAATGTGAAGAACTGTACATGTGACTAACGAACATTATGATTCGTATGCTTATGTAAAGCATTGATTTAAATGTGCTCAGTAACAATAATTATGTATTTGCGTGTTTCTATGGATTTATGTGTTGTTTCTTAGGTTGGCCGATTTCTGTAGGCCTAATGTGTATTTCTCCCTGATTGCTCTCGAGTTAGATTTGGTAGTAGAATTCATGTGTATGCAGAACTTGTTCTTTCTCACATTTTCCGTTGCAGGTGGAGAAATGCATCTTTGTTAGTTAGAATAATGTCTTTGTTTTAGGAGTTAGGCTTAGGGAGGAGAAAACACATTGAACAGCGATGCTGATAATGTGGGATGGTATTCTTTCTCACTGGAGAGAGCCTGGGAATCAAGGTCATCGGGCCAGGGAGGATCGTCTCCTCATGGAAAGTTGTCTACGAGGAGGTGTCCTGTGTGGATGGGGTGATACCGCAAAGCCTGATGGGCGTTTGCATTCGATTCTTGTATTGGAGTTAGGGACAGAGTCTGGGGACTTCTGCCTTGCCTTGAGAGAAGAGAGCATCTTAGAACAAGCTCTGTATCTTTATACTACTTGACCCATTCAACATGAATGGTCTTCTTAGGAAGCCTTCACGAGCTGACACCTTTCCAGAACTTGCCTTGGGGAATGCTAAATAGGGATGTCACGTTTTGGTAGTGTAGGGACAGACTAATGCTTTTTACTTACGAACCTCCGATGAAGATGACTCTTGATATAGGCACTGTGATACTCTGTGTCCTGATTCTCAAATTGGTTATTCTGTGTCTGCTACATCATCTTAACTTCACCCGTAGGTTTGGCTTTGTATAAGTTCCAGCGTATTTTCTATACCCTCGTCTTGAGGTGTTTGTATGTCCAGCTGTTCTTGGCTTTGTAATAAACTAACTAAACTGATTTAGGAGTCTGTGATTCTTTGGAGTCATGGCCATTGGAATTGTAATGTATAATTGGCTAACTATATTTTTCCTCCCCTCAATACTTCCAAGCAGACAAAAAGAGACACTGCCCAGGGGTTCCAGAGTAAGTTTAGAAACGTGAAACCCGGCCCCTTCAATAGGTAGACCAATGCCTCTTACATGAAACTAAAGTGGCATTCCTCCTAGAGGCCTGCATGGAAAATGCCAACCTCTCTGAAAGCCTCCTAATCAATACCTCCAATCATCAATCTTCTGAGATGGTGAATTTGAAGAACAGGATGGGAGGGAAGGGAAGGATGGATTCGAAGAAGTCATTCCATGTTCGTTCTCAGAGTCACTGCCAGAGATAACCAGGTGGAACATGGTCAAGGTGGAGCAATAAGATTCACCATAGTTTTCTCCCCTTTCAATTTCAGAAGAAGACGGAAAGACATACACAAAACCTGTCAGCTAATTGTTTGATAGGGCATCCCATTCGTAGCAGAATCCATTTTAAGGCTCTTGTGCTGGCCTTTAAAGCGCTACATGGCACAGGGGCCCATTACATTAGGAAACGGGTGACTTTTTATACTCCTGGTAGAAACTTAAGATTGTCACACCAACACCTGATGACTGTGCCCAAATTTGCTCGCTCTCGCAGAGGGGGCCGATCTTTTCAGGTGCAAGTGGCCCGCATTTGGAATGGGATGCCAATAACACTCAGACAAACCACCGACCTGTTTTTCTTTAGGAAACAACTCAAAACTTGGCTGTTCCAACAATAAACTATCGGTAGAGTCTGCCCTGAAAGCTGTTTCTCGCACGTACTGCCTAGCGCCGGGACACTCTGTTGAGTAGCTGCGCGCTCTACAAGTATTAAATAACAATAACAATAACAAACTCTAGGCTCCATCCTTCTGTGCTCTTGAACAGAATATTGCAACCCTTGCATTCTCATGGTTCGCAAACAAGTGCACCACTTAAGAACCCCATATCTGGCATACTTGTAGAAACACCTGATGACTGAGGCAAAACTTGGTCGATGGAGGGATTCCCTGACCCAGCTTGTCCACCACCATATTTACAGTGACTTTGATGTACACTGCTGTTAACAAGGTCACAGTGTTCTGAGCCCAGCTGAATATCTGGTCTGTTATCCAAGCAAGGGAAAGAACTCTTGCCCCCGCTGCTTGTTAAGGTATTGATGGTATTGTTGTCTGTCCTGACAATTACAGTTCTTTTGTAAAAGATATGCATAAAGGCTTCCAGGGCTAAATGCACTGCCTATAACTCTCTCCAATTTAAAGACTTTGTTTGTTGTTTCTCCTGCTTTGGAACTTGAGTCTGATGACAATCACTTTGAGAGCCTCAACCTGTCGCACTGGCATCTGTGGGTATGATGACCGGATCCTCTTTAGAGGCACACTCTTCAAGATTTTCTCAGACATCCATGAAGCTAGCTCCTTTCTCATTGCATTGGCCATAGGAATTGTCATTGCTAGATCTGTAGAATCTGGGGACAAAGGTGGAATGTACCTTATCAGCTTGTTGATGTGCCATCTTGCCCAAAGCACCACAACGATTGTCGTTGCCAGTTCGGCAGGGACTTGTAACCAAGATGCTGCCTTAGCTTTGACCATGTGCATCAGAATCTCTACATGAGCCTGGATTTTCTTAACTTTCATAACTTTTAGGCAGAGTTGTCGGATTCATATCCGTCCTGAACCTCACTCCAAAAAAAGTTTGATCTTTGTCTGGAGCTTTGTGAGATTTGCCAAGATTCATGTGAAACTATGACTTCTCAGCATCTCCAAGGTTCTCAGTGTGTGCTCCTCTGCTGTCTGGAGGAATGGTGACATGATTAGACAGTCATCCAAATATGGCAATATCGTGATCCTCTGTTGGCGAAGCATGGCTATCAATGGAGGCAACGCCTTTGTGAGAAAATGAGGGGACAACTTCAGTCCAAAGGACAGAACTCTGAATTGGTATTGAAATGGACTCACTGCAAACCTGAGAAAAAACTCTGATGTTTGTGGTGAATAAGGATGTGCAGGTAGGCATCTTGTATGTCTATAGTTGTCAGGAAGACACCATTGGAATCACCTGTTGTAACGTTAACATTCTGAAGTGAGTTATTCTCATCCAATTGTTCACATCCCCGAGATCGAGCACTAGTCTGTACTTTCTTGAGGACTTTCTGACAAGGAAAAGAATCAAGTAAGTGAGTGCCTTCTCCTCATTCCTTGGCCGGCACTTGTCTTTTGCACTCTTGGCCAACAAAGCTTGAGTTCCTGACCATAAAGATTCTCTCTTGACAGCATCTGAGGGAATTGATGTTTGAACAATGCCCAAACCTGAAGGAATAGTACCAAATTTTCAGCTAAACACTCTTAAGGATGCTTAATACCCACTGATGCTTTGCGTTCCCTACCCAGATCTTGAAAAATGTTAATAGCTCCTTGATGTTGATAGGAAATAGACTGTCAGGAGTGCCTCTTCGATGTGCCCGACTTGTTCAACTCTTCCTGGCCCTTATATGACTATTTGGGTTGGAATCTTCTTTTTCGGTACTGATAGGATTTAGAATCCCTTCTAGAGCTTTCCCTTGACTCCCTGCTCCAAGATCTGGTACTGGCAGCAGAACTTCAAAAAGGGAGGGTATATTTCTGATCTTTATGGAATTTAGCTATCATCTCATCCAACTGACTTTCAAGGAGCCTTTTGCCCTCAAACAGAATCTTTAGAAATGAATATTTCTCTGAAAAATCTGCTTTCCACGCCCTCATTCACAAATTGCAACAAGCCAGATCTAAAGCACCTGAAGCCCAAGAGGTTGGTTTGATAATATCTGATGATTCACCCACTAAGTATTTAACTTGATGTTCCATCTGCACCAATATATCTGAACAGTCTCGAACCAGAGATTGAAATGCATAAGCCGTATATGCAGCAGCTGTCAGCACCAAATTATTAGCGGCAAAGGGTTTTTTGATTGTGCTGTCCACTTTCCTATCGACTACTTCTGACCAAATGCAGTCAGCAGGGTTAATGGCAGTACTGCCTATTACAGGAGTCAGAACTTAATCAACCTTTATGGTAGGAGGAATGACTTCTTCTCCATCTAATATATTGCAAGATTTCCATAAAAATCTAGGCAATGAAGACTGATCAGTGTCTTTCCAGTGCCTATAGATTAAATACCAGATTTTCTTATGGAGTGGTAGGGCCAAACTGGTAGGCTTAGCGTATTGAGGGAATAAACACTCCTCCTCCTCCGGGCCACTTCAAATTCCAGATTCTTGCAAATATGGTCAAAGATCTGTGCTAACTCCTCCTTAGCAATATGTTTGCCATCCATAGAAGTGCTTAGTCCCTCACCAACAGAGTCAGGATTTGAATCAGGGGATTTCTCACAGAGCTCTTTACATTACCCTTCGACTTCGCAAGTGTTTTCGACACCGCTGCCTCAGTCATCGCCTTAATCTGTGATGTAGTCAAACGTTCCTAGCTTGGGTTTTCGTGACATTTTTGTGCTTAGGCGCTTCAAATTCCCCCTCCTCCTAAGACAGAGATGGAGACCTCTTATGTCTTCTTTTCTGCGTTCTCTTACTCCCCATTACGGTCCACCAAGAGTAACACACAACCATCCCCACTCACGAGTTCTTCTTAAATATTTAAATTAGGCAATGAGGCAGAAAAAAACTATCAGAAAAAATTCTATCAAAGGTTCTTTTCGAGTCCATATGGATTTCCAACCTGACCGCGTATTCAGCTCTGCCATTCCTGAAGGCCTCCTCAGCCTCTCAGGCTTGTAATCCTGCTCCTTGCCGGGAATCACCAAAACCCGGGAGTGGGGAATCTACACCTTCTCTGGTCTCTCATCCCCAACAGAGAGTCAACATTGTCCTTTCTCTGCCAGCTCCGGTAGCAAAGAACACCAAAGTGCACTCCATAAAGCACTGGCTCCGCGGCTTGTCTGCTCCTGAAAAAGTAAATTTTTCCGTTGCTGGAGTAGCTACTCAGCAGCCACCCTATAGGTATATGTCGATGAGACACAACAAAAACAGGATGTTGAGATGGTAGGAGGGCCTTATATACTATGTTTATTTTAAATGTGTGTCTAGGAGGCTCAGCGCCTCTACCATTAAGTAATCTGGGCAAAAGCGACACGTGGAAGTAATGGAGTGCTCCACCTCATCATCGGCCTATGTTGCAGATGCTTACAAGGCTGCGCTTAACACGTTCCGGAAGAGAATGATGATCATTAGGAAGAGGGGAAACATCAAATGCCTGCAAATGCCTGGATTGATCATAACTGAATGGAGTCCAATCCATGATGGTAAGAAGTGCTCAAAGCCTAAGCCGAAGGCTCATATGGTACCGATCCCTACATGGCTGCATGGCCAGGCTGAGAGCCGGCCAAACCGTCATGCGCACTTATGGTGCACATTATTCCACGCCTCCTCCGTCTCCCTGTGACACAGCCCAGCCCCTCCATGCCCTAACCTGGCTCAGGCTCCAAACAGAAAATTAAAATGATAATAGTATAACGTTAGTAACGTTGCGTTATTATCATTTTATTTGTATTTTTACACTCAGTGGGGCATGCTCCTCCGCCTTAGCGGGGGAGCCGTGGCAGCTAACCCCTCACCAATTTGCATGACTTTTTGAGGCTTTCTTAATGCATACCTCAAGCGAGAGTACATGTACTAGAAACCAAAACTCATAGAGCACAACTTTGTCATGAGAAGAAAGAAAAAGAACCTTGCAAAAAGTACAAAAAAATTTAAACTTACAGACGCTAAGTGGGTCTTTTGTGAATCCTCATTTAGCTATGCAAAGCATGACTGTGAGCCTAAGGCAGAGGCAAAAGAGCGGTACAGGCTATACACATCATGGGCAAACAAAATGGGGGGTAAATAAATCAACATGACCTCAGCTGCTAATGTGATTTCAAAGACATTTTGTGCTATTTCTCAATCAAAACATTTAGTGAAATGGGAAAAATAACTGAAGCACTGGCAAGAATCTGAACACTGAGGATGTAAGGACTTACACTTGCAAGGAGGTGTCTGGCATCTCAAATGGCAATTAATATCTTTAGTCAAGAAGGTGTGTAGAGGGAGGGCAGTGGCCTGACGTCAAACATGAATGATGGCAGCGATTCAGTGAAGCTTATTCCAACCTGAATAAACACCCTAACATCCATACAATATTGGTTCCAAAAACTCAACTCGCATGAAGTCCAAGAATAGATCAGACGGAATTTTGACACAAATTGTTTCTAGAACACCAAGGAGGGGAAGCACCGCTCGCTTCCCTCTTCTCATTGCTCCTGGGTTGCGGTGAAGAATGCTGAACGAGGGCTGAACATTGACCTAAGCTGGGAGTGCTGAGTTTCACGCACCAAAGATCTTTGAGGCAGAGACAGCTTGAGTGCCCTGAGAAGCCAGGACAATCAATGGAGGGAGACGCCACCTGACCAGACGCATTGGTGGTGCTTCATGTCAGTGAAACCCTAAGTTAGACCGGTCAACCTTAAGGTAGTCGCCACCAAAACATTTTGCCTGTTTCCCTCCATTTTTGCTGAAATTCTTTTTTGTTGGCCTTCATGACTGCTAACCAGTGCTAAATTGCTTGTACTCACTCCCCTAAACATGGTAGGATTGGCTTATACATGATTGGCATATTTAATTTACATATAAGTCCCTTGTAGAGTGGTTTACCATATACCTATGGCCTGTTAATTGAATGCTACTAGTGGGCCAGCAGCACGTATTGTGCTACCCACCTAAGTAGCCCATTAAAACATGTCCCAGTCCTGCCATTGCAGCCTGAAGGAAGTTTTAAGCTGCCAATTCGACTTAGCAATATAACCCCCTTGCCAAGCCTTAAACTTCCTTTTTATTGCATATAAGTCACCGCTAAGGTAGGCCCTCGGTAGCCCATAGGGTGGGGTGCATTGTAATTAAAAGGTTGGACATGTACTTTTAAGTTTTACTTGTCCTGAGAGTGAAAAACTCCTAAATTCGTTTATTACTACATTGAGGCCTAACTTTCTCATTGGTTAACAGTTGATTGCCTTATTACATTTAATAAGTGCTAACTTTTTATTGGGGACTGTTGGACCTAGCCCTTTTTGCAGGGTTATCCCCCAAACTTTTTGCCTTCCTCCTGTATTTTTTTGCTGATTTCATTTTTGCTGGTTTTAGGACTCTGGGCACTTTACCACTCCTGACCAGTGCTAAAGTGCAAGTGTTCCCTGTGTAAATTGTATTGGTGATTGGTTTATCCATAATTGGCCTATTTGATTTACTAGTAAGTCCCTAGTAAAGTGCACCAGGTGTTCCCAGGTCTGTAAATCAAATGCTAGTAGTGGGCCTGCAACACTGATTGTGCCAACCACATGAGTAGCCCTGCAAACATGTCTTAGACCTGCCACTGCACGAAGAACGGTTGGAAAGGAAAGGTGTTTGCTTCCCGCTAGTAAACCTACAGAGCTATGGAGACAATGTGCGGAATGACACATCAAAGCAACGTAAGTGAGAGACTATCCTGGGCACTGGCATGAAAAAGATGGAATGAAAGTAAGTGAATGATCAGTAAACCAAAGTGCATTTGTTCACTGCCGGGGATTATAGGTCAACGCGGGGGCACTTATTCTGAAGTGGGACGGGCACCAAATAAAGAAACAGCTGCAAAGGACATAAACCTTGTCCAAAAGGGACTCTACTAAAACGCTCAGGTTCCCACAAGCATGGTTTCCCCTTTTACCATAAACTGGAAAATAAGCACTGGGAGAAACTGAGGAGGCATATAGTGGATATCAACTACCCCCAAGGCCACTTCGGAGCTGCCTGTGGCAAGAGGAATAAAGTGATAATGGTCCGTACTAAAGGCCCGGGTCCTGGTCAAGCCAATCAAATAGAGAAGTACACAGTCATGATGGGCCGAGAAGGGGGTGCAATCGGAAACCCTGCACTAACCGAAGAAGAGAAGCAAATGCCGGACCCCCCATTGAAAGATATCATGAAAGCAATCACGGACATACGCGGTACCCTGGAGCCTAAGCTTGACTCGTGATGGAGGAGGTGAACCTGCTCAGGGTAGATTTTCGAAAATTGGTGGACAAAGCGTCCACAGCCGAAGTGAACATTGGGGGCCTGCAATCCAAAACTAAACGCTTGGAGTAACAGGTATCGGTCCTGACAAAACAGCAAACTGAAATCATGACCCGCCTGGAAGACCAAGAAGGCAGGGCCCGTCATAATAATATCCGAGTGGTGGGGGTCCCAGAGGAAATGGAGGGGCAGTCAGCAGATCTCTTCTTGGAAGATTTGATTCTCAACACCCTCAAGCCAAAGCGCTTGTCTACCTTTTTATCTGTAGAGCGGGTGCATTAAGCACTGGGACCACTCCCGTGCCCGGGCCTCCCCGCACGATCATAGCCCGAATACTCAACTTTAGGGAGAGAGATGCCATCCTACAGGCGGCACGCTCACATGGCGACCCACACTATGAAAACGCCACCATTTGCTTTTTCCCGGATTTCACACTCCAGGTGCAGCGCCAAAGACAAACCTTCGATGCGGTGAAAAAAACCCTTAGAGACAGAAACCTGAAGTACATGATGCTGTACCCCACCAAGCTCAAGGTGTTGGCAGATAGGAAATCGCATTTCTTCATGGTGCCGGAAGAGGCACGGGAATGGTTGGAGGGTTGGAAGATGGTCGAGCGAAGGGGTGACCGGGAGCGGACTCCCGCCATGAAAGAACAGTTACAGAGGAAGCGAGATTCGGGCTCCCCATCATGCCTATCCAGCCAAATACAGGACGCAGATAAGTGACACTAGTGGGCTGCAATGAAGACCGATGTGGCTTCTTGTTCTGGGTGTTGGGCGCGCGGGTGGGTGAGGCGGGAGATGAAAGAGGCATTCGGATCTCCACTGTCTGTAACCCATCCTATAATCCGAGACTTTGCCCCAGAGACGCTCCCAGTCCTCAGGCGGCTTCCACTAGGTGCTGTTCACTAGGGAATTGGGGGTATTGGCCTATCCGCTCTAAGTGGCATTCTAATCGATATTGGCGGCGCACTCGCCACCCTTCTTTTGTTGTCATAGTAACACTGTTTGGGCGACAGGCACTATGCATGTTGGGGATAAGGGGGGTTTGTAACTCACCAAGCAGGGATGCAGGGAGAGGGGAACTGAGGGAATTGTTTGTCCTCGTTGTTAAGTTGATTAATGTTACTCATAACAGACATAGCCGATACACAACATATGTACACACTGGGTTCATTGCAGGGCGGAGGCGAGTCACACATGGAATCTGACACAGCTAAGACAGAGGCAAGAACAGCTAGAATACGTGCATGGACATGGAACGTAAATGGGCTGGGGAACAAGATTAAACATACGCTAGTCCTGCAGCACATTAAACACCACTCCCCAGACGTGGTATTAGTACAAGAGACGCACCTGAAGGGAAACCACTATAAAGCCTTAGACCGATTTGGGTACAGGCTAGCGGCTCACTCTGGAAACTCGGCAGGTTCCAGGGGCATAGGTATCTTACTATGAAGCTCCCGTCACCTCCTATTATGAAGGTCTTTATGCTCCAGTTAGCTCTAAATCTGATCGAGATTGTGAGGAAATATTAGCCGACTTCTCGCTCCAGACACTCACCGCAGACGCGAGAGACCCTCTAGAGGCTGAACTCATGGAAGAGGAATTATCGGGCACCCTTGGATCATTAAAGTCAGGGAAAGCGGTAGGCCCAAATGGACTACCGGTTGAACTGTTCAAGGGCTTAACCACCAAAATTGTACAACCAATGCTTAAAATGTTTGAGGAGGCGAGGGAAACTTGCTCTCTGCCCATAGACCAGCGCATAGCCACGATTGTGGTAATACATAAGACAGGCAAGCCTCCAAAAAGCTGTAGTTCATACAGGCCGATCTCCCTCCTGAATGTAGAGGTGAAGGTGCTGGCCAAGGCCCTAGCAAATAGGTTAGTGACTGTCCTCACCACCATCATCCACATTGACCAATCGGGCTTTATGCCGCATAGAAGTACTCGTCACAACCTACGGAGGCTATATGGAGTCTTACACATGACAAATGCCCTCTCACCCCAACAGACAGCCTTGATGGCACTAGATGCCTCAATGGCCTTTGATAGTATAGAATGGCCTTATCTGTTCGCCGTGCTGTCCAGACTAGGCTTCAGTCAAAAATTTTGCAACTGGGTCAAATTGCTCTACCAAGCACCGGTGGCGAGGGTAAGAGTCAACGGGACGGTGTCAAGATGCTTCGCGTTGCATAGGGGAACCAGGCAGGGCTACCCCTTGTCACCTCTTTTATTTGCCCTGGTGCTGGAGCCCTTGGCACACTTGATAAGGATGGATCCGATGATTTGGGGCATCTCAGCACCCGGCGGATGGGAGGAACGCATCTCCCTGTATGCTGACGGCATAATTTTATACCTCCCGAGGCCTTACTTCTCCATAGAGAGGGTCCTTCACATCTTCGAACTCTTCGGAAGCTATTCCGGCTATACCATAAATTGGACCAAATCGGTTGTGTTCCCCTTGTCAGGCCCTCCCCCGAGGCTTCCGGTGAAATGTGTGGCCCCAATAATCAAAGTAGACTTTAAATACTTGGGCATCTTTGTAATGCGCAACCACCAGATATTCCTGCATCAAAACCTCTTCCCCCAATATAACAGACTCCAAACTGACACAGTACACTGGTGTAGCCAGCCACTCTCCTTAATGGGCAGAGCAGCCTTATATAAGATGATGACCCTACCACGTCTTCTGTATGTTTTGCAAAATACTCCTTACCCAATCCCAGAGACCTTTTTCAAACAGGTAGCCCAGGAACTCCGAACTCTGCTGTGGCAGGGGGGTGCGCCCTGAATAAACTGCAGAGAGGGGTCTATGAGGGCGGCCTGGCAGTCCCAGATATTAAACTCTACTACTGGGTCTCACAACTTATAGTAATAAATGACTGGGTCTACACAGATAGAGAGGAACTGGTCTATAGAATGGACAGAGAAGTGATGCCAAATGGGAATTATGAACCTCTCTTATACACTCGTAGACTGCATCAAGACTGGCCATCACATACTGCAATGGTGGCAGAATGCTGGAGAGAGGCAAACAGATACCTGGGCTGGCACGCTCGGCTGACAGGCATGACGGCCCTGTGGTTTGGGGATAAACTGAAGGAAGTGACCACTCTGGAGGGCTTCTTGAGATGGCAGACCATAGGTGTTCAACACCTGGGGAGCGTGTGGAGGGACGGTGCACCCCTCCCTTTCGATGACCTGAGACAAGAATATGACTTGGCACTCTCCCAGAGGTTCCCCTACATGCAACTTATACATGCCCTAAAAGTATACATACAACAAGGTACGTTCCTCCCCGACTCTTCTCCTCTAGAAGGCAAACTATTAGAGGGCCCCATTCCTGACAAAGGGATGTCGACAATATATCGGAAACTAATTAATAATGCACCAGACCCACTAGCCCCCCCTTAGTGGTGCTTAGAGGGACGATCTGGGCAATATTGATGAGGAAGAATGGACAGAGGCATTACAGAGTCCCAGGGACATAGCGATCTGTGCGAGATTCAGGCTGATCCAGCTTAGAGTCCTACACCACTCATACTACCCTGTACATTGCTACATAAATGGGGAAAGATACAGACGCCGCAGTGTGCGAGGGCCTGTCAGTAAGAGGGATCTTTTTTCCATATCTTATAAGAATGCCCAGTGATCAGTTCATTTTGGAGAGGGGTGACGGCAGTGATGTCGAGAGTATTGGGGATAGAGGTGCCAATGGGCGCCAGGTGGCTCCTGTTGATGATCAAGGGAGAGGAGGACTGGCCCCGACATAGCAGACTCTGGCTGGCATTAGCTGAAGGAGTAGCAAAGCGTAACATAGCGCGGCGGTGGGGGGCACCCCTCTTCCCATCAGTGGCCGAGTGGGAGGCCGACCTGGATTGGTGCCAACGAGCAGAGGAAGTAATATACAAAAGCAGGGGATGCATCAAGAAGTGGGAGAAGAAATGGTCTCCCTGGCGGGCATACAGGGACATGTAGGGAGTGCTGAGAGTTCTCCGACACACTACTTCACTCACCGAATCGTGAGAGAGGATAAGCCAGGTACAACACACACCCCATGCAGGCACAGTGACAAAAGAACATTTTTTTAACAACTCCCAAGCGACTGCTATTGTTTGATCCTACCATGATGTAACAGAGTATGTGAACTCAAATTGGTGATGTACATGTAAACACTTTCAGCCTTGTGATGTATAACGAGCATGTTTAATAAAAAAGAATTAAAAAAAAGACCTGCCACTGCAGTGTCTGTGTATGCAGTTTTGAACTGCCATTTCAACCTGGCAAGTGCACTCACTTGCCAGGCCCAAACCTTCCCTTTTACTACATGTAAGTCATCCCTAAGGTAGGCCCAAGGCAGCCCCATGGGCAGGGTGCAGTTTATTTAAAAGGTAGGACGTGCTGTTGTGTTTTACATGTCTTAATAGTGAAATACTGCTAATTTCATTTTTCCACTATTGCAAGGACTATCTCTCCCATAGGGTAACATGGGGATTGCCTTGAAATATCTTTTGAGTGTAATTTCCCATTGGGAGCACATAGAGATTTGGAGTTTGGGGTCTCTGAACTCACAATTTAAAAGTACATCTTTTGGTGAAGTTGGTTTTTAAATTGTGTTTGAAAATGGCACTTTTAGAAAGTGGGCATTTTCTTGCTTAACCATTCTGTGTCTCTGCCTGTCTGTAGAATCCACGTCTGGATTAGGGTGAAAGTTGGGCTCTTGTGCATTCACTCTAGACAGTCACACAGAGGAAGCTGAGGTGTGACTTGCATATCCTGATGGGCCATCACCAGGCTGATGGGCCTTTTTCATGTTTGGTATCTATGAAATTGTAATTAAAAATCCTCTTTAATGGTAAAGTCGGATTTTAAATTACAAATTTGAAAATGCCACTTTTAGAAAGTTGGCATTTTCCTGTCTATAGCCATTTGGTGCCTCCAGCCTCCCCTGAGTCACATGACTGGGTGTAGTTGGCAGTTAGGTCTTTGTGAAGCCTCCCAGATGGTCACACAATAGAGGGATTAGGTGTTCTTGAATTGGCTATCTGATGGCAGGGTGGTCAACGGTGGAGCTTAGCACAGCCCACTTGCAATTTAATAGCTTGTGCTCTGCTACACACAAAGGGCTTGTCACCTCTACATTGCCTCTGCACCCAGCTTCGAGCTAGGGCAGGGGAGTCAGGAGATTCCAAGCACTTCAAAAAGAAATCTCTAGAAACTTTTCCTTACTTCAAAGAAGGCACCAGGTATAAAAATAGGGCCGAACAAATTCGAATGGAGGGAGGTTCCTAGGGAAATGTTTAGAGACCTGCAAAGGATTACATCCCCGATCTATCAATAGAAAACAACAAAAATCCTTAGGTCTGAGTTATCTGAACAAAGAGGACACACACACAAAAAGGACACTTGACTGTGGAATAAATCCCTTTAGGACGAAATCCCTCACCCACCTATGGTGGCATGCTTCATCATTTGGGATTCTCCTCCCAGAGGAAAAGCCTAGTTCCTCTGAGGGCTACAAACCCCTCTCTGCGAGGGAGGAGCTCAGGGATGTTTTAACCTGCTCTAACTGGATCTACTAAATCCTCCAAATGAGACCTATAGTGTGAGTGGGAACGCAGCGCAAAAAAAGAATTAACGTGGGTGAAGTGATAATAAAACTGGCTAGAGAGAACTTAACTTGTAGTTTATTCGGAAGTTCTCGCTGTCAGGATTAAAAAACAGTGCACCTGCGGTATGGATTTAAACCGCATGTGTGAAGTGAGAAGTTATGTTCGACATGTTTCAGCCGTGCGGCCCCTAACTTGGACCAGGCTTTCTTTAGGACCTCTAAGATGCTGCTGCTAGGTGAAATGTGTATCAGAAAAGTATTATTTCAAAAACTTGTTAAACAACAAGACCAGGAATACTTGCGTTTCCTTTTCTACGAAAGGTAACTGTACCTGGTGAGGATAGATACAGAAAACACCAATCGGAGACCTTTAGACAAACAAACAGACATTTAATACATCAGATAACAAGGCAGTTAGGAAGGATCAAAAATTCCTCCACCTGCATATTGCACCACAAGTGTGTCTGCACATAAATAGTGTAATGATTCAAGCTTACCCGTAACGACTGGGTATGTTGCTGACCTCTACCTGGCGACAGCTCAGGGAAGGGGCACCGCTTTATGAAAATACCATATATATAGTGCGCTAGTGTCAAATAAGATCACATAGTGTCGAGATAAGGATTATACCGTCGAAAACATAAGACATGGCTCTGCAAGGACCGATTGTCTTTAAATGTCTAAACACCCTGTAGTGTCAAGCAATGGTATCGCTATATAGCCGTATAATCCTGAGAGACCAAATGGACTGCACATTGGTCCTAAGCGCCGCTTACGCATATCGCATGGATACGTGTGTGCATAATTGAGCCTCACTCTGAAGGGATTGCACTTTCTCTAATTCGGTATCCATGCGATATGCGTAAGCGGTGCTTAGGACCAATGCGCAGTCCGTTTGGTCTTTCAGGATTATTCGGCTATATAGCGATACCATTGCTTGACACTACATTTAAAGACAATCGGTCCTTGCAGAGCCATGTCTTATGTTTTCGACAGTATAGTCCTTATCTCGACACTTCTATGGAGAACATGGCAGCTGAACCTAGAAGGAGGCTGCCCTCTGTTTTAATAAAATATGGATTGTCTGATACGTTAGTGCACCCCATATTACTCATGCAGTGGGCACATGTGGTATCATCTTATACATGCTGTTTTCAACTGAGTCTGGTACTTTTTCGATTAGATTCTTATCATCCAGCAGCTACATGCTTTAGCGTTTATAGTGTGGTTATAAGACTATAAGTTTATGTGATCTTATTTGACACTAGCACACTCTATATATGTTTTTTTCATAGAGCGGTGCCCCTCCCCTGAGCTGTCGCCAGGTAGAGGTCAGCAACATACCGAGTCGTTACGGGTAAGCTTGAATCATTACACTATTTATGTACAGACACACTTGTGGTGCAATATACAGGTGGAGGAATTTTTGATCCTTCCTAATTGCCTTGTTATCTGATGTATTAAATGTCTGTTTGTCTGTCTAAAGGTCTCTGATTGGTGTTTTCTGTATCTATCCTCACCAGGTACAGTTACCTTTCGTAGAAAAGGAACCGCAAGTATTCCTGGTCTTGTTGTTTAACAAGTTTTTTAAATAATTCTTTTCTGTTACACATTTCACCTAGCAGCAGCATCTTAGAGGTCCTGAAGACAGCCTGGTCCAAGTTAGAGGCCGCACGGCTGAAACATGTCGACCATAACTTCTCACTTCACACATGCGGTTTAAATCCATACCGCAGGTGCACTGTTTTTTAAATCCTGACAGCGAGAACTTCCGAATAAACTACAAGTTAAGTTCTCTCTAGCCAGTTTTATTATCACTTCACCCACGTTAATTCTTTTTTTGCGCTGCGTTCCCACTCACACTATAGGTCTCATTTGGCGGATTTAGTAGATCCAGTTAGAGCAGGTAAAAACATCCCTGAGCTCCTCCCTCGCAGAGAGGGGGTTGTAGCCCTCAGAGGAACTAGGCTTTTCCTCTGGGAGGAGAATCCCAAATGATGAAGCAAGCCACCATAGGTGGGTGAGGGATTTCGTCCTAAAGGGATTTATCCCCCAGTCAAGTGTCCTTTTTGTGTGTGTGTCCTCTTTGTTCAGATAACTCAGACCTAAGGATTTTTGTTGTTTTATAAAAGTAGGGCCTTCAGATCCACTCTTCGATTCACTTTCTGGACATGTGGAAGGACTCTCAGAGGACTGCTTGCTGCTGTGGCCTGCTGTGTACTCCACAAGACTACTTTGCTTCACCTGGAAGGACTGCTGTGCTGCTTGGAGCCTGCCTTGAACCCTCAGAAGCCTCCCCTGCTGTTTGAGTCCTGCTTCTTCACCTGGACCCAGGACTACCAGAGCAACTCCAACGGCTAGTTTGCAATCATCCTGTTCAGAGCCACAGGGACATAACAGGCTCCCACCATCTTGAACTCGCACCCAGCCTGAGTGAGTCCTAAACCCCAAAGTGGTGCCCCTCCTGTCTTGGACCCTTGGTGATGACACCAAATGTTTCCAGATAGCCAAAGTCCAAAACTTTCAACTTAAAACATTTTTGGCTAAAACTCCTCTGAAAAATGAGGAAAGACAAGGACCAACCTGTTCGTCTATCCACTCAAGGTGCATCCCCAGTCAGCCTGACTTCGTGGCTGCTAATGCCAACTTCTTCTCTGCAGCAACAAATCACGTTCAGCGGTCCTTCGCAAAAGAGGTATTTAAAAAAGTGACTAAATCCGAACGTAGAAATCTTCACCACAGCTTCATCCAGAGGCACCCGACGATGAAGCTCCCTCTTTGGATACCACCTGCAGCCTTGTCCCAGCTCAACTTGACCTTTTCAGATAATTTTTCTTGAAAATTCTTCTAAGCCCGAAGGTAAACACTGATGGGCCCAATCCACTTCTTGTATCCGCACTCCATCACGGTCGACCATATTTTCGACTTTGACCTGGTCTCACGTGGCTAGATATCAGCAGTTGGCACTTTGATCTTTTAGGTGCTATTTTTTTACAATTTTTTTTTTTAATTCATAACTTTTGTTCTACTGATTGGATTTTTGTTGTTTTGATGTCAAATAATTATACTCTATTTTTCTAAATTGGTGTGGGATTTTTCTTGCGCTGTGTTTTCACTTTGTCACTGTTTGTGTGCGGCATAAATATTTTACACATTGCCTCTAAGAAGTATGACTGCTTTTTCTGCTAAGCTACCCACCAGGGATAAGCCCAGGTTAATTTAGTGACTTTTTGTGGTTCACCCTGCCAGGGATTGCGGCTGTTGCTTGGCCAGGGCTAACACCCCAGTCAACCAACAACCCAATTTCTTACACCCTCATGCAGGTAAGGATGGGCCCTGGCATGCAGCCTATGGAAGGGGCCCTCGAAGGAGGCAGCAGTGATGTCTATACCGAGAACTGTGGCCTGGAGAGGAAGAGGCATAAAGCTGAGCAGGAAAAGGAGATCCAGGAGCCGTCTACGCTGCTGTTGCTCTTGCAGGAGAAGCAGTAGATTTAAGAAACAGCTCTCTCATTGGCGCACATATCGATAAATAGTATGCCCCTGAAGGACTCAATGTTAGTGAGGAATGTTTGATACCTGCTTACAGATGACTACATCTCTGAAGGAAAGTGTTATATGCTAGCAAGTCAGAACATAAAAGATAAAATGATGACCCAGGAGAGCTAGTCACTGCTAAGTTGAAAATAGTGAGACAAAGATGACCATAATTGGCTACAATCCACAACCTGAATGGGATTAATAAACCGTTACTTCTATAGGCAATTTGCAGTGCACAACAAAAAGAAAGCACAAGATAAAATCATCAAGCCCAAATGGATAAGCTAGGGAAGTATGCTTTTTTGGGACTCAGCTCTGCCCAGACCAATGAGGATAACAGGAATGGGCCACTGGTGGACAGTTTCCATACAGCAAAGACTTGTAGAAGGTCTGGTGAAAGACTCTAAGATAATGGTAGAGCACAAAATAGACTCTTTGATTATAGATGTCAACCTGGTATGGGTGATTGTAAACAGTTGAAAAAACTCCAAAGACAATAATAGGGCCATTACAGTGCTACAAAAGAGCGTCAAACAGCTGCAGACAAACACAAGCTGCTTGCCAGAGCAGACAATGACAAAGGTTGGGTAAGACAGAATAACATGAGGATTGTAGGGATTCCAGAATGAAAAGAAGGTTCCCAAAATAGAACATGGAGGAATGGATCCACACCATCTTCAAACTCAAGCAGCAGTCAATTGTTTTTTACGCTGAAATGTGCACATCAGACCCCTAGGATCTTGCCACCAGGTTCCACCCAAAGGGCTTTATAATACATTTTTGAATTACTGTAACAGAGATGCAATCTTAACGGAAGCCACGAAACAGGGCCCGATCGCATATGAAACCTAAAGAAAAATTCGTGCAAAAACAGAGGGGGGCATTTGATGCAGTTAAGAGGGCACTTCAAGACACAAAAATGAAATATATGATGATGTTCTGTGCACATCTGAAAGTAATAGCCAAAGAGAAATCAAGGCATTTCAGCACAGCGGAGGATGCATGGAGGTGGTTGGAGGAATTGCGACCGGTGACCATGAGGAAAGGAAGTAGTGGACAACAAACAGACCAAAAACCGGGAAAGTCTAAAAAAAAAGGATGATGTTGATGCACCCAACTTAAGGGAAAGTAATAAAGGAGCTGGACACTCAAATGAGTCTATCGTTGGACCATACCAACTGTAACTAAAACAGCATCTCAAAATGAGATTTGGAAAATCTCCCAAATAGCTTTTTAAAACTCCAGTTTTGAGCCATGGTTTGAAAATAATATAAGGCTTTAGTGCTACTATGTAAGTCATGTAGAGCCCACTTTTCGTTCTACAAAATAAGCTGGCATCTGAAACAGGTATGTAAAAGGTTAAATGATAGATGATAAGGTTCATAGAAGAAAGATTGGACTAGCATACAAAGAAACAAAATGCAACACCACTATTCACTACATTTTGAGTTAAAAATTAAATATTTAAAATAAATTACATTATATTAAAATTATGCTTTTCAAGTTTAAACTAAAGAATAAATTCCCAAGTAAAGTAAAATATACATTTTTATTATACAAATTGAGATATAACATTAATTAAAAGTATTTTAATTATATTTGATAAAATGTATTGTAACATTTATTTTTAAATGCAAAAAGGTTATTAATATAATTTATAATTACATTACAAATATGCATTTTTTTACTTTTAACATTAAACTATATTTATTTAGCTTAATTTAATTTAATTTAACATTATTTCCTATGGGGTATTATTTTAAGTCCCTAACTTCATGATTTCTATGGGACGGTGTTGCAGTTGGCCATGTACGGTGCTGGGCTAACGTCTGCTTGTTTTCGGTCCCTTTCTGGATGCAGTAACTTTAGAAGTGCAGTTTGGGAATAGGGATGTGTTTGCTCTTTTGTGGGTGAGTAGATGTTCCTCCATAACTCTTGCCTTGACTCTCCCTTAACCCCTCCTTCTCCCTATTCACCTCCCCTTTAGTATTACGTATTCCCTATTTTCAAGCAACTCCCCTCTGTGCCTCCCACATTTACTACTAAAATGCATACATGCATGTACAGAGACACCTCACTCGGGGCGAAGATTTCTACACAGAAAAAGAATGGAGGCAGAGGAGTAAACACCCTACGTAGGTCTGTGAGCGTTTTGTAGTATGTTTTGTAGTTTATAAATAGAACCCTGAGAGTTCTACAATCAATATCGTACATCTGGTGATTTTTTATTAATACTAATCTTTTATTTTAGATTTTTAATAATACTTTTTTTTAATTTGCATCTCATAAAGGGTGTCAAAGAAAGAAATAATAGTAATATGTTACTGGGTTTAGACTCGGGACAACTTATCTGGCTCTTCAGAGCTTTTACATAGTGAGGGGAGTTGGGTCAGCGCCCTCCATCCATTGCTGTGTTGGCACTGTCATTCACATTTTGTATCAGCCCTAAGGACAGCCATTAAGTGCTTGGAATGTCAGTCATGTTGAGTCACAGTATTTCGCATTTTTACCTCAAGGTTTCAGTCTCTCCTGTAATATGCATTACCGGCAGTGGCTGCTACCGAACGGGAGTTGGGTGGGTGGGAGGGAGCAGAGGTAGGGGCGGGGGGGAGGGGGGGTTTAAAATAAAAAAAATTAAACTCACTTCCCTGGATGCGGCCGGCCGCCGCCTTTCCTCGTCCTCTTGTCCTCTTCCTGGCTTCTGTGGAAACAGAAAGCACCCAGGCTTCACTGAACCAATCACAAGGCTTCAAAATGCAAAAAATAAAAAAAGTATTGGGTAAAATAAAAAGTTAAAGCAAAGGTTCCCATTAGTTACCTATGCATTTCTATTGTTCTTTGGTGCCACTATTGTTTTCTATGGGAGTGTGATGCAGTTCCTGTGAGCGGCAACCTCTGGTGCTTGACTTACTCTGCTTTGTCTGGAGTTCATTTACTACTGTTGTGTGCCCTTTCTGGCATGGACGTCATCTGGGGGTAGTCAGGGGTCGCAGCTGGGACCTCTAGCTTGCTTCCTGCTACTTCTGGCACTTTCTTTGCCACCCCTGGCCTCAGAGGAGGCAAATGTTTATCAACTCAATTTTCAGTTTGGTTTTCAGTTTGGGTTTCATTAGGTTCATTTACCTACTTTAGACTCTTTGTTCCTCACCCTCTTTTCTATTTTTGGGGAGTGGTCCAGCCATGTGGCTTTCAGCCTCTTCATGTCTTCAACTACAGCCACCACCATCTGTCCTCCCCCTAGCGACCTTGTGTTGAATGCTGCAGTTTCCTGGTTACCAGGCTTTTATACAAAGCATGTCACAACGGAGACATCTTGCCATCCTATGCCACCACATTGTGGGTGGTACCATATGTTTCCAGAGTGCAGGAGGAAGTGCAAGGCATCCAACTAGTAAGTCACTAAAACGGATCCAGCCATCAACCTGAAAAGAAAACCCTGTGCTCCCCGATATACTACCACACGGTTCTGATTCTGGTTCTGTTGTGACAGGATTTCGGCTTCCAAACAGATGTTAGAATTTGTCATTTTTTTCTTCGGAAAATTATATACTGAACAATATGCTCAGCCTTACATTTGTCAGTATGGAGCTTCCCTCAGACTGTGCATGAAATGATCCGTCCCCCAAGCTAAGTTTTCCTTTAATACATAGCGCGAATTCGACATGAAGGTATTGGAGTGCTTTACATAAGCACCAGCTACATTACACCAGGTCACTTTGATTTTTTAAGGAACGTGAAGATTACGTGATTGGCCAGGCGCCCCCTGCAAATCACAGAGGGGCACCATTAGTCGCTCCACAGGCAGGAGCCATGGTGCGGAGTCCCTAGTCTGTGTCACCACGAAGCGAAGGAGGGCTGTGACGTCACCAGGAGGCACACAGGACAGGTGAATTTAAGGCATCGAGAGGCGGGGGATCAGCCTCTTTTTCTCTCCACTGCATTCTAGCTCTCAGCATACTGGTACGAATTTCATGATACAAGGCTCAGCTGTTTTTACCTTTAGGCAGAGGACTGTCTATGGGTTCAAGAGGGCAGAGCAATCTGCCAGTGTCAGGGTCTGTCCGTTGGATAGGGAGTCCTAGGTAGGCTATGCAGATGCCAAAGGGGCACGGAAGAGAACATCCATCCTTGGACGAAGGTGGTTGAGCGAGGGCATGGTAGCATCTTAGTGGGGAGGAAACTGAGAATTGGTGGACTACTGACAGGGCCTGATTGAATTGATCTATGCATCTAGGGTGGCTGGTTGGTGCACATTAAGGTTCTGCTATGGCCTACAGTTTTTAAGTTGCTGGTGTGCTCAGCCAGTGGGTACGTAGCCAGTGGTGAAAGGTGGAGCAGATATATACTTGGAAGCACCCAAAGAGTGGGGTCTTGGGGCTAGAGGGCTCTTCCTTAGTGGTAGGGTGCATTTGCCCTTCATTCAGCAGTCACATTAGCTTAGGGATCATTACTGGAACCCTCCAGCGGTGGCGGGGGGGGCGAGTTCACCAGTGACCGCTTTGCCCTGTGGTGGAATTTCTAGCAGCAGAAAAAGGGGGCTAACCAAAAGTTTGAACTGATTTACTGAGCTGACCCCTTGGGGTTTTTATTTCTGCGGGCACTGGTCAGACAGGAAGGGGGGATTGACCTGTTGGTGGTCCTGGACCTTTCTGCCCTACCCCGGGATGCCTGGAGTTGAACATTTCGGGGGGTTTGCCTGGTGACAGGTACCGCGGTAGGGAATGAGTGCTATGCGGTGCTCTGGTGTATGTGTTTGTATGGAACTTCGGGTATTACCCATCCCTCTGTGTGATGGAGGAGAAGTTGCTACTGCGGTATGCTTGCCAATAATCTCCCGGATGGCCTTGGTTGAGGGCATGGGCGATGTTTAAGGAAAAGTGCCTTAAGGGAGTTTGCATCCTGAGTGTTGCGCTGTAATGAAAAAAGCGGGAACAATTGTTGAAATGCTTGTACAATATATGAGCTGTTTTGCTGATCTTTTGTCCTGTATTCTCATAACAATAATGTCTGCTTAACTATGGTTACCATTTCTCACTGATACTATGTGTCTATGTCAATAAAAGGCTACACCATGGTTGAAACACTTTAATCGCTGTTGTCTCTCTCCTTGGGAGTTGTTTCAGTGGGGGCAGCGACTTGCACATTGTGAGCACACTATTGATCAGAATCACAGGATGTTGAGCTGACGCCGCCACTCCCAACAGGATTTACAAGTGTAAATTTACTCTTGATAACTTTACACAAGTAGTTGGAGAACTCCACCACTGCGGCAGAGATCTCCCTATGGGAAAGTATAAAGAACATTATTAAAGATGATTAGTGTTTAAAAAATATTGTAATGTAAGATATAAATGTAAATTAAATATGTATTTTATTTGTAACCTAGAAGGTATAAAATAAAACGTAACAGTACATTAACTCAACAACTAGGTATCTATTAAATAATGTTATTATATTAAGTTAATTCATAAATAATAATTTTTAAACTATTTTAACATCCCACCCTCTTAAACATTTTTATTTTTATTTTTATTCATTTGGTAGTAAATTTTGTCAAAAGGTTTAAGAATTAAGTTCAATTATTTTAAATATTTTAATAGAAGTTTAACAGTTTAATCAATTTTGCAATGAAGTTATTATTTTTTTGACTAATACAATAATTCATAGTTATATAATACTTTTAACACAAAAATATCTTTCTATGTATCTATATTTCTTAAATGTATTTATTTATTTTAATTAATAAAATGTTTCCCCTGCTTCTAATTTTTTCTATAGGAGTGTGTCGCAGTACCTGTGAGTGGCCATGCTGGTGCTGGTGGACTTAATTCAAAGGTGGGATGCAGTACATCTAAGTCTGTTGTGACACCTTTAGTGCTGTAGTAACTTTAGAAGTGTAGTTTGTGAACAGTAAAGGTCTTACTCTTTTCTGGGTATATGTTTGTACTAGCATGTCGCTCTCTAAACCCCTCCTTAAAACTTTCCAAAACACCTCTTATTTATTAATAACTATTCCCCATTTTCCAGTCACTCACCATTTTCCTTCCCTCATTTAACACAACTACCTACATGTGCAGAGATCCCCACCTCCTTGGTGGAGATCACTGCACAAGAAAGATAGGAAAAGCAAAGGCAGAGGTCTTCAGTGGTAGGTTGCGAGTAGTATGAGTGTAGTACTACTTTATGTACTACAAAATGAAGTTCATGAATCGGGCCCTAAGGGTCTCCTGAAAAATCGCTTCCAAAAAGCAAATTACATTTCTTTTTATGAGCACAATTCTAAAAAGACTCACCATTGACACTGGTCCTGAAGAACTGAAATATCATCACCTGTGTCGTAATCATTGTTGTCATCTCTGCCATTTAAATTTTGAACTACAATTTGTATTGGGAATTTAGAATAGGGATTGTTATCTTCCCAAGCTGGAGGCCTAGGAGGAACTGATTGGGTTACCACTGTTTGTTCCTTATTGGCCTATCTGTTGCTAGGCTTCAGTGGAACTGTAGCCTTGATTGACACAAACCTCATTCCCTGGGGCCTGGAAACTGTGGCTAAGATGGAATCCTGAAAACTAAAAAAGCCAATGAGGGGGGCCGAGGGGGCACATGTCTCTCTGTCTCTCCATAAAAACATGAAAATAGAAGCAAAAAAAATTGTGCAAAATGCAAGCTTTGCTCAAAACTGATATGCTCTCTTGCAGTGGAGAAAATTGCTGAATGACGACTACCTTGGAGTGGATGAGGCTGCTCCTGGGCAAAGGTTTCAGTTCCCTGAAATAGGCAGAACAAAGCTGTGCAAAAGTGATCTGGTTTCCCTCTGGTCTGATGGAATATCCCATGTATATGGAGGAAGGGTATGGAGGAAGCTAACGGTAAAAACCCAGAAGCCACTAACCTTCCCTATTCACTTACCAAAGTTACATTCATTAGTCTAATGACACCAAATCTCCACCAAACCTTTAAGACATCTGGCAACCATTTGGAAAGCCATTCCAGTATTCTTGAATGCACCTTGATGCCACAATAATGTTCAATTTGTTTCTATATAAGTGCCAAATAACAAAAATATTAATTGAGATCCAAACTTGTCTTGGGTTAAAATCCTTTGAAACCAGAATCTCCTTTCATACACATTAGTTGAATTTAGACATATGGCTGCTAAAAAGGTGCACTTTAAGTATTTAAATAAAAATAAAATAAAAAACAGGTGTAGTCTTTCTAAAAGACTACACCTGAAAATAATTAGTCTATTTTGTGCAAAGAGCTCCAAACCTTTCTATTCTTACTGTTGACATTCTTTATGAATTCCACATCAGCTGAACAAAAGCAAAATTGAAAGACGAGTGCAGCACTCCTGTGCTCTGAAGCTACACAAAATATTTGCCCTGCATTTTCTCCAATTAAGATGGTTCTGTAAATTGATTCTGGCTCTAATTGAAGACATTGCTTATAAAAGGCAAATATCTGTCTTTTAAGCAAGTGGCCTTAATTAAAAAGCTCAAAACTATAGTCAGAATATTGGAAACAGCATTTGACTTAGAATCCTTCACTACTCTTGGGATATCTGTCCCAATTATGCCATTAATACTAATAAATACTTCTCTGTTTTAACTTGATTACTTTTTCAAAGGAAAGCTTGTTTAATTTTTAATTTTGCTCATGAAATGTTAGCACAAATACAGAGCTCAAAAATTTGTGACTAAGTCAGGACTAGATAACAGGTGTTCAAAATGAATAATACTAATAATGATCATAGACTAAGAAAAGTCAGAATTAACAGATAGCCACATTACCATACCTGAACTAATATGATTATATATGTAGGCCATTGGTACTTAGTTCTGCACTACAGATGGACAAAGGCAGAAATAAATATTTTCAATAAGTTTTCAATAAGTGAGTCTTACTGATGTGAAGCATGTCTTTGTTCTAGTTGGTCAAAGGGTACAGTCATGTGGTAGAAAGTACATTTCTTATAAGATACAAATCTTCTGAAATAACCTTCAGACAGACTACATTCTCCCCATGGACTTCTATGGTAAAAAGATGCTTCTCCTTGGAATGCTATTCTATCTTAAGGTATTTCAATATGTAAAGCACATATATATTATAATGTAACCTCCCAGAGCTGGGCCTGAAAGGAAGCTGGGACTTAGCTGAAGATTGAACTAAGGCTCATCAGCAATGAAAATTGACTTCAGAACTGAATCTGATCGCTTAAATCCTGGATGACATTGAGCAAGAGGACTAAAATAAGAAAGCTAGTCCTCCACAAGAAATCCTTCAACGATTTTGTACCCACTAGGAGAGAGTGAGCTGTACATGCAATTGTCCTGCATTGGATTTATTTTCTTAATATCAGGGGTGAAAAGAAGATGAAATTGGTGATTTAACCAATGCACCAAACAGTCACTAAAAGGCGATATCGAGAAAATGAAATTTACTGGAATGCAATCTTGGAACTGGCGGATTGAAATTAAAACTTTAACTAGTGCTGGCTGGAGCTCCTCGGGCAGTGACGTTGGTACCAAGTAAGTTATTGGAAATGTTGACGAAATTGGATCAATGTTTACTTCTTGAGTGGTGTCGTTTGTTGTGAGTTAATGGTGATGCTTTTATATCTTGAGACTATACATGCATTAGTATATATATTAGTTTCTACCTGTCAGGTGAATTCGTTACAGATGTCTTACGCATAAATAATATTTTTTGTTAAGTAGAGAAAAATATCATGCAATAGGAGCAGAGTACTTTCCAGCTAAAACACGTTTTCTCATTGGAAACATTGGTTTGCAAGATTTTACAAGGCTTGAGGGGGGCAGACACCCCTCCCCCTCACCAAACTTCAGTCTGATATGTAAAGGCACTCTTGCATAAGCGTGTATTGACTTACAACTCTTGCTTGCAAATTTGGGTTTCTACCCACAAGCCTCAAAAAAGCTCACAATTATGAGTTGCCAAATAAGTGAAATGTGTGATATTGTTAAGAAATCTTTTCCCGACATCATTATGGCATGAGAAATGGCAGTGGCTGTAAAACACCATTCAAGAGGCTGGATTCAGAACATGGGAATGTGTTGGGATCTCCAATTTGAGAGAAGTGTAGGAAGGAGATTACATGGAGAGATTTGCTACCTTGCAAGAGGAATTTGCACTACACAGATCACAGTTCTACAAACACTTACAACACTCTGAGGTCATGTGGGCTTGGTGCAGAGGCTTTCATACAGTATAGACTCCTGGAGGACAAGGTGCTTATTCGGTTGAAGAGCCATCTGGAGAACTTATCAAACATTATTTACAATGCCCAAGGTATTTTCCAGGATCTGAGCATCAAGTGGAAGGTGATCTGCGCACGATAGATGAAGCAGACTGTAGAGATGCGCTGACCGTCCCTCAAGAGCTGGCCATCTCCACTAGGTTGTAAGTGATCCAACTTTACTACGTACAAAGAATTTATTATGTTACTGTTTGACTTTGGAGAATGGGTAAGGCACCTTTGCCTGACTGTAACAGATGTCACCAAAATGAGGGTAACTTCTACTATATTATCTGGGAATATCCCTTATTTCAATGATACTGGCACAACATCGCAACACGCTAATGCAGGTCCTAAGATGACCCAAATGCACACCTCCCAAGATGGTGCTGCTGGGAATAATAGAGTAATTAGGCAGGTCAAGAAAAGAGCTGGTTTTATGGGGAATGGGATGTCTACAAGCCATAAGAGACAAAGCAAATACTAATATTCTGATATAGCTCTTTCGACAGACAAATGGCTGAGAGGGATAGGCAGGTGCTCTTACATCGAGGAACCTATTTACAAAGCTCATGGCTGTCCCTGCAAACACTGAAAGATATAGGGCTTACGGTGGGATCTTTTCCAAATAAACATGCCCTAAGCCAGAAATGTTGCAAGCCTAAAATTTCTGCATCAATAACATATTTTAATATTTTTTAAAACATATTTTTATTAGCTTTTAAAATACAGTATGGCGCATTAGAAAGGCACCGCATTTAGTGGTACAATGATACAATTTTCAGCTTCGTGTACAAATAGTACCGGCAGTATCCTGACATCTGATAACTAGCACATATACATAGTAACCCTTTATGGGTATTTACATTTCAGGATCTACCTTTAGCTTTAGTTATTACAGTTATAAGTTGTTCAGTAACACAAGTAAGTAACGTAACATTTCTCTACTACCCACCCCCCACCCACTTATCTGGCTCACCCCAGAATTGTAGGATTCAGACCTGGGCTTTTTCCTTTCACTCACACAAATGTCGCTGGGGGGTCGCTAGGTTTTAGGGACGATGGTCGGGTGGGTCAGCTCAGCAGCCAAAAAGGGGGGGGGTCGTTGGGGAATAACTGCAGGGCCCCCCGGCGGGGGAGGGAAGGGGGGGTTATATTTTATGAGCTGTGAGGTGTATAGGGGTCCACAGCCTTGAGAGACTCTAACATCTGGTCCCATTCCAGAGAGATGGGCATTTTGCGTATTCCTCGGAATTCGTCCCGCCTGATGAGGGCGCTTTCTGCTCCACCCCACCAGACCATCTTGTTGTGCCAGTTACTTAATGTAGGGGGGAAAGCTGATTTCCATTTCATTGTTATGGAGTGCTTTGCTATGAGGAGGGCCAAATCCGCAAAGCGGAGTTGTACCTTCTGTGATTTCGGGCACCGGCGTAGTCCCAGCAAGCAACTCTCTGCCATACCCCAGTCAGAGGTACCAGTTATGTCTTGCACTATTAGCATGACTGCAGACCAAAACCCTCCAAGACGTGGGCACGTCCATAACATGTGTAACATGTCCGCATCCTCCGCCTGGCATCTAGGGCAGCAGACACCTGCGTCAGGATATATGCAATTGAGGCGGTGTGGGGTGAGATATGCCCTGTGTAGGATCATATTTCTGCATCAATGACATTACTGTTTAATACATCTATATTTGTAGCATACCACACTAAACAAATGTAAGTGTGTCAAGTATGTTATACACTGATTTTAAAATTTAATACAATAAAAAAAATAAAAAAAATGATTTACTGAAATAAATACGATTTGTTTTAAAAAGGGGCAAAAACTTCAAAGAGAAATTCAAGATGAAGAGAAAGGACAACAAAACACTCAAGCTGTGTTAACAAAAAACTGTGTGGAACATTCTCTTGTCTATCATATGGAAACTGTTGTAAAATAACTAAAGAAATGTAATCTACCATACTCATACAGGCACACCAATTAAAATCACATGTTACTGAACATTATTGTTATATGGCTATTTATAAAAACACAACAAACACTCTAGGAAAAGTGTCTTGCAGCAACAAAGGCAAAACCTGCTGGTAACATATACTTGGGCAATATGGCATTGCTGTTGAGTGAAAAAACGACGTTTTTGTTCAAGTCGTTTTTATTAGTTAGAAATAAAAAAGCAGCATACATTCAGAAATACATGCTATACAGGTAAAATCCATGTAATACAAAATGCACATGTGAATACAGTTGATTATACAGAACAATTGGTACGACAGAGTCAAAGAAGTGGAACAGATGAGCAAGGACACAGCAGAGAGATGCGCCTGCAATATAATAGTCAGAACAAATGTGATCAAGAGCATGAAAATAGCCGTACAACCAGTGAAAACTAAGACTAAGTATGATGTAAAGCAGTACCAAGAGAATTAACAGTATGTGTATCACCTATGATACATAGAAAGCCAGGGGGGGAAAAGGAAGGAAGGAGGTCAAGGAATAGGTTGGGATGTCTGTCACATGACTCCAGCATGATCCCTAGGAACCAATAGTGGAAAGGGTCAGAGGACCCTGAGAGCCTAGTTCCATGAAATTATCGAGGGACCGCCAGACCCTACTAGACATTAGTGGTACGGAATGCTTCCCTAAGAGTGACGTATGAGCCCCACGGAGATAAGAAACCCAAGCCCACTAGGTGTGGTAAGATAGATTGTGAAAGGACTTTCATTCTGTAAGTATGACTTTAACTGCAGTGGTTAAGAGCAAGTCTAACAAGGCCATATCTGTAGGGTCTAAGAGCAGAGCAGTCGGGGAAGCCCAAGGGCCTAGCGTTACCATAGTGAAGGTCAGGGAGACGGGAGTGTCGAGAATAGCTGATACCTGCGTTTGTATTGCTGTCCAGTATGAGCTTAATAGGTAGCATCCAAAAAACATGTGTTGATGTGTGCCAGCCTCAAGTTTGCAGTTCCAGCACTTGTCATTATCTCTTAGTTTCAGTTTGTATAACCGATCAGGAGTCCAGTGTAAAAGATTAATTGTGAAAGATTTTGACTGAATAAGAGATGGAGCAATTTTGTTATGCAGGGAAAGTTGTAATATGCTCAAAACCCCCTTTATCAAAATGTTTGGTGCACTTTGTGTAAATAAGTGACTCTTCTGGTAAAGGGGGATCAGATAGAAATTTGTAAACTTTAGAAGCAATATGTCCTGAGCGTTGCCAGAAGTTAAGTATCATAACCAGGGCCGACTTATTGGACAACTCAAGTTTAGATAATTTGACCTTAATTTGAAGAAAACTGTAAAAGTCAAGGCTTGTCAGATTATGTTTAGTGGCTGGGGTTGAAAAGGGAAGCGGGTCATGATTGGTATGATTGGTATCAAATAGGTTTAAGTACCTCCTGCACTGAAGACAATTGTTGGGGATATGTTGGACAGGGATTTCCTACATGAAGTTCCTGGGACTCTAAAAGCTAAGCCACTCCTAGCAGAGTAAAAGTAATATATACTATAAGATGCTCTTGCTGGCTTTATTAGGTTATCCAAACCACTTACCGTGCAAAATTTAGATGAAATAAACAGGAACACACAATATTCAGTCTTAAGTTGTCAGACATTTACAACAAAATCCTGGCTGAACTCATTGCATTGAGACTTGTTCTGCTGCTACCCCTTGTAACGCGTCCTGATCAGTGCGGCTTTGTCCCTGGCAGGGCTACGTCTCATAAACTGCTCACTTTTTTTGCCACGATGCAGGAAATTAACCCCTTGCTCCAAGCGGCCTCGATTTTTCTGAATGCCCTAAGGCGTTTGATTCACTCAAATGGCCATACCTATTCGTACTTCTTTCCCGTCTAGGTATTAGTTCCAAATTGATCCCACGGCGAGGCTCTGTGTTAATGGAGTGATATCCCCTCCTTTCCCTGTGTCCCAGGACATGAGACAGGGGTGCCCATTGTCCCCCCTTCCTTTTGCCATCGCTATGGAGCCCCTGGCGGCCCGGTTAAGGCAGCATCATGCACACCGTGGTTTGGCATTCATTCCGCTGGTGATACTTGTCTCCTTATACGCGGATGATGTGACTCTGTATGTCAAACTCCCAGGCAAAAATGTAGATCCTCTGATCAGGGAGATCACGCATTTCGGAGGACTCTCGGGCATACACATCTATTGGGGAAAATCGGTAATCTTCCCACTAACTGCAGTTACGTAACGGTTCCAATTGGAGTACCCACTCAGCTGGGCGGAGGGCCTAGTGAAATACCTGGGAATATGGTTGAGTCGCAATGTTGAGGAACTTTGGCGTTGCAATTATGGAAGACTCATGGAGTGGGTGGAGAGCAGACTGAAGCGGTGGGAGGGATTACCACTGTCCCTGGCAGTGTGATTGGCAACAGCCAAAATGGTCATCCTTCCCAAATTCATCTACGTATTTATCAACCTTCCACTTCCTCTCAGCAGTGGCTTTAGACATAGATTGCGATCAAACTTGATATCCCTTGCCTGGGCAAGAAAACAACCCAGGGTCTCTTGGGAAACTTTAACCCTACCCTTTGAACAGGGTGGGTTGGGCGCTCCAGACATGGACCTTTACTATAGCTGAGCTCAAGGTCAATTCGGTTTTCACTGGATATATCCAATGCAATTTATGGCACATACATGCCGGAACATGACCAAGCGGCCCCAATCCCGTTGAATTATGTCCTTTACAGACCACAACTTGGACCGCGACCTAGGGTGGACACGGTTGGCTGCACGGTGTGGGCGTGGCATGGGCTGAGACGCAGGGCGCAGCTGGCGGTGCTGTACGCCCCCTCTGTGCCGCTGCTCAGACACCCTGCACTACCGTTCTCGGCAGACGCAGGGTCCTGCAACAGACTGAGAAAACTCCGACTTCACACAATGGGAGATGCCTCCCTGGAAGGAACCTTCATAGAGCCATGCAGGGCCCTGGCGGGGGAGGAGTTAGGAGTGCTTGACAGAATGACTTACTATCAGCTCCGAGCTGCATTGTGTGCTAGTTTTACTTCCTTCCCGGCAGCGCCGCCCACGTTCCAGGTGCTCGAGGACTTCCTGACTAATCCCTCGCTCCGCAAACTGATCACGTGGCTATATACAGGCATGCGTGAACAGCGCCAATATGCGTTCACATGGCACGGTGGGACTGGGAGGCACAGTTAGGCATACCTATATCATATATATATCTACAGCAGGCGGTAGCAAGCTAGTGTCCATGCTCCTGTTGCTTGCCAAATGGCGAATAGCGATGTATTGGGGCCGCCGCCAGGTAAACCGAGCTGCAGATTGGCTCAGAGATGCAGCATTCTGCCAGAAGCAGCTGCCCGCCTACTGGGACCTTGTGCCCTTGCAGGCACACCCCAGGGATATCTGGGAGTCGCTGCAGATGTACCTCCAGCTGAAAGCACAGGATCAAAGTGGTCCCCCTCCTGCTCGCCCTGGGGAGGCCGTACAGATCTAAAGAGAAATGTACCAAATGGATGGCGGTCGACAAAGATGGAATGCCAATGCACATTTTGAGGAGTCTGGCTCCCCCCACCTTACCCCCACCCTCCCCCTCCTTGAGTCCCCCTTTTTTCTGTTCTGTGTTGAGGGCCCGTCAGAACACCCCTGAATTCAATGTGGGATGTAATGGAATATATAAAACGTGTACTTACAGTGGTAGCAGTTATGTACAGGATGGGCCAGAACCATGTAATTTTCCAACACTACAAATGTATGTGATTGGTCTAACCACCTGCATGTATACACAGCTGTTTACAATAAAAAGAAAATAAAAAAATTAGTTTTCAGACATTTAAAAAACTAAATTTCATGAATGAAATTCCAAATTGTAGATCAAGTATATTACTTCTGCCACGAGGCAGGAACTTAAATATTCTACTGTTAGAGAAGGAGAATTTGTGAAATAATAAACGGGACACGTTACCCCTCATGGCCCGCACAAAGAGGAAGATTTGATTATTTTCTTTAATAATTACTGTTCCATTGTTTTATTTTTTTTATTAACTCAATCCATGTCACAAATACATATCATAACAGTATTAATCAATACCTACAAAATAATTGATACAATATGAACTATCACAAAGTAAATCAACAGACACAACCTCAATAAAGCAGGTTAAAATCAAATTGTCATTAAACAGAAATCAGCAAATTATTTCATATATTGTATCATAGACTTCCATATCAGGATCCCAAGTTTTTGCCGTTTAGATGATTTTAAGGCATATAAATTATATTCCATATTATAAACATGAAGAAATTTAGCCCTCCACATCTCAAATGTGGGAGCCTCACTTTGTAGCCAACATAAAGCAATACATAAACGCGCCACAGCTGCGGCAATAAATGCTAAGTATCTAAATTTATAGACTGGTTGCAGATGTGAGATATTTGGCCATATCCCTAATAACATCATTACCTTGGTCATTGGAATAGAAGTACCTGTTACTTCTTGCAAAAACAGTTCTATTTGTTGTATAAATTGCGACAATACATTAAAAAAAACATGCACACTATCAGCTCCATCAGTATGACACCTAAAACATTTGCCATCATTGTTTCCACCCCACTTCATCATGCGTTCGGGTGTGTAATAAAGGTCAAAAATAGACTTAAAATGTTGCGTTTGTAAATTCGCCGATAACAATATTTTTCCTGCAGTATCTATAGAGGTCTGCATCACCGCTCCATTGACCCCTAAACGCACAGCCCATTTGAGATCATGGGCCACCAGGTCGTCTTTTTGTGATTCAATTAACATAGCATATAGTACCCCTATCTTTGCCTTCTTTCTAATTGCCTCTACTATTGGAAGTGTCATGATTCCCTCATTCAGGTGATGTCTGACAAGATAATCACGCAATTGCAGATACTTAAAAATTCGGGATATTGAAATTGATAACATTCGGCTAACAAATGAACATAACACCCTCCCTTATATAAATCACCCAAATATCTAATCCCCTGCATCTTCCAACATAACATTTTATGATCCCAAAGTATTTCTGGGAACCTAACGGCTGAATCGAGAGGAGTATAATGATTCAATTGTGGAATATTCAACCACTTACATACCCTTTTCCACACCTTATAAATTGAAATCATAACCTTGAACCTTGTTTTTTATAATAACTTGGCTCGGAAAATTTCATTAACACATTTCTAGCTTCTTCCCCTAACAGTATTTGATATATTGATGGAGCTTCTGCCACTATCGGGTCTTCCCCTGTCAACAAAATACGTATATTTTGCAATACACAAACATAATAATAAAAACGAAAATTCGGGACAGACCAACCTCCTCTGTCTAATGGTAGCATCATGTATTTAAAAGCTCTCCTCGCTTTGCGTTGTCCCCACATGAACCTATCACATATAGATTGGATCCCTTGTAGCTGTTTATTTGTAAGCTCTAGTGGTACTACTCTAAAATAGTATAGTACTTTAGGAAGAACAATCATTTTTAAAACATTTCGTCTCCCAACTAAAGTCAGATGCAAACACTCCAGATGATCTAACTGCTTCTTGACCGCTAGGATAATACTACCCCAATTAACCTCGATTAATTCTTGTAGGGACATTCTGATTTTAATTCTGAGATATCGAGCCTCATCCGTCACCTGACTCTCCCCCGGACAGGCCTGATCCGTGCATACTATCTGAGTCTTGGCCACATTAAGTTTGTATCCCGACACCGCCCCAAACTCCTCAGCCAGCTTTCCTATCTCCCTTATAGCCTGTGCAGGATCTGCAGAGGCTACGACAATATCCTCCGCATATGCTAGAACACGTACCCGATAGGGCCCACATTCCATTGACCTTATCGTACTGCTTTGTTCTAGCATCTGAACAAATGGGGCAATATATAAAGCAAAAAGTAATGGGAAGCAGGGACATCCCTGCCTTGTTCCCCTATTAATAAAGACTTGCTGGGATTCCCTGCCCATAACACAAATTCTAGCTCTTGGTGCCTTATACATACTTCGAATCGACCTAATGAATCCTGGCCCAAACCCCATCTCGCGCATAATACCCCACATAAAAACCCAAGATACACGATCGAATGCCTTCTCGGCGTCAAGAAATATCAAACCCAGCTTTTTATGATAAACATTGGCAAAGTCTATAACTCTATGAATATGATTTATGGTTCTTCTACCTGGAATAAATCCATGTTGTGACATTGAAACCAGGGGCGTAATAACCCGCTTTAACCTATTAGCTAAAATCTTGGCATAGATTTTCCCATCTGCGTTTAACAAAGATATCGGTCTATATGACCCTGGTATGTTAGGGGTTTATCCTTTTTTTAAACACGACAATATTAGCCTCGTCCCAAGATGGAGGTATATTCCCCAGCTGTGCTTCCCGAAAAACACCTAGCATATCAATTTTCACCACGGAAAAAGTAACTGATAAATTTCTAATGGTAATTTATCTGGACCAGCAGCTTTCCCACGTGCTAACTGTCCTACTGCTGCTTCCATTTCCTCAATTGTAATTGGTTCATCCAATGATGCTTGCTCCTCATCAACTACCCGATTCAATACTAATTTTTGACAAAAGTGTTCGATATCTAATTCCTCCGTATCCTGTTGCTTATATAGGTCTTGATAGAACTCATAAAAACCCCCAAGATGCCCTCCTCTGTTTCAACCATGTTACCCGACGCATCAATCATAGCACAAATTCTTTGAGAGGATTGTCTAACTCTGAGTCGCTGTGCAAGACACCGCCCAGTCGACTCTCCATATTCATATCGGCTTTGTTTATAGGTATTATATTGAAGGGCAATTTTCTTGCACCAGATCGCATTTATTTTAGCTTTAACACATGCTAACTTACTACATTTAATTTTAGAGTCTGAGCCGTGTCTAAAAATCTTTATCAATTCCGATTCCATCTCACGAAGCTCATCCAACAGCTGATGCATAACTGTTTGCCCTTGTTTTAATTTAGCTAGCCCGAAACTAAGTGCCTCGCCCCGTATTCCTGCTTTGAGAGTATCCAATACAATAGAACTCGGGGCGGATCCCCTATTTATATCAAGAAACTCCTTTGTCCACCTAATCATATGATCTCTGAATGCCTGATCATTCAATAATTTCCTATTAAAAGTAAATGTCCTTCCACCCTTGCTCTGCTTAATACTATGCAAGTCCAGCAGTATAGGACCATGATCTGCCGTGATTCGGGGCCAGACCTGCATTTTTGCTCCAACTAAAAGTAACCTAGACACAAAAATATAATCTAATCTTACCAATTTTTGATGCGGATGCGAGTAAAACGTATATCCGGGATCAAACGAGTGTATTGTCCTCCATGTGTCCACTAACCCATGAGCCCTCAATACTTGGACTTGAGCCTTAAAAACTTTGGGTTTGCGGCCCACATACTTATATTTGGGGTTTAGAATTTGCCCCTCTAAATGAATATTAAAATCCCCACATAAAATTAGCGGGGTGGGCCATAATGCCAATTCAACATTAAGACTTTCCAATATACCAGCTTCATCTACATTTGATCCATACACATTACTGTTCCATTGTTAATGTGATATATTTAATATAGCAAACATAGATGCACTTTTAGCTGGTAGGTAATAATGTCAGTTCAGGAAAATCACATTTCCAAGAAGGAAAAAACAATTGATTAGCTGTCTATTTGAATTATGTTAGGTAAACACATTCAGGAACAGGAAATGAATAGGAACTTCTAAATGAGTTGATGAATTGAAGTGAAATAAGGCCTATAATAGTGTGAAGCGGCGCCCATACCACATGGTGCAGTCTTAGTGTTTATCAAAGGATGTGCTGATGGGATATTAAGACATTATATAAGGACTGATATTTTACCTGATCAAAAGAAATTTCTTTCTACAAAAATCTTAGTGAGGGGATATGCTTTAAAAATATGCTTATGTGGACTGATGGCTCTTGTTACATGACAACCTACAAAACCTTTGTGCAGGTATGGAATATATATTTGAAGAGATGGTTTCTGTAACAGATAAAAACAATTCTTCTAGTTAAATGATTATTATGAACTTTGTTTATCTTCCAGAGACTCCGGTTTTTCATACTGTGGGTTATGTGTGATCCAGTGATCTGGGACTAATAATTTTCCACAGACTAGGCCCAATTTCATTACCCAACAAGTCCCTTCACGCTGGGTTAGTGAATTACTAAACAAATTACCGAAATTACCAAAATCCAATTTGTATCTTCATTTCTATTATACCAATTATGGCGATGCGATCTTTATATAGTTGACAGGGTTTGGCAAACCAATACTTGTTTCTAGAATACTTATAAACTAGAAAAACACCTCTAATAAAGACAGACTCATTTGTATATTTATAATGTTTATCTAAATAATGTGAAATAAATGCTCATCAATACCAAAATACACTACAAATCATAGATCATCACAGAGCAACAATATCAGAGAAATAATTATAAAAATACATTTCAATTGTCAGCGCATAAAGGAGTGGAAAGGCGAAGAGACAAAAGGTTCAGAGACAAATTACATTTGCAAATGATTATGCAAATTCAGTTTTCTGTTTATACTAACCCAATTGATATAGGAAATCTACTCCCTGGCCATGAGAGCAGTAAGGCCCCTCAAGAAGAGTTGAAGAGGCAAAGATTAAGTCAGGAATCAGCAGACAGGAACAACCAGCTCAAGAATAGGAGACAGCAAAGAAGGCCTCTCCTCACGCAGGTAGGAAAGCAAACCACCAACTAACCTAACCCCTCCCACCAGGAACCTCAATTATACCCCAAAACCCAAATGTCCAACCCACATTTGTCAGAACAGAGGATTTCTCTACACATGATTGGTTAAGAAAGGGGGTGTACTGTCACACCACTCTCGTCATGTCCATCTCACTCAATGTCTTATTGTTTATTTATTCTGTATATCTACTTCCACCCCAGGAAATACAAATTCGAGCCACTGTCATAGCATTCGTTTCCTCCATCCCAGTCATGTAGCAAATTCTGTGTCACATTTATCCGCTTGTGCCGCATAAGAGGCAATGTTCTTTCACTCGGAGAAGAAAAATGTTTATTTCAGCTGACTCTTGGCAGGCACACAGGATTTGTGAAGGACACTTGTCTTCCACCTTCCTCATCTTGTTCAGTATTTATTTTCAAAATGTATTTCCTTTCATTAACCCAGTGTTTTCCTGTAGAGCAGAAAACCATGCTTCTATGAAAGGCAAACACAGGCAGCATTAATCACTTATAATTCTTTTCATTACGCATCCACCCAGTGCTGCATTTATCCTTGCGCAACCCGTGTTAATATTATTTTTCTAGCAAACGTTAATAATGTGCACAAAAGCAGCATTAGTCCTTTCATTTTTCGTTTTGTCAAAAAGCATTTGCGGCCTACTCCAGTGCTTTAGTACGTGCTTGCACAGTAGCATTTTCCTTCATGTTAGGCTCTTTTCCACATTAGTTTTTCACCGCACACTGTTAGTAAATGTTACTTAGGGTTCAATTCGAGCAGGTTTTATTTCGCGAAAACCCTGCTCCATCATGTGTATCCTGAGAATAGCAGCCTTAGGCGCATATAGGAATAGATTGGAAGGTCGAGCATATAGTTCATGGCTGCTTTTCATCTGTTTTGGCCTGAACCTCCCTTAATAAAGTCTCCCAGTGCAGTGGTCGCATTTAGTTCTGCATACCATCCCCTTTTGACATTGTCTAGCCATCTGTTGAGTGGAGAAGCCTGGGAAGAGTTCCAAGCCATTGTTATATGACGCTTCCCTAGTACCAGGGCGAGGTCTAGGAACCAGTGTATGCTTTTTGTGGCCTTGGTGCACTTTGCAAGTCCCAACAGGAAGTGTGCCGGATCTGTGGTGATGTGTCTGCCTACTATCGCTGTTAAATGTGTAGCTACCTCGGTTCAATACCCTGTAATTTGTGGGGAAAGTCACACCATATGGTAGAAGTCTGCATCTATTTTCGCACACCTTGGGGACTGTTAAAGATGGATGTATACATACATTTAAGGCGGGCAGGGGTTAAGTAAGCTTGGTGTAGGTAATTGAACTGGTACATTTAAGACATGCATTGTGTGAGATACCTTTGACCACTGATAGGCAGCATTCCCACTGGGAGTCTGATAGCCCCTGTCTTGTGTCCCTCTCCCGTTTTTCTTTTGGTGTAGCTAAGCTTGGTTTCTCTTTGCCCTGCAGCCACTCTGTATAGACATTTCACTGCATTCCGTGCGCTACCGTGTACCAGTAAAGTTAGGAAAACATGTGATGCCTCAGGCTTCGTGCGTTTTATTCCAAAGTATAGACAGTTGGCATGTTAGGGCAGAATACATGAGAAAACTACCGGGTGGGGGCCTGCTACGGACATTAGATTTTCAAATGATTGAAGTAGCCCATCTTTAGACAAATACCTCTATGTATTGAGTCTTGCCTCCGCCCAGGGGTGGACATCATGCAGGGCGAGTAGGTCCCTGCAACCTCGCACCGCCCAGATGGGAAGATCAGGGGCATATGGATACGGCCTGCCGTTCCGCCCAAGCCTCTCTTCCAACACCACGCAGCTACCTTCATGAGAGCATTACCTCCCGTTATGGGTTGTCACTTGGGCTGAGGCTAACAGCCACTCTAGTCTCTGTCCCACTGAGGGAGGGGAGAACTAGTTCCCCAACTCCTGGAGGCAATCACCATGAGCCACTGCAGGGGTCACTGTAGCTGAGCTGCAATGTAGTATTGGTAATCATTTGGGCCCTTACACCCCCCCCCTCTCAATCTGCGGGGTGTACAGCTTGTAGATCGACACCCTGTGCCTGCCCGGAACCCATATCATGGAAATCAACAAGGATTTAAGTTCCTTAAAGAAAGTCCTTCTGAGTCGCACCAGGATCGCGTAGAAGAAATAGAGGAGGCGAGAAAGAACCAGCATTTTTGCGATCACAATACGTCCCATAGGGCATAGCGGTAGCCCACACCAGAAGAGAGTGATGCCCTAACAGTGGTCCCTGCCCATCCTCAGTTGCCTGTTGTCACTGTCTGAGTGATAGACACGGACTCCCAGGTATTTCAAAGTATCATATTGCCAGGCCAACGGTGTAGATGGTAATACTGTTCGTTGTACGTCAGCCAGTGGAGTGAGGGGGAAGAGACAGGACTTGTTCCAGTTGATCTTGAGGCCCGATATCCAACCAAATTCCTTTACAAGGGTAATCTTGTTAGCTACATCTTCCACATTGTCTTGGAGGGAAATCAAGGTATCATCGGCATATACGGATATCATGATGGATGGATCCTCAAGTCAGGTTCTCTTGACCGCAGTGCCAGGGGCTTCATGGCTAAGGCAAATATGATGGGGGACAGCGGGCAACCTTGGCTGGAGCCCCTTTCTATCTGTAAAGGGTCAGAGATCACTTTTCCAGTTTTTACTCTTGCTAATTTGGGGCGGTGTAAAGAAGCATACCTCAGGAGAAGAACCCACTGTCCATGCACAACTTGTGAAGCACCACCAGCAGGTACAGCCAGCCCAGAGTTCCAAATGCTTTCTCGATCTCAAGAGAGGCCGCCCAGGAGTTAATTCCTGAAGAGTGCGCCCACTTCATGATCAGAAACAAGCTAAGGAGATTTAGGAAGGTGCTTCTGCCCAGGATAAAGCCGTTCTGGTCCAATTCCACCAGTGTCTGAGCTACGGGCAGCAGTCGGTGCGCCAAGATTTTCCCAAGTATCTTGTAATCTAAACTCAGGAGTGATTCAGGAGTGATAATGGGCAGCAGGAGCCCTGTCGGGTTTTGGGAAAACTGTGAGTATTACCTCTTTTGCGGAGATCGGGAGCTGCCCCTGAGCTCTGGCCATTTCATACACTTGCAGCAGTCTAGGGGCTGGTTGTTGTGCATATGTGATGTAGAACTCCAGCAGTCACCCCTCCGTGCCAGGAGTCTTTCCTCTTGTCATTTGTTTAATAACTGTCTGCAGGTGCAGCGCACCCAAGCATTCCTCGATGTCACAGTTGTCCACCTCCTGTGCAGAGTCATAAAGTCTAGTGTAATACTCTGTAAATGTCTCACTAATCTCCACCTGGGTATTTTCTATCCTCCCCTGGAGTCACCTTAATGCTGCTATTGGAGTCATGGTAGTCTCGGATTGCAGAAGACAGACAAGCATTCAACCAACATTTGTCAACCTCTGAGTGTTGGCGGGCCACATATTCCCTATAGTCTAGTTTACATGGTCGAGCTAGGGTTACCCTATAGTCCTACTGCGTTTGTACTAATCATGGCAAGGCTTCGGGATCATACACCGTAGTAAATATCAAGTGTACGTATCTCCGTTTCTAGAGCTGCTAGCTCTCGGTGAAGCACCAATCTATTGATATAGATTGACTTAATACAGATCCCGTCAAAACGACCTTGAAAGCATTCCATTCTGTTAGGAAATCCGATGCAGTACCCGCTTTATCCAAGAAATACTGTCCCACTGCTGCCCCTATAGTAGCTACGAAAGCAGCGTCCTCAAGCGCCTCCTTAAGGTGGCGCCTCCCCAAAGTAGCGACATCCTATGAGGGTTGTGATCGAACAACGTGCACCCTACATATTTGGCAGGTCTGACCCTGTTGACTAGTTCTGGACTACATTAGAGAAGGTCGATGCGCGTGTGTAGCTCGTGTATCGCTGAGTAATGTGAGTATGTCCATGCCTGCAAGTATAATAAGCACCAAACATCCACCACCTCCATCTGTGACGCCCATTGTTGCAATCGTTTTGTCATCAATATAGTCGCCTGATACTGGGCGGGGGGATATATGGGGTCTGAGCATTCGTGAGAAGGGAGTGTCGGAGGGAGTCTATAAATGTGGCTTGGTTCGAGTCAGGTGCATAGAGCGCAATCAGTGAGAGAGGGTGTCCATCCAGTAGTCCGTCCAGCACAACATATCTGCCATCTGGGCTGATATCAGTGGTGTTAATCATGTAGGGGACCCCTGGGGCAACCCATATGAGTGCTCTCCTGGCATATCTGGAATATGTAGTGCCCACCACTATGCCTCTCCACTGTTGGCTTGGTGAAGGTATGAGTGCACCATGTACAAGTACAGTAGAAGTGTACTGTGTACTGCTTGATGTATTTGGCCATTACTCTGACATTCCGCGTTAAGTATTATAATAAGGTCAGGAGACATCTAAAACGAAGCCTTTCTAGTTTTAAAAATTAGGAGTCTCCCACCTGAATCAGGTCTGTTGGGATATATGCCTTCTTCTGGTAGCCCTCAACATTTTGAACAGGTGCAGCACCGAGGCCATAGTAGGAACGGCGTGTTTGTGTGCAAAACCTTTTCAAGGTTATAGGTCTGTAGCAATCAATACAAATTTCAGCATTTTCTAAAGCTCACCCTTAACTTTATTTTAATCTTTTTCAAATTTTTTCCGCTTAGCATATTCCAGGGATTGTCAGCGGGGATATCCAACATCAAAACCCTTTCCTACTAAAGTAATCTGTGAAATTAGGCTCTAACACAGTGTAATCATAGACCACTCTTAAATGCATGATCAGTTTAATATATGCTTTTCACAATAAATATACTAGGCCTACAGCTTTTGCCATAACTTTTCATTATAAATAGAGCATGTCCATGGCAAATAACAGAACCCTTCTCACTTAACCAATCAGGCCTATGGCCATTTCTTGCTTATGAGAGGAGTAAAATTATAAAACATATGTCATAGACATGAAACTAGACTTGAATATTCTGTAATAAAATCTGCTTTGGAAATCTGAACCGAGGCCCCAACACAGTGGGGTTTCCCCAGAAGGGCAATCCCTTGGCCTTACCAGCAGAATCACCTCCACCCCAGCTATGGTTGAGTGGGAAGTTGTAAACCAGGAGGCACAGTATTTAATCATCACTTTCCCCTTTGGCCAAATTGTGCTGACTTGGGCAGTTAATTCCTTCATTATTCACCAGAATGGTGGGAAAGTTATAGCCTTTGACACAAGCACTGGGACACTGTAGTCATTGTACTCCTTTACCACACAGTAAGACCTTGTGTAAATCACACTCTCCCTGTTCCTGTCCCTAGGATCAACTTTATTGTTGGGGTGCCTGGTGGAACAATGTTTGTTACCGTCACACCCCCCAGTAACCTCCTTCTTCAGGCATTACTCACTATCACCCTGCAACAATGCCTTTCTCATCTCTCCTTAGCCCCTCTCTCACATTTTGTTTTTATAGAGCTACTCATACCAATGTTGGGTGTCAGAGTGCTTTACATAACTTACACATATTATCTAGAGGCAATGAATCATACACATATGTAAATCAATGTATAGGAAATGTTACATATGACAATGAGGGTTACAAGGTGTAGGTGTCACATCTTATCTATTTGCGTAAGCATTATATGTTAAGAGTGCTTGCTCTTGCAAAATGACGGCGCATATTTACTACGTTTCCATGCAATTCTGCTCAAGTAACCAAAGTTGCTGCGCTGCATTGTGTGAAAGGCCGAGATCATAACTGCACCATATCTACTAAGATATGACATCTGGAGTACTGGACAGTGCTGGAGTACCTTAGACTGTCTTACGCCAAAACATACACCCTTACACCATAGTGAAAGGGTGTATGTGCCATGTCATGCATAGGTTTGTACTGCGACGATATCCTTCATGTGCAAAATACTATGCTTTGATAAAGTTTAACACTTTTCCCACTTTCTATGTGTGTTGTGTAATGCAGCACATGCAAAGTTAGAAAAGCTTGGAGAAAATAAAACTTTTTCCCAATGTTACACCTGCCATGAGGAGGCTTAATTTTGTATCCAAATGCCTTTCTATTATTTTATTTTTTTAATCTTTTTATTGAATACTGAAGAACAAAGGCAGTATAACACAAGATACACATCACATTGGTAAATGATCGACATTGGTAATTTCTTTTCGACAGGATACAAGTCGCCCCACCAAAAGGCCCTCCCCCGACCCCTCCGAAAAGGCAGATACCTCAACAGGGTTCAGTGCTGAGGATGGGTGGGCTGCAGATTCCACCCGAGAGTCGTTCCATCTCCTCCAAATTTTAGACCATTCCTTTGAGGAAAACATCCTTTACCCCGCATGCATTACTCCGCATGCCATTACCCCGCATTTTTTACTCCGCATTAACTTTTACAATGCAGGGCTTTACACCGCAAAACTGTTACAACGCATTCCCCAAAGTAACGCCCCCATGGAGTTAGAATAGTAATTGCGTTGGAATGGGGAATGCGTTGTAACGGATTGTGTTGTAAAGCCCTGCGTTGTAAAAGTTAATGCAGAGTAAAAAATGCGGGGTAATGGCATGCTGAGTAAAAAATGTGGGGTAAAGTGTCGTATTCTTTCTTTGGGCATCCCCTACTTATATAGACGGATTTTTCTGCTACCATGTTGGTGTCCATGTCTTTCTCCCACTCGCTCAGGCGCGGCACCGCCAATGCCCCCCAGCAGCGAGCTATGTCACGTTTAGCCACAGCCAATCCCAATGTCATCCATGTCGTGCCCCCGGAAGTAACCTCTTCCTCTTCCCAAATATTTAATAAGCACCATTTTGGCGTAGGGGTGGTATTCGTGTCCCATGTTTCATTCATCTTGGTAACTACCACCTCCCAATAGTGCCGTATTTCGGGGAATTCCCATATAATGTGAAAAAAGGTGCCTTTTTGGTTACATGTACAGCGACAATTTTCAGTTGGAGACCTCCCTATTTTCATTAGTGTAGTGCATGCATAGTAGGCCCTGTGCAGTATTTTTAATTGAATCAATCGGAATCCTGCCTTAATAGCTATTTCTCTAGGTGAGGCTAGTTCTTCCGCCCATTCCTCATCGTCCATGTCGCCTAGATCCCCCGTTCACCTCTCCCGCAACTTGTGTAGTATGTCGGGTATATTGTTGCTAATCTTCTGATATATGAGCGATGTGGCTTTACGTGCCATATATCTGTCTAGAAGGCGGTCTTCTAGTGGGGTGTAGTCTGGCAGTTCCTCCCCAGTCGGGATGGCAATCTGTAACGCAGGCTTAATCTGCATATAGGAAAAGATCTCTGTGTTCGCAAGATTATATTCCTGTCGAAGGTTATCAAAGGGCAGTACCGCCCCGATTCCATAAGTCCCTGATTTTAGCTATGCCTATTAGGTCCCATTTGTCAAACCCAGCGTGATTTCCAAGGGTACCTGAGGCCGCTGTGTCCCACAAAGGGGTGGCTCGTGTCAGCTTGTTTTGCCAACCCAGAGCCCTGTGTGTCACGTCCCAAAGGCTAATGGTTACTGTTGTCGGGTTCTGTTGCTGCACTTTTGGGTGTGCCAAGTACAGGGCCCATTGATATCCGCCCGGGCGCAGCAGTATGCAATCCATCCTAAGCGATGGTTCGTCTTCCGGCATGTATGCCCACTGGTTAATTGTGGTCAGTTGTGCCGCCCAGTAATACCTTTGTATATCGGGCAGTGCTATGCCACCCTCATACCACCCACGGGTTAGTTTCTTAAGTGCGATTTGCGCCGTGCCTCCCTTCCATAGGAGTGTTAGCAGTGTTGAGTTAATTGTTTTAAAATAGTTTGCTGGCACTGGGTATGGTGTATTGTGGAGGGCGTATAAGAAGCGAGGCAGTGCCATCATCTTGAACAGTGCTGTTCTTCATAGGAGGGATAATGGGAGTGATCTCCAATGCTGTACATCTGTTTCTAATCTTTCTAAAGGCGGGAGGAGGTTCTTTTTATAGAATAGGGAGAGATCAGATGTGGTGAATATCCCTCGATATTTGAATCAGTCTGTAACCACCTGTATCTTATGGTTTAGTGGGATCACTGGCGGGGTGCCGTTTAGTATATACATTAGGGACTTTGTCCAGTTGATCGAATACCCGGACACACAGCCGCTTTCTATTAATTTTAGTAGATGGAGATTAGCGTAAAAAATCCATTGATGACTGCTATGGAATGTCCATGTGCCACCCATGGTATAACCCCTTGATACAAAGAAGTGTATAGCACCCCTTTCCAATACAAATCAGGATTTGTGCTAGAAGGTTGTATAACTGTTGAGTCATAACCTCAGTGCAAATTGTTAGTAAATCTGCCCCACAGACTCAAGATTTAAAATGTAACCCAGTGGCTTGTGTTGTCTATATGAACAAGAATGTATTACTACCCAAAGGAACCCTTTTCAGCAACCTTAGAATAAAGAAATGTTGCGAAAAAAACAATACGTTTCTAAACCTATTTTGTGCAGTTTGCAGGCAGCTCAAATGCTGGTTCATCGCTCATGTAGGTACATTAAAAGGATTGTAACTTATGAATTGCAAGTAAAAAAAGGATCTCTGTGACAAAAGCAGTAACTTACTGAGCCATCTACATAAAATACATATGTGTGCTCTACATGATACATGTAGTGCTTTGTAGCAGGAACATTAACTCTTGATGCTATTTTATGATTAGCCAAAACTATGACTAGACAAATCACTAATCTCTCCATCACTTGCATTAACTACCAGAGTTATCTTGCTGTTATTGTCATTCCAAGAAAAAGGCTGGGCAGAGAAAGGTCTATGTAGGGTATTCCACATCACCACTATTTTAGCCGGTATTTTTCCCCTTAGCTGTACATACTTAAAACAGTAATTACAACAAAGAAAGCACTTTAAATTATGTTCTAGAGATGCCTGTATGAGCCCTGTCTGACAAATAAAGTAAATAAAGACAGAAGGGCCTTGTTAAAAATGAAAACAGATGTTTTTATTTCAAGTTCCATTTTAGTTTGATGTGTGGGCCTTAGCAGAAAACTAAAACATGAAAAAATAGCTGGTGTTTATTTTTGGCAAAGGTGGTAACCCTAGTGAGGTATCACATACTTGGAAACGCTGCCTTGGCTGCACTGCTGCGGCAAATTGCAGTCCCCTGCTGCTCCCCTTTAAACAATAGTGAATACAACATTGAAGAAGTTGAAGGAAAAGGAATTAATGCACTTCCATCAGCCTCTTTAAGGCTGAAATGGTGCTTGTAGGGTGCCACCTGGCCTCTACTATACTTTGTTGCCACATGAACTCCGAGGGCCGGGCGCGGCCTGAGGATATAAATTATGGGGCTGGTGGTCACTCGAGACCCAGGCACTGAGTGTAAGAGTGAATAATTGCTATAGCGCCTGCTGGCTAAGTTCAGCTACCCCTGTCCACCAGGCCGTGGACATGACACTGGGGACGAGTGCGGCAACTTTGCCCCGTGTGCAACGTGTTACCGCTGCCCTGTAGTGAGCTGCTATTGCACCGCGTGGCGCGCGCAGGGGTGAGTCTGGCCCGGCGACGAGAGAGCTGAAGCAGTCTCCAGCAATCGGCCGGCCTTGGTGCGTCTACCTGCCTGGGAGAGGGCCTCTTTCGTCCTTCCTGCCCTGGCCCGGCGGACCCCTCTCTTCCTGGCAGGAGCTGTATTCATCTCAGCCGTGTTCCTGGCCCTCCCTTGAAGCGGAGTCTCTCTGTGGTGTAGCGTGCATCCACAGCACCACCTACCAACCGCTCTCTGCTGTGAGGCTGACGAGGGGCCTGTTTTGTGTGCGCAGAGGTGCCAAGTGTCATCTCTACTCTGAGGAGCTGCATGTCCTGCTGCCGGTAAGGCTGGGGAAGCCCATTTTGACCATGGAGAAGTGTGGGAAGCTTCTCCTAGTGTGACTCCGCAATGTAAAAGGAGTGCTGGCGTACATGACAGGATGCTCTGCAGTGCTTGGGTTGTGACCAAAGGAAAAGGAGACACGAGTGAGACAATATCAGGAGGACTGGTGAATGGACAGTGTATTGGCAGAACTGCCTACATGACTGATCTGGGCTGAGGAGGAGGAAGAACACAAACCCCAGATAAAAAAGGAGGAGGTACTGGAGATAAAACCAGATTCTAGACTGCCTGTCACAATGACGGATCAACGCCAAGACCAGGTACGATAGCCAGCAGCCCTGTATGTATATGCCTATGTATCGCCGCTACCCCCATTCAGTGAGTAAGCTGATCCCGTCATGGCGGCACTGAGATGGCACTCTTGGATAAGGCATTTACAACACTATTTTCGTGCCACCCACAAAACCGACGGAGCTGTCAAGAGATCACTATTGGTACACTTTGGTGGTGCAGAACTATAATCTGTTCAAGAACTTGCCCAAAACGGGGGGAGACAATGATTTTGATGCAGCTAAGGCAGCCCTAAACAGACATTTTAATCTGCAACTTAACCCTGATTATGAGCGGTTCAAACTACGCCAAGCCCAGCAGGCGGAAGGAGAATCTGTCGACATGTTCTACGCATGCCTTCAAAAGCTGGCGTGCACGTGCTTGAACATTGATCAACCTGAAGAAATCCGCACCCAAATAATACAAGGCTGCAAATCAGCGGTGCTCTATCGCCTCATTCTGCGGCATCTCGGCATCTCCCTGGATGACACTCTAGTCCTAACCCGCTCCCAGGAACTGTTGCATAGCACGGCTGAAGTCATGGAAGTGGCCCTAGGCAGAGGCGTGCTCCTGGGTGGGCCATAGACAGACACGAAAGTGAAGGAGGAACGTGTTGAAGCAATCCAAAGATGACAGGCACCTTCCCACCCGCGGGGCACCTTGTGTCAGCCAGATGACAGGTGTGACAACTGTGGTCTGGTACATAAAACTTCAAAAGTCTTCCCGGCGAGAGGGCGTATGTGTTCAAAGAGTGGAAAAATCAACCACTTTGCCAAGGAGTGCCAAAGCGAAAAACAAGGGCCCAGATCGGGGTACCCGAGGAAGACGACCGCTGCATTGTGGCAACTGTCCCTCAACGAGGGGGAAACTGAAGATGTACCAAGCGGCAGAGGGCAGGGCTCCCATCCATACAATGATGAGGACGAAGTGTTTGGAATAATGTACGCCGGGAGGGAAGGAAGCGGCCACTCCCCCATGTGCACGGTAGAAATGGGAAGCACTGTCATCACAGCATTGATTGATACAAGCGCTTCTGTAATCAACAGAATCACACTGCGCCCCACTCTGTCCGCTACCCAGGCATGAATATACAATTATGGAGGCACTGAGCCATTGCCAACAATAGATGTTGATGTTATGAGTAAAGGCCATTCAAGAAGGGCGCAATTCCATGTCACCGAAGGAAGTATGGGCACACTACTGGGGTGACAAACAGTGGAAGACCTGGAGCTGGATTGTTTCGCAAAACAAGTGCACGCATCGCATACAGCGGCTATGATGCAAGAATTTCCCCAACTCTTCAATGGTCTTACCTGACTAAAGGGAAAGCAGATCCGCCTTCACATCGATGAGACAGTACAGGCCACAGCACTATGCCACCGAAGGATCCTTTTTCACCTGTGGCCACAAGTAGAAAAAAAGTGTGGGACTTGCAACAGAAGGGGGTCATAGACAAGTTTACTGGCCCTATACCGTGGTGTCCTCGGTAGTCATTGCACCAAAACCAAAACAGCCCAGAGCCATCAGGCTATGCGTCAACATGAGGCTCCCAAACAAAGCCATCCCAAGGGAGCGACACATTACACCAACCATGGACGACATTGTGGCGGACCTGAATAGTGCCCAATGGTTTACGAAACTAGACCTAAACACTGGTTATCATCATCTGGAGCTTGAACCTGCCAGCAGGTATAGCACAACATTTTCCACGCAAGTAGGCCTCAGGTGATATCGAAGGCTCAATTACGGTATCTCATCGGCCGCAGAAGTATTCCAAAATACCATAAAGGAAACCTTCTCTAGGTTGATTGGGGCACTAAATATAAGCAACGATATCCTGATTTTCTCGGACAGCCTGGAAAAACACCACGTTCGGCTAAGGGCCACATTGAAGCGGTTGGTGGAATGTGGTTTGAAACTGCACCGACAAAAATGCTCTTTCTACAAAAACTCGATAGAGTTCTTTGGATACATCTTTTGACATGATGGCCTGAGGGAGGACCCAAAGAAGGTTGATGCCATCAGGAATGGTCCATAACCCAGAACATGATGGAAGTAAGGAGCTTCCTGTGTATGGCGATGTACTGCAGGAAGTTAATCCTGAACCTAGCCACCCTGTCGGAGCCGCTAAGGACACTAACGAGGGCTGATGCCCCATGGAAGTGGGGAGGAAACGCTGACAAGGCATTCCGGAAAGTGAAAGGAGCCCTCCTTGACAATGCCACCATGGCGTACTTCAGTCTGCAGCAAAAAACAGAGCTGGTGGTCGATGCTAGCTGGATGGGGTTAGGAGCAGTGCTCCTACAGGAGATGGCAGAAGGATCGTGGTTCCCTATTGCCTATGTGAGTAGAGCTCTCTCCGACACAGAAACAAGATATGCTCAAATCAAGCGAGTTGTGTTGACCAGCCGGTGGGCATGTCGCCACTTCCACCTATTCTTCGGTGATCAGCAGTTCAGTGGTCACCGACCACAAGCCGTTGGCCCTGCTGTTCGCTGGGTCTGCCCGGCTAGAACCCCCGAGGATAAAGAGATAGGCAATGCAGCTGCAACTGCACTCTTTTGAAGTGGTCTACCATCCAGGTGCGTGCAACCTGACAGACTACCTGTCACGGCACCTGTTGCTTCCGGAAGGGGGAGACCAGACGGAGGACGATGAAGGAGCCAAGTACTTTGTGCAAATGGTCGTACACAAAGAGTGCCCAAAAGCGCTGACTTTCCAGGAGCGACCGATAGAGATGAGAGCATCTCCAGAGGGAAAGAGGCCCTTGCCATGAAGCAGTGGAAGCACTTCCTCTACGACTCTAGATTGCTGATGCACTTAGAACAGATGACGAGATGCCAGTTATCGCAAGTACAGAACCAGCTGAGCACAAGTCAGGAGGGTTGGGGTCAGGGGTTGGCGGATGGTGGTGCCAAGGAGTCTATGGTCCAGGGTGATTGACGTTGTGCATCAGGGGGACCAGGGTGTAGTCAAGACAAGGGTGAGTCTCGGGGACAGGGTGTGGTTACCGAGGATGGACACTCAAGTGGATGAGAAAGTGCGGAATTCTCATTCCTGTGCCATCACCATTGAAGACTCACCCCCAGCCCCGGTGATAACAGAGTAACCCAGCTTGAAACCATGGTCGAAAGTGAGTATGGACTTTGGGAGCTTCCCGGATGGGCGTCTTACTGCGGTCCTTATAGACTCACACAAAAAGTTCCCGATATTCTCAAAGGTCAAGCCAATCCTGGAAAGACATTTGCATTAGTCGGCCTGCCTGAGGAGATAAAGACAGACAACGCTCCTCCATTTCAGGGGCAGGAGTTCCAGGAATAGCTGACGTCCCTAGCCATTTGACACAGGAAGGTGACCCCCCAGAATAGCCCAAGCAAATGGGTTCATGAGAAACCTGAACGGTGCATTTAGAATTGGAGTAGGCCAGGGCAAAGACGCTGAGTGCTGTTTGTATCGCTTTCTGAGGGCCTACAGACAGACCCTGCACAGTACCACGAACTGTGCACCAGTGAGTGGACCTTCTGTTCCAGAGACCCACAAGAGGCAGCATCCCGACAGGCCCGGAGTGGCAGCCTGCCGTCCTGGACATCCAGGCCACGCAAGAGAAGAGATGAGTCACCAACAACCAGGCGAGTCTAGAGAGGAGAGCGATGACCCCGAACATCCAGGTGGGGGACAACGTCATCATACGGGACCGCTACCCAGGGTGGAAGTTCCATACCCCCTTTTTGGCTGAAACTTGGCAAGTGGTGAAGGTCAACAGCACTATGGTCACTGTTCAGGGGGAGCTCCATACTGCTGTGAGGAATGTGTCATGGTTCAAGAGGGTAAATAGCCCAACAAGAGACTATGATGTGAGGCAGACGAAAGCGACAATGCCAGTTGAGAAGGACTATTCATGCCAACCTCGCCAAGGAGAGACACTGTGGCGCGGACCCCAGATAATACCACCCGTCTGGGTGGGTACAGTTCAGCATCTCCGAACGTCGGCATACCGACCAACGCCCTGGCTAGTGGGAACAGGAATGCTCCCTCTCTGGCGAGAGGGAGTGCAGAATGGATCCGGAGTCAGAGGTATGATCTCTGCCTCAACTCAGTGCCTAGCCAGAGATTGAAATACTGTGTGTCCAGTCGGGGTGGCGGGACAACCAGGTACACCCCAGTAAGAGTTGGAAGGGATGTAGAGTGCCAACCGGCCTCTACTATGCTTTGCTGCTGCATGCACTCCGAGGGCCGGGTGCGGCCCAAGGATATACATAAAGGGGCTAGTGGTTGCTTGTGGCCACTGCTGAGATTCAGGAACTGAGTGTAAGTGTGATTAATTGATGTAGGGCGTGCTAGCTACGCTCTGCTACCGGTGTCCATCAGGCCTTGGACACGACAGTGCCCATGTCAGTCTCCCTCTGAATCCTACTCCTGCACCCTTTGCCAATAAGAAGAGCTGAGGGAGTGGAAACAAAGGGAGGAATGGGCTGCAGAGACTGCACTGCAAGGGCCGCCCAGTGATGCCCACCCAGCTTCTTGAGCAAACTTTGTGATCTTAATCAGATCTCTTTGATGTACTCATTTTGCAATTCAGTTCAGTATGTGCCCTACATGAAAACCTCTCTTCTATGTTGTATTATAGAGAATAATGTTGCTCAAATTATAACAACATTAGCTATATGTGATGGGCACATGAACTTGTCTCTTGGTTCTCTCATGTTATCATCAGCAGGCTCTGGGTGGGCATTCATGAATGTTTCTAAGCTAATATTTACAAGCCTTCACTTTAGTAAATGTCACTCATTGCAGTGATATACTGTAATGCACTACATTGGAACATCTACAACTATTGAAGAAAATATGTCTTTATTGTATATTTGCACAAGACCAAATATTTTGATGGCTCGACTTGGGATTCGGCTCTTGAATCCCAGGCTCTCCAAAATGTGCTGCCTGGCTCATCACTGGTATCTTTAGTGGAACAAAACTACAAACACAAGTATGTAAAGGAAAACAATGAAAGGAGCACTCCTCCCTTGGCGCTGGACAATTTAAGAGCTCTGAAATTTGCTGAAAAGGAGCAAAAGACACCATCACTAACGAATTTGCCAATCCTGTTTTTCTTACATTTGTATGTATTATATAGTTGTACGGGGTGTGAGTCATTCTAGGTTGAAGAGTGCTGTTGTTGTCGTCTCTTTTCAGTGTCTACGGCCACTGTGAACATGTTGTCCTATTTCTGTGTTGGTGACCTGTCCCGGTTCTTGATTTTGAATATGTAGAAGAAACGAATAGGCTCAGTTCGGTGTTTCGCAGATTCAATGTGTTCCCGCTGTGACACACACAGGTGGAACGTGGTTAACTTAGAACACTTTTGTCTCGAAGGAGCACTGAAACGCACAGCAAAAGCGTCTAAATTAACGTCCAATGAGAAGCCGGTATACGAGCTAACCAGACGCCGTTGTCACGTGATCCCTCAAACCATACTGTTTATCAATGGGGAGTGAAGTGTAGCTGGTGGATCGGCGGTGTTCACTACCTTTATCTCCCAGGATGAGCCATGACTTTCGCCAGGCAGAGTCCGGCACGCAGGTGAGTTTGCAGGCGGGAGTTGACATGAACATTGAAAGAGCTGCGCTGGTCTCTGCAACCATTGCTCACCCGTGGCACTATTTGTGTGCCGCAACATTGCCAAGTGTTGCTAATGTCTGTAATGTAAAGCTTGAAGCTATAAGCCACAGAATGTTCAGTGTCGTTAACTTAAGATGTCAGACTTGCAGAAAATGCCACAGGTGACATGGGGCCACCTGTAGTGCAGCATTTATATAGCGTTTATTACCCCTATGTGGTGCACAGAAGCGCTTGCTTCCGTCACCCGTGGGCAGCAAGCTACCTCGTGTAGGGTGTGTGGTTGAAAGGGCGTTGGCTTTGTTTCTTGATCCTTTGGGGAAAGTGTTTCCATGTAGTGGGTGTTGACTATTGAGGTGTGGTTATGGTGCTAAGGGACACAGCACATAGACGTGTGTGAGATGATGGGGTATTTTTTGTGTGGTTTTATATAGTGCGAGCTCGAACCGAAGGTATTGGAGTGCTTTACTTGAGCACCAGTTACATTCCACAATGACATATACTACTATTTTTATTAATATATTTTTGTTAGGCACAGGTAGGTTAAGTGATTTACCCAGAATCACGGGATGTTGAGTCAACGCCGAGACTCTAACATGGTTCCCCAGTTCCAAATTCGGCAGCTCTTTCCGTAGTGCCACATCCTCTTCCACCCTCAGATAGACCCGCAGTTGATAAGATGGCAGCTTTGATCAGCTTTACAGCCCTCTTTATAGTATTTCTTATGACTGAGTCTACTTTAAGTGGTTACTGCAATTGGTTGTCCAACCTGACATTTTGTTTAACATTTTTGGTCCTGAGCAATTACAGGAGACCAAAGTGGTGGAACCTGATCATGCAGAGGGTTTGTCTTAGCACTTGGAATATTCCTTTAATGATAACCAATATTCCTTTAACTCAAGCTATAGATGCCTGCATCTGCATTGTTAGATTAGTAGTACAGTGTATTCTGAGTTGTTTCTAATACTACACCTCCCAGAGTAAATCATTGATGTGTCTGCCACCTCGTGGATCGAGTCCTAAAGAGGTGTAGTTCATGCTCAGTTTTTAGTCCTTTGATACGCACAACACCAGTACATCAGCGGTCAAAGGCTCCAATTAAAGCAGTTGGAGCCCAGTTATGGCATATTGTGTATTGGGAGGGAGTCTGCTGCCTATATACTCTTCTATGTTAATTTGATGATGAATGTTAAATAGAAAAACTGGTGGGTTCTGGAAATTTGAGCTGTTAATGTGGAAAAGAGTGACAGTGCTATGGTAAGCAGTGGAGTGGATGAAGCTGAACTTTCAAGGGGTCCCTTGTATCCTTAACTTACTAGCAATGCAGCCCATATTTCCCCCTGGGTAGACTATCATTTTATTGGCATCAAGAAGCATGTGTGCTGTAAGCACACACCTTTCCGCATCATCTATCTGTGTTCTCTTGTTTCCCTCTCCCTCTGGTGAGTCCCTGTTGTAGGGCACCCACTGTTGGGCTTCCTGGGTTGCTTACTATGGCTAATTTGCTTCTCAGACCAATTGGGTTGCACTTTTGTTTGTGTGGTCTTTTTCTACCCCTTCTATCTTTTCTACCTCCTGTTGCTTGCTGTACTGGGGTCGGGTGAACATAAAGTCTCTTTGCTGCCATCAAAGAATTAACAACACCTAGGTGCGCTGGGCCAACATGTGCCTGCCTTGCAATGTCTCATCAGAAAAAAACAAAAGTCCCACTTGTGCATAGGCGAAAGAAGGGTGCTTTCTTTTGCAGCCCATTGTACCCCTGCGGAAAGCAACCTGAAGTGTGAGGTTGTATTGTGGCATTAATTTACTAAACCTGGCTGATAAGTGTAGATGTGATGATTTGATTGTTCATACTCTGCATAAAGAAATTAGAGTAGTATTACATTTTTAAGCTCTGCACATGCAATTAACATGTATCACATTACCACCAGAGGGCAAGTATAACCTGCCGTTGTTTCCTGTGAGGACAAGCAGGGGAGCAGAGCACAGTAGGTCTCCTACAGGGATTGACCTTTGATGAAAGTGTGACTATAAGGCTTCCCCCTCGAAGCTCCTCGTTGGGAGCTAGCACCTCTATTATCAAGGGGTAATTCCTCACAGGAAACAACGGCAGGTATTAGACTTGCCCTCTGGTGGTAATGCGATACATGTTAATTGCATGAGCACTCACATTCACGTCTCTGGGGGAAGTGACTTCTTCGCATCCCACCCTGACGAAAGCCCAGGACCAATACATAGGCCATTAGCACGGGCTGAAACATGTTGGTGTATAGTTTAGGGTCATAGGACCATCATATCCTCCCACCCTAACATAGTCAGTTTTTAACCTTCCCTCTCACTCCACTAATAAAGGACACTTTTGGAGCGAGAGAGGAATTTTATCTTTAAGTTACGCCCCCATACACAATTTCTCTAAGTGCTCCCTAAAACACAGTTGTGCCCACCCTGACCTTTAGGAGTTGGGGTGAGCCCGATGATGAAGCATGTCACTATTTGAGTGAGGGCTATAATAAGAAAAGGGTCTCCTTCCCTTTCCACCCTCGACTCAAGGGTGGCTAACAGACCTAGAGACCTGCAGACCGGGTTGGGTGTTTTCAAACACCCAATACACCTCATTCCTCACGTGCTGTTTCTTTCCCCTCTCCCACTTTTCACTAGGGACCACCCTGGTCCCAGGAGGGATATTGTATACAAAGGGAGGATATATCCCTTCCCACCTCCTAAGGGAGGCCCTCTCTACCCTCGCGTAGGCCCACCTGGGCCCTGCACCCAGTGGTACAGAACACTATGCAGGATTATTCATCTGTCTCCAGAAGTCTTGGGGCTATCTGTGCTTTCAGTTCCCCAACATGGCATGTGCATTTGGGATCAGCTCATATTAAAGCAGTGATCAAGAGAAGATTATGGAAGTAATTTGTATTAAAGAAGATCTCACCCGTAAAAAACAGATAAATATAGCTAATAGAAGACAGCATAAGCATACATGAGCCCTGGAGATAGACAAAGAGCAAGTTAAAGGGAGAAGTGCAAACAGGCCATCAAGAAGAATGCAGATGCCAACACAGAGGGTAAGGTAGTGCACAGAATGATGGACAGTAGGGTTTGGATCTTGCAATCTATGTAACAGTGTTCATTACTCGATGAACACAATGGACTGACTAGCTTACAAAATTTTGTGTTGGAATTGTTCTCAGAAGAGTCATTACTCCAGGTGCTGTCATCCTTCACCCAAGATGGACACCGCATGGTCGAGCCTTGAAGAGGCTCCCGGGATCACCTTTTAGGTTTAAATCTCCCTTAAGCCTGCCATCTGCGCCGTACCGAATTGCAACTCTTTGTGTTAATTCCCAGCAATACCACAAAGTAATTGGATTCAATTCCGTACCTGGGCTTCGTCAATTTGCACTGCAGAGTTCCCCTGGTCAGATTCAATGCAAGCCTGAGAAGGCGTTCTCAGTAGCCCGACCGTCATCCCTCTGATCTGCCTGTGCTTCCACCCCCCCACCCCCGCAGATCAGACCGTCTGGGCGGACTGCCTGCATTGCGTGATCACCGTACTTTGCCTTGCCATCTAAGACTGCAGCCTGCGGTCTCAGGGATCACTGAGTGAGACCAGAGCCTCCCATGGTTTACGCTGATGTCTACGCCATTGTAGCTGTAAGCGCTTTCTGACCGCTGCCAACTTTTTCAGCGCTGCCTCACCTATGTTCTCGGGGCCTCTTATTCTCCAAGCAGGTTGCCTTGAATCTTCAGAGCAATCTTGGAGCTGATCGAGCTTGAGTTTGCCCTCAGCGACGTTGATGGGGTTGGAAGATAGGTGACCCAGCTTCCCCTCCCTGCATCTGAACGGCGCCATCTGTCTCCGCGCAGCAGGGCTCCACCGTTCCTGGACAGAGCTACTTTACTCAATGATGAAGAAGGAAGAGCTAACTTGTTTAGGGGGAAGAAGTTCAAGTTGTTCTTGTGAGAAGGAAAGTTTTTGGTAAGTAGAGATCACACACCTTTTTGCATTCAAGGGTCAACCTCACTGCTACAATTGCACTCTTTGAAATTCAGTGGATGTTAGTCATTAGATATTTTGAGGCAGATTCTTTTAGCATTTACCTTTTAGGAGGAAGAAAGGACAGGGTTTGTGGATAAGCAAGAACAGGTGAACCAGATTTTAAATGTGGCTATTGTTAATAGAGGAAAGGTAAAAAGGGAAATCTTCAACAGCTGTCTGAGTCAAGTCATCTGGTTTGTACGTAATGAGTTGCCTCAAAGGGAGAAAATCCAGAAGGGATTTGGAATACTTAATAACTTGATGATTAACTGGGGGCGGTTGATGGTTTGTTGTGAAAGGTTGAGAGGTCAGTGCCATCTGAAGGTCTAAGAGTGGGAACTGCACATCTAGCCCATGATGAGCATTTGTGAATAACTCCGACCAAGCAAACATTTTACTTTGATTACTGGCAACGGAAAATGGATCACATAGTATACCATACAGGGTAGTCCTCAGCAGTATGAACGTTTGGGCAAAGTGACTAAGTACAGAAGTTTTCCACCCAACTTTGGCTTGTTATATTCAGCCTCCTGAAACAGACTGGATTAGCTGTATTATCAAGGTGTGTAGTGAAATTGTATGCACAGAGTATTTCAGAGAGAAGATTTGCAGGTATTCCATGGACAAAGGGTCACAGTTGATGCGTGCAACAGGTCAACGTTTCTGACTGTTAATGTTGCGGAACACTCTGTGACTATTATCTTCCAAAGGCAAATGGAATGGTAGTGTCTGAAGAGGGCTGTTAGATGATATGTAAGGTTTGCAGTAGTTATCAGGCATTATTGAAGGAAGCAACTTGAAATTAACATTATGGTATGCGCACTAACAGGGCATGGGTACACTTGTAATATACCTTTATATATATTGATGGACAGAAAGATTAATACCAGAATGAACCATGGATTGATGGACAGTTCAAACAAGATTGTTAGTTACGATTTCACCGATTTGCAACACTACAGAAAAATATCCAAACTCTGGTGTGATATGGGAGAGGCTTAGGAAAATGTGAGTTTCAAGTTTAGAGTAAGGATCCCCATTAGGCTCTCTAAGAGAGGGGTCACCATTGTCTCTAGATCCCATTAGGATCATCCAGTGCTTTACAATTCTGTGTGAGTTGAAGAAGGAAAAATATGAAATGTCATAGGCCATACACGTGTGATGTATGTGAGAGGGGTGAGCAGGTTTTGAAGAAAGTGGATGAAAGAGTAGTAATTCCATTAAGGTAAGGGTTGTAGATAAAGAGACAGCGAGGGGACAATCTGGAGGTCTAGTCATATCAGATATTTTATTCAGAATGTGAAGTTCTTTGTGGTTGTGCTATTCAACTTTGTAAATGTACTGAAAAGCAGGCCATTTCATCACAGTATTTGTGGTGTTTGCTTAAGTACAACTACAAGTGTTAGACACACGTTTTGTGGCTCTAGCTATCATCAGAATAGGCGTTACTCTGAGGTTCACTTTTTGTTTTCCTTTGCAAGGAGGGAGCTGTGTGGTGTTCTATATTCTTTGAGGGTGTTGTCTGATTTTGAGATTTTATGCTGTCTTAATTCTCTCATATAATTTATTTGTTGCGATGAATGGTGGAACTCGTGGCTTCTAGCTGCTTGAGGTGTTGGTGCAAGAAAGAGTGACTAGAGAATAGTAACTAGCTTAGCAGATGAGTGTGAACTTTTGTGCACCTGATAGCGCACTTATATGTACTTAACATATCAAAACAGCTCTTAATTGGCCCTGTGTCAAGCAAATCATCTCGTACCCCTTGCACCATTTCCTACATACAAGATAGTAATCTGTGTATATAGCCAGTGTGATTCCAACATCACCTAGATGCCATTACTTTCTGTACAACAGCACCAATGACTTGCTAAGATTACTATAGATTCTCAAGTTATAATGCTTACCTGGGGGGGAAAAGATGTGTCTAGTCTGGAATTTACACTGACACCCTTAGTGCTAGGTTAAGTCGTCCATCACTGTAGTGCGCAGTCCCCCCTTCCCCGCCCTGCAGGTCCGAGAATGTTTCTTAAATGTTGCTGTCTGGTCATTCAGACAGGATTACTCCTTTGCCTTACTGCACCAACACATTCAGAGTTATTTATTGGTGCATCCTCTTCACCAATATTTTACAAAGCAGATATAATGGCAAAGAAGACAATTTTACATTTGAATTTATTTGTTACAAAATAAATCCATTCTGTATTGCACTGGTTCTTAACCGTTTTACTTCTGTGTACCCCCATTTAATCATTACTCCAACCGGGGGACCACACTGAATCATTATTGGAATCTGGAGACCTACACTGAGTCTTTACTGGAAGACGGGGACCCCTGCCTAAGCATTTTTGATGATTTGAACTTCAACGCAATACACAAACCCCCCCAAAAATATATTAATCAAATAAGCAAATGCTGAAATATTTTATTTAATTCACAAATATAAATAAATTGCATTTTTAATTGTAATGGGAAGGTTGTAAATTTACTAAATTCAGTTGAGGCCACATATCTTCCATACTGTATTCTGTTTGCACTTACACTGGTCCCACAAATCAATCTGAGGATACTAACTTTAAACCTCCAATTTCAAATTGTTTCACATTTTTAGAAAAATTTAAAATGTTCAATTTCACATTTTGCCTCTTTATTTAAATACATTTTAATTAATTTCTTAATTTTATTTAATTTTCTAAGCAGTTGTGGAACCCCCTGAGTAGGCTTAACAGACCCTCAGGGGTCCACGGACCACAGGTTAAGAAACACTGCTGTCATGCATTACTTAAGGGACACCTAAATTCAATGAAGCAGACCAAGCAAATGTCTTAAATCTAGCAATAAAAAGTATTTCATACATAGGTTTTCCTTGAGATTTTGGTCTACATTCCAATTATGTAATATTAATGCAAATTGGTCAATAGTGGCAGAATTACTAGTTGCGTTGCTCTATTTATTTGATGAAAAATGTCTCCCAGTGATGTACAGCGTAGGTAATCCGTTGGTTTAAGGGACGTTTCCCTCATGGTGATTGGCTGGCCTAGATAGAATGCAGACATTTATTTAGTTATTTGGGAGAATTCCTTGATGAATGTAGTACGACCTCTGTTCTGATCCAGGTTCCTGCTCTTGACCACCTTATGTGATCCCACTGAATGCTGGTAATTTGCCCAATTGAAACATTGAACTCGAGTTGACTTTCAGGCTGGCTCATTCACATCTCACAAGAAGAGAGGTGCTTCTTTTTGACCAAAAACATAAATGACAAGAAGACATAGAGCACGGACTAAATGCAGGGATAGTATCGCATAGATGAAAAACCTGAAAACAAAACACTTTACATTTTCAAGGTTTCCTAAGGCGTACCACAACAAAATAAGCATCTTGTTTTTCAAGCACTTAGATAACATTTTCCCACAGTGAAAATCATAATTGCTTCTGCACAAATGGACCATTATTTTGCTAATGTCTCTCTTGCCTAAAGCAGTGGCGAAGATACATTTACTGTTCATTGGAAAAATATTTTGAAAATCTTAACCCCATCCTCTGTCGCACTCTCGTAGCTGTAAGTCCCTATCATTACACCAGCAGCTAACAAATTATTTCTCCTGAAGTTTTTTTTTTTTTTGTGGATTGACAACGCAGTTAAGTAGAATAAAACTTTTATCTTTGCTTTTCTTCGTTCCTCTTTTGCTTGCTAAATGCATAACCAAATGTTTAGTGAACCAGAAAGGATACAAGCAATTCACAGGAACATTCTATTTTCAAATTCTACACACCAAAAGGCAGGGAGGGGTCTTGGGGGAAGGGCTAGTATCGCCAGATGTATGCCAGATCGTCAGGATATCCATGTATGATACTTTTAAGTACAGTCAATTTAGAATGAACACATTTTCACAATTCATTCTGATATTTATGCTGGACTTAAGACAAGGGTTCGATTCCGATCCCGGTCGGAGGCGCACCTAATACCATTCGGCCGGGAAAAAAGCCAGGCGAATGCCTGTTTCCCGACCGATTCGCACATACGTCCGAACGAGCAAGTACGATGCGCACAACTGCCCAAATCCCGACCCAGTCGTACTCACCCATTACAGGTCCTGTTCTCCGACCGAGGCGGATCCGGAAACGCAGAATCGAGTCGCACGGAAGCCAAAATGCAGCCCCGTCCGGCCGGACAAGTACGATGCGCTTTCCGTACGCGGCCGAACCCGCCGCTACGCACAGCACGTCAAAGCATCCGGGAGAGGCGTACATAAGCTCCGATTCGCGCCACAAGAGGATCCACGGCTACGAGACGAACACGCCAGCGACGAGGACGAGGCGAAGCAAAGAGAAAGACGAACGAGACGAACCAACCATAAATCCCATCGCGCAGGTCCTACCAATACTCTACATCTATTACCGGAACAGGCTCGGACGCGTATGGCGCAGAAGGTAAGTCAAACACCAACCACAAAAACAAACTACACGTACCCGACATGTCACACACACACACAGAGGGATGCAGAAATTACTTACACCAGCAACAGCAGCACCATAGGGGCGGGATGGCCATCACCAATGCCACATATACACATAGGGGCCTGGATGCCAACAACTAACACCACCCCTACCCAGGGGGTGCTAGATGCCTGTCACTCCTACCACCTCTACCCATGGGGGGCTGGATGCCTACCACTACTACCACCTCTACCCATGGGGGGCTGGATGGCTGTCGCTACTACCACCTCTACCCATGGGGGGCAGGATGCCTGTCACTACTACCACCTCTACACATGGGGGGCTGGATGCCTGTCACTACTACCACCTCTACCCATGGGGTGCAGGATGCCTACCACCACTACCACCTCTACCCATGGGGTGCTGGATGCCTACCACTACTACCACCTCTACCCATGGGGGGCTGGATGCCTGTCACTACTACCACCTCTACCCATGGGGTGCAGGATGCCTACCACCACTACCACCTCTACCCATGCGGGGCTGGATGCCTACCACCACTACTACCACCTCTACCCATGGGGGGGCTGGATGCCTGTCACTACTACCACCTCTACCCATGGGGGGCTGGATGCCTGTCACTACTACCACCTCTACCCATGGGGGCTGGATGCCTGTCACCACTACCACCTCTACCCATGGGGTGCAGGATGCCTACCACCACTACCACCTCTACCCATGGGGGCTGGATGCCTACCACTACTACCACCTCTACCCATGGGGGCTGGATGCCTGTCACTACTACCACCTCTACCCATGGGGGCTGGATGCCTGTCACTACTACCACCTCTACCCATGGGGGCAGGATGCCTACCACCACTACCACCCCTACTCACGGCGTGCCAGATGCCTACCACTACTACCACCTCTACCCATGGGTGCCAGATGCCTACCACTACTACCACCTCTACCCATGGGGGGTTGGATGCCTGTCACTACTACCACCTCTACCCATGGGGGGCTGGATGCCTACCACTACTACCACCTCTACCCATGGGGGGCTGGATGCCTGTCACTACTACCACCCCTACCCATGGGGGCTGGATGCCTACCACTACTACCCCCTCTACCCATGGGTGCCAGATGCCTACCACTACTACCACCTCTACCCATGGGGGCTGGATGCCTGTCACTACTACCACCTCTACCCATGGGGTGCAGGATGCCTACCACCACTACCACCTCTACCCATGGGGGCTGGATGCCTGTCACTACTACCACCTCTACACCCATGGGGGCTGGATGCCTGTCACTACTACCACCCCTACCCATGGGGGCTGGATGCCTACCACTACTACCACCTCTACCCATGGGTGCCAGATGCCTACCACTACTACCACCTCTACCCATGGGGGCAGGATGCCTACCACCAACAACACCCCCACTCACAGGATGGCTAATGCATGACACAACAAGCACACACCAACATAAGGAATGCAACAAAAAGACATCCCCCCAACACCATGACAAGCGTGTGTAGACTGTGTCAAATGCCTACAACACTGAACATGACTTTAAACATACAATGTGACCCCCTATCACATGTGTCACACATAAATGTGTGTGGCCCCCACAATGCAAGCAGACCATGACCACTGTGGCAATGGGGTCCAACCCCCATCATCACAGTGACCAAAAGGTAAGTGTGGGGTCCATAGTTGAAGCACATTTTGCACATTGTGGCAATGGGGTCTAAACCCCCATCATCACAGTGACCAAAAGGTAAGTGTGGGGTCCATAGCTGAAGCACATTTTGAACATTGTGGCAATGGGGTCCAACCCCCATCATCACAGTGACCAAAATGTAAGTGTTGACATTGAAAAAGCTGCAACTGCCAAACTGCATGGATGATTCCTGGTCACAGAACAACAAACACATCAGTGGCAAAGTAGTGCTTGTGTCCCATAGCAACATAGATTGGGTGAGGCAAACAGTGCAGTGCAAATAAGACATACCTTTGGCCATGTGCAGACAAACATCACCCATGGGGGCTGACATCGTCTCCATTTATCAATTACACAATGACAGAAGTGACCATCATAATGCAGACCCACATATTTGCACCAATGGGCACACTAATGTAGATACCCTGTGGAGACTGTAGATGTGAGGTGAACAAATAACATACCATGGCAGCAATGGGACACACAAACAATGATCATTGTGCTGACTGATGACCTAGGAGTCCCAGGGACAGCAGGTGAAACCCACCAAACAACATACAGCCAATAGCACACTAAAGATATGCCAATGCAGTGGTGCAGATGCACAAACAGGCAGACCCACACTGCACATCAAACACAACAGGTGAGGGGGGTGCCAGTGTCCCCAGGCAACCACACAACACATGATGAGGCCTCAATACCAATTACACAGATGCACATACAGTGCCACACAAAAGTAACTCATGGATCCAAATCCCTATGTGGGCAATCAGGCATTGTTAGATGAGAGGGAGCACAAATTACACATGTCACACAAGCTTGTAGGAACAGCAACTAACACAGCAAGAGACAGACCCACCACAGCACTACCCCCAGGGACCCCATATTGTGCTGACACTAGCCTGCATGATAATCCCACTGTGATGACAATGTTAGATGTTGTTCACACTGTGAACCCCAGCCATGTGTCCTGAGCAACTAACTACCATCACACCTACACAAGCTCCAATCAATCAGCACGGCCTGCCAGCCAAGGCCAATATGGAGGTAGGGGTCTGGCCGTGCAACAACTCACTTTTGCACACACTCAACACCACACACCCTGATCTCCACCAATGTGCAGCAGTGAAGCTCACATTGACTGGTGACATTGCACATGCACCCATGACAATACCAGGGGTGGTGGTGGGAACCAAGGTGCAGAAACCCATCACACATGGCCAGCCAACAAGACTTGTCAATGTCTGACACACAGCACAGTATGCTGTACATGGGCATGATGTGAAATCCACCACAATCAATGGGATCCTGGCCATAGTCACACACCAATGAAGAAGCCAAGGTGACACACGAAGAACACACGTACACCACTACCAACATTGCAGCTCTGACCCTGAGTAGTGGCAGCTGTCACACACACAACGTGTCACAATCACTGTAACCTAACACAAACTGTAAATCACATTACTCGTGTAAACAACAAGTGCCAAGGGGAATCCTGAATGTGTCCCATCTGCGTTTGCCCGCATCCCCAGCACTGACAAAGACAACCTGGGATGACAACCTCATGAACATTAGTTTGCCATGCACCCACATCACAGAGAAACCAGGTCCAAGATGCTGGATGAACACAGAACAACTCAGCAAGCATCACAAACCGGAACATCCCTAAGGACACAGCCTGTGTAGGAAAAGGGAAGGGAACACGCACAGACATGCTTACACAACACAGGCCCACGCAATGTCACCAGATTACACACTGCCATGAGGGCACACCACTCCTGTGGACGGTCCGCTGTGCCAAACCTTGTCTGTGCACGACCCAAACCTGTCAGCAGAACACTCCGTCAGTGAGTCAACAACCACAACACACAGAAGGCTCTGCTCACATCAGCCTGGGTACGGGGGTGTCACGTCAGTCATCTGCACACACCAAACATGTGTCAAGCAAGTTGCACTGTATACACAGATGAGTCCTTCGACATTGATGTGCAAAACTGCATGTCCAGTGGAGCTGGGCACACAGTCAGGGAAATTGGAACATTGAACAGTGGTAAGCACGCCAGATGTGCATCAGTGTAAGACAAAGATGTTCATTTACTAATGCAAAAAGGACATCCCTGTGTCAAATGCTGAACATTACACCCTCAGACTGTAGCAAGGGATGCCATAGATCCAGAATACAACAGGACACATATCCCATGGACCACATGGAGTCCATCACTGCAACACTTCATCGTCCTGATGTGAACACTATTACAACTGCAAATGCAGGATGCTACTCATCCACATCATGTACATCAAGAGAAAACCCAAAAGTAAACAAAAAGAGGCTTTATTCAGCAAATGTCATGGTAAAAACGGAAGTCCAAAGGAAACTAAGGCCAATGGCCAGTCCAAAATCACAGTACCAACGGGGTGAGAAGTGACAACTGGTCACACATTGCTTGCCTGCACTGGTACGGTTGGGGGACATCACCCTTGGAGGGGCATACAAGGGGCAGGCCAGGCACCGCAGGGACAGGATCGGGGGATGGCAGAGTGAGGCAGTGAAGGGGTGGTGGGTGCAGGAGTGTCACCGGCAACTGCAGTGGAGGTGTCTGACTCAGGGGGGCCGGCACCACCGTGGTACACAAGTCAGTTGGTGTGGGTGCCGCAACCACTGCAGTGGGCTGGACTGATGTAGTGGACTGGGTACCCACTGCAGTGCCCGAGTCAGACGTGGTGGTTGTGGACTCCACTGCAGTGCATGACTCCAAGGGAGTGGAAGGGTGGGCAGATGAGGTGGGCAGGACAGAGGGGGGACCCGGTCCCCACAACAGTGCCACTAACAGGCAGAGCGTCTGGGTTGAGGGTGGAAGAGCAAGTGGCAGGGGGAGGGCCTAAGCAGTCTGGGGATGCGGTATCGGTGTGTGGGGGAACCTGGGGCAGGGTGTGGCGGGGGAACCTGTGCAGTGGTGGCCTGGGGGATGGAGGAGAGAGACTGGGCGCTGGAGCTGCGTGGTGGTGGTGGTGGGGTCTTGCTCTTCCTGCTCCGGGGGACTTCCGAATGGGCTCCTGTGTCTGCCTGCGCCTGGGGGAGGGTGTCCGGGGGCGAGGGGCACTCCTCTCTGTGTGGGTGGACTTCCTCTTCCCCTGGTGTGCTGGGTCAGCAGGAATGGTGGGGAAGAGGCCGAGGTCACACAGGAAGACCTGCTGTGTATGTGGGGTAGCAGGCGAGGCAAGGGAAGGGGTCTTGGAGGGAGAGGATTTGGAGGACTGCGGAGTGAATGTAGATGCCTGTGTGTGTGTGTGTTCCCCATCCCCTGTGTCTGTGGTATCAGTTCCCTGAGGATGCTTGTGTGCACGTCTTGCCTTACTCTTGGGTGTGTCTGTGCTGCTCGTGTCTGTGTGTGTGGATGACTGTGCAGGTGTGCATGTGCTTTGGACAGGTAGGGGGCAGGAAGTGTGGATGGGGCAGAGGTGGGAGGGGTGAGGGACTGTTGGAGGAGGGACACTGCTGCCGTCAGGGAGGAGTCCATGGACCTATTGCTCCTCTGTAGGGCAGACATACCCGTCGAGATGCCCTCCATGAACGACACCAGCTGTGTCAACAGAGTGGTGTGTGCATGGAGGACACTCAGCATTGCTGTCTGCCCTACATGGAGCTGCCGAAGGAGGTACACAGACTCCTCACTCAGGGCAGCAGGGGACACAGGGGCAGGGGCTGCGGTGCCTGGCACGAAGGAGACACGCTCCCAGAGCACGGGAGCCTCCACGGACCTCAGGAATGGGAGCCGATGGGAGGGCGGTGGTGGTGGTGGCGGGGCCAGACAGACTAGCTGGCCTTTGGTGGCTGCCGAGACCCGCCTCCACAAGGGAGTCATCCTCCGAGCTGCTGTGGTCCCCAGCTGAGATGGATGGTGCTGAGGACTCCTCGGTGTGGCTCCCCTCGCCCTCCGTGCCACTGGGTCCCTCTGACCACTGGTCCAATGCTGACCCAGTCTGGCTCCGCTGCTCCTCCTGGTCCGTGGAGCTGTCCCCTCCTGTGGCCGTGGATGTATCTGCAAACAATTAGGGAAACAGACAAACATCAGTCACCTGCACTGACCGCATACACCACAGTAAGTACAGCACATTACAGAGCAAGCCCTGGCATCCTTAGTTGAACATTGCCTAAAGTCCTCACACAGATTCGGGAAGCCAATTGTCAGTCTGATGGTCAACCATGGGACTCACACCCCTCCTGCCCTTGCACCCATCTGTCTGGTGCCTGTCTGATGGTAAGACCCCAGTGTGGACACATGCACCACCTACACAGTTGTTGGACATTGCAGGGAACACGGTGAAGCATGTGAACATACACACATCACATCTCTTGCCACTGAGTCAGTGCAGGTGTCCGGATAAAGGGATGGCCAGATTCTAATTAGGAATGCATGTGATGCATACCAGCACCAGACACCATGATGCACCCATGTCCGGATAGTCAATGCCACAATGGGGTGCATGTTGCACATGTCACTCCCCTGCAGGATCAGTCCCAGGAAGTTGAATGCCATGACACAGGAATGCGTGCAAAGTCATACATTACTGTCTCAAGTCACATGGCCATGGCAGCCAGACAACAACAGTCTGCACTGTGTCACAATCCAAGGGCATGGGGAATGCAAGTTATGTGACTGACAAGTGCACATGTCCATCCCCCAAAAACCACATCATCTGTACTACTATTTGTCCACGTCATACCAACTGGACATATGGGGGACATGAAACACAACTCTCTGAACATGAGCACCTCACAGTGTGCTGTGAATAAAAATACTGCAAAACCAAAGGAGATGATGGATGGAGTGTTGAACATTGCAAGCACTCACCCCCAGTCAACTGATCTGGGTTTAATCCATCATCATTCTTTAGCTCACTCCGCCACCCCAGTTCAGACATGGCCATATGCAAATCAGTCTGACCCTGTGCCTCATGGGAACAGTCCAGCCCGAACTGCCAAGCCATGTCTTCCCTGGACCGGAAACAAGCATCCTGGGACCGGTTTCGGGCTAACAGCCCTCATCAGCCAGGCTATCTTGAATCCAGTGGCAAAGTGAGCAAGGGACCCACGTCTGGGCATACCCTGCCAACTTAGGGCGAACAATGCAAACCAAAGGAGATGATGGACGGAGTGTTGAACATTGCAAGCACTCACCCCCAGTCAACTGATCTGGGTTTAATCCATCATCATTCTTTAGCTCACTCCGCCACTCCCAGTTCAGACATGGCCATATGCAAATCAGTCTGACCCTGTGCCTCATGGGAACAGTCCAGCCCGAACTGCCAAGCCATGTCTTCCCTGGACCGGAAACAAGCATCCTGGGACCGGTTTCGGGCTAACAGCCCTCATCAGCCAGGCTATCTCCTCACTCAGGGCAGCAGGGGACACAGGGGCAGGGGCTGCGGTGCCTGGCACGAAGGAGACACGCTCCCGAGCACGGGAGCCTCCACGGACCTCAGGAATGGGAGCCGATGGGAGGGCGGTGGTGGTGGTGGTGGTGGCGGGGCCAGACAGACTAGCTGGCCTTTGGTGGCTGCCGAGACCCGCCTCCACAAGGGAGTCATCCTCCGAGCTGCTGTGGTCCCCAGCTGAGGTGGATGGTGCTGAGGACTCCTCGGTGTGGCTCCCCTCGCCCTCCGTGCCACTGGGTCCCTCTGACCACTCGTCCAATGCTGACCCAGTCTGGCTCCGCTGCTCCTCCTGGTCCGTGGAGCTGTCCCCTCCTGTGGCCGTGGATGTATCTGCAAACAATTAGGGAAACAGACAAACATCAGTCACCTGCACTGCCCGCATACACCACAGTAAGTACAGCACATTACAGAGCAAGCCCTGGCATCCTTAGTTGAACATTGCCTAAAGTCATCACACAGATTCGGGGAAGCTAATTGTCAGTCTGATGGTCAACCATGGGACTCACACCCCTCCTGCCCTTGCACCCATCTGTCTGGTGCCTGTCTGATGGTAAGACCCCAGTGTGGACACATGCACCACCTACACAGTTGTTGGACATTGCAGGGAACACGGTGAAGCATGTGAACATACACACATCACATCTCTTGCCACTGAGTCAGTGCAGGTGTCCGGATAAAGGGATGGCCAGATTCTAATTAGGAATGCATGTGATGCATACCAGCACCAGACACCATGATGCACCCATGTCCGGATAGTCAATGCCACAATGGGGTGCATGTTGCACATGTCACTCCCCTGCAGGATCAGTCCCAGGAAGTTGAATGCCATGACAAAGGAATGCGTGCAAAGTCATACATTACTGTCTCAAGTCACATGGCCATGGCAGCCAGACAACAACATTCTGCACTCTGCACTGTCACAATCCGAGGGCATGGGGAATGCAAGTTATGTGACTGACAAGCGCACATGTCCATCCCCCAAAAACCACATCATCTGTACTACTATTTGTCCACGTCATACCAACTGGACATATGGGGGACATGAAACACAACTCTCTGAACATGAGCACCTCACAGTGTGCTGTGAATGAAAATACAGCTGCTTGAAAGTCACAGTCGCAAACACCTGTGTGCACAGTCAAGTGATCAGACACCTATAAGTCACAGAAGTATCGTCTATCATGGTCACATCTCAGATGGCATGCTGAGCCCCAAACGATGAACATACCAGTAGTCCTGACAACGAAGACACAGCACAATGAGACAGAGGCAGACACCTGAGGGTACATTTCACTGACCACAACATGCCAGATGATACACAGGAGTGGGAGTACAGAGTGTATTGTATGCACTGGAGTAGGCATGACTGTCCAGCTCCACCTGTAAGAGGGATGAGTCCTGGACAGTAGGCAGGTGGCTAAGCATGTGTGACACACTGGATACACATACTCCTGAGGCCCAAATATTGTTCCCACCAGCAGCATGGGTGTGTGCCACATTCCCCAGGGACATGTGGTGAGTCAGAGCAGCAAGCGGACCACATATCAAAGTTACACGCAGATCACATGTCAGAACTTGGGCATTGTGTAAGCAATTGACCCACCCATGAATTGCACAACATAGTCACGGGAACAAATGCTGTCCCCCACCTTGAGCAAAGCAAAATGCAATGACACAGTCCCCAAATTAGACAATTTCCTGACTATAAGGGCCACACATATGCGTATCAGAGGAGAAGTGGGCATGTAACAAATGAGGGACATGGGTCCTGGACCACATGGCCAGAGGAGGGCACATAGCATGGCAGAAAAAGTGCACAGTGCAGTCATAGACTCACCCCCTCCTTGCTGCTGTCTGTCCTTCAGCTGCCCATCCAGGTCAGGGAAGACCACCGCCAGGATCCGGAGCATGTGGGGGTCAGGGTCCGGTGTCCGCCCTCCTGCGAGGAGGCGACAGCTTCAGCTGGACCCTTGTGATCCTCCGGGTCCAGCCACGAAGGTCCTGCCACCTCTTTTGGCAGTTGCGGATCCTGCGCCTGTAGACCCCCACGGATCTTACTTTCCGGGCGATGGTCAGCCAGATTTCCTGCTTCTGGTGGGCATCAACCTGTGAGGATGACAAAGTGAAAAGGCCATTACTACACATGCAACATATACGTGCATCACACAGTTGGATATACATGTCTCAATCACAGGGGCATATGATGTACACAGGCAGTGCAACAATGGCTATGAACAGTTTGCCAGCAGTCACTACATGGTATCATTGCATGGGCAGTAAACCTAGTTGGAATGCACTGTTACTGCACTGTACCAGTTCTGTGCATGTGACTACACACTTTGGGGTGTGACAACTACTCAGTGGGCATTCTAGCCAGTGGTGTGCACACTGAAAGCCCTGCTAGTCAGACAACATGCACAATTAGTGGGGCAGTGGACAGCACACTCACCTGCTCCCCTGGTGTCCCATACAGCTTGCTGTACTGTGGAAGGAGGCTGTCCAGCAGGGCCTGGTTCTCCTCAAGGCTGAAGGCTGGGGCTCTCTCCACAGTACGTGCCATTGCAGGAGCCAGAGGATGCATATACAGCAGCAGTGTTGGTGGCAGATGTCGTCCTGGAGCATGTAGTGCAGGCAAGTGAGCTCTCAGGGGAACAGCCAGCATTATATGTGTGCTGCAGAGGCAGATACTGTCCCATGTGTGCAAAGTGATAGGTCCAAGTCGTTTGCATCTTCTGAATTTGACCTATCCATGGAATTACAGCACTAATACACGCCCACAGCATCCTTCAAATCTTCAACTTCATCACACCCATGATTTTGCAACATTGTTGTGGCTGGACAACTGAATTCACTGCATCAGACTCGTTGGAGCTTCGAAAACGCGTCCGTTGCCATGCCAGGCCACAGCCAATGTGTGCGCACCGTTCGGTCCATTGCTGTACAACGCGTACCAGGCATACAACGCGTACCCGCTCACATACGATGCAATGGGCCGGCCGGGCACACCGATCGGTCCATTGCTGTACATCGCGTACCAGGCATACAACGCGTACCCGCTCACATACGAAGCAATGGGCCAGCCGGGCACACCGATCGGTCCATTGCTGTACAACGCGTACCAGGCATACAACGCGTACCCGCTCACATACGATGCAATGGGCCGGCCGGGCACACCGATCGGTCCATTGCTCTACAATGCGTACCAGGCATACAACGCGTACCCGCTCACATACGATGCAATGGGCCGGCCGGGCACACCGATCGGTCCATTGCTGTACAACGCGTACCAGGCATACAACGCGTACCCGCTCACATACGATGCAATGGGCCGGCCGGGCACACCGATCGGTCCATTGCTCTACAACGCCAGGCATACAACGCGACTCACATACAATGCAATGGGCCGGCCGGGCACACCGATCGGTCCATTGCTGTGCAACGCGTACCAGGCATACAACACGTCACCGCTCACATACGATGCAATGGGCCGGCCGGGCACACCGATCGGTCCATTGCTCTACAACGCGTACCAGGCATACAACGCGTACCCGCTCACATACGATGCAATGGGCCGGCCGGGCACACCGATCGGTCCATTGCTGTACAACGCGTACCAGGCATACAACGCGCACCCGCTCACATACGATGCAATGGGCCGGCCGGGCACACCGATCGGTCCATTGCTCTACAACGCTACCAGGCATACAACGCGCTCACATTCAATGCAATGGGCCGGCCGGGCACACCGATCGGTCCATTGCTCTACAACACGTCCCTGGACAGGTCACACGCATATGTCACCATGCTGGTCACTGGTGAACCTATGCCAGCCACATTTACTTTCCAGGGACTCAGGGGCACACCTACAACACCACACCCAGTCCACACTGTCTATGAGGCATGTGTGGCAGCATAACCTTATCTGTGTATGGTGGTGAACATGTGGATTTTGGGGTGGCACTTGGGGGCAGACACACCCAGGCTGTGCACGTGTTAATGGGGACAGGGTCCTTTGTGTGTTGTGCACCTGACCGCTGTGGTGTGCAACTTTTCATTTCTGAGCATGTGTCATGGTCACATTTCCAGGTTGTGTATGAGTATGACATGTCACATACCCCCAGGCTCACATGTGGGAAGGCATGTACGTCACAGGGTGGCCCATTCCAACAATAGTGATGTCCCTCCACAGTCTGTGTGCATGTTGTGTGTCACATGTCTCTGACTCCATGTGCACAATGGGAGACAGTCTCCACATCCACGTGGTTTGTGCATGAACTTTGATGTGTGTGTGTCACAGACGTCCATGTCTGTCCTGCAGAGGCTACAGGGGCCACTACCTGTGGGTGTCATGTTTGTTTTTCTGACGTGTACATGATACGCCATGTCATGCCAGTGTCCATGTGGCAAGACAGGCTCCCTGGGAATCTGCTTGTCCATGAGCTGTGATGCCTGTGGAGCATCTGTCCAGACATGTCGCTGTGGTATGTGTGTGGAACGTGAGAGCAGTTAATGGGTACTGTGACACAGCCGAATGGTGTCCCATGGCACACCCTGGAACCTGTTGTCAACACTTGTTGAACAGAGATGTTAGATGATGTCCATGTAGGTGCCATATATGTCCAAACGGAACGACACACACATCAAGTACTTGTGTATGTTGATGATGTATCATGTGAAATTTGAGTATGGTGAACGGCACATAGGTGGGGTGACTGACAATCTTGCTTTCTTCACCTATGCACTGCAGGGCTCCTGCTGTCCATCGACCATTCCCAGACCTGGCAAAGATGGTGGAACGTGACAGCATCCGACGGTACCGCTTCACCAGGCAGCTGATTGAGGATTTGGCAGTGCGGTTGGCCCCACATTTGCAGCCTGGCCGGCCGTATTCTACAGCGCTGACCCCCAAGGTGAAGGTGATGGCAGCCCCACACTTCTTTGCCACCGGTACCTTTCAACACACTGTGGCAACTACTGGTGGGATGTCACAGACTATGTTCAGCCGTGTGCTACGCGATGTTTTGGGGGCAATGTTGGGATACCTCAACCAGTACATCTATTTCCCAACACGTCAACGACTCACTGACGTCAAGAGTGACTTCCATGCCCTGGGGAGGGTGCCACATGTAATTGGCTCCATTGATGGGACACATGTGTCTTTGATACAGGCACATGAGCAGGCATACCGCAACCGTAAACATTACCATTCGATCAATGCTCTGGTGGTATGTCTTGCAGATATGACCATCTCACATGTGTGTGCCCGTTTCCCCGGTTCGGCACACGATGCCTACGTGATGAGGAGTAGTCGCATCCCGAGGATGATGTCACAGATGCCGAACCAGCGTGCCTGGCTTGTTGGTGTGTACTGACTTTGTACCATTGTGTGTGTTCTGCTATGTTGTTTTCCGCACACATTTTCAAATCGGCTAATGTGCAATTGTCTGTCTGTAGGTGATTCGGGTTACCCCTCAGGAACCCTGTGACACCAGCCCAGATGCGCTACAATGAGGCACATGGTCTGACGAGGAGGGTGATTGAGCGGACCTTTGGTCTCCTGAAGAGCCGCTTCCGTTGCCTGGACAAGACAGGAGGGGCCCTCCCATATGCCCCAGCAAAGGTGTGCAAGATTGTCATCGTCTGCTGCATGCTACACAACCTGGCAGTGCGGAAGGAGTTGCCTCTCATCCTGGATGACGATGACCAACGTCCGCCACCTGTGGAAGATCCTGGCCTGGGTCACGATGCCAGTGAGATGATGATGATGATGATGGTGATGTCCGCACACAGCTCATCACCAACTTCTTCAGCTGAATGTGAGTCTCCAGAGGGTTGTGATGTCAATGATTTGAGTTTGCATGATATGTGTGTGTGGTGCTCTGGTGCTGTTTGAGTGTGGCCATGTGCTACTTGACTGGATGCGTGCAGCGATGTGTCCTTGCAGGTGGTCTGTACTGCCCAACAGTGTTGACATGCTAACTTGGTTTTGTGTAGTTATCTCGTGACATGTATTAGACATGAGTATTGCCGTTCTGTGCTGTTCTTCATTGTTTTTGACTGTGTCTCATGTCTGTCCTTCACAGGGTGCTGCCGGAGTTGTCTGATCAACTTGGATCCCCGAATCCATGATTCAACTTCCAAGGTGGAAGCAGTCGTTTCCTACAGGTGATGTGCCACACACCCCTGGACTTTCTATCTTCTGTTTCTTTGACTTTGTGGCCACAGCCAGGTTGGATTAGCTTGCATTTGTAGTGGAAACAACATGTTGCAAATGTGTAATAAACCTGTGCTTCACTTTGGGATGTGCGTTGTCTGTAGTCACACATCTGACTGACATTTGCTTACTGCACCTGTAGTCTAGTTGACAGTGACTGTGAATAGGTGGCGTGTCTGTGCATTCCACTGTATTTAGTTGCAACATCAGTATAGGTGATGAGTCTGATGGCCCTGGTGTGTATGTGTTGTGTGGCACTGGTGGTGTGTCTCCCTCATATGTGTCACGTCGCCATGACTGACATGACGGGGTTGGACTTGCTGTAGCAGTTAGCATGCACAGTGTCATTTAGCAGATCACCATCTACATGACAAAAACCACGTTGGAATCACAACAGAGGCAGATATGGTGTATTGGTGAGTTTATTTACATACAGGTGTGAGGATGGTGCACAGGATGGTGGGTGCTGTACATATTAATTGGAATCCAAAGTTCCCATGTGTATTGGAAGTCTTGGTAGCTGACATGTCCAGAGTAAAGTCCACAGTCATCTGATGAATTTGGCCAACTAGAGCTCCCCATGTCATGTGGGAGAGTTGGGTTGAGCTTGACAGGGCGTGCAGTTTGCACACAGAGGAAAAGTTCCAGAACAGGTGTTGGCTTCCTGGGGGATGTAGATGGCCATCGGACTTTCAGTTTGGCCTCTTCGGACGGCCCCTCTTGGGGGGGGGGGGGGAGGGGGGACCCTCAGGTGCAGGCTGCGGCGGTGCAGGGGACTCTCTGCCAGAGTCCTCCTCCCTCCCTGTGGCATTTGCAGTTGTTTCAGCAGCAGTTGTTGTGGGCACACAGGGAGGTGAGGCCATGTTGGTGCTAATCTGGCGGAGGCATGTGAGTATGTCCCTATGCACCGCTGTCAGTTGTTCTAATGTGTCCCACTTGGACTCCATGCCAGACATGTGTCTCGACACGTGACATGTGTGTCTCGACATGTGACATGTGTGTGTCGACACGGGACATGTGGGAGTCCAAGCGGGCATGATGGGCAGCCTGCTGCTGTTGTATGTCCTTGAGGATCCCCACTACCTGGCTGACCTCTCCGGTGCTAGTCTGGTACGCATCCGCGATGCGTGCCAGTTGTGGGTCATCATGCAGTCTAGACCCCTCTGCAAAGAGCGACCTATGTCTACCACCCCTTGCGACACATGCAGGACCTGCGGTGGCACGCACAGGTGACCGTGGGCCCACTTGGGTGTTGTTCCTGGGCTCGTTGTCACCAGCTCCAGTTTGGGCCTGGGTCCCTGCGCTGTTGTCATCTGTGGTCCTTGGTCTGTCCGTGTTGGCAGGGGTGGCCTGTGTGTTGGCAGTTGTTGGAGGGGTGGGTGCAGGAGGTGCAGATGTTGGTCCTGCTGGTGCTGCATGATGACTCACACCGGAGGTTCCAGCTGGTTCTTCGCCATCCGAGGAGTGCAGTGGCTGATCCACACCAGTGAGCTCAGTGTTCCCCGGAGCCTGGGACAGGGACTCCTCCTCGTCTGCTGCTGTGTCCCCATCATCACCTATTTTGGGGAGAGACACAGATTGTATGTTATGTTTCTACTGGCATCAATTGTTCAAACACCTGCCAGTTGTGACTGTACCTCTGGATGTGGGCCAGGACATTGCATTCTCCTAAATTGTGACAGTCAGAGAGTGATATTGGTGTAGCACATTGTCCTGCCAACCTGTGGCATGTCAATGTGTATGTTGAGGTGTGTGCATGACCAGCATTGGTGGTATTTGGTTGCCATCCAGGCCTCCTTCTCCCCCAGCCCAGTTATCCCACCATGAAGCGTGCTTCCATTGCAGGGAGTGCAAGTTGTCTTTCAGGATGTCAGTCAGTGGTGTCCTGCTGTTGGTTGTTGCACAGTTCCCAGCAGGGCCTTGTGCTCCCCCCAGCAGTATCCAGTGTCAGCCATCTTGTGAGTCCTTTTCCACTCCCTGTGATGTGAGCATGGTTGAGAGTGGTGTTGATGGGCCAATTGTGGGTGTGACCAATATCTGTGCCTACAACTCCCATCATGCTATTGCCTCCACCCCCCTTCCCAGCATGCCCATCCTTCCTTCCTTTTGACTCTGCTTCCCTGTGGGGTGGGGTGCCTGTGCTCACAGGATGGCTGGGAGTGTTGTCCTGGCAGTTGTTTGGCTACAAGTCCCAAGAGTGTCCCTGTGCTTCACACAGCATGACCCAGGGTGGTGGTTCTTTGTGGGATCTTCAGTTAGGATGTGAGGCATTGCATTCTCCCAGGTGGGTTATGTGGAGTTAGTGTTGAGGGTGTGTGTGAGGGGAGGTCCTTGTAACTATGGTCATAGCTGTCAGTCCTCCTTCACACCCAGCCAGATATCCCACCATGGAACGTGCTTCCATTGCAGGGAGTGCAAGTTGTCAGTCAGTGGTGTCCTGCTGTTGGTTGTTGCACAGTTCCCAGCAGGGCCTTGTGCTCCCCACAGCAGTAGCCAGTGTCAGCCATCTTGTCAGTCCTTTTCCACTCCCTGTGATGTGAGCATGGTTCAGAGTGGTGTTGATGGGCCAATTGTGGGTGTGACCAATATCTGTGCCTACAACTCCCATCCTGCTATTGCCTCCACCCCCCTTCCCAGCATGCCCATCCTTCCTTCCTTTTGGATGGACTTCAGTGTGTGTGAGTGTGACAGCAATGGCAAGATGGCTGACAGTGTGGTCCTGTTGTTTGTTGGTGCCCAGTTCCCAGCAGGGCCTTGTGCTCCCCACAGCAGTAGCCAGTGTCAGCCATCTTGTCAGTTGTTTTCCACTCCCTGTGATGTGAGCATGGTTCAGAGTGGTGTTGATGGGCCACTTGTGGGTGTGACTAATATCTGTGACTACTACTCCCATCATGCTACTGGCTACACTGACTTGACCAGCATACACAGAATTCCTTCCTTTCAGTGAGCTTCCCTGTGAGGTGGTGTTCTAGTGGTGGGTAAATATCTGGGAGTATTTGTTGGTTCTATTTGTGCCACTGCCTTGCTGTATTTGTTGTTAGGTTTGTAGATGTCATGACAGTTACATATCACTATGGGATGGCAGGTATTGTGTTTGTCTGACTAGCATTCACATCTTGGGATGGATATCTTTTGGTTGGTGTGTATTTGCTAAGTGTGCATGGTTTGCCTATCCCCTTGACTGTGATGTGTGTGTATGTAGTCACACCATATTGTGTATATTAGTTGTGTACTCACCAGGCTCTGGGATGTCTGTTAGTCCGTATACGCTCACTGGTGGTAGGATGGCCCGCACCTTCTCCTCCCAGGGCCTGAGGTATACTGGTTTTGCAGGAGGGCCACTGCCGGTGTGCTGGCTGAGGAGGTAGTCCTTTTGAGTAGGTCCCTGACCCTCCTGCGCACATCATACCACCTGTTCTGGATGTCTTCCTTTGTGCGCAAACATGGTGATTGTGCGTTGACCCTGTCGACAATCCTCGCCCACATCTTGGTTTTCTGCGACATGGGGGTCTGTTGTACCAATGTACCAAACAACTGTGGCTCTACCCTCAGGATCTCGTCTACCAGGATTTCCAATTCACAATCTAGGAACTTATGGTTCTTCTTTTGGGGCATGGTGATGGGTGGTGGTGGTGATTGATGTGTGTGTGTGTGTGTGTGTGTGTGTGTGCAAGTGGGGGTGTGAGTGTAGGTTTAGCTGGGTGTGTGTGAGGGTGCTATTTGTAGGTGTGGTAATGGTGTGTGGCTTGTGTGATGTATGAGCTGTGAGTGTGTCTGTGGTTGCTGTGTGATGGTGTTCTGTCTGGCAGGTCAGTGGAATTTGCAAGGGATCATGGTCGGGATTTGTGGCCTTTATGTAGGCAGAGTTGGAGGTGTGTCCTTGTTCCATTTTTTTTTTTTTTTCCCTCCCTGTATTTATTGGCTTAGTGGTTGCTTGTTTGGCCCTTTTTTTCTAATTTTTACTTGGTGTTTTTGGTGCATGTAGGAGTCGTTCTTGTGTCCGAGTAGGACGCTGCAGTTGTCTGGTGCGATCTTGTCCGACTCGTTCCCGCTGTGTGTCAGCTAGGTTTCATATGCGGCGTACGAGTCGGTCGCGTAGTATTGGGTTGCTTCGGCTGGGTTTTGTATGCGTGTCGGTCGTACGGCTTGTGCTCCGGGCGAGTCGGTCGTGTTTTGCACGCACAGCATCGTACTACGCGGGTCGGAGTTCGCGGGTACGTTTCGTTCGGGTTCAATCCGAGTGCGTGTCGGTCGGTTCGTTTCGCGTGATTTCCCGGCCGGATGCCTTGTTTCCGTCCGTTTTGTATTCCGTCCGAGTCTGTCGGATTTCACATGCATTTCATCGTACTACCCGGGTCGTGCGGCGCCGGTCCGAGTCGGTCGGACTAAATTCCCGTACCGAGTCGGTCGGTACGTTTTCCGGCCCGAATCGGCCCCAAGGATCCCAAAATCCTGGAAGTACATTTTAAATGCCTACGATAAAGAATCTATCTGTGGGAAGCAGATCTCCCTGGCCCCGACTAACTTTTAAAAAAAGAAACGAGTTTCAGGACTAGGTCAGCCTATATTTGTATCACATTTTCTGAGATAACTGAGACACAGTTGTTGAAGTTAATTTATTTATATTTTATCTTTTCATGGGTTCAGAACACCAAGAATGATCATTGCAGGGGGGCGTGGTCTGCCAGGCTCGAAGATGGCCGCTGCCTGAGCGAGCTCCGGCACCCGCCCGCATAATCCTCTCATTATTCGCGCCACCGAGACACCACAGGTGGAAATTGACGCTGCAAACGACGTCTCAAAGCCTGCGGCTTCACCTGCTGTGATTTGGGCCGGTGCCGGGTCCGCTGTGCAGAGCGCAGCCTTCGCTCGTGACTGGGCCTGTGCCTGCCGATCTGCGGCCTGAAGTAAATATCAACTGCGCAGGCCAGCGCTGCCGTGGACGGAGCTCCTCCCGCTGCGAGTGCGGAGGTTGGGGCGGCGGCCGCGAGGACTGGAGTGCGCGCGCTCCAAGGACGGAGGCTGCGGACGGCGGCGAGGTCTCCTGCGAGATCCAACTGTGGTGAGCGAGTCGAGGAGCGGAGGCCTAGGGCGTGATGGCGCTCCGGGCTCCGGTGGAGCAGAACGAGGACTGCGCGGGTGTGCCTGGCTGCCTTGATCCCCTCCGGTAAGATCGTTGCCAATGCGTGGCTGTGAGGCAGCGTTGTGGGCCGCGTAAGAGGACCCGGTGGGCGCTGCGGGTGTGCACTACCATCAGGGGGCCCCAGGGACCATCGCGACCAGCTGGGGGTGCCTGAGTACACTGGAAAAGCCGCATGCAGACTGTGTTTCGCCTGGGACCGCACAGGGCCCGCGATAGTGTTTGTGGACTCAGTGGCGGGGCACGGGTTGTGGCGGTGGCTGGGTGCTGCATGGCCCCGCATTTTCATAGTAAAGGCACAGCCACCTCGATTTTGGGGCCCACACAGAGGATTTCCCCCTCACGTGATTAGTGCCACCGGAGGAAGAGGCTGCATCGCGCCTCAGCACTGGGAGCCAGTATTCGACACAGTGTCACTACAGCACACCTGATTTATAGCAGCAGACATGGGTCGCACAGATAAAACACATCCTAAAATTTCATTTGAACACCGCAAATCCACTAGACTCCGGGAGGATGAGCAGGACCAGAATAACGCTGCTGGGTCGGATGAAGCCACCGCACCTGAAGGAGATATCCGGCAGATTCTTGGGGCAATGCAGCGTAGCTTAACCTCCATAGATGCTAAAATAGACTCCTTGGCATACAGACTCGACTGGATGTCCGAAAGAGTAGACCAGCATGCCGAGAAAATTGATCAAGCGGAGCGTCGGATCTCAGATACTGAGGATGCACAGACCGAAATGGGGGCTACTCGGCGTCAAATGGAGAAATTGGTCACCACCCTGAAGGATAAAGCTGAAGATTTGGAGGCGCGTTCGCGCAGGAACAATGTACGCCTGTTGGGCCTGGCAGAATCGACAGCTATGGGTCCCATGGAGCAGTTTATAGAGACATTGTTAGTACAGTTGTTGGGGCGAGCTACCTTTTCCGATGTATTCATTGTGGAGCGTGCGCACCGCTCGCTTGGCCCGCGTCCACCACCGGGAGCCCCTCCACGACCGATACTCATTCGCCTTTTGAATTACAGGGACAGGGATGCTGCTTTAAGACGCGCAAGAGAGCTGAAAACACTCCCATATGAAGGTGCAGAACTATCCCTTTTTCCTGATTTCACCCCATCGGTCCAGGAGGCTCGGAAGAAGTTCGGTCCGGTCAAACGTAAGCTTAGAGAACTGCAAATGGATTATGCGATGCTTTATCCTGCTCGCCTAAAGGTCTCCATCGATGGTAAAACAAGACTTTATACAGACCCCAGTGTTCTACAAAAAGACCTTAAGAAATATGGTGTGGAAAAGGCGAAAGGGGGTCCTACCCTGTCTGTGGCAGCGGAGGATGACAGTACACTTGCAGATAATACTGGGGTCACTGCGGCTGCCTCTTCATCTTCCTTGCCGTCCTGATTGTACCTGGCATTGGCCGCTGGTTGTGGTGGGGGCTTTGTTGAGGTGTCTCGCAATTTGACACAAGGTGTAACAAAATGTCTTTGATTTCGATTTGCAGGTAGATTGTTCAATTGTAAATATGTCTCGGAGGTTGGAGTATACAGCGGGCGGGGCTGACCTGCTTTACCGCTTGTTGGGGACCGGCGACCATCGCCACCGAGTGTATTTCACTAGGGTATAAAGTTGGGGATTGCTGCCCAGTTGGCAGGTACGAAGCATAATTGAAACTGGGGTGGGAAAGTTCTGGGTAAGCTGTCTCTACTTATTTTGATAAGCTGTGGGGGGGGGAGATGGTGGGGGGGGAGTTGGGGAGGTTAAAAAGATGCAACCGTTTTATTGGTATAGTCGCTACTCGTTAATTGCATTCAGATGCGCAGTCACTGTATGTCCGGGATCGGATGGCCACAGATTTCCCAGGCGCTAGTACTCATCCCGTAAGGGTACGCTTCCTCTCTTGGAACGTCCGAGGCCTAAATGATCAACGCAAAATACGAAAGGTAGTTGCGTATATGCATAGGCACCAGGTTGATGTAGCGGTACTACAGGAGACCCACCTTCCCCCTACTACAAGTTTACTAACACAACGGAGAATGAAGGGGCAATGGATAGCCGCAGGGTTCACATCTCATGCTAGGGGAGTACTCGTGTGGACACGCAAGAATTCTAGCATACAAATACAGGCTGTCGATATTGATCCCAACGGTAGATACGTAATGACGAAATGCCGCAGGGAACACTACAAGTGGTTGCTAGTGGGGGTATATGGTCCCAACCATGATGATCCGCAGTTCTATCACACACTGCATGCTAAGATCTCAAACTACGCTCATCTGCCCATATTGTGGGGAGGGGACTTTAATTGTATACAAGATTTGGAATTGGACCGGTCAAGGGGGGCCACTAGGCCACTTTCACGTGCTGCCTGCGCTATAGCATCCATGGTGCGGGCCGAGGGATAGTGTGATGTTTGGCGCCAGCGGAACCCCTTGGGGAGGGAATACACGCATTACTCGGCAGCGCATGACACTCATACCCGTATAGATTATTGGTTTGCCTTCCTGACATTGCTCACCTCAGTTAAAGCCTGCACACATATGTCCAGGACATTATCGGACCATGCCCCACTTTGCCTTACATTGGAGCTGCCAGTCCAGAGTTCTCAATACCGATCGTGGCGATTCCCACAATATTCTTTATTGGATTCGGTCTTTAGTGCAGAGCTGGGTACTGCCATTGACGAATATTTTTTAACAAATTTAGGTAGTGTAGATTCCATGGGGGCGGTGTGGGAGGCTTTTAAATTGTATATAAGGGGGATAGTTATCTCTAAACATGCTGGGGTTTTGAGGTCCATTCGGGCACGGTTGGCTTCCACGGAAGAAACGTTGAGAAGGTTGGAAGGTGTCCACTTAGAGACAGGTGATCCGCAAGTGTTAGCTCAGATTCGTGCACAAATACATGAGTTTCAAACTCTAGCGGAGGACTAGGTAAAACATCTAGGTAAATACGCTGTGGCCAGAACATATGCGGAAAAGGATAGACCAAGCGCCACCCTGGCTGCTCAGGTGCGGCCTCCTAGGGGGGACAATCACATTTCGCAGATATATGATATGGAACAGACTCTGGTGCATGACACACCGGCCATTTTAGATGCCTTCGCAGATTACTATACAGGGCTATATATCTCACGGCCCAACAGTTCCTCTGAATCGGATGAGGAATACTTGGAGTATCTTAACATGTCCTGGCTGACTAATAGTGACAGAGAACGGTTGATAGGACCACTCAGACCAACGGAAATTTCAGCCGCATTGAAAAGCATGCCTAGCGAGAAGACCCCAGGGTCTGATGGCCTAACAGTGGCGTTTTATAAAGCCTTCCTTGACAAACTGCTTCCTCATTTGGTCAATTTGTTTGAGGAAATGGTCAAGACAGGCACTATGCCACCGACTATGAGGGAGGCGACTATAGTTACATTACTCAAACCTGGGAAGTCTCCGGAACACTGCTCATCATACAGGCCTCTTTCATTGTTAAACACTGATACGAAGCTGTTTGCAAAGGTGTTGGCCAATAGATTGGCCCCCTTGCTACCCAAATTGGTGGGCCCGGAACAAACGGGTTTCATCCCGGGCCGCTCTCTTACAAATAATCCCCGTACACTGTTCGGAACCATAGCGTGTATACAGCCCAGGATCAAGGCAACGGCACTATTCATTGACATCGAGAAAGCATTTGACTCGGTAGAGTGGCGCTTTCTGTATGCCGTGCTCAGGAAGGTGGGCGTGGGGGACGTTTTCGTGCAGCTAATCCGGGTGTTGTACAAAGATCCGATAGCAAAGGTGAAACTCAATGGTGCAGTTTCTCGGGCAATAACAATCACCAGAGGGACGCGGCAGGGTTGTCCCCTCTCCCCTCTGTTATACGCGCTAGTGGCCGAACCCTTACTATGCGCAATGCGAGAATACCACGCTTATAGAGGCATACGTTCCCCAACTTACAATACTGTGATTTCGGCCTATGCCGATGACACTCTACTCTATATCCGCAACCCAGAGCAAAATTTGCCACCCATGCTACAAGAAGTAGAGAGATTCAGCCAACACTCAGGACTCCATATCAATTGGCAGAAATCACTTATATTCCCACTTACCTCAGACACAGAACAAGTCAATACCACATACCCATTCCAATGGACCACGGACCCAGTAAGATATTTGGGTATCAAAATACACACTGATGCTGATCTAGTCTTATCAGAAAATTATGGCCGTGCCCTCCAGAAATTATCCGAATCAATAAACAAGTGGATTAAACTGCCGCTCTCGCTGATGGGCAGAGTGGCGCTGGTGAAAATGGTGGTTCTCCCGCGTTTTCTGTTCCTGTTCGCCAATATACCAATAGGTCTACCACGATCATTTTTTAACACACTCCGCAGTTCACTGAGTCGCTTGGTCTGGGCGGGGAGGCAGCCGCGGGTCAGATGGGAAGTACTCACACGTCCCTACCCTGGGGGAGGGCTAAATGCACCTGACATGGAGAAGTATTACAGGGCGGCACAAGCCCTGCATGCACACATATGGTTCCACGGCCCCCCGAATATGCCGCAATTTCTACTTGAGCGAAATGTTGTGTCCCCTTCCTTGCTACCAGGGTGGGTGACAGGGGCAGCACGCACTACATGTGGTAGGATCGATCCAGTGAATTGCACAGGCGCGCAGTTTTCTAAGATTGCGAAACAACTACATCTCCCTCTCATATACTCCCCAAAGCTTCCCATACCCTGGTGTAGTTGGCTCCCACATAGGGGGGACAAGGCTCTAATGGGTGTACTGGCGAAATTGAATATACAGTATTTGGGTGACCTGTTTCATGAAGGAGGGGTTAAAACCTGGGACCAGGTGTCAAGTCACGTGTCCAATGTTACAACCTTGGATATGTTCAAATACTATAGATTCCGCGGCGCTCTGCGAGGGTTGTTGACGGAAGGAATGGTAGAACCGGCAGAGATGCCCGCATTAACGTATCTATTAATAACCCCTAACACACAGCATGGTATAACCAGACTGTATACATCATTTCACACGGCCTGTGAGTTCCCCAAGTTAAAATTTCAAGCTGATTGGGACGCTGAGCTCAATATCACAGTCACAGACGAACAGTGGACATGGTGCTTTGCCTCGGTGAGGTCAGTTTCTCTTAACGGTAGACACCGGTTAATACAATTTAAATACATACACAGAACATATTACACACCAGTCAGGCTGCATAGATACGGGCTCCGTGACGATGACGCCTGTCCTAGATGTTTCGCTAGTCGTGCTACTTTCCTACATCTAGCATGGACTTGTCCCGGTATAAGAACTTACTGGGCGCAGGGTGTATCAAGCCCTTTCGGAAATGTTGTCGACTGAGCTACCCGAGGAGCCTCTGGTGGCGCTGCTGGGGTATGCGCGGGGATCCCAAAGGGGGTACGAAAACTCGCAGAAATTAGCTTATTATTAGCAAAGAGAAGAGTTGCAATGCGATGGATGAGGGGCCCACTGCCTACGCTCGACGAATGGGAGAAGGATTTGGCATATTGCTCTACACAGTCCGATACTTATAACACACTCATGCCCGCGCGCTGTGCCCCCAGGGATATATGGGGCCCATATAGACAATATTTGTTGAATAAAGCTGTGACCACTACCCCACCTGTTGAGTTAGATAGAACTGGTGTGGGCTGATTTGCTGAGACTTACATGGTTAGTTATTGAACATTCCAATGTTGTACCAATTGGTTGGCCTACTGACCTGCTGGGAACCCGCCTGTTTGAGACTTAGCAGGGGTCGGCAGACTCTATTATTATGGGGATTCCGGTATTTCGTATATCATTAATGTAATATTCCTTCACTGGTGTTCAAATAATAATGTTTGGTCTCTTTTAATGACGGCTCGGGGTAACAAGCCGACAAGGGAAATGGATATTATCATGCGCTGGAAATATACTGTATGTATTTACCAAGAGTGACTACATTGGAAAGCTGAATGTAACTGGGTTTTTTTCGGTTGTAAAAATGAAAAATAAAGTTATAAAAAAAAAGAATGATCATTGCATCAGTCAAAATGGTTGCAGGCAACACATTTCACCTGATTAGCGCAAAATGTTCTCGAGGCTTGATTTCTGCACAACTTGTGTAGTCATCAGTGGTGGTCAGTAGAGTGTTCCTCTAGACAGGCTGAATGTGGAGCTACTAGACATATACAGGATTTCAGTTAGTCTTTACTGCCCAGCCAGTTTCCGAAGGTAATCATCAGAAAAGCTGGCTTCATTATTCTGTTCTGTACACACCAAATGGCCCCTCTGAGCCTTATGGAATCTTATTGAATCAGATATTTACAGCTTCTGCACACCTTAAAAAATATGTTGTGATTAGGGGAAAAACATTTTTCCACATTTTCATAAATATCCAAATTGTTCTTCCTTCCTCGTTTCCAAAGAAAAGGGCAAGCCATAGTTGTGCTCTCCTAAGTCTCCTGGGTGTGAGGATACCTAATAAGCATAGATGCATGATAAATCTTCAAGATGGCACACAATTCATACTAATTCAATTTGTTAGTCTACATATAGACAATGCCAGAGCAATTTTGCTTGATTTTTGTCTTTTATTCCACATGTTTCAATCCATAAAGGAGATCCAAAAGTATACAGCCAACACATGTTGTGTTCTAATAAATTAAATTTTTAAAGGCTATTGTCAATCTAGAGTCACTCTTGATGGCAGCTGACTTAAACTAGTTTGGAACAGAACAAGAGAACGCTGGGTTAATCTTACATTGAATACGGTCTATACCCAGCTGTACTTTCAACTTCTATAATGATATTAACATGCGCCTGCCACTATTCAGAGTAACCCTGAAGCTATCGTACAATTATCCAGTACGACTTGAAGTAATCTTTACATTTTTGCTATTATGATTTTTCAGCTACTCCTAGAATATGGTGGACTCAATACTTTTGTCTTGTCCCTGAAGACATCTGAATTTGGCTGTGGCTTCAAACTTGATTTATTGATTTAGATGTTCTGTATGGCTGCGTGGATTAGAAGGAAAATCAATCAAAAATTCCTGTGACATGCATCTTCATAGCCTGTGTCCCCAGCAAATTGATGTGCTCCCTGGATGAGATAAAAAAAATGATGAATGACAAACCTACCACTGTAGGCAAATAAAGAAAGGTATATGATTTATTGTTCTTCACACTATTGGTGGGTAGTAAACTTCACTTACTCATATTGATGGGTAGAGAATCCATGCAAAAATGCCTGTTTTCAGAATGCTTATGAAATGTGGCAAGAGATTGCAAGTCTCTTGAGCCTCCCTCATTTAGGAGCTTGTCCTTGGCAAATGAAATCAACATATGTTTCCACAATTCTCCTGAGGGTGTGGCTTTATCAAAAAGATATAAGGGCCGAACATAAAAAAAAGATGATGCAATAAATATTAAGTACCCATTGTGTTTCAGATATGTTTGTTTTACTTCTAAAAAACCAAGTGGAATGATTTTTCAAATGCAGGAAAGACATTCTAACCTATTATACTGCCACTGCGATAACCTCATAATTTATTTTAGATAGGTGGAAATTTGGTTCTGAAAACAATCTTTGTATAAAATGAATGATATTACAGAAGATCTACAGAGCCTTCTAGCAATACATGCGGTCCCAGGCAAAATGTCCAGTCTGCCAACTAATCTACATGCATCCGTTGGGCCAAACATGCACAAAAGACGATTGGGACATCTCCTCTTGGGAAAATACAGTCCTCAACTGTGGTAAAAAGATCAAAAGTTCAAGTCATTCAATCCCAGTATACGTCTTGTTGTAGACTTAAGCGGATAAAAGTACACCAGGACATTAAAAAAAAGAAAAATTGTAATATCCATTTTTTGTCCAGAAATTCATCCAGTAGCAGGAACCAATGATTATATACTGCTTCAAGACTTTCTTAAAGGAAAACAATTCTCTCCGTTTTTGGATTGCACACACTGCAGTGCTATGGAACACAAAGTCTTGCAACTTTACAGAAATCTTACAAACATATTAGTTTTATTGACTGTCAGAAAGATCTTCTCCAGCATCCTCCTTTTCAACCTCCAGGAATGGAGAGTGAAAAATTAAATACTGAACAAAAGGTAGAAGGACTCTCATTCGCCACCCTGGCTCTGTAGAATTCTCTTCAACTTCCTAAGAAATCTTGGTTCAGGAACCCCAACCCACATACTTTTGTGTTCATTTCTGGTGCCCTTCGCCAATTGGTCTCTTCTGTTCCTCTATGTACCACATGTGGAACCTGGAATGCCCATACAATGAACTTGTGCTAAGATGTCCTACACAATGTACATTTATCCTGTGCCAGAATGGTTGTTGTGACTAAAACTAAAGCCAAAAGTCCTTTTCAGTATGAATGTAGTCTCCAAAAACAAGGTCTAGTTCTGCCATGACCTGCTGGTTAGGGGCCAGCTATAAAAGGAGCACAGTAAAAAAAAGAATTGGTACTTGCAATATTGTACTTTGTCTTGTGTTTTTTTCTTTTTTGGGTCCAGGATTCTTTCACCATTATTGTGCTTGGTTACCGCTCTGGAATTAGACCATTTCCTCCTACAGACATTTCAGATGGATTATAGGTACCCCACCCATCTATGCAATTATCGGGAGTTTGTGGGTCTTTGAATAGGGGTACTTCATGGATTACCCCTGACAACCAGTCAGTACTTTAAGCCTTTTGTCAACCTTACGCTGGACCTGCTAGCAACCTAAACTCAAACTTTCAGCTTCTTTTAACCTGAACAGTAATGCTTGTCCAACTAAAGAGTATTTTGACAAAGCTTTCCTCTGGCTGCATCTTCTAACCACAGCATGTTGTATACTTATTACGTGGTGGTCTGTAGGTGATTTGCTGCCAGCTTCAACTCCATATCCTATATTCTTATTTCCAGTTGATTGCCATATTCTACAAATGCCCTTTGTCCTTGAATAGGCATTTCCTTCAACACATTTCATGAGTGACTTCCTTAAAAAACAAATTTAGCACTCCGCAATAAACTTCCGAACAACATGGTTCTGATTGATTCTTCTTCCAGCAGATACACGACCTTAGGAATTTCTGCCAGGCACCACACCGAATCAAGAGGCTTTAGGCAAGGCTACTGTTCGTTCCTCGATGTGATGACCTAGAATCTTGAAAGGTGCCACCATCTTGCTGACACCAGTTCATTGTTTTCCCACCCTTCAACGGAGTCATGAAGCTTTTATAATTGGTGCTTACCAAAAATTTCCAGTGTGCCTCTTGTTATGGTTGTGTACCCTTCCCCCTTCCTGGCCCAAATGTTCAGGCTTCAATCCCTGCTGCAGCTGCACTTGCAGGAAGCAGATGTCGATCTCAGATCCACATCCATAGCTACAGCTAATCAAGGATATTATTCTGTATCCCTCTGTTGTAGTTGTTGGCACCAGGGAGACTCTGGGAATTTTGACTGTTCCTCCATCAGTTGCTTCGTTCCTAGCTGCAGTTGACTCCCCCGGGTGCCCCCTTCACCCCCTCACCCCTAAGCAGAGCCACCCAAGGGGTGAACACTACTATGCCTGGCAACCTAAGCCATTCTGTTAAAGGACTTGCAGGAGGACGTGGCATCTGCACCATTGCTGGGGCAGTGCCTGAAGCTGATTCTCCTTCCTCCAAGACACATAGGGTTTTGGCCAATGCAAATGCTAAAGTTAAAGCCTCCTTCAAGGACTAACTACTATTTGTGCTCCTACCTCATGGTGACAAATTTGTCAAGTTTGAGGCCCTATTTGTCTAAGACTTTAATGTCATAAAAATGCCCTTTACAGTGTCTCGTACTGTTGACGGCAACAGTGAAGTAGACCAGCTTCTACTGCAGTATTATACTCACAGTGGTCTCCAACTTGGCCTTTAGAATATCTGTGAAATAGATACAGCTCCTGAACTTGAGTTGTAATGTCCTTCTCGCCCTCCTCTGAAGTAGGTTGCTTGTTTTACCGCAGTCATGCAAAAGGCGGCTGAGGCACTTGCGCTTATGCTTTTAGTTGAGGAAACTAAAGGTAATTTGCTGACGGAAGTCTTGTAGTCCATGGCTTCTGCCTCGGGGTCCTGCTCCCTTTCGCTCACACCCTCCTGGACCTGGTGCTTTTCGCGTGCCCTAAGGTAACTAACTCGTGCCACCGCCATACACAGTTTTCTCATCAATAAGTTTTATTGCAAATGTTGTAGTGATATCAATGACGTCATAGAAGATGTCATGACTGATGTAATATGTGGGGTAAGTAGCAGTGCATGGCAAGGGTGTGAGTTATAGTTACCTTAGGGCATGAGTTAAAGTTATTTGAGATAACTATAACTGCTGAATTTCTATGGTTTTCTGTATATAAATTGTGAACCTAACTATAACATCCCTGTAACCTATATATTTTTTATTTTGTGTGAATTTATCAGGTTTTTTTAAATTCTATTTCCTAACTATAACATCCCTGTAGCCTTTGGTTTTTTCACTGAATTTCTATGGTTTTTTAACGCAGTTGGGGGTTGGCCACAGGACCTGCAGCCAACCCCCCCACATGCAGAAAACCCCACATAAATGGAGCGTGGGGCACGCAGCCCCAGTGCTGATTGCTGGCCCGGGGACCCCATCTCCCAGGGCCTGGCCATATTAATAAGGGGGCACGCAGCTCTCTTACCCGGACCAATATTGGCACAGGAGACCCCATTCCCTGGGGCCCAGCCAATAAATGCATATTAAAAGGGGGAGGGGGCCCAAGCAGTACCATTCCCTGGGCCAATATTGTCCCAGGGTATCCCATCCCCCCCAGTGTCTATTTAATTAATAATGGTGGATGGGGGCTTGGTGCCCCCCGCCGATTTTGGCACATGGAACCCCATCTCCCGGGACCCGGCCTTATTCTGAAAGAGGAGCGGGCATGCAACCCAATATTGGCCCTGTGGACCCCATCACTCAGGACATATCTACTTAGTAATTGGAGGGGTGGGGGCTGTGTGGCCCCTCTCCCTGGGCTGATTTCAACCACAGAGACCCTGTCTCCTGGAGCCCAGCCACATTAGGAATGGGGAGAGGGACTGTCCAATATTGCCCCCGGGGACCCCATCCCCCGAAGCCTGGCCAATTATAATCTGGCTGTTTTTGGCTCCACGGACTCCATCTCTTGGGGCCCAGCTAATTATTGGAGGGGGAGGGTCTGCCTGCCCCGCCCCCTCTCTCCAGACCAATTTGGGCCCTAGGGACCCCATTCCCGACGTCCGGGCAGTAACGGGTGGGTGCTGTGGAGCCCACCCAGGGCACCCATTTCCTCATTGTTGAAGACTGTGAGGGAAGCCCCAATGGCCCCGCAGTCCCAGCCGAATCCCCACCTCCAGCATGAGCCAGCATTGCTCACGCCTGCAGAATTTATTTTTCATCTGTTTCCCTGCCTGCTTTATAGCGGGCAGGGAAACAGATTAAAAGTTCACTCCCAGCGGGCGGGAGCATTTTTCATGCTCCATCCCGCTGGGAGCGACTTGGTGTTTGCTCTCGCTTGGGGGGATCTTTTAAATTGCTCCCGCCAAGGAAGAGCAAACACAGGTTTCCGGGAAACCGCTATGTCCCAGGGGTGGGTGTCCCGGAGCATAGCTGGAGCTGGCCCGGAGGGATAAGGTCCCCAGACAGGGCCATTAATGGCTCTGTGGAGGGGGTGCCCTCACCATTTAATGCACAGCCGGGCCCCGGGGAATGGGGTCTCTAGGGCTAAAAATGGCCTAGGTAGGGGGCCGTGTCCCCCCCACTTTTTCTGTGCATGGCCAGGCCCCGGGTGCAGCGGTCCTTGGGGACAAAAGTGGCCCAGGATGGGGGTCATGCGGCTCCCCTCCCTTTGTATATTTTGGTCAGGCCCCTTGGTGGCAGCAGTCCCGGGTCCGAAAAATTAATACATTTATTTTAAAAAATTCTCCTCTGGTACTGGCCCACCTGGGGGGGCAATTAAAAAAACAAGCACAGGAGACCACGCATGTTTTATTTGGGGGCGGTCTCCATTTTTGCCCGGATTCGCAGATCCTCTGCCAATTCGAGGCAAAAAAGTTTTTGAACGTTTTTGGCCCTGGCAGGTCAGCTGTGGGACCCCACGACCAGGTCAAGGTGGTCAGGGTATTCCTACCCTGCCACCTTCTGGGGTTTTTTTCTGGATTTTTTTCTTGGGACTCGGCTGATAAATCTTTTTTCTTTAATAACTCAAAAACTACTGTACGGATATACACCAAATTACAAAAAGGGCTTTTTCTGGACTTAGAAAAAGCTTGCTGCCAAATTTGGTGTAATTATGTGCAGCTGTTCGGGCTGTAATCGTGTTCAAAATCCCTATGCGAAATTGCTTGGGGAAAATGCATTTTGGGACCCCCTTTTATTCCGCCCCAGCTTGACTAATCACCCCTAAACTTTAAAGACAGCAGCTGAAGTGAGTTGAACACTAGTTTTGAAAATTTCATGAAGATTTGTCAAACAGTGGCAAAGTTATTAGCAAAAATAGAAATGCTTCGTCTATGGAAACTAGGTCCTAACTCTAACTTCCTACTGGTGACTGCCAGTCTGCTGTCGCAGTGCCTTGCATTGGTGCGTAGAGTCCCACTCAGTGATAAGTTCAGCTTGACTCTGGTGCACAACCGAGGAAGAGAATTGGTTTGCCACAGCACTGTGGCGCAAGACTACATCGAGTCCCCCTTACATGTATGTGATGCAATTTTATATGCACAAAACTCTGGCAGATGTCAAATTGAGAAACTTCTCACTTAATAACTTTCCAGGCCCTCTGCTGCACTTTTCCATGCATCATTGCCAATGCAGGTACTTTTTCATGTTACACACCGTCCGTCTTCTCGTTCCTTCTGGAAGGCTCAATGGCCTGGTCCCCAAGTCTCTTTCTAGTCAAAATAACATGTGAACCTGCACACTTGCGCTAATGCACTGGGAAGCTTTGCTGTTGAATGCACCAATACTTTGTATATGAATAGTTCACAGCTCTGTTGCTCCAATGGTTTATCTTATCTAAAGAATGCCAGATCATCATGCCAAGGTGTCCCTGGAGTATCTCCACCTTGCTTCCTGCAAAACCATGCCATGACTTCTTAATAATACAGTTAACCCTTGAGTACCTTGCTAGTGCCGAACTACACAACTCGGTTTCTGGGAAATGTACTAATTTGCAGTACAAAGCGGTGGAGGCGACGGCACGCTTTCAAGAGCACCTAACTTCCCCTTATTGTCATCGAGTCAGGGCATATCCCTGGTGGCCCAGGATTTGCATCCACTGTCACTGAACACAATGCTTCAGGATGTGGCACCACAGACTTTGAAGCCTCCTCTGGCTCTGCACCTTTTAAGATGATGATTCCCAGGGCTTTAAAATCCGTGACTCTGTTCACAAGACCAACCGAGGCGCATCAGCGCATACATGGAGATTTTGGCTTCATAGCTAATTGCGTGCAGGCTTGCTAAATCTTGCTGTCTCAGCTGATAATCTGTTGGAAAAAGACCATCTGATTATTTTTTGGGTAATGGAGGTCTGTCAGGAAGTGGTCTGAAGCCAAAGCTCTAGCCCATATAGGCATAATCTTATATTTGTATTTTGAAGCTTCGGATTAAGATGGTTGTGAGACAAATCATTTCCTGCCACTTGACGACAACACCATGTAGCTGCTACTTGAACTCCAAAGTGTCAGCGGCATTGCCACGTCTCATGAAGAGGAGTTTCGCACACCCCATTCAGAGGATACTGGTGTGACCACTTCCTTTGCAGCTGTGACAAAGAAAGCAGAGGTGTTAGTTATCACTGTCCTAACAAGAGACAAAATCTAGTCACTTTGCAGATTTGGGGTTTTTATTTTGTTTTTTTGGGACAAGGCACACCTTTCAGAGCTTTTAAATGAAACACTAATGAAAAACATTGCAATAGGCAAAATAAAGAGTCACAAATTGCTCTCTTTGCGGCTTTAGCTATTGCTCGATCGAGGATTCCCCACTGTTCAGCAAAGGCTCTGTTCTCTAGGGACATAGCCCTTGTAATGAGCATCAACCTGCTGAACACCAAGAACATCCTACATGCAACCAAATATAAAGCAGACAGCCCAGCCTCTCTCCGAATAGCAACCAGCAGACTACCAGGCAGTAATCCATAAAACCCCTCCAGACAGAAACATTTACCCTCATGCTGCAGTTAAGTCCGGGAAGATGACCTTCACTTCATTGACTCTTAATACAGTGACAATTATAGATCCCATAGAAATGATAAAATGTAGTAGTCTGGAAGTACCAGACATAATATCAATGATGGTCTCCGACTGCATAGAAGAAACAATTTGGTGACCCAAGTAAATGAAACAATCTTATCTACCGCATTACCATTAATAAAGCAACCAGATATTACATTTTGGAACTACTTTCCAGAAAATAATTATTACTCTCGTTTTACAAGCTGAGCTGGTCTAAAATGAAAGTAGCTATTGTAAAAGGAAATTCAAAAGAAATTCTACCTCTTAGCAAGTGTGATGAAGGTTTCATCTGATAGCTTAGAGTCCCAAGTGCCTAATAATAAACAGATCATGTAGATCTCCTTTTGACATATAAGCACTTTAGAACTAGGTAACCCTTTTCAGTACACTGAGCATCATCCAGACCCAGCCATATTGGAACGTCACAAAGTGGGCTTTTGCAGAGGTTATTAAAAGTATGAAACCTTCACAAGCAGGAGACCCTCCATATTAAACCCCTTTTTTCAGTGGTTTATAAGGAAGAGTGAGATCCCTGATTCATGACGAAGTGTCATTATTAAAACTATTTATTTATTTTTAAAATAAGTTGATTGTAGTGATCCAGCTAATTGCAGACTAATCTCATTGCTCGATTCCTTCCCTAAGAATTTTGCTAGAACCCTCCTAAAATATTTCAAAAACTGAGCATTAAGCATCGGTATGAGACTGAGGGAACAAGGTGGATTCATGGCAAAGTATTCCACAGTAAACCATTGTGTGGTCCGTTGGTAGCTAGTCCCGAGATCCATGGTAACTGCTGGCAAATTAGGCTGCCGTTTCGTGCATTTCTGGGCTACATTTGACCTGGTGGACAAGGCCCTGCTGTGGAATAAACTTCAGTCTCATAATATTTCTTACAGTTTATTTTCTATGGTCCAGCAGTCCACTCAAGCAATTGGGTCCAGTTTAATCTAAATGTAAATGGCACCTTATCAGGCAATATTTCAGTAGAGAATGGCTTAAGACAGGAGTGTTGTAGCCCCTCTTCCTTTTTTTTTTTTTTTTTTTTTAAATATTACTAGATTCATGTCGAAGATGAATTCTGTCTGGAAATAGGTAATGTACACATATGGTGCCTAATGTATGCAGATGATTTGATGATCATGGACAACACTCTGGGTTACAAGGAAAATCGGTGCCCTCAGTGAATACTCCAAAACCATTCATCTAACTATTAATATTAAAAAGACCAACAAAGCAGGCAAAAAAGGTTTTACTTAGTTCTTTGAAAATACTCCATCAGAACAAGTCGGTGTTCATAAACATCTAGGTCTCCAGTTTGAAGATATTCTACGCTGGGATAAATATATGGCAGTCTTAAAATCGTCACTTCTAGCTACCACCAATGCTCTCAAACAGTTTGACAACTAATATGGTGATTTTGAACCCCTAAAAAAGGTTGTCTTGGGAAATTAGTTCCTCCAGCTCTTTATGGTTCTGAATTATTGGCTCTTGACCCAAGAGTAAACTGAGATAATCTAGAAAGCCTCTGCTTAAAAAGACTTGACCATTCCTGCTAGTTTAGTGATCCAAGTAATAAGGCTTTGGTTGTGTCTTTCCTTGTGGAATTTGTTTTTAAAATCCTGACCTTGCAATTTAATTCACTCAGTGAAGAGGAGTCTGGATAGAGAGACGTTTTCAGTTGTTTTCCAGAATGATATGAATAGTAGGTCAGACAATTTAGCACTGAAAACGCTAAATGTGGTAATAAATTCTTCTTTAGGGATTAATATTTCACAGTAAGAAAATCTGCTCTCAGTGCCTAAAGTTAAAACTATACTGAATGAAAGGGTCACTGAAATGAGTAAAAGTAAAGATAACAACTACCTAATGTCTAAGATATCTGTAATGCACTCTATATATGGGATCGGAGACAATGGAATATTTCTCTTATCTCAAATCCTGCACAAATATTTGTGGAACCAAATCTCATGAGTCCGAATTGGTATTGATCCAATTTAGATAATACGGAGGCTTAGAGATAAAGTTGACACAAACAGTTTTTCATGTATTGTTGTGTTGGTCTTAAATACTGTACTCCCTTTTATATTGACTCTTGTTAGCAAATAGGTTACTGGTTGGCTGGGGTGTGAACCCTGATCAAGCAGCAACCACAATCCTAGTCAGGGCAAGACCCAAGCATACCTCAGATTAACCTATACTCCACTCCCTGGCACAGAGCAGTCAGGCTTAACTTAGAGGCAATGTGTAAAGTATTTCTTGCAACACTTCAAATAGTAAAACAGTGAATACACCACACAAAAAGGATCCCATACTAGGTTTGAGAAGTAGAGCTTAATTTAATAAATAAAACAAGACCAAAATGTAAAAAATCAAATTAGTAGAACCGGAGATATTTAATTTTAAAGCTTTTAGAGAAAATTGTGCCAAAAAGGCGTAAAGTGCCAACTGGCTATCTGGTCGCAGTGGACCCGGACAAAGTCACAAGTTCAGGCTGACCGGGCTCGCTACAGGGACCCAGTTAGGCCCACTTAGCAGAGTACCTTAAATCCTGGTTTGCGGAGCGTTGCGTGGATCAATGCCAAAGATGCGTCACGCAGCCTATACAATGCGTCGGTTCCAAGATGCAGCGAGGCTGTGGTGTGAGGTCTTGTTGTGTCGATGGGATTTTCTGTTGTCGTCTGTCGAGTCCACGCGCCCCACCGCTCTTACCTGCAACAGCCGCTCCAGAAGCTTACCCGCAATCCTCAATTTTTAATGAGATTGTGTGTATCATTCTTTTGCCCCATGGAGCCCTTTTTTTTGATTGGTAGATGGTGGGGTGTAGTTCTCATTGGTGTATGGGTAAACTTTCTCCAGTGAGAATTGAGCCAGGTCGTTCTTAAACTTGTTAATCTTGGATGTCAGCAAAGAGTCTTTGCAGTCTATTGCCGTTTTGTTAGTGTCCTCCATCCGTTTTTTGTGTAAGGTCGAGGCCACAATTGTTTTCAAATGTACTAAGTAACCAGGATTATATCAATAATGCTTTGTTGCTGATGAAAATATGAACTACGTCTGCCTTAATTGCTGCTGCTAATGAAACTTCTCTTTATTTTGGCACCTGTATAACAAATTTTCTCGTATTCTTATTCTTTTTTTAAATCTTTTTTTTTCATCATCATGAAATCACTTTATCTGGCTCAAAAAGAGCCATAAATGCCAGGTGCAAATAAAACGCATGATCTAGTCATACATCACAAAAATCAAAAGGAAAAAATATATAAAATAGATAAACCAAAATTCATTGAACACAATATTAGTAAAAGTGAACATCATATCTGCTCAAACTTAATAAATATTTGTTATAGTTCTCTGAGACCGTTTCGGAAATAAAATGCTTGAACCCTTAAAAAACCTTACGACCTCTAACCAGTATCCATCTCATAAACCTGAAAACCCATTATGACCCCTATCTCTGAAACCTAAAAACGCCTTATTACCACTATTCACTACCCTTCCCGAACCCTAAAACCCCTTACTCGCCCTAAAAACATCAAACTACCGCTATCAGCCACTCTTCCCTTAATACTAAAAACTCCTTACTATTTCTGTACACCACCCATCCATAAACCCTAAAACTCCTTACTTCGCATATACACTACCAATGCCTGAACTCTAAAAATCCCTTACTACACCTACTTGAAGATTAGAAGTAAATGGTCCGCTGTCTGGTATGTCGAATTAAAAATCCGACAAAACAAGTACATACCCCTCTAGGCCTCTAAGAGTCACCCAGCTACCCCCTTCCATAATAATATCAATTTTTCATCTCTAGATTGGTGACAGCTATTCAGATGGACTTGTGACTTGTATATTTGGGAATACAGGTCATGACTCTGGAAACAAGACTAAATTGCAAAAATTGTTGGGAAAATAAAACTTATAGAATAAAGACCAGTTCCTCTGTTAACCTACTGCGTCCTTGCCTGCAGCAGCATTCCAATCACAGGAGGGAGATACAGGTGGGGGGAGGGTTCGAGCTTTCTGGGAGAGAGAGAGAGAGGTGGGCTTTGCTAGTTCTAAGACACGTAGAATGCTTTTGTAGGATTGGGAGTGGAATTACTATCTAGGCACAGGGGATTCTGTATAAGAGCGACACCAGCTTTCTTAGGAGGCTTGTGAGGTTCTAACAGCCTGTGAAGTCCATTACTCTGCAGTAAAAGAGAAAAATAGAGACCCCTGTTACTAGCAGTTGTTTGTTTTTCAGGGGTGGCCAACATCTTAGCCTGACCCCTTTATAATGCCATGTTGACACCACTTTTTTGTACATCCCACCCACCCTCCCACCTCCTCCTATCTTTGCAGAGGAACTCGAAAAGGCTTGTCCAGAATAACTGCTGGGCTCATGACTTGTCACGACGGAGGAAAGCTAGTCCCATGGCTGGTTCCCAGTCTCATGGAGTCTCTAAACTGCAGTGGTGCCCGCAACCTAGTGTTGCAGCTGGTCTTCCCAACCTGGAAGCAGAACAAAACCCTCCCTACCAGCCGCTAGAGGACAGGGCTGCTTTGTGACCAGTTACCCTTACCTAGCTTTTGTCGTGTCTCACCGAAACCATGCCCAAGTGGACTTGGTTTGCAGGATCAGTCCCAAAAAAAGTCCAGCATCTACTAGAATGGCCGTATACACACGGGGACGTTGTAATTCCACCACAGAGAAACTATGTGCTATTGGCTTTACCCCCACTGGCCTCTCTTACCTGCAGTGACACGTTTAGGTCCTTTAGTGAAATAATCCTGGTGCACTGCTGCCCTCTGGTGGAAACGTTTTAGTGCTTACGTTTTTGATTCCAATACAAGCTCCTAAATAAATAGCTTGGACATTTTTGTCGCAAAACGACACTTTAATTTGGGGTTTTGGAAAGGTTTGTTATTCTTTCAACCCATTTATAGCCCAGCAGGTAGAGGCTCCATTTTGTTATTTTAAATACAACCATATTTGAAGGCATTTAGATAATACATTCTGTTTTATTAGAGTTTGGATATTTAAAGTGTTAATCTCTAGGCAAAAGTATGTTTATAGGGTAGAGTGAAGTTTTTCCCTTCTGAATCCCCCTGTCCCACTCGCTCATCAGTTGGGAGCTAAAACTGAGCTCGCACCTACACTGTTGCCTCTCGCCCGTATATACCCTGGTATCTGGAATCCCTAGAGGAAGGCCATTGTCAAAACTTACCAGGTAGGTAATTAGATTTGCCGAGGAGGTATCAAGACCATCGGTTCAAGCCAATCAACTGATACTGGCAACCACGGGCATGCAGCCCTACCTCTTTAACACAGCAAGTGGGTTTGATAGATTTGTTCTGACGCGGTTTAGACTTGGCATTTTCCATCGCTTAGTCAGCTTTCCCACAATAAATGATTGGTCGAATATATTAAGTAAATGTCCGTGTGACGAAGTGTCTTTACAATCGTCAATGCATGTAGTTTTATTTTGTAAATTTTACATTGCACAAAGGAGAAGGTGGATCAAACCTATTTTAAAATTGTGGGGTCTGAGGCAATGCCGACCTGCTTTCTTGGCATTACAAATGCTAGAAAGTGAATGTTTTTCAAGACCTATTGCACTATTTCTTAAAAGCACACTTAAGTGCAGAAAAGCTATTTGCACATGAACTTGCTCAATGTATTTGATTTGCACAAAGTGTTAATGGATTTTATTATACTACGCTTTGAGGATTACTTTTTTTTAATCAAATTTTATGATACTCTGCAATATGTGTTTTGCCTTTTAAAACTGTATGGTTTTTATCTGAAAATCGAATAAAGCTTATTTGAATTGGATTGAATGTTTTAACAACTCGTCTAAAGAATTTTATGTGAAAATGCACGTTTTTATAGGGTTGCCTTATTTATGGGCAATGGCTTGGGTATTAAATACTTACTTCTCAGTCGAATTCTGCTTTGGAGAAATATTGATAGAAAGGAGCCTTGTCCAGGAGGTTTTTTTTTAGCTACATATGAATGCGTGCAGCAGCCTTCAAACTAACCTCCTAATGTTATGTTTTGCAGTTAATTGTTCGTTATAATATTTTAATACAATACATCTTTATTTCAAAGCTTCTTGCTCGACTTGAAGGTCGAAGTTCTCTGAAAAACCTTGAACCTTTGCTGTTTGCTGAGGAAGGATTCCCTGTCCATGGTAAAATAGATTTGCGCTTTAGACGTTTGTACTGAATATTAATTCTTGAATTCTCCTGAGCACAGTTAAATTTCATCTAGGTTCTGTGATCTGTCCTTGTAAAGTGCAATTTTAAATGTGACCTTAATTAGTTTTGTCATTCTCCCGTTTTTATTGCTTGTTGTATATAGCTTCAGCTGTTTGCCAAAACCTATGGTGTAGCAAAAAAGTGACCACAAAGGTGGGGTTTCAATGTTGATTTGCTTAGTTATACATTTTATATTGTGATTCCCCATTGGGTGGAGGCCAAAAAAAGTAAGCCCTATCCATAATTGCACTCCGGAACTTCTCTAACATCAGTGTTGCCTGGTGCTCTTCGGCATACCACACCCAGCACTCACACCCCTCACGTTTTTGCAGTCATACTACAAGCAATCGCTCACATGCCTCACAGGCTAACAGCCACATACTTCCAACAGCCCTTTCAGAACCCTCACAGAGCGGCAGCTTCACACCAACAGCACTCTCATACCCTTCAGAGTAGTAGTAATCACACTACAGTCTGCACTCTCATACCCTTCAGAGTTGTAGTAGTTACACTACAGTCTGCACTCTCATACCCTTCAGAGTAGTAGTAGTCACACTACAGTCTGCACTCTCATACCCTTCAGAGTTGTAGTAGTTACACTACAGTCTGCACTACAGTCTGCACTCATACCCTTCAGAGTAGTAGTAATCACACTACAGTCTGCACTCTCATACCCTTCAGAGTTGTAGTAGTCACACTACAGTCTGCACTCTCATACCCTTCAGAGTTGTAGTAGTTACACTACAGTCTGCACTACAGTCTGCACTCATACCCTTCAGAGTAGTAGTAATCACACTACAGTCTGCACTCTCATACCCTTCAGAGTTGTAGTAGTCACACTACAGTCTGCACTCTCATACCCTTCAGAGTAGTAGTAGTCACACTACAGTCTGCACTCTCATACCCTTCAGAGTAGTAGTAGTCACACTAGTCTGCACTCTCATACCCTTCAGAGTAGCAGTAGTCACACTACAGTCTGCACTCTCATACCCTTCAGAGTTGTAGTAGTCACACTACAGTCTGCACTCTCATACCCTTCAGAGTAGCAGTAGTCACACTACAGTCTGCACTCTCATACCCTTCAGAGTAGCAGTAGTCACACTACAGTCTGCACTCTCATACCCTTCAGAGTTGTAGTAGTCACACTACAGTCTGCACTCTCATACCCTTCAGAGTTGTAGTAGACACACTACAGTCTGCACTCTCATACTCCCCCAGACCAGCAGTCCCATTCTGCCAGCAGCTTATACAGTGTACTAACGTTGCATCCCCATGCTCCTCGCAGACAGCATCTCTCCCTACTGGAATGTCACACCCTCACAGCGAAGTTGTCTCACTACTGTCACTATCTATGAAGGTTCAGTGCGCACTGATAAAGGATTGTGATAATTGAGATACAGTTGTGAACATATGTTTCAAGCTGAAGATCGAATGCCAGGTGCATCAACATGCTTTCAAAAATGGAATCAAAACGGAAATAAACATTTGCATCCTAGATTCTTTTAATTTTTTGATGGCCTAGCTCATTGTATTATTTAGGACTATACCCCTTGTTGTGATACGTGTGCATAATTTATGCGGCGTAGTGTTTTACTACACCCCTCTTCTTACTGAGGGCCTCGTAACGAGGTCCCTGGTAATCTGCGGTGCTCTCATTCAATCAGAGCTGTGATAACCGCCTCTCTGATTATGCCAGGGCTCATATTGCGTCACGGTTTGGTTTCTAGCAGAAGTTCTGGTCATGACCCATTTCTGATTTATATCAGTCGACTCTGAACACCAGTGCTATATTTATGTCAGGTCTTTGAATATTCACAGGCTCTGTGTCTGGACAGGCTCTTTTGATGTATGGCCTCTACTTATGCCAGTTTATTGGTCATCGTAGGGTCTGACTATAACCGCTCTATTACAGTAGAGTTCTGAATATATCCTTGTTGTATTTGAACCATTTGTCTCTTACTTTAGGTTCCTGGAGAGACCTCTTTTGAATTGCTAATGCAAATGTACATTTAAGCGTTCACTTGATTTCACAAAGCGTTACTGTAGTGTGTGTAGGATGCCAACTGGGATCAAAGAGACCACCCACAGTCTTACCTTCTCCAATTGACTACATTGTGTAATTTTTGGGCATATGACATATTCTCACTGTGCCTCAATTCCATTATTTGCCATAACTGTGAACATATTGCAGTCCCTATATCAGTGACTGGAAATTTACATTTTACAAGTAGATTATCTCTGCAAGTTGTAGTTGGAGTCAAAATGTTATATGCCTTATTCTTGTAGTTATTGACACATGTAACACGAGCAACCCAGGGCTGATTTTTGCCCTAGTTAAGGGCTCATCAGCTGGGTACTGCTTGGTTCCAGTGACACAGTGAGCATGGAACCCACATCTGAGCATAGCCATGCCACTTACAGCAGTACATGAAACACACAAAGGTGATGGGAGGCTCCTTGCAATAAGTCTAACTACTGGCAGTAGCTCAGGGTAGCACTCCAACCCATCATTCTTTTGCCCACCTCAGTTTAGACCCAGCCATTTGCAAATGAGTCTATACTCTGTTCCCTATGGGAACAATCCAGCCTGAACGTCCAAGCCAGGTCCTACCGGAACACCAGCAGCCCAAGACTGATTTTGCCGTAATGGGCTCATCAGCTGGGTACAACTTGGTTCCAGTGACACATCTGGGCATACCCATGCCACTTAGGGCGGTACATAAAACATACAAAAGGTGATGGGAGGCCGCTTGCAATAAGTCTAACCATTGGCAATAGCTCGGGGTAGCACTCTAACCCAACCTTCTTTTGCTCACCTCAGTTTGGACCCAGCTATTTACAAATCAGTCTTGACCCTAACCTCATGGGAACAGTCCGGCCCGAACTGCCAAGCCCGGCCCTTCCTGAACCGGAACACGAGCAACCCAAGACTGATTTCGCCCTAATGGGCTCATCAGCCGGGTACAACTTGGTTCCAGTGACACAGTGAGCATGGGATACACATCTGGGCATACCCATGCCACTTAGGGCGGTACATGACACACACAAAAGGTGATGGGAGGCTGTTTGCATCAAGTCTAACTATTGGCAATAGCTCAGGGTAGTATTTCAACCCATTGTTCATTTGCTCATTATGCCACCTCAGTTTGGACCCAACAAAATGCAAATCAGTCTTGACCCAGTTCCTCATTGGAACAGTCCAGCCCGAATCTGTTCACAGGGGCTGAAAGTAGGCATAAAGTTGTTATTCTAAAGTTGGAATGCCCTGTGAGTTTGTGCACAACCACAAAGTTGAAGGTTTAAGGGTATTAATTAACTCCTTTCCAAATCCTTCACCCCCTGGAAAAGTTAAAAATATACTTCTGACAGGGGACTTATTACATTTTTTTCCAGTGTGGGAATGGACTCCTCCCCTTTCAGCAAAAATTTGTGGTGTGGGGAAAGGAGTTTCTCTGTGGGGAAAATTATTTTCCTGTTGGAGAAAAAAGAAAAATTAACAAGTGAATGAGCATTTGCTCTGCAATTTTACACCAGAGCAAATATGTTTGCTCATGCAAAAATGGAATCCAGAAAGGTTTGCCAGAAGTAGACCTGGCCACCTGCACCTGTTGCAGTTTCCACGTCTACTTCTGTAAACTCTTGGGATTTCCTGACATTCGTAAATCTGCATCAAAACAAGGTCGGAGACATGAGGATACTTTTTTTTTTTTAAGAATGGGGCCCTTAAATTTTTTTTACATGTTGGTCATAATAGTTTTATACTGATTCTCCATCTCACACATTTATTCAGTGATGCAATACATAAATGGAATGAAACGTTTTCCTTAAACACTGAAGCATAATTAGTAAATTGTCTGCAAACTTCATCCATATTTTTCCAACGTACAAATATTTTTGGCTACATTTTATTTTTAAAGTAAATAATCCATAGTCTTTACTTCCATTCATCTGAATGGATTTGCATATTATGATAGAGCATTCTGTGAATATTACAAATAGTCACAAATTGTTATGTTTTGCAAATAAGCATGGTTAGGTCGAGCCTGGGCAGCAAATGTGCTGCTCTGCGAGGCATGCTGTATTAGAGTATGGACTTGAAGCTCCGCCCACTCTCTGCCCATATTTTTCATTGGCTTGTGTCTTTGTCCTTTGTAAATGCTGGCTTCTGATTCAGTAATCGGCTTGATAGTCCCTCCCTAGTACCACCTTGGCTTCATTTGTAACCTCCCATGAGGATTGACCCTTTTTCTTCTGTTGTTACAAGCTCTGTGTTATTTAGTCTGTAAGTACTATTTTCTTAGTGAGTTTTGTCCTACTGCAGGCACGATGTGTTCTGCAGCAACATTCAGCGCGCCATGCACGCGTTCACTTTCCAAGCTGCCGGGACAATGGCGACCACTTCTTTGCAATGCAATAGGTCTCACATTTAGGAGAGTTTGAGCTATTGGCATTGTAAATGACAATAGCGTAAATGCGAGACCTAATGCTTTGCAAATATTATTTTTTTGGGTTGTTTCCAAGCGCCCCATGCCCTGCTTGCACTTAATAGAAACCACACCCCTTTCTATAGGCGAGCCGCGTCTAAAGAAGGGGGCGCGGCCGCCATCAAAATGAAAGCGCGGTTTGGGGCGAATTTACAAAAAAAGCATTTGTTTTTCAAACAAATGATTTTTTGGTAAAAACGCCCCATACCGCACTTTCATTTTAATGGCTGCAGCGCCCCTTTCTTTAGACGCCCTTGTCTAAAGAAAGGAGCGTGGCCTCTATTGATGTGCAAGTGCGGCATGGGGCGCTTGGAAACAAAACATATTTGCAATTCAATAGGCCTTGCATTTGCAAGAATTTAAGCTATTGACATTGACAATGCCAATAGCTCAAAGTCTCGTAAATGCGAGACCTATTGCATTGCAAATCCTTGTTTTTATATTGCAACCACTGTCAGTAATGCTCTATTACTTACCGGTAATCTTCATTACTCCGGGTCCCGTTGTCCTCGTCCCATTCATTACTAAGTGGAGATAACCATCTCCCGACAGAAAAAAAGATCAGAAGAATGCTGGGATACTAACCCCGCCCCTCCCACCGGGAGTACATAAGGGTACTTACCCAGCATTCCGCCTGAACAACCAAGCCCACAACAGGAAGGCCGGCCGTCCGGGAGGGAGGGCGGGCGTATGAATGGGACGAGGACAACGTGACCCGGAGTAATGAAGATTACCGGTAAGTAATAGAGCATTACCCCCAGGTCCCTTATGTCCTCGTCCCATTCATTACTAAGTGGAGAATACCAAAGCAGAAAAGCCGGCCTTCTCAAACAAAACAGAAGCCAACCTAGGAAACCACACCAAGGCAGCCATCGCAGGAAAGCAAAAAGGCAGACCCGCCGAAAACCCCAGGCAGAGCACCCAGACATGAGGGAGCCCCACCAAGCAGGGACGCGCCCAACAAAACAACGGGAGAACAGCCAGACGACCAGCCACACATCCACAGCAGGAGCACCCCACAGGCAACCAGAGAAGGGGAGAGCACGGACACACAAGCCAACCGAAGCCAGAAAGAACAAGAACAGTGAGGAGGCCACCCAAAGAAGAATCTAAGGACCACCAGGCGAGCAAGCCAGACCAGGACACCAGGAGCCAGACCAAGGCACAGAGAACCCATGCCAGCCAAACGCAGGCAGCGGAAAGAAAGACAACACCCAATCGCCAAGGGGCCCAGAGAAAACGAAGCCCCAACAAGAGACGATCAAAGGAGTCCACGGTACAAAAAAAAGGCCGAGAAGCCCACCAAGGGCAGGATCAAACCAGAAGAGAAGCGAAGCAAACGACCCGGCCCCAGAGAGACCAGAGGACAAGCCCCCCGGAACCCACAGAAGAGCACCAGGCCCCAGGAAAAAAAGGGCCAGCACCAAAGACCAGCCGACCAGCACCCAGCCCGGAAGGTGAGAGAGAGCCCCGGAACAGGGAAACAGGGAAAGACAAACCACCGGGGAAGAGGAACAACACCCGGAAGCCAACCCACCAGGCCCGCGATCCAGAAGGGAGCAGACCCATCAGGGACCAGGGTTCCACAGAGCGAAACACAGAACAGGAAACCAGAGAAAGGGAACAGGAGGGAGCACAGGACCCCAACACAAAGCCACAGCAGAACAGCCCAACCGCAAACCGGGGAAAACCGGAGCAGAGAGACAGGCCAGGCAGAGACGGCCCCAAACAGACCAGGCAGAAGGCAGGACCAACAACACACAGGGCAGCCCAGACCGAGGAGCAACAACCCACAGAGGCTCGAAGGAGAGCGTCAGGCCCAAACACCACCACCAGGAAACCCCAACCCATCAGGGGAGAGGAAACACAAAAAAAACAACCCGACCACAGAAGCAACAGAAGCCAGGGTGGAATGCCCAGGCAAACTAAACCCCACGGGTCCACACGACCCCAGGTAGAGCATGACCAGGGGAGAAACCCCCAGGGCAGAAAAGGTGACCAGAAGGACCCGACGGCCCAACCCACACCCGGGGCAAGGCCAACGAGGGAAGGCCCCAGCCGAGCAGAGGCCAAGAAAGGCCGGAAGGGCGAAAAGACCCCTGGCACCGAAAAATGGCAGACCGGGCAGGACGGAAACCAAAACAAGGCAACAGCACAAAGGCCCGGACCATCAAGGGCCGAGAAAGACAGAGCAAGCAGCCCCGGCGCCGCCAAACCGACAACAGAGCCCACAGAACCTGGCACTCCCAGGCAGTCTCCCATGCAGGTAGTAACCAGGCCGAACCCTGCGTAACCTCCGAGACCAGACGAGAACAGGTGCTCTCAGGGAGGCACGGCCACAGGCCCCAGAGAAGGCAAGCAGGGAAGAAAGGAGTGGGTGACAGACCAAAACAGGGCCAGGCAGAGCCAAGAGGCCACAACAGCAGGAACACACCACAACCGCAAGGACCAGCACCAGACAGCAGAGGGACCAGCCACCCCACAGGCAGAAAATACACCAGCAAAATCAAAGGGGCAGGCCAGCCAGCGAGCCCCCAAAACAGCCCCATCAGGCAGCCCAGGCTCGCCGCAAGAGCGCAACCAGGCAACCCCGAGCAGATCGTACCACCGGCAACCAGGAGACCAGCCAAGAACAGGAGCCAACAGAGAGGAAGGCCGAAGGCACCCAACACGCACAAGGAGGCACCGCCGAAGGCCAAGCAGAAGCAGCCACAAGCCTGCAGACCAGGAGACCGGAACCCGGACCACAGGGAAAGCCGAGGCGCAACCCTGGCCAAAGAACCACCAGGAACAAGCAGGGACAAGCACCCCCATACCCCAGCAAAACAAGCCGGAGAAGAACACCGCAGGCCAGAGGAGACACAGAGGAGGCCAACAGCATCCAGGAAACCCAACCTGACACCAAAAAAGAAAAAAACCAACCCTGCAGCACCACTAAAACGAGACAAGATCAGAGGAAGCAGGGAGGAAAAGGCTGAAGAAAAGAAGCACAGCCCACAGCCAAGAGGAGAAACACCAGACACCCCAGGGGATCCAGAAGCCACCGAGGCACCCGGACAGATGAGGCGCCCAGAACACCACGCAGCAGCGAGGACCAGAGAGGACCGACCAGGGCACCCCTAAGCACACCGGCAAGGGAGACAGTCCCGAAAGGAGGCAAGACCAGCACCACAGCGCCCGCCAAGAACCAGCAGCCCGGGGAAGCAGAAAAAGAGGAAACCAACCTCATCCGGAAACCCAAGCGGGCGACCCCACCCAGGAGAGAGCCAACCCCAGGGAGGAAAGGCCACAGGCAAAACCCCGGAAGCCAGGACTGCAACATCGAGGCCCAGGACACAGCCAAGGAGCTCCAGCACCATGCCCGAAGGCAAGGGCGAACAGACAACCAGGGCAAAACGCAGCACAAACAAGCGCGCCAGGAAGAACCACGCAGAAGCGTAGGCAAAGGCAACAGGGAAGGGAACCAGGAGAGCCAGAACAGCAGTAGGAGGACAAAGACGACAACCAGGCACTGCCGCGACAAGCCCACCCACCAGGAGAAGCAATGGGCAGAGACCACAGAAGCCACCAAGAGGCACCGGTGCCATGAACGCCGTGTCCAGGCCAGGGCCGAGAAGCCCCCAAAGAAAAGGACCCCAAAAGAGCCCCCGCACCAGGAAGACCCAGGACGACCAACCGGGCACAAAACAGGCCGACCCAGCACAACCACCGAGAGCCGAGGAGACCAGGTGTACACAGACCGGCAGAACCGTGGGCCCAGAGGAAAGAACACCGGACCCACCGGCTAAGAAAAGCCCTCCCGGACCCAGTACAAAGACGGCACGCCGACCAACGGACAGCCGCCAAAGGAACAGCGCATAGTGGAGGAGGACCGAGGCAAACAAGAGGGGAGCCACCCACAAACAAGCCCCCCCCCGCAACGGAGACAGAAGCAGAGCACACACAGGGACACATGCAATGCCAAGGAAGCCCGTACACGTCGTAGCCCAACAAAACAACGGGAGCACCACAACCGCGTGCAAAGAAGAACCACGGAAAACAGCAAAGTCCAGTGACAGACTGCAACGAGCCAAAGCACGCAAACACAGGTATGCACAGCCGAACGTGTACATGTGTATTTGTAAAGCATACGTTCACCCCGTCGGGGTCGTGAGGCGCTGAGAAACAGAAGCTTAGTGTGACCCAACTCAATGGCACCCATTACATCGACCACAGACGGATGAAAGGCTGAGGGGACCTGCCAGGATCTGAACCTGTAACCATGAGGTTGAACACAGGACGATGCAGTAGACGCATCAGTCGACTGAGCCACCAGACCTGACAGAGCAATCGAGCAGGGAACTCCGCGCAGCCCCGAACTCAGGGCTGCCGCCTGCACCCAGCCACTCCACCAGACAACCGAGAGGAACAGCACCAGGCACACAGAAATGCACCAGGGCAAGAAAAACGGCATACAAAAATCGGTGAGGCAGAGAGACAAGCCACGGGACGCCACTAGACCCACAGGCCAGCCACAGGAGCCCGGCTGCAGGACAGCGTGTGTGACCACAGCACGAACACACAGCAGCAGCCAGCGACAAATAGAATGCGAGCACGGAGACAGAGACTGTAAAATCCAAATGCCAAAATACAGTCCCGGCCAACTCCGCGTGAGTAGAAACAGAATACCAGTGCACGGCTCCAAGTGCCATCCATACAGAATGCAGGAAGACGTGCCGGTGGACAGGCCACGAGTGCCTCGCGCATCCCAGAATACCCACAGCGCTCGTACCACAGAAACAAAAGTGCATACATCTGTGAAATGAGGGCTTCAGTCGCTAACGAAGAGCAAGCAAAACCGCTATGCAAGACTCACCCGGGGGGGGGGGGGTGCACACAGCCACAAGGCCCCCCCCCCCTGCATCCACCGGACTCCAGGAAGCCGCCGCCAGTCATCAAAGGCAGCCTAAGAAGCTGGAAGCAAGGACGCTCACGATGCAGCAGGCACTCCTCACAGCCTGCCATCACACCGCAGCGCTCACCAAAGAAGCCACAGCGGTGAGAGCGAAGACCGACAGGAAGGCAGGGGAACCAGGAAACCGGCTCGTGTTCCACCCGGCCAAGCCCCAGGAAGACGAGCCTTCAGCAACCCGGAAGGACCCGGGAGGCCAGCTCACCAGCCGCAAAGGACCGCCAGAAACTCCACGCATGGGAATCAAAGAGCTGGCCGAGAAACCAAGCCTCCCAGCAAGCCCAGCAGGCCGGGAGGCAAGGAACCAGATACCCCAACCGCACAGCCAGGCAGCCGGACGGGGTAGAACAGGAACAGAAGCCACTCAAGCCCAGCAGGAGCAGCACCAGCACCAGCAACCACAATCAAGTCTGTCGGTAGACAGAAAAAAAGAACAGGCGGAATGCTGGGTAAGTACCCCTTATGTACTCCCGGTGGGAGGGGCGGGGTTAGTATCCCAGCATTCTTCTGATCTTTTTTTCTGTCGGGAGATGGTTATCTCCACTTAGTAATGAATGGGACGAGGACATAAGGGACCTGGGGGTAATGCAACCTGAGCTTACAGTTAACTGTTTTTCCTTAGAGTACTCCCCTAACAGTAAAAGCTTTGCAATAATTAATTATGTACAGTTTTAAATATCAAATGTAAATGTGAACAGATTTTGCCTTGGCAGCAGACAATCCTCTTGCCATAACCATAATGTGCATTGTAGACTGGCAGCTAAAGGTGGTGTCTACACTGGGTTAAGCCTACTTGTCCAGTGGACAAAATAAACATGAAGACCTTTTTTCCTTAACCCCAAACAATATGTCCTGGGTGTTGGGCTAGAGAATTTCCTCACCCCTGATAAAATACTACTAGCTATTATTATTGGTTACTTGAAGCAAACAAAACTATCTTAGACCTTTTAATTCCTGGTTGTTGAAAGTTTTCTAGCACAAACCTTATTAGAAAAGTAAGATAATACATATCCATTCTCTCAGAGCGAATTTGGTATTTGTATTCAGCACCATATGTAGGGCCAGAAGGTTTTTATGTAATTGTTTCTTACATTTGTTGACTAAGAATATGGTTTATTCCATTATTGTATTATACACATTTGTATATAATTATGTTGGTTTATTCCTGACTTCTGCTACCTACTTTAATGCAGTTTTATGGAGTGTTTTCTCTGAAATCTACTTATTTTGATTGAATGATTTGATATTTATCACTATTCCATCTTCTCAGGAAATGATAACACTATCAAGCACAGCCAGTAACATGGGTAGTTGAAGATGCAGAATATGTCTCTTTCAAACCCAGGAGCTGGCCAATCACTGTTTTCCAACCACTTCACTTTGCTGGTGGAGCAGTATGTTATGTTATGTTAGGGGTATTTGTAGAGCGCATGGCTACCCTAAGGCGTCCCAGCGCTAGCAGAAAAGACAGGGCAAGGCAGGTCACAACAGCTTAGTAGGTGGGGTTTTGGAAAAACCAAGTTTTCAAAAGCTTACGGAAGGGAAGGTTGGGTTCTGAACGTAAATGGAGGGGGAGAGTGTTCCAAAGCTTGGCAGAAGTGTAGTAGAAAGACCGGCCACCACTTCTCACCCTATTGATTTTGGGGACCGAGGCTAGATAGAGACCGGATGAGCGGAGGCATCTGTTTGGGCGGTAAGGGGAGATGATGGATTGGAGGATGGGGGGGCCTTTCTTCCAGAAGGATTTATGAGCTATACACAGGGACTTGAATTTTATTCTATCCGCAATCGGGAGCCAGTGCAAGGTTTTCAAGGTAGGTCTTGCAGAGAGGCTGTTGGGGATCTTAAAAAGCATACGTGCAGCACAGTTCTGAACGACTTGCAGTTTGTTTGTGGTCGCCCCTGGGGCTCCTAGATACAAAGCATTTCCATAGTCGAGGCGAGAGAGGATTAAGTCCTGGACCATGAGTCTCCTTGCTGAGAAGGGGAGGAGCGGAAGAACTTTGCGGAGCATCCGCAGGATGCCATAACAGGATGCGGCCAGTTTCGTTGCCTGATGATCAAATGCGAGTGACCGGTCTAGCCACATGCCAAGACTTTTGATCTGGTTTTTTGGTGTGGGTGGGGAGCCAAGACAACTTGGCCATGCTGGGCCGATATCAAGGATGGGTGAATTGCCCACCAGTATGAGCTCCGTTTTATCTCCATTCAATTTGAGGAAGGAGAGTTCCATCCATTTGGCGACTCTCTCCAGGCTGGGAGCCTAGACGTGGCGAGGTAGTTCCTGGATGATTTAGGGCCACCACTAATTGAGTGTCATCGGCATAGGTGACAACTTCTATCCCAAAATGGAGGACAATCTGTGCCAGAGGGCTCATATAGACATTGAACAGCGACGGGCTCAGGGAAGAGCCCTGAGGGACGCCGCAGCCAAGTGGGATCCGGTTTGAAGAGTTATCTCCTTCAAAGACTTGGAAGGTCCTGTCCTCGAGGAAGGACTTCAGCCACGTGATAACACTCCCTGATAGTCCGACATTCCTCAGTCTGTGGATCAGGATGTCATAATTAACCGTGTCGAAAGCGGCACTGAGGTCCAGAAGGATGATAGCTGTCGATCCACCTTGGTCAATGATCTTTTTGGCGTTTTCGACCACTGAAAGTAACGCGGTTTCGGTCCCATGTTGGGGGCGAAACCCAGTTTGCGAGGGGTGAAGTATGTTGTGAGATTCGAGGAAGGTGGAGATAACTGAATTAACATGCTTTTCTAGCATTTTACTGATTCCGGGAAGGAGGGAAATAGGGCGGTAATTTCCATGAATATCAGGGTTGAGACTGGGTTTCTTTAATAGCGCCTTCACCATGACGTGTTTCCACAGTGGGGGTACTAGTCAGGTCTAGATGGAGGAGTTAATCAACTTCAGTAATACCGGGAGGACTACTTCCCCAGCCTTGCCTAGGATTTGAGGGGGTGCCAGGTCACTGGGGGAGCCGGATTTTACTGACGCACATATGTTCACTAGAGTGTCCATACCCATCAAGGGAATTTCCTTGAGAGAGTGCTCACCGGGCACGGAGTACTCCGTGAACAGCGGATTGACAGTAGAAGCGGGAGGGGAAAAGGAATTCTAAATATCCTTGATTTTATTAGAAAAGAACTCTGCAAGTTCATCACACCGTGCGTGTGAGCCGTCAGGGGGGACATCTCCGACCGGTAGTTTTAAAAGATGCTTAGCAATCTTAAAATTTCGTGTGGGGAGTTTGAGACAGAATTAACTCTTTCCTCATAGTATGATGCTTGTGCCTCCTTCACTTTGGATTGGTACATTTTTATAGAGTCCCTGTATTTCAGTTTACTTATTGCATTGTAGTTTCTTCTCCATTTCCTCTCAAGTCTTTTGCAGGTTTGTTTGTACTCATGCAGCTTTGGGGAGTACCACGGAGAGGGGTTATTCCTAGTTTTTTTGTGAATGTGTTTCCTAGGTATGACTAGGTCCAGGGAGGAGTTGATCCAGTGGTTAAATTGGTCATTCGCAACAGTGGGGCAGGGATCTAAGGTAGGTATGGAATTTTTCAGAGCTGAATTCCATGAGTCCAGCGAAAGGTTGGACCAAGAACGTTTCCAGCTACTGGCTGTGCCGGTGATAAGAGGGGGTTTCGGCAGATCCCAGGAGAAGGGGACCAGAAAGTGGTCAGACCATGGCACTGGGACCGGGTTTCCTACTGAGAGTTCCCTACAGTTGGAGATGATGGGGTCTAGGAGGTGCCCTTTTTCGTGGGTGGAGCTAGTGACATCTTGCTTCACCTGAAAAGCTAGGAGATTCTGGATTAGTTCGGTCACTGCTGAGTCTGAAGGATCATCAAAATGCAAGTTGAGATCCCCCTAGTACAGTGAAATTGGAGGGAGAACTTGCCAAGTTGGCAACAACTTCTGGTAAGACTTTGAACAGTTGTCAATGGGGTCCAGAGGGATGGTATATAAGAATACCTGAAAAGGTATGGGTTGGGGAAAGTGTGATGGAAAAGGAAAAGTTCTCACAGTCCGGTAGGATATTAGGGACGATGCGACATTTGAAACCTTCTTTTAAGATGATGGCAATGCCTCCTCCCCTCCCCTGTTCCCGGTCTCTCCTCCGGATGTAGTATCCTGATATGAGACATTGCACCAGGTCTGGGTCTGATTCCGTATTGAGCCAGGTTTCCGTAAGAAACAGCACATCGGGGCACTCCTCTTGGAGCAGGATAGAGATTTGCGTGCCGTGTTTAGGTAGAGATCTGCAGTTTATGGACAACATTTTGTAAACTGAGGTAGTAGCAGAGACCAGGCGGGGTTTAGGATTAGGGAGTGGTATGTAAGAACAATGTGGACAACTCAAAACATCCATAAGAGGTCAAATGGAGTGTAGACAATTCTTGCTGGGGGAACCCCATAATCTCCGGAGAAGATCTAAGGAGTATGTAAGTTGATTTGTAGTGAAACGGGCAGGGGGGGTGGCCCCTGGCCCCGGACCGACGCAGACTGGCTTGCCTTTGGCGCGCCACCTGCGCGTTTCCGCTGCGCGTCGGCGCCATCGCCTCTATTATAGCCGGAAGCCTTAGTGGAAATTGAGGGAGACTAGAGCATTTCACCTCCAAGATGGCCGCCGTGTAGTGGCCCAGCAGAAGTGTGTGAAAGACCCTCTTCCTGGAACAAAATGGAGAACCTCCCTCCACTCAAACACCAGCCTAGCTCCTGCGGTGGACCGGGAGGAAGGAGCGACAGGAGGACGCGAAAGGCAGGTGAGCAAAGTAAAGTGCAAGTAGGCAGAGAGTAAAACTGTCCAAGCTAAAGCACAGTTACAGCAGTTAAAACACAGGTTAAAATCACCGTTAACAACATGTAGAAGTGAGGGAGCGATTAGCACCAGCAGCGCTGAGTAGGCTACCTTGTCCCAGCTTATTCTCACCTTGTCCCAGCTTATTCAATTGTACAATTTGTTGCTTGCTAAAGTTAGCCAGCAATTTGTCTTTTGAGTTATGTATTACAGAACCTCAAACAAAAAACAATCAAACCTAGGTAGTGTTACTTGTGAATGTCGGCACTTAAAGAAAATACATGGTGAGAATGTGAATTATAAAGTGACCGTTCTATCCTCCCCCCCAAAAAAAATATTTCAGTAATCTAAGTTGATAGAAAGCATAAAACTAATTGAAGTGCTTGTTAAATTAAATCAGTACTTAATTTGAGTCACTAGTTGGCAGTTGTGGCAACCGGCACTCATGTTTTGGGCATCAGCACTTTTTCCTGCTCTGACATTTACTGAGAGCATGAGAGAGAGAAACACATAATGGAAAAGAAGGAGAAAGACAATCACAGAGGGAGAATGCAGGCACCTGCAAGAATGAGACAGAGAGTGTCTATTAGTGAATTTAAGAGGCATATGGTGGATTTATGGCTACACAACCTTTGTATTCGATGCGCAGACATTTAATGGTGCCTGCTGTGGATTTCTGAGCAGCGGGCACTGACACTCGTTCTTTTACAAAGTAAGCACTGGTTAAAAATCTGAAAACCTTTGATAGCACTTCCAGTGGAACTTGGGAGAGGGTTGTGTCTTCAGAATAACGTAACGAGCTATTGATCTTTTTTTAATAGTAAGATCAAAAAATAATTAAAGAGGACTTCTGTTGGTTCTCGAATTTTAGTGCCAGTTATTCCTAGTTATTTGACTTCCTTTAGTCAATATGAAAGTGATCTTTGGTATCTCTGTGTTAAAAGTGGTTTTAATTTAAGGTTTTCCTTTCTGATGTACGCTTATAAAAAAATCCATGATCATCTGACCATGTACCTTCTATTTCCGATTTGTTTCTTTTTTAAATTATTTTAATTCCTCATTTCACGCCACTTCCTACTCAAACTATTTAAATCGGTCTTTGTTTACACCTTTCTGACTGAAAGTTTCTTCAGAGCCTGCCATTGAGACAGTTACCATTCTTTTTCCAGCATGCCTTTTCACGTTTAGATACTGTAGAAGGCAGCCTTAAATGAACATCAGAAGTACCTCATGGTCAACAATATGTAAGGTTGGTTACAAGAAGCCAGTATTTAGGCAGAGGTGACCAATTTGGCCAGAGACTGGTTTATGTCTTTCTTGCACAATGGCTGTTCCAGAGTCTATGTTGGAAATTCGACCTCAATCCAAACGATGGTACCATGTGGAGTTCTTTAGGGCTTTTTTTCAACATTTTTATTATTTATCTTCAACCCTTGCACCAGCTTGGACATGATTTTACAATTGTGGGGTTCTCACACACGTCCTTTTCAAACTTTTATCCTTTTCTGGAGAAGGATTTCGCATTCTTTAAATCATATACTTCTCATTACAGGCTTGGATAACTAGCTGAGCCTGAATGAGACTGAAATTAGATTCTTATTACTTCGCTCTGCAAACACAGAAAATAAGATCTCATTAACAACAGATTAAATATGTAGATACTGTTAAAATGATTGAAGCTACTTTCAAATCAATTATGTCAAACATTTATGTAGAATGTTGTCATTCTTGGGTGTGAAGCATAGGGCCACTATTGTCAGAGCAATTGGCGTCTCAAAAGTAGGCTACTACAATGCACTGTTAATCATCACATCAAAAAACCAGATACAAATCCTTAAAGCATTGTAAAACTCGGCAGCTAGCGCTATTGCCAATATTATGAGAAGGGGACATATGTCTCTGACCAATAAGAAGCTGCTTTGGCTGCCTATAGCAGCTAGACTTAAGTTTACATTTTGTACTAAGTTCAAACGCAGTGTATGGGAGCTAACCCGCATATCTTAAATCTAGGCTTAAAGGTTACAATCCAATTAGGACCCTAATTTCTAATGGGAAGAATGCTTTGGTAATCCTAATCATTGTAGTGTCTAAGTTGCATATAAATCTAATGTAGTTCCTTCTAATTTTCTCTGACGCTCATCTATATGACCTTTACCATCTTGATTCTCTTTTTCTGCTGTGTGGAAATCCATAGGTATGTGCCACTGTATAAATATTAGGATTCGGCTAATAATGATAAAGACTAGTGCCTGATCCTTTCTTCTTCAGGTTGACATTACTTTGGTTCTTCTTCATGATTTAGGGAGTTTCAACTGAATACATTGATTGCTGGACACATCTATTGCAAATACCAGGGACATTAAATAGGCACAGCACACATCCTGTCTACTTTGTGATTTACTTAAAATCAATAAAAATACCGAAGCACATATTTATTTATTGCCCACAATGTGATCCTTTCAGCTCAAAGGCGCTCCACAGCGGGTGCTCAGCGTATGGGCCGGATCCTGGCCCCAAATTCAATTTCTTTCAACAAAGGACGCGACACTCCAAAGCTGAATTAGCTTAATTTATTTAAGCACAACACCACTCAACCAACGCGTTTCAGCCTTCACACGGCTTTCTTCACGGTTAGTGAGTCCTTCTTTGATTACGCTTTATATACTCCATCTCTGCCATAATGGGGCATTCTGGGATTCGTAGTGCGTTTGTTTTTAATAAACTTTATACATATATACAAAAAGGACAATCGCGCTTATGTCAGGATCTTACATTGCAGTGATTTCATTTACATTATATTTAGTGCGCATTGCTTTTAAGCGATCTTTCATCATGCACCAAATTATTTCGTCATTGTTATTATAAATCATTTGGGTGTAGTACCTCTTAAATTGCCTTTCAAGGCATTTTGTTATATTTAGTACGCTTGTAACTTATGTCAACAATTTGATGCTTTTAACATTCGTCAATCGTTATGAAAATTCTCAATTATTTGGGTATAGTACCCCTACTTTAGTTTGGAGAGAAGCGTAATGTCCAGATGTTACTAACACTATTCTGAATCAATTTGGCAGTTTCTATTTTATTCCAAATGTACAAAAAGTTCCTCATCGTTATTCCTCTTGGAGTCTTAGTTCTGAGCCTGATAATATATCTTGATTCCATCTGTCGCAGTTTTTTCACTCTGTCCCAACCACGTTCTTCCGGGGGTATCATATGAATGCCATAGTAGTTCATTGCCCTCCAGTCTCTTTTCTGGCATTGTGACATATGTTTCGCTGTAGCATAGGTCATATTTCCATTCTTTACTGCGCGAATGTGTTCAAGAATACGTTTCTTGAGCATACATGTGGTGCTTCCAATATATTTCATTCCGCAGTTGCATTCTATTATATAGATGACAAACTGTGATGTGCAGGAAATATTTTGCTCAATTGTGATTGGCTTGCCGTTTGGTTCCACAATTGTTCTCATGTTCTTACCAATCTTGCAAGCCTTGCATACATTACATTTCTTGAACCCCTATTGTTGATCTATTAGCCAGTTTGTATGTGGGTTTTCCTGAAAGTGGCTTTTCACTGGCATGTCTGGTGTTGTGATTAAATAAATTAAGCTAATTCAGCTTTGGAGTGCCGCGTCCTTTGTTGAAAGAAATATATATATGTTCCAGCATGCACTGAGGAACTGCACTGAGCACCTCCCACTGTGATGGAAATCAATAAAGCTGCAAAAGTCAAATGAATGCGAGGCTCAGATGTGTTTGTGGCAGCCCAGGAAGAAGGGGTTTTTTAACTTTGAAACGCGTTGGCAAAGACATTAATGAAATGGATCATTCAGACAGGCTGCATTAGGGAGCCGTATGGCGAAGCTCTGTCGAGTGACCTCCCAATGCTCAAGGGCACATTGTTTGTAATATATATATATATAACAGCAACTCCTCTCACTTTCCAATTTACCGCAGAAGACAGGAGCTCAGACCACAACTTCGTGCTGTAAGTTTCTTTATTGTCTGCTCAACAAACCACAGCCATGACGCATTTCGAGCCCGTAGGCCCTTGATCACTTGACGATATATATTATTTCAAAGTACAAAAAGTCAAATAGCCCGTGGAGTGATTCCAGGTGTCTTTATTTCTTCATTTTGTTCACTAATTCCATATAGCTTGATTGAAAATTAATACAAATCATAGGCAGCTGACATGTGTTTCGAAAGACAATGACTTTTTCAAGGCTGCAAAGGTACATACAGGCAAAGTTATGAAAAGCATGTTCCAGAACGATGCAGATGAGACCATCATGTACGAAGTTGTTCTATATAATCAAGAAAATTGAGAGCCCGGAGACACTAATGATTGTGCTACCAAAACCTCAGTGTTGTGTGTTGCGTATATAAAAAAAACACATTCTTTAAAAACCTGTGATGCACATTGGGGACCAATAGTGAAAGATAACAAGACCAGAGAACAGCATGCGTAAACGCCCATGTGGCCAACCTCAATATACACTTAAACTACTCAACTTTAGAACTTGTCCTGAAGGGAGTAGAGGTATATAAAAGAAACACTATCCCATTAGGAAAAAAATCAGATACCTTGGTCTGTATCATTGTACGTAACTCAAGTCGTATTCACCATTACAGTATGCAAATATGTCATTTGTGTACTGCGACCTAAAAGGAAAAATGCTAATGAGTAAGGTGTTGCATCCAATGAGATAGTAAACGATGGACGGAAACGTGTATAAACGCACTAACTTCCATGTAATAAACCCTAGTAAGTCTCCTTCGTAGATTAGGGGAGCGAGTAGTAGAAATAATGTCCCCCCAATTTATGTAAGTACACTCCAACCATACTAGTATAGTCAATAGATCATTTGCCATGATAAGCCCCAAACTGCAAAGTAAACCAATGTATGCACAGTTCTAAAACCATACCACATCATTAAACACAATACCTCAGATGACCAAACAACACAGAAGAAAAGACTAACCTGATGAAGCGGCAGGCGTCGTGTGTGTGCGATTGAGCGAAGTTCACCGAAGTGTTACAGAACGCTGAAATAACATGTGTAAAAATTAACAAAGGACACTTCTTGACAAGTCCATTCACTACTCGTCCGCCATCTTAGAACAGTCAAGGGTGTGAAAGTTATACAGTGAGTGACCGACCATAGTAGGTCCCCAATCGTCATGTTGAATGGAATGTAGGCAGAGTTGATGTGGTGGTACCACACAGTTGGGCAGAGGTGAAAAGAGTTGTACAGGACGTTACGATCTGATGTAGAATAAAAACAGACACAGACCAAGTAATGACAGGTCCATTAGATACACAACCGTCATCATTCTATTGTTTTGCTACATTGTGATTACCTTGCATCCTGACTGAAAGTGATATATTTATGTGTGCCATGTGGGTTGGGGTATATTCACACTAGACCAAAAATGTGCGCATTCTTGTTGTTTGTTATGCAGAGGATACTCTGATGAATGGTGATTAAAACCATATTGCCTGTAAATGAATTAATGTAAACCAAATGTGTTTCACAATGGGACCACTAGTAATCTTACAACATATCATGATTGCATTTTCATATGATTATATGTATGGAAACAAACAAACAAATAGATGCATGTTTGTGCCTGGTAACTGTAATCTAAAAACAGAAACAAAACTTCTTGAAAACTTGTATAAAAGTTTGTTTTATAAATTGGTGTATGTTTTATTCTGTGCGAGAGCAGCACCAGAACAGCTGCACCAACACATCAAGTATACCGCTTTAAATTAGCTCGCACTAAAACCACCAGAGCAGAGAGAAAATTCATAAGGAGGTATTTATTTTAGAGGCACTTTAGGTTCACCAGGAATTGAAGCCCACAAGGCAAGACTCATGAGATGTGTCAAAGTCCCATTGTTGCAAATGTGGTGTTCAGCGTTCCTCTGTCATATACGTAAATTTTTAGGTCGAAGCTAGGCAACGCGTATTTGCTGTCTGCAAGACCTGCTGAATGTACAATATGGGTTTATATCACGCCCATCGATTGCCATTCATTCTATGTTGTGCCATTCAGAAATGCTGGCTTTTTATTGGTGGATTGGTTTTAAGGTTCCTCCTTGGGGTGCTTGGTTGACACTCAGGCGATTTCACTAAGTGATGCTTTTGTTTGGCAATCACAATGCGTTCCCGCTTCATCCTGGCACAGCGTGCGATGGCCACTCCTCCCGTTTCAGCCCTGCGCCCGTTTCACGTACTGCACCATTGTGCCCAGCACTGACTCGGAGATTTCATCCATTAATCAACGCCTCTTCCTTCCCTGGAATCAGCTTGTGGATGGGCTGGAGTGCCGTACTGATTGCAGCGCAGTGAGGGGTTTAAGAAAGCTCCAGCAAGCTGAAAGCCCTTCCTCTCAGCCTGCATGCAGGCACAGCTTTGCTCTCTGCCTGGATTACAGATTCCATACGACGAGGGGAGCTCCATTAAGGTCACTCTGATGCATATGTGCTGGGTTTTCTGGCCATTGTGTCTTTGTTGCCCAACTGTAGTCGGCATAGGTGAATGTTTCGCAGCAAGTACATTATGAGGTTAGGGTTATCAGCCACTGTACCTCGGGCCTGTGACTGAACTTTATGAAGAACCGCCCGAGGCCCGTGTCCTAGCACCGACCCTGGCTGATGCATCCGCCGCCTTCATATGATGTGGCTTATAGCGCAGACGTCCCCAGTGCTTCTTTCAGCAGCGACTCCATGTCCGAGGGGCGCTCTAACTTAGAATAAAGTCATCTGGTGGAATGTGGGCCACTTAATACCTGCACGTGTACCAGACCAATTTGTAGGCATCTTTTAATGTTTTTGGCCAGGTCTTCTACAACGATACAGCGTAATATTTTATTTTAGAGAACATTCACGTTATTGTGTCATAATTGTATTTATATGTCGTTTACAACACCCGACAATGTTAAAAAAAAAATGAATGTTGGCAACTACATTTATGAACTGAAGATTGCATTGCATAGTAAAATGCTCTGTCTCAAAAAGGGGCATTATTAAAATTTGATCACAATGCAATTAAACCATGCACTTTTGGGTGTTATCTTGATATGCCATCTTACAAAAATACGAATAGCCTCCCTTTAAAGATGTCCGTCATGTGTTTGAGTGTTGCACAATTTCTGTTGCATTCATTAAAAACTTTAACCATTCCACTATTGTCTTCCCCTTGCTTGTGTGACGTTAAGTGTTTCCTAATAACGAATGCGCGTGCTAATATTTTGCTGGGAGCAGTCCTTGAGCATACAAAGTGCGACGAAAACAGATGACACACGGCTGGTCTAGAAGCAATGGAATTCGCAAATTAGAAATCTGCTCCATTTTTGGGCTCCACACGTCGCCGGCTTAGAACGATACTTTTGTCAATAATCCATTAGACTAGACGAGTATGAAATTAATAATACCTTACACTAAGTTATAAACTAATCATGGCGATTTCATTTTATATTAATTTAAAAATATCGAAAGGTTAAACTGTCATGTAATTATTTCAAAAATAGGCTCCTATTTACGTAACCTCAATTCATGTTTCTCTGTAAATGTAAGCATATTACAAGCTTTCCAAGATGGCTTCATCGCTTCCCTATGTCTGGGACGGGATTCGTTGCGCCGTGTCTTTTGAAGAACTACTGGTTAAACCTAAGTTGTGCAGTACTACTTCCAGCTTATGAACTGCTTCATTTTTTTGCATGAAATAACCAAAGCACTTGCTCTAGTGGTTGACACAGAGTTACGGTTACCTGGAAGGTCCTAACTTGGCAAGTGTATCCCATTAGAGGTGGAGCCGGATCAGCGCCTGTTTTGGTGAGTGCAGGATACGTGCTCTGTTCCTAAACTGCTGTTAGGCTCTGCAGAGGATCCACAATATACCTATGTAAGAAAAAAAGCCTTTGCTCTGTGGGCCAAATGCACTAACTGGGGGAGACCTGCTGAGAACCAAAGTTTCACTTAATTATTATGTATGATTACATGCCTATTGAGTTCAGTTTTGTCATTGTAGTAGTATTATATATTTTCTTTGCTCCATAAGCCCCCACTGAACCTAGACAGGGAGCATACAGTTTTGGCAACCACAGAAAGTGACCACTCTGGTCCCTCAGGAACCGTGGTGAAAGACCTAGAACCTTTCGCTCATACACTCGTTCTCTTGTGTGCACAGAGAACGATACAAAGAATACACAAGGGAACGTTCTCAATGTTCATTGAACCGAAGTGATTCTTGTATGGAGTATATGTGCTGCAATGATCAATAGACTGAAGCAGATGAAAGTTATAATAAGCGTCAGGACAGTGAACAGCACAAAAAGTTCCACCATATGTGCTGAAACAACGTATATATGCAAGCATATAAAACAATCTGGGGTACTCCTACTATGCAGACCCTAACCTACGTATCTAGGTTGTATGTTCTGCCAAGAAACCCCCTACTGGAGGATCCAACCCCATTACCTGGTGGGTAAGAATGTAGGACCCCGCCTGGAGTCTTTTACACAGGCCATGCTCTGGTCTCTCGCTCAGGTCTTGGGTTCAAGAGCTGCACAATATTTTTATCATCTTTATCACATGTGCTATTATTAAGATATTTTTCAAATACCTCACAGGCAAGAGAGTGCCACCGGCCTTTACATCACACTAAACTGTAGGTGGTTATCCTCCGCTTCAGGCCATTCTCTATACCTGCTACCCGCATCTCTTATACTGGACCGTTTAGGGATAGTGTTTGGAGAAATGTATTCAGTGTGTCGGTGGCAACAGGTCAAACGTTTTTACACTAGAGTTCTAGGTGAGTGAATATTTGATTTTAGACAGTATAAAGGTTATGCTATTGACTTTTGAGCTTTGGTTGAAGGAAGCTATTATTTTGTGTCTGAGTTTTGAAAGGGCTGCGCCCAGTTCCCAACTCAATGGGACCATAAATGTGCCTACATCTTCCTACATCCTGCCTGGTCCTGTGGCCACTCGCTTAATACCCTTTGCTATGCCTTCATCCCCATCTACTGCTTGTTGGTGTCCTACTGCCCTTATTCTCATCCCCACCTGATTGCCCTGCTCGGACTTCCCCTATAGGCTGCTAGCTTGTATTAGTCCTTCCATCTGAAACTCTTGTTTTGTAGTGAGTTTCATTATTTTATGACCCCACATGCATACATTCACATTCAAAGTAATATAACAGTAAAACACATTGAATCTGTACTTGGGCGGTTGCCATGTTTTTGGGCCTAAAACGTACAATCAGTCTTCAAAGGATTTCATGCTCTCTATCTCATTGATTCTGAACATCACAAAACAACTGTTTTTGCACCTACTTAGGTTCTAGTATGATATACAAAACCCCAGGGATGTCACCCTTGTGTTGCTTCAGAAAAGAATTGTGATACAACTTGATTTAATTTTTAAAATATAAAAATAGGAAAAGGAGGAATTGTTTGAGAACCGAATATTTCATATCTAAACTTTGAATATTTTTTACATCGCTGTAAAAAATTAGATTTCCAGGAACAAAGAAATTACTGGCCATGACAAATATAAAATAAAATAGAGCCAGACCTGCTACAGAATAAACATGGACTCAGAACAAATGCTCACTTCTTATTATGCATGTAAGCCCTAAGCATGGACTTGCCAAGCCAGACAAGGGTGCTTTAGAGACAACAGTAGCAAGGACGTCGCTGAACAAAGTCTCACGCTGTGACTGAGTGGAGTGACAAATTAAAAGAAGGGAGATAACCCTGACTACTTGTATAGTATAAAGTACTTTTATCTAAAACTCTGAAACAGAAATGTTTGTCGTCACAACATGACTAGAGGACATAAGATGTGGACCGAAGAGTCAGGTATGTATGTATATGGTATTTCTGTAGTGCGATCTTTGCCAAAAAACTGCGGTGCACTGTACATGGTCAAAGGCAAGCTAAAGTCAATGAGTAATAGGAGAGAAAACTGAGTTGTAGATAGTTAGTGCATTGTGATATAGTGCTCTTTAAAGAGGTGAGTCTTCAACTCATTCCTAAATTGTAGTAGTGTTGGGGCGTTCCTGATAGATACGGGATGTTGTTTCATATTCTGGGTGCATAGAAGGAAAAGGCCTTTTGTCTTTTTTTTTTTCTTTTATACACTTCTTAGTCTGTAGTCTGATGGTGTCATAGATGTGGGTGGGACAAGAACCGCCAGAGATGTTGAGTTTGTCTGCAAGATAAGCGGGGTTGCTGGTTGTGATGGCTTTGTAAATGATGCAGTTGGTTTTGGAGATGGTGCAGGGTGGCCAGGGGAGCCAATGGAGTTCCATCAGGATGGGGGTGATGTGATCATATTTATTCAGGCCCTGGATAGGACTTGCTGCAACGTGTAGGATGCGGGGCATCAGTGTGGCATCTGGGGGGGGCATGGAGTAGGGCATTGCCACCATCCAAATGCAAGACTACAAGGGCAATAAACAGCAGTTCTTAAGTTGCTTTCTGGAAGAAATTGTTTGGTTTTCTTTAGAAGAGTGAGCTGGTACGAGGCCATCTTTGTTTTTTGTCTTTTGCCAATGTGTTTCTTGGGGGAGATGTTGGTGTCCAGGGTGAATCCAGGTGAGTTGCCATTCTGTAAGAGTTGGGGTTTACAGCAGGCAAGGTTCATGCCGTTGAGCCAGGTTTGTACTGTATCTTGTTGTTTGTTCTTGGCAAATAACATGAATTATGTCTTGGTTGGGTTGTGCTTCAGCTAGGCACTGGACTTCCAGGTCTGGATGATGTGCAAGCAGTGTTTGAAACGTTGGATGTCTGAAGCAGAGGAAACTTTCAAGTACAGTTGTGTATCATCACCATATTGGTAAATCTTGATGATGATCTCTGTGAGTAGAGCACCCATGTGGCTCAATGTAAAGGTTGAAGATGGCAGGAGACCAGTATGGAACCCTGGGGTGCTGCACACAAGATAGGGATATTTTGTGACCTAGAGGAGCCATGTGAACAAATTGGTGTTGGTTAGAAAGGCAGGAGGAGGACCACTGGAGCACATTTCCGGTGAATCCAATTCGCGACTCGCGGGTGGGTATGAAGTTGGGATGGTCAACTGTGTTGAAGGCAGCGGAGACGTTGAGCAATATCCGGACGCAGGGATCATCGTCCACTATGGTCAAAGGGCTTCGTCTACGATGTGTAAGGTGGCGGTCTCCATGCTTTAGCATGATCTGAAGCCACACTGGTCGTCATGGAGGAAATGGTTAGCATTGTTTTAATATTAGAATGGACATAGACTGCTTTTTTAATGATCTTGGCCTTGAAAGGTAGGTGAGTGATGGGCCGGGTAGTTGGCAAGGTCAGAAGGGTCTAGTGTAGGGTTCGTTAGGAGTGGGAGGATCTTGCCAGCCTTGAGAGATTCTGGGAAGACGCAGTGAGAGAGGGAGGCATTAACAATGGTAAGTAGGGGCAAGAGAGCATTCCCAGAGAGAGCCTTGATGAAGGACGATGGCAAGACATCCTCTTCATAGGAAGTGACTTTAAGGACATTGAGTATGTCAGTCAAATTTAAGAGCGATAGGGCATTGAAGGCTGGCCATTTCAGGATTCTATTTGAAGGGGAGGGTGTGAAAGATGAAGCAGGCTTACTATCGTCAATGTGCTATCTGATCTTCTGTATTTTTTCACTGAAGAAGAGGTTGAAGGCATTGCACTTTTCTGTGGAGTGAGGAATAGGAGGGTCCAGCAGGGGATGATGCAGTGCTTGATTGTCTTAAACTGCGTTCTGCTTCTGTTTGGTGACTTCATTGATGGTAATGGTATAGTACTGTGCCGTGGCTGTATAGTACTGTGCCGTGGCTGATGTGATGCGATGTCTGCATGTTGAGCGGAGGGCCTTCAGTATTTAGAGGGCCACAGGGGTCCTGTTTTTCTTCCATTTTCTTTCCTGTGTGCAGATGGATCATTTATTGTCAGCAAGGTCTTTAGGATACCAGGATGCTGAAGGCTTTGGCTTGCACTTAAATATTGTAATTGGGTCGAGCACATATAAAGTTATGTCCTAGAGAAATCAAAGTAAGGTACAGAATAACCCTTTTATATATGTTGAGCATAAGACGATCACATGTTTGTATAGAACAAGTGGAATTTTGCCATTCCAGTACAACACCCTTGCTCATGTTGGAAACCAGTGTTTCACCCTGTGCAGGGACATAGCAGTGTTCCAAACTTCATCAGAAGTATCTGTAGTTGGGAATGCAGGAGCGTCCCAGATTCTGTACTCCCTTGCACTAGAAGCATAGTTGGCTCAGCAGCCCTGGATTTCATTACTGCATTGTCCGGAAACATGGAACTATGCTGAAATTATAGCCCACTCACTGCCTTTCTCTTCCATTATGTAGGCTATGGACACCAAAGCAAGGACATGTTGATCACTGCAGTAATTTGTGTCCATCAGCCCGTCCCATGACTTCCTTATAAAACCTTCCTGTCATTTGTTTGTTTTGAGTATTTTTATGCATACCAAGTCTTATAGACAAAATATAGGGGGAACTGAAGAAAAGAAGTCCAAGTGTTCATGTGGTGACATCTTGACCATGGATGGGTTTGTGCATGCTGTCTGCCTTACAATTTTCTAACCTGGTTTAACATGTTCTCTTAAAACCTTAGAGAGATTTCCCAGACATATGAAGAAAGAGGGCGTATTGTTTATAAAATGCAAATGAATGCTTAAGTGTTTTGGCATTTAAGGGGGATGTGTTTAGTGTTAGATGTAATCATCAATTAAACTGATATCCTGAATTGAAAATGCTCATATTGAGATAAGTCAGTTATTTGAGCCCCTCCCAAATGTTAGCGTAATCTCAGTCACAGGCTATTTTAAAGCCATGATGCAGAATAGGAACAAACTTCACCCCTGCCCACGCTTGCTCCCCTAAAGGATGGGCACATTCAGTGGGTTCATAACCAGCCAACTCACTGCACTGCACCTTGAAACACTTAAGTGTATCTTAAGAACAAGCAGGTATCCACATTAGTGGAAAACTGGGTACAAACTACAGTAAAGGGAGCATGATTAGAAATGACATATTGACTTTAAGGTTGTTAGCTTCTTTATGCATTGGTCTTAAAACCTGGCATCAGTAACCAAGTAAGAACTCACAGTGCCAATCGAGCTCCCTGTTTACTACCTGATCTTGATACACCAGTTCAGCAACATAGCACCCTCTTAATTATGAAGCAAACTTAATTTGTGCCTAGCTCTTTTTTTATTTTTATATATTCTTAAGTATATAATCTCCTTTTGAAACTCAAACTCTTTCATAACTTCTGATGTAAACCAATTAACCATCAGACGAAAGACCATGAATCCCAGGTACTACTCTCCTATCACCTCAACAAACGAGTCTGATGAAGGTTGTTTTTTTAGAAAGTTGTTTCCCTACAAAGGACTCGCATTCACGTATCTAAACAAATAAGGTGAATATGAGAATGAAGCACATCTAGTTGTAGTATACTCTTTGTGTATGTAGTATTTTATTTATGTTTTAGTGATTGCTTCAAGCTCTTTATATACGTTGCTGTTTTACCAGACATCAGCTCTAGTGTAGATGAACCAGAAACAGGATTTCAGAACCCAAAGCTCCTGATGAAAGACTTCAACACGCTTGCCTTCAGTACATATGAGAATAATATGATGATCCAGGAATATCAAAAAAGTGAAAGTGTCCACTCTTTAAAGTTGTTTTTCCATGACTTGGTGTCAAGTAATTTTAATGCAGATATTCACTGCCTACACACTAAGATAATGGATAACCAAAAATATATATATTTATATGGGACCACCTATTGAGTCCAACTCTTTCTCGTGAAGCTCTGGGTCCACCAAGGACTCTGTTAAATTCAGAGAATTAAAATTCCCAAAGGATTTACAAGTTTTAGTGAAATAACTTTACGCTACACATTAGCAATCACTAATAACACGCACAGTCTTTACATTGAGGTTTCACTCATTAGGCAAACAGTGGTAATGCAATATTCTCAACAATGTATTCTTTGTAAACTAATAAAATGCTTGACTCATGGAATGGTTTGAAAAAGTAGCTTTTTATTGTTCATCTCTTTTATTCAAAGATAGAGCCAGCACATTGATTCCCTTCTCTAGGGACGTCTTCAGAATTGTAGGAACTTACATAAAACCACTTGAATATCCAAAATCTTATGAAGACGTTTTACCTATGTACTTAAAAAGATCATTTAAAAAGACAGATGACGGGGGCGTGGTCTCGCCAGCGGCAAGATGGCTGCGCGCTGAGCGAGCTCTGCTGGCCGAGCTTGATTAAATCCGCTATCAGAGGGAGGATCTTGGTCTCCCAACATAACTGCAGGCATCGTTAATCCTAGCAGCAGCCCCCAGGGGCTAACACGACTTTCTGCTGTGCTGTTCCCGTGCTCTGGCCCGCCGCTCGAGCGCTCACCGGAGATTTGCCACCTGGGCTGACCGGGCCCGCTCCGTGTGATCTCTCCGACTGCTGCTGCACGGGGGTGTTCCTGGAAGCCTCCCCCCTGCCCTGTCTGGTGCTGCGTCCCCCTCTGGGGTCCATCCTCTCGTGCGGCCGCGAGGTTGCCCACCCAGCGCCCCCAGCCTGTTGGAGCGGGAGCCGCGGACGTGTGGTGAGGGGAGGGCCTTCATCTCCCCAGGGGCCGGCCCAGCACCTGGAACCTATCCGGCCTGTGGCGGAGGGCGGACTGCCTGCAGGGGGCGGTCGGAGTTGGTGGGCTGCTACGATCCTGAGTTCAAGACCAGGGTTCCCCCCGGGTTGGCCGCGGCGCGGCCCTGGCGCCCGACTACACCTGGTTCGCCTGCCCTGCCCCGGCCTGTTGGGGCCATAGCTGACGACGAGGCGGCTGCCTCATTTGCCTCTCGGCCTGGGCCCTGCTGTGCACCTGGACCTGCTCGCGATTGTGGCATCATGGCGCCCGCCGGCTGAAAACGGCCCTGGTCGCTGGGCTGGGGCGCCGCCGGATCGGAGCATCAAATACCTCAGGTGAGACTCGGCGCGTCCTGAACTCTCCCTTGCTGGCTGCCCGGTCTGTCCTCCTGCTCTCCCATGGTGACCCGCTCCCTCTGGATGCTGTTTTAAGCTGGGGGTCTGATACCAACTGCACCAGAAGCCATCTTGACCCACGTGTAGGCAGACTTGGCCCTGGGACAAGGGCTGCTGCTTCAACCTGCCCGTGCTGGAGGGATAGTCCTTAGAGCCACCTTCTCCTGCCTGCTCACCCTCAGTCCTCACGTTGGGCATCTACGGGCCTGGACTCGCCCCTCCCTGCTTTGCCCTGTGGAGGCCGCTGCCAGCGGCCCGTCGAGTGGTGGCACACTCGGGCGGCCGCGGCTGTTTGGTCCGCCCTGCATTCCTTGATTCCCCGCCGGCGCTTGTCTCACCACACCTGCCTGCCTATTTTCCCCCCACGTCCCTCTACGGCCTGCGCCGGCTTCGCTCAGAGCTGTCACACCAGATCTCCTGGATCCTCGATTGGCCCGCTCTGCCCTCTGGCTTTGGGCCTTGGCTGAGCGCGTGCTAACATTCCTGGTGGCCTCCCCTCCTCGCCGCACATCGAGTTCAGCAAGGGGAAAATGGACACGCGACAGCCCAAGATCAACTTCGCGGGACAAGGAGCGGGAAAGGGCGGCGAGCCCCCCTGACGCCGGAGAGCAATCTACCCAGACCGACCTTCCCGCGGAGCAAGACGACAGCCTCCGAACCATTCTTCTAGAGGTGAAATCAAGTTTAAAATCAATAGATGCCAAAATAGACCATCTCGCATCACGCTTGGACCAAGTCAGGCAGAGGGTGGACTCTCTTGACACCCGCATTGCCCAGCTCGAATCCAGGGTCTCGGACGCGGAGGATGCCGGAGCCGAGGGCGCGCAGAAGCTCCTCAAAATGGACAAAGTTCTTGAAATCATACGCGCCAAAAACGAGGATATAGAGGCGCGCTCCCGACGGAACAATATTCGACTTGTCGGCCTGCCGGAGTCCACCGTGACCGGAAGGATGGAGGATTACCTCGAGTCCACGCTGCGCGACCTCTTCGGCCCCGTTCTTTCTGAACACTTCATTATTGAGCGGGCCCACAGATCTCTTGGTCCGCGCCCCCCCACCCCCCCGGGCCCATGCGCGGCCCATCATCGCTCGCCTGCTGAACTATCGCGACCGCGACTCCATCCTTCGCAGGGCCCGGGAGCTGGGGGAGATCAAACATCAGGGCAACCTCCTATCTTTCTACCCGGACTTCACCCTATCCGTCCAGGCAGCCCGCAGGGACTTTCTCCCTGCTAAGCTAATCCTACAGCAGCTCCACATCACCTACGCTATCCTGTACCCCTCAAAGCTGCGTATCGACTCAGGGGAGAAACCAAACTTTTTCACCTATCCAAAAGCCACCCTCAACTTCGCCAAACAGCTACAAAAGTCTTCCCCGCGAATCCACCGCAGTCTTCCTGAGGGTGACCAACTAAGTGACAATGACTGATATTGTTGGTAGCTGGTCACATTCCATGGTTATGTCTGGCGCTCGGCACATGACTCGCATATCCTGCTTGCTGCAAAGACTGATGTACACTATTGCTTGTCCTCACCGGCTGTTGCTTCCCGTTGCAGCGCCAGATCATGTTTTACTCTACTGATGTTCCATTTAATGCCTCTGGACCCCGTTGTTATGTTTCGTATAGAGGCCCTAATATAGAAACGTTCATATATGCCGTATATGGTCCTACTCGTATATGCCCTATTATGGTCATAATAGTCTATGCCCTATTATAGTCATGATCTCCTATCCCTAATATAGGCATGATCTTTCACCTACATCAGTTCCCTACAGTACACAACAAACTCTGAGGGTTGAACGTTATCTAATCTGTGGTTAGAACACTGCAAGGTCTTTCCCGAATACAGGCCTACAATGTACTCCTAAATTATGCATGAGCATTCACCAGCTACATCTCCCGCATAATATGTATGTACAAAGTTCACCCCTGACGTCTTCCTCATGTCTAACAAAGACCAATACAAACCATACTGAGGGACAAGACACTTTAGGGTATAAATACACCACATCTTGCCACGGTAAGATAGAGGGAACCGAGACTTCCATGCTGACACACTGACCAGAGACACTGAGGCTCCTGCATGCAGTCGCTCCAGCTGACAGCGGTCTAACACAGCCCTTGCGGGGTGTCCAACTCGAGACCAGGACGGGGTCCCACACTCTCTCTACTCAGGTAATGGGGTTCGACTAAATCCTAGAAGGATTCTTGGCTCTTAGGCTTTTAGACCTACACACATGCTAGGTACACTTAGGTACATCTAGTTAGGCATCGTAGGAGTACGCGCACTTTTGGGTGACATTCTATTACGCATTTTATATTCATGTATGTATTCATGATTATTGCAATATGGTAGAACTGTACTATCCTTTCACTTTTATCGTACTGCTGATAATATATCTCTGCTATTGTCTGCTGGTTGCTGCAGCACATATATTTTACACTAGAATAACAACTGTTCAATAAATGCTTATTGAAACGTCCGGACTGTTTATTCTGTGTAACTCTCTGAGACAAACCGAATAAGTAAGCACGAGTGACTGAGCGAAAAGTAGTACATTGTTTCCACGATTCTGAGGGATCAGGGTTGTCATGATCTAAGGTTGCCAGAAACGAATCTCTCCCCGATAAGAGGAGATTCTAGTGGCACTGTGAGCTAGCTAATGCAAAACAGGCTAACATACGCGGTGGGGGTGCACAGAGTCAGTCTAACACCAAGCCCACAGTTTGTTATCCAAACGCGCAGGTCCTGCAGGGGTACTATAGGAACTACACGACATGGCGCCACCAACGTTGGTTGGGTACTTATTTAACAGTAGAATCTGAGTAGTTCAGTCGTGCTATTCTCAGAGAACCTACTCACAAAACCCCAGAGACAACTGGAGTGGGTGGGCACAAAATCCGCCGCAGCGGAGTAGTACTAAAATACTATTTATTGGCTGTTGGTTATTCAAGCTTGACAGGACATAGTGTTCCTAAAATTGTGCCTAAAACCTCATCATTGTTTCTTTAAAACATTAGTCTGTGTTCTACACACAATGGAAACCGCGGTCTTAGATCCACTACGAATGCCACTACCCCGGTCAGAGGAGGACGACGATCCTGAGGATGCAATACAGATTGCACCAAAATTCAGAATGACAGTCACCCTAAGACTATTAGAAAATGGTTTACAAGCTAGGGGTGGCATGGTATTTTTTGAGGCACAGGAATCATACAAAACAGAGGTATTCGATTCATTGGTTACACTCCCAGCAGCAAATGCAATAACAAAGACATTTCACTACTATATAGAAGGAAATGCACCACAGGAATATTGTCCATTTGAGGACATAGAGATTCCACTCACTTACCAGGAACATTATTACTGGTTTAATGGCGCCCTACCCCACGTACGAGAGAGTAAGATTAGGCCCGCTCGGAGGAGACTGAGCCACATGGCCGATACTAGCGGCTTACACACCGCATCCTGACATTGGCACAATGCCACAGCCAGAATTACTCATACAACACAGAGATTTAATTAAAATCTACAGAAACCTTACACAATTTGTCATGAGGACTTTAACAATCCAACCTGCACCAGGTGCAGCAAATGGTACTCCAGCTCAGGGTACAGGAAATAAAATTACTCCTCAAACATTACACGCGGTAATGGGCAAAATGCCCGCAAAACTCGAACAAATACCATTCTGGATAGCTCAGAAAATAACTCTGCTTGAGGCAGTATTCCCGAATACTACCACCTGTGATAAACACAGAATACTAACAATCTGCTTGCCCATGGGGATCACACCACAAATAGAGGACTGCACCTCTTGGGGTACAGTTTTTGCTGCCATATATACCAGAACACATGGTATCCCGTCATTAGCAGTAGTACCTGACGTATTGAGACAGATACAAAATTAGTACGGAGCAGAGCCTGCCCTTAACTTAGGGATGAAGTTACTAGGTAACTACGAACAGGTATCAGCCATAATACTAGCTAACATTAAGGGGGAAGCAGTTTCAGTGGCGATCCGCCAACGCCTAAGGGAGTTCAGTCCAGTAGATCAACAACACGAACTACCCAAAATAATTGAAACTGCATATGCAGAACTAGGCAGAGACAGTCTAGGTGGGAAAGCATTAAAACCACAACTGGTGGGCAGTCCTGAAAAAGACACTACAAAGCAGACACCTACTTCTTCTAAGAAGAAGTGGGAAAATTAAAAACAACAAAAGTCGAAAGATAGCAGATCTCAATCAAGAGGTAGGTCTCCTCAACAGGAGCCATCTGAAAGGAGGTATAACCTCAGGAATAGGGATAATATTAAAAAACCTGACAGGTATCAGGATACTGATAAACGTTCCTCTCGTTCCTTTCAGGGTTCATCAAAAACTCTGAGAGGGAAGGACGGTCAGAACACAGACAAGAGGAGCGTACAAAGTCCAGAGACACGCAACGCGCTGCGGACTACGCACCTAAAAAAGAAGATAAACAAAAACCTCAGTTCAAAAAGAAGAAGGTAGCAGGTCTTAAGATCAGACATGCCCAGAATTCTGAGGACACAGCTTCTGAACGGGGAATGGGCTCTGACGATGCTAGACAGCGCGGCAGAAGTAACAATGGCTCGCCAGAACCTGTAGAAATTTCTGGTGACAGCAGAGTTGAGTGAGTATATCACGGTGGAAACACCAGATACACGGGTAAGTGTCCCACATAAGTTACATGAGAACACTCCGGATGGAGGGGGACAAACCCAGGAAAGTTAAAGGTCTATTTTGGAAAAATCTGTCATCTGGATATGACATCCTATTAGCAGAGCAAGACTGGCCGCCAGCATTTGTCATGGAGTGCCCTAAGGGAGAAAAGGTAATTTTCCAGCATTTTCCGACCTCGTTCCCATACATTTAAAACATGCATATGCACAGGAGTGAGCGGTTGCCCTAGCTCCAGCATTGTACAAAAATCATGTTGGTTGGGATGAGGATTCAACCCACCATGTGATCCCGTTAAAAGTTTCCCCAAATGCTCAAAGGCAATACCCTATAAAGCAGGAAATTAAAAAACAAGTCAGGGACATTCTAGATAAACTAGAATACCAGGGTGTGATAGAAAAGTGCACCTCACCTATGAACAATCCTTTGTTCCCCGTATCAAAACCTGACAACACATATCGTCTAGTGTTAGATTAGACATTTAAACACCTGCACAAAGACATTTGCAGTTCAAAATGCACACAGTGCCGCATTAATGAATAACATTGTGCGACAAAAATATAAAACAACACTTGAAATCTCAAATGGATTTTTCTGCCAAAATATAGCGCCTATATTTGACCGCATTCTCAGCGCTAGGGTCCAAACGGCAATTTTGTCGTTTGCCCCAAGGGTATAAGAATAGCCCGGGGTTGTTTTCAGCAAGAGTAACGGAGTTACTCCAAAATTTGGATGAAGAAGCATTGTCCTATGTGGATGATATTTATCTGACGGACGATGACTTACCAAGGCACTTGACCAGGGTGAGCACCATTATTATGGGATTCGCCTCTGAGGGCTATAAATTTAATTTCAAAAATCAAAAATTGCCCATCTCAATGTCCTGTTTTTAGGGTATGAGCTGTCAAGTGAAGGAAAAAGCCTAGCCGCTAACTTTTAGAAAAGTGTGCGCTGCTCCAACCTCCAAAATCATTAAAGAATTTACAATCAATTCTGGGATTCCTAAATTTTGGTCGAACATACATTTTGGATTACGCAGAAAGAGTAAAACCTTTCTACGACTTAATAAAACCGGATTTTTCAGTCAGACAATGGACACAGGAACATACAAATATCCTACGTTAACTACAGGAAGACATGATAGCTTCAAAACATTTACAGACACGCGTAAACGTACGCAACTTAGTGATCCGAGTAATAGTGGGTCAATGCGGGTACACTTATTTAACTTTCAATGAAGGCAAAACGGTACCAATCGCATACAAATCACACCTGTACACAAACGCAGAGATGCGTTTCACTTCAACAGAAAAAATCCTGACAGCAGTGCAGACCGCTGTAGCAAGAGAAAGGGCTCAGGGAAAGCGCATAATAGTCGTGACCCCAGTACCAGCCTTAGAGGCTGTTACAAAGGCTAGCATTCCAAATGCGAAAGCCTTACATCCCAGATGGATACAATGGGCTAATTCTCTTACTGCAACGGATGTTGAATACAGATTTGATCCAAGTTTAAAAACACAAGCATTTCTGCAATACGAACAAGAATATCCTCTACCGAATGAGATCTTGCCTCTAGATCAGTATGAATACATTATTTACACTGACGGATATGCTCAACCGACCAAAGGGAGTAAGCAAGCTTACAGCGCAGTGTGTGCAATCGTTAAAGGTTGCATGCGCGATGGAAAGTTCCATCCAAGTTGCACTAAAACGCAATCTATAGGAGACTGCATGGCTCAGTTGGCAGAATTAAAAGCACTAATACTGGCACTCGTAAATACGGAACATGAATTCCCCACACTAATTGTGTGTGATTCCTTTTACTGTGTACAGTCGTACAATGAATATTTACATCATTGGGAACAAAACGGGTTTAAAGACGCAAAGGTGGCACAATTAAGCATAAAATGCTATGGGAACAGGTAGTGGAGTTGAGAAACTGAACTACCAAGGGCTCACGTGATACATACACTGAGTCATCAGCGTGATGGCGTTCACGTTGAAGGGAATTCATTGGCTGATGAAGCCGCAAGGGGGCTGTACGCACAGCGTCCGTAGCTGCAATCCCTCGTTCAAAAACGAGAATAGACGGCGAGATTTTGGTAGCTGTCAATGCTTCACGCAAAGGCAGCACAGCAGAACCTAAAAAATTTCCACTCAAGTACCCCTACAATTTAGATGCACAAAACATTCCATATGCTCAGATTCCTGGAGTGGGGGATAGAGTAATACCAAATATGGATCGTAGGCAAGGCTTAATTCTAGCAGCACACGAGGGTTTGGGTTCTGCGCATACAGGCGTTATAGCGACTATTTCTTTACTGAAACAGTTCTACTGGTGGCCAGGGTTAACAAAGCAGACCAAAAACTATGTCTTAAAGTGCGACATCTGCCAGCAGATGAAAGGCTTCACCGTAACACGCCCAGCACAGACACCATTACTAAAATCAGACAAACCACTCGCATGTGTGCATTTGGACCACTGCGGACCCCTACAATCGGATGGGGCCAAGAAATATATCATGGTTGCAGTGGATTCCTGCTCTAGATTCCTATGGGTTTTGCCTCAGCGCTCGGCTGACGCTCGAACTGTTATAAAAGATTTGCGAGTCTTTATCGGCACATACGCAGTTGGCACGTTACATTCTGACCGTGGCCCGGTGTTTAGCTCTCGGGCTTATAAAGAGGCCATGGAAGGAATGGGCGTAGCATTGCGGTACTCCTCTCCGTACCATCCCGAGAGAAATTCTGTTGTGAAGAGGAAAAACCGTGACTTAAAGCAATCTTTAACAGCTAGGGTATTAGGCAAGGGTGGTAGTTGGGTCAGTCACCTTTATGGGGTCCAAAGAGCAATAAACAACCAGCCAAGAAGCTCTCTAGCGGGTGTCACTCCTTATGAGGTCCTATTTGGGACAAGAATGTGGGTACCTGATCTTGATTGTGCAGGCACAGTGGCGGATGAAAAACCATTTGATATCCATGATCGTTTGGCTGTTTTACAGGATCTAAATGAATCCAGGACACAACAAAGCAACGTCCACTTAAAACAGACCGCCACTGAGGAAGTCAAGGCAGTAACGGCAAGACCTGTCTGGATCCCAAAAGTTGGGGATCTGGTCAGAGAGAAGATTGCAGACCAGAAAGAATTCGGACCATCCTACAGAACAGCTGTACCGGTCCTAGCAATCCAAGGCACAAGAACTGTACTTCTGCCGCCTCTTGCTGGGAAAAAGGAGAAAAGATTTGTCTCAATCGACTTAATCAAACCACACTATGTGGCCGATACTAAACAGTAGGCCACGTGGACTCCACAGTAGCAGACGCCCTCCTCTTGCTGCAATCCAAGAAGTTCAAACAGAAAGACTCATCACGTTTGAAGAGCCACCTGTACGGAATGAAGGACTAAGCAACAATGCTATGGAACTCGTTCCACTTCAACAAGAAGTTCAACTTCAAGAAGAAAATCAACTAAACAACCATTTTGCAATCAGACCGACTACAGACGTCTACGTCAACATTCCTCGTCAAGAGAAAAATCCAATTTCAACAAATCCTGATTCAATTCCAACAATTGATCGAACTGCTTCTGGCTATTTCATGAACTTTGATACGTTTTCACTGGCTCCAAGCGAGCCGGAAACGACGCCAAAAAATCGCAGCAACTCATTGACTTTTTGAACTTTTTTTTAGAAAGACTTACCTGGTGTCACCTTGGATAGAACTATAATATATCACTGGGATTCTATTTTTTCTTTTCTGGCTAGGTTTAACAATAACTTTTAGTATGCTTATTAATGGACGATATCTCCAGCAGAGCTCTACAGCCCAAAGAGTCAATTTGATTTTAAAGCCACACCAGTCTTCACATCGTGAACCAAGAGACTTGTCTTCAGTGAACATCACAGCAGTTCCTATACCGGACGGTATAGTATGGGACAAGATTGATTCGATATATTCGGTCCGACTGAACTTTTAAAGCTTAAACATGTATGTAAAATTTCTTTAAGTGATATCATTACCTCCAGTACATTGTCTGATGATTGGGACACTGAAACTGTAAATAATATGATGTCTGATTTAGAAAAAACTGCAGCATTTCCGAACAATGAAATGTTAGAAGGTACTTCAGACTATGATACATTGTACTGTTACCAACATTATGATCATCATTTCTTGCACAAATCTATAACACCTAGAAATGTATTTGAATACCAGCAGTGGGAACACTGCCCTACTCCTCAAAAGGTAGTTCGCAAACTTTTGCACAGAAATTCACATACTTTTCAGGGTTTAATACATCTGACCCGAAGTCATTTTATTACAAAGTGGCAACAACATCAGCACAGAAAATTATGTTGACTAACACCAAACTGATTTACTCTGCTTCCTTTATGGCCCAGTTGTCTACACAGGGTTTCGACCTATGGAAGGACACTATAGATTTAAAATCAATCTGGGGTTCTAGGGACTGGCAGGTCCAGGGAACAGAAGCGCTTTTTAGAGCATGCCTCATTCCACAGCAGATGATATTTCTAAATGAAACTGTGCAACAGACATCCTGTCTTGGACTAGCCAAGAACAAGGAAATGAACACACCGGGGTTTCCAGCCCCATCACAGATGGGTGGGGGACAGAATTCAACCACACATGGGGTAGCATTAGATTACATTCTCCAGTACAACAGGTCAGATCCCAATTGGACAGAATGGCTGATTTGGCCCATTGACACAAACACATGTCAACAGAGATTCCCAGGTATAACCGAGGGGTTTAGTATCAGTAGGCCAGATACACGCTATGTACAAAGACAACACCCAGGGGTAGTGACATCCTATAGTGTTGGGAAGTTGTGCCTTGATTGGCTAGAGACCTCAACACTCACAGAAGTAAAACATCACGTGACCTTACTCACACCTGATGTGGACCTTAGGGATTTCTTGTCAGGCCCAAGGAAAACACGTCAGAAATGTTTCATTTTTGCCTATTATAATGAAAACTGGAAAATAGCCCAACAGGAGGCCGCAGAAAGAATACGGGAAATAGACCGTACTAACCTAGAGAAGGCATTAGCTGTAGTGGATAATGAGTTAACAACTTTGACCTCCAGGATTTACTCCTTAGGCAACATTGTGTCTTCGGCAATCGACATATTAGAACAAGATCTGGCCTTGTTACAACACGGGCAATCCCAACTACGTTCTATTATGATGTTAAGCTGGACGCTGCAATCTTTGCGTGCAGGGTATGTGCCCTGGCAGTTTATAAACACCACATCTCTGTTTTCAGAATACAATCTAACTGATAGACAGAAATGGCACAGAGGGGAGCCAAATATACAATGCTGCGTATTGAGAAACTGGAAAGGTTACCATTCACTATAGCCGAATTACCATCGACTGAATGGCTAATTCATGGCCAAATCACTCTGCCGGTCACTACGTTTCAGTTTCAATATTGCCTTCAGCAGAGGCAGGCAGGCAAATATGAAAATATCGGTAAGGGTTACATTAAGGAGACTTGGGACTTACCATATAGATATCGATGCCGGAATGGGGATCGAGAGGTGTATCTGAGTGGTACAAACTGCAAGAACGCTTTAAGCGGTTCTCTCATGTGTCAGGATATTTCTCTGCACGGAGCATGTAGTGGTTCGGTAGCAAATCTATCTTGTCACATGTCAGGCACCCCAGCGGCCATGGTCACGCCGGTTTTCCAGCTGCTCTCGAATGGGAGTTACTTGATGCTAAACGATCACGGTTGCTGTGGGATGCTTCCCGGCGTCGCCTATCTGATCACTGTTAACTCCAGGGTTACTTGCTGTATGCAAGTATTGTTTCCGCCACTGAACACAGTCAGGGAGGCGCCGTTATGGCCTTCGTTGAATGTTTCCTCTATACAATTTGATACTTTGAGCAGACTGAAAGCCATGCTTTTACAGCAACCCGTGCCCTTAACTTCCGCTCGAGAAACCTTTGAACTTCAAGTTGCAAGGTCCTCGACTGAGATACAGGCCCTTATACGTACGAACTGCCCCTTTCATTTCGCAGAAATGGTGGGTCGTATCTTTAATATGTCTGATACGAGCGGTATTGTACACCTATTTAAGACCATAGGGTCAGGAATATTAAGCACCTTTCAGACGGTCCTCGGAGTAATTCCAAATTTTATACACTCCGTATTGGGAAGTGTCTTTGGAGGTCTCCCGCTTATCCTGTTCCTAATTGCAGGAGTCCTGATTGTAATCTTACTGCTACGCAATGGACGGCCCAAGTTCCGAGGAAATGGCGAACATACTCATGGAGCAGAAATAACGTGAACGCATGGTGCAGCTTCTGGGTATACCTTGCCTAAGAGAACTGAACGCCTCTTGGTTCCTATCGTTTAGACCAGTCTGGGTGGACTGCATCTTACCTGTTCTTCGATGCCTGTTTTGCGGAGAAGAATGCGAGTTGGATCTCTGTCTAACGTTTCCATCAGATACGCCTCCGGACATGGATGCTATGCTGGACCCCCTAAAGGCCCATGCTATGTGTTGTCCCCAGCGTCTTCCAATTCTGATGAACGCATTCCTTGAGAATCCACAGGTGCTGTTTGCTCCTGCTGGGTTAGGTGGCTCCTCCACAGGCATTCAGGTAACAACTACCGCACAAGCTGCCGCAGCACCGACTGTTGGCAGTGCTGAGTTCCATCTATGTGCGATTGACGTTCTCTGTGAGGTGTTGGATTTGTCGTCTGCAGTAGCTAACACCGATAATGCTGTATCTCCCAGCCAGGACACTTAATCTGGAATTGGCTCATCGCGTCCTGGGAAAGAATTCGGCTTCTCCACTTCGTTTCATAAATAAACGAAGTAAATTTGGAACATTTCCTAATTTGACACTTTCACTTGAGAAAGAGTGGCCTTCTTCTGCTTGTAGTAATACAACTTTTATAAATGAGACAGACTTGACTTTTTCAAGTGGCAACAAAGAATAGCTGATTTGTAAAAAAATTTAAATATGGTTTTAAAGACAATGTTTTTAAGAAAAAATTTAAATTATCCAGATTTTAAGTATGGTCGTTGTCATTCAATTCGGAAGTGGAGTGGGTGTTATGTTTCGTATAGAGGCCCTAATCTAGAAACGTTCATATATGCCGTATATGGTCATACTCGTATATGCCCTATTATGGTCATGATCTCCTATGCCCTAATATAGGCATGATCTTTCACCTACATCAGTTCCCTACAGTACACAACGAACTCTGAGGGTTGAACGTTATCTAGTCTGTGGTTAGAACACTGCAAGGTCTTTCCCGAACACAGGCCTACAATGTACTCCTAAATTATGCATGAGCATTCACCAGCTACATCTCCCGCATAATATGTATGTACAAAGTTCACCCCAGACGTCTTCCTCACGTCTAACAAAGACCAATACAAACCATACTGAGGGACGAGACACTTTAGGGTATAAATACACCACATCTTGCCACGGTAAGATAGAGGGAACCGAGACTTCCATGCTGACACACTGACCAGAGACGCTGAGGCTCCTGCATGCAGTCGCTCCAGCTGACAGCGGTCTAACACAGCCCTTGCTGTGGGTGTCCAACTTCGAGACCAGGACGGGGTCCCACACTCTACTCAGGTAATGGGGTTCGACTAAATCCTAGAAGGATTCTTGGCTCTTAGGCTTTTAGACCTACACACATGCTAGGTACACTTAGGTACATCTAGTTAGGCATCGTAGGAGTACGCGCACTTTTGGGTGACATTCTATTACGCATTTTATAATCATGTATGTATTCATGATTATTGCAATATGGTAGAACTGTACTATCCTTTCACTTTTATCGTACTGCTGATAATATATCTCTGCTATTATCTGCTGGTTCCTGCAGCACATATATTTTACACTAGAATAACAACTGTTCAATAAATACTTATTGAAACGCCCAGACTGTTTATTCTGTGTAATTCTCTGAGACAAACCGAATAAGTAAGCACGAGTGACTGAGCGAAAAGTAGTACATTGTTTCCACGATTCTGAGGGATCAGGGTTGTCATGATCGAAGGTTGCCAGAAACTAATCTCTCCCCGATAAGAGGAGTTTCTAGTGGCACTGTGAGCTAGCTAATGCAAAACAGGCTAACATACGCGGTGGGGGTGCACAGAGTCAGTCTAACACCAAGCCCACAGTTTGTTATCCAAATGCGTAGGTCCTGCAGGGGTACTATAGGAACTACACAACACCGTGACGATTTGTGCATGTCATGCTCACCTCTCCCATTGCTAGATGCCTGCACATGGCTACATGTGCTGTCTTCCACCTGCCTCCCTCCGAGGCCTGCAACGCTTGGCCACCTTGCCTGCATGGCAAGGGGTAACTAGTTGGGCCCTCGCACCGAAAGGATAATTCCCACCTCTGTATTTTCCCTTCCAAGTTTGGGTTCCCTGGGTGAGGGGGTTCTGACGCTCAACCTAATTGGTGTGGGAGGTGGGAGGATTCAGGTTTTGAGTCCTGGGCTCCGCTTTGAGTGCCTGGTTTCTGGGGAATTGTTTTGTCATTTTTGTACTGTTTTTGGCATGTTCTTGCTCGCATCCATCTCGCACTATCTGAATCCTCTAGACACTGGCTCTTTGCGCCGGCCCTTTGGTCATGAACGCCTTAACACCTCTCCTCCCTAGCGGCTGCATGGTTGACACCACCTTCTTAATATGGAATATTGGGGGCCTAAATGAGGGCCGAAAAGCGCACCTCATGCATGCATATCTCAACAGACACAATGTGGACGTTTGCTTCCTCCAAGAGACGCATCTCCTCCCCGCCACCTCACCCAGACTGCACTCCCGCCACTGGGGGGGAAACCTACACCGCTTTTTACTCCAACTATGCACGCAGCGTCACTATCCTTTTCAGAAAAGGACTCCCCTGGCGCGGCACCAACTCCTTCATTGACGCAGACCGTCGCTACGTGATCCTCGCCGGCACCCTCTACAACCAACCACTGATACTTGCCGCAATATATGGCCCCAACATAGACGACCCCAGCTTCTTCACTCAAGTCTGGCATATTATTTCCTCTCTAGGATCCCACTCTCTCATTTGGGGCGGCGATTTTAACATTGCACCTATACTAGCCCTTGACCGTTCGGGAGACCGTGTTTTACACCCTCAGGCCACTGCCACACTGCCCTCCATAATGACAGACAACTCTCTTGTAGACATCTGGCGCCACACGCACCCTGAGACGCGCAAAGGTACCTGCTTATCCGGCTCGCGCGGCACCTGGTCCTGCATTGATTTATGACTCACCACTCGCGATGTGGCGTCTTGGTCCGCCTCTGCGGACCATCTGGCTCGCACGCTCTCTGACCACGGCCCGGTGCACCTGCGCTTGCAATTCCCGCATACCCTTCGCTGCATGTTTTCGTGGCGCCTGCCTCCCAACTCGCTTCGTGACTCAGCATTTCACGAGGAGATTCGAGGCGCCATCACTGATTATTTCGAGCGCAACACTGGTTCTGTTGAGTCGCCCTCGACGCTCTGGGAGGCCTTCAAGGCCACGATCCGAGGGGAGTGCATTGCTAAGCAGTCGGGGGTGCTAAAGTCCATCAGAGGCACACTACAGCACCTGGAGAGGGACATTAAAGCGCTAGATCTGCAGCACTCTCAGGATCCCAGTCCCGCCACCTTAGCCTCCATCCGTGCTAAGCTTACTGAGTTCCACGAGGAAGCTGACAGAGAGGTTGCTTTTCTTGGCAGGGAGGCACGTGCCCGCCGCTACGGAGAGGGCGATCGCCCTGGCAGGACCCTCGCGAACCTGCTACGAACGCCACACTCTTCCTCCTACATCACTTCCCTTAACGATGAGGCTGCAGGCCGACATTATTGCTAGGATTTCTGCCTTTTATGGCCAACTATACACAGCAGGCGGGCCTGCGTCCTGGGATATCCTGGATCAGTACTTTGATTCGATTGAGCTCTTATGGCTCGGCAACGAGCACCCCGAGTACCTGGACGAACCATTCACCCCCGAAGAGATCACTTGGGTCATAGCCGGCCTCCCAGGCGACAAAGCTCCCGGTTCCAACAGGCTCACCCCGGCATTTTATAAGGAGTACGCGTCCCTTCTTGTTCCCCATCTGGCGGAAATGTATAACGAATCTTTAGAATCGGGCATACTTCCACCCCCCCCCCTCCATTCGCGAGGCCATGATCTCCCTCCTCCTCAAGCCGGACAAACACCCCCGAGAGCTGGGACTCGTACCGCCCCCTATCATTAATCAATACCGACAAAATCTATGCAAAATTGCTGGCCAACCGTCTTCTCCCCCTTATGACGCTAATAGCCCGTCCTGATCAATCGGGGTTCATCCCTGGCCGGGCCACCTCGCACAATTTGCGCACTATTTTTTCTGTGATACACCTAATCAACCCCGATTTGCCTGCTGTGGCCACCCTCCTGGACGCCACCAAGGCCTTTGATACGCTTGAGTGGCCCTTTCAATTCTATCTCCTGCCCAGGCTGGGCTTCAGCCCGGGCTTTGTACAAAAAATACAACTCCTTTACACACTCCCAACCGCGCGCATCAAGATTAATGGGCTAGTTACCGACCCTATACTGATCACCAGGGGCACCAGGCAGGGATGCCCCCTATCCCCTATGTTATTTGTCATTGCGATGGAGCCGCTGGCGGCGCGCCTGCTTCAGCACCACACTAACCGGGGCATCGGCTTCTCGTCTCGCGCCCTAGTGACCTCCATGTATGCTGACGGTGTCACAATATATATTCGTAACCCACGAGAGAACCTGGCCCCCATGACAAGGGAAGTGATCCGCTTTGGCTGCCTCTCCGGGGTTCAGATCTATTGGAGTAAATCCGTCCTTTTTCCCCTCACGGGCGCTACCAAGCCGTTCCCAACCGACTATCCGTTCATCTGGGCGTCGGGTCCCACTAAATACTTGGGCATTTGGCTGAGCAGGGACGTGGACAAGCTATGGAGGTCCAACTTCGGTAAGACCATGGACGGGCTCGAATCCAAAATACAAACTTGGCAGAAACTCCCCCCTCGCCGGGCGCATTGCAATTGCGAAGATGGTCTTGCTCCCGAAATTTTTATACCTATTTCTAAACATCCCTATCCCACTCTCATCACAATTTTTTAAAAAGCTACGCTCTGACGACATTACATTAATTTGGGCTGGACGCCAGCCCTGTATCGCCTACGAACTCCTGACACTGCCGCTGGCTTGCGGCGGAATGGGAGCGCCTGACTTTAGGCTCTACGCACTGTGTGCCCAAGCTAGCTTTCTCCACTTCTGGATCCACCCAATGCCTTTCCAGCCTCACGTAGCGGTCGAGACAGACCTGGCCTCACCCTGGCCACTGCAGAGCGCACTGTTTTTGCCGCACAAGACTCCCCGCGATGAGGTCGACACGGTGGAACGCGTGCGTTGGGCCTGGGACGGAATTCGTCGGTTCACTTGCACCAAAGAACTTTTTGCGCCCTCAATGCACCTCGCCAACAACCCTTCATTCCCCCCGCTGCAGACTGCTGGCATGGCTCGCCGGGCCGCAGACTTGGGTGTCCGCATCAACGCTGATATCTACCCTAATAACTTCTTCACTATTCCCGACGACTCCACACCACTCGACAAACTGCTCTACTATCAGATCAAGGCCACATGTAAAGATATTCATCTGACCTTCCCACTCTCCCCCCAGCCTAACGCCGCGCTTGGATATATTCACTCCTCTACTTCCCCGCGCAAGCTAGTCACAAGATTATATGCGCTCACATTGACAGCCTCTTCAAGGGACACAGAGCGCGCTTGTAATGCATGGGATACGGACCTAGAGGGTGGCATCTCCCCCGCGCAGTGGCAATACTGTTGCAGCCAAACCAAGCGCCTTTCCCCAAATTATCGACTAAGACTCATTCACTTCAAGTATTTCCACCGACTTTACCGCACACCCGCCTCGCTACATAAGATGGGGCTTCTAGACAACAGATGTGCGTGCTGCTCATCTCATGGTGCCGACTTCGTGCACCTGGCGTGGCGGTGCCCCAAGGTCTCTACATTTTGGGCGGAGGTGTGCTCTGCAATTAGCGACATTATCATGGAGCGTATCGCCCCTGACCCCCTCCTGTGCCTGCTGGGATATGTCAAAGACATTTCAGATCCTAACCGCAAACTAACTGCCATGCTGCTAGTACTTGCCAGGCGCCGGGTGGCAATTCATTGGGGCCGCAGGCCTGCGCCGCTAACCAAACATTGGGTGGCCGACGCTGCCCACTGTCAAACGCTCTTGGGGGAATTCTGGGACTTGATGCCTGTGGCAAACAGATCTCCTGATATATGGGGCCCCCTCCTCTCTTACCTTCAACGCCTGGCGAACCCTGATGAACACACTGACAACTCCCACACCACTGATCCACTGATCACGACGAATGGCCCTGACTAGATCGACCCCCCCCAGAGCTTAGAACTTTACTTTTACACAACAATGCTGCATTGGCTTTACTTCTCTCATCTGCTACAACGGGCTAGGAGACGCACCGGTTAAATGCATGTAACAGTGTCAATCTTATCTGTAAGCATACTGGATGCTATGGTCTTTGTCGAATCTGTACCATGTAACATGCCTTAATGTTCAATAAAGGTTTTTGAAAATTTAAAAAAAAGATGCCATATAAATCATTTTTTATAAAGCACTTGTATATCCATTTCTATATTTTAGACACATTGTTATAAATATATAGATATTTCATTTTCAGTATTAACTAGATACTGTTTGGGTATGTTATTGGTTGATGTAATAAATGTTTATCACAATTTCAAAATTGTCAAAAAGATGGCCAGGTTGAAAACCCTAATCCAAATCACTAAAGATAAATTATAGCAAGGTTCCATTAACATTATTCCGAATATCATGCATCAATGAGTTCTAGTAGATGATCATTGTAGTGCAAAACGAACACTATTTCACCAGTTGATCTGTGAAAAACCTCATTTAGACAACATTTTAAAAGATTGTGACTGTAACCTTGATTGCTTGTGAGCTGTTACAATCAATATTTAATGTTCTTACTTGCATAAAAATATTTGCCCTTCTTCTCAATTGATTACGTATATTTGGAACTCATAGAAAGTCAGAGTAGTGGTCCATATATAGTGTACAGTGACCTAGTGATAAAACATATACAGGATAAAAAAAACTCCCATTGGACAATAATTGTTTTTGTAAAGGGCACATCACACGGTTGCCAAACATATGCTCAGCCTAAATATGTTCTTCATATTATACACAGATCATAGCTATGCTTTAACAAAAACTTTCCTATTTAAATAATGACCACTGTTCGTCTTAGTAGAGGGGATCGTGAAATACTAGCCCATTTGTTGTTAGTCCAGGTAATATTAACATTGTTGTTAGTCCAGGTAATATAAACATCGCTTCTAATCATTCCATTATTCTAAAATACATAAGCATGCAAGGGCCTAACCATGTTCCATTTTATGCATCTATCACATTGTCACATTAGTTTATAATTTAGTAGTTAAACCTATTGCTATTCACTTGTCCATGTATCTTTTTTAATGCACATTATGGTTGCTGGGTGTGAGTAAAACACAAACTCTACCTTACAGCAAATATCTGGGATAGAGAAAATTACCCACAAATAAAATAATATAAATATATATAAGTTGTTTTTTTTTTACATTTTGACGTAGCAGGGCTGAGGATGACTTTCGGTCTGACTCTGCCACACAGGAGTTAAATGTCGCCACCTGATCAGAACAATATCTCCTACTAGATTTTCATTTTAATTGGTAGATCTGCCTTTGCAGTTTTTTGGTCTTGGTCATTGTTACTTGGACGAAATCGAGGTAAAACATTAATAGCTGCACGTACCCCTAAACCATGCATAAATTAAAAGCAGAGTCAGGGTGAAAACCTGGTAGCTAACAATGGGTGCTATACAGCATGGCTGACAGAAAAAAAACTCCTATGACGCGGCCAAACGCGAATCAACGTAGGAGGAAAGTGGGCAAGCAACAGTGGGGCAAGCAAGCAAGGAAGTGGGGTGGGGGAAAGGAGGGGCAAGCCAAGCAACAAAGTCCGAGAGACGAGGCAAGCAGCAATGCGGGAGGAGGGCAGGGGCAAGCAACAACGCATGCAGGGGGGCAATCAACACAGGAGTGGGGCAGGAGCAATTAAGCAAGCAACAACGTGAGGGAGGATGAAAGAGACTGGGCAAGCAACATCTCAGTAGGGGCGGGTGTAAGTAAAATTTTAAAAAGCACCTCCAAAAGCTTGACCAATGGAATGGTGCACACTGCACAAGGAAGCAGTACATTGAACATGCTCCAGGGGAGGGGCAAACACATGAAGAGGAAGTGAATCCACTACACAATGACCAAAGAGAAGCGAGAAAATGAGTGATGATGAAGCCAACCAATGGTAAGAAGTGGGCAGGCTGTAAGCACCCTTTAAGTAAACACAATGGCATGCAAGCAACAGCACATGCACTGTCTCAGGCGAGACCTAAAAACTAGCAGGATGGCAACCTTTGAGAGAGTCAAAGGTCTACATCAGAACTATGTAAGCAGCAAGATAAATCCACATTGTAAGGAAAAGTATCAAAGAATATTTATGGTTTATGCAACCCTTCTTAAAAAGGTATTTTTCACATGAACAAGTCCTTAATCCGGACTCAAAGGAATTTCTGTATGCACTGTGTATACTTCAATTTCCACCTACATTTTAAGTGTGTAAGTGTATACCTCCCCCAGTCATTACCTCCGCAATAGACAGATGACCTGCCAATACATGTACTGTACTTAATATGAGAAAAGGGATTTAGTTAGATCATCCGCTACACAGCCAAGTGTGGTGGGGGTGCGTAACAGTATATTTGGATGACGATAACCCTGGTGAGTGGAGATGTGGGCAGGAGGTGTGACATTTGGCCAAGGTGCAAACTGTGCTCTAAATAAGTGCTGGTGGTGCAAGTCAGTTGGTGGCTGAATAGTGATATGGGTGACATTTTTGTGGTTGACAGTAGATAAGGTGTGATGTGGGTTCCTGGTCATACATTATGCTGCTAGAGCAGTGTGTGCAGCTTTTGACTAATATCTGTGACTGTGAAATGTTGCCGGTTGCTAGGTCTAATGTGTAAGGTGGCTATGACAAGTTTCTCCTGGGCCTCTGTTTTTTCATAAATGTGTGTGATTGGTAGGTTTCCCAGTGTGCCACTGGACCGAGAACCAAAATCTGTGGATATCCCATTAACGAAATTTCAGTTTAAAAAATATCCTCCAAAAGTAGCTCAGTTATCAAGCCGTTGTCCTGCTTCGATTCACCTATACATGAGGGGTGCTGTTTTCATTGGGGAAGTCTGACTGCAGGTTGTTAGGACAATAGCCATTAGCAGCGTACCGCCACATAAATGAGGGAATAATTCTTTGTCCCAATATTTGGCATTTTCAGAACATTATGGATTAGGGAAGCTTGTGGAATCCACTTCTCTCACACTGCCTTTTCGAAGTTCTCTGTTCCATATGTTTTTTTTGTCATGTGTGGGTTCTCCTTTGGTGCTAAGTGACCTCAGACAAAAAGATGCAAACACACCACTTTCCAAATCATAATAACATCGGAAAAGCTCTCCAGATAGCTGCAGTTTGTGCCTGTCCGTCCCTGTTGCACGAGAACCACCCACACAGGAGGTTCCATTTTAATCGTGCATTAGATAGCTGGGTGGAGGGGGAGCTTAAGAAGACCAAAGAGTCTTCATATTCCCAAATTATATAAAAAATATATATATATTTATCCCTTATATTTAGTGCGTCCCTGCTCCCATATGGTGAAGAATGGTAGGTAGGTCATCTGATCTGCTTCTCCACGAGAGCTAGAGTGCAGATGGTGAGTAGAGGCCAGAGAGAGATTAGCCTTATGCAGAGAGGCCAATCTTCCACTGTATTGTATTTTATTTCCTCCTTTTCCTCTGACTAAAAATGATCCCTGCTGTCCGAAGGTATTTCATGTGCCCTGTATGGGGCAGATCAATGGATGTCATCTCTGTTCACCTCCACCAAGGTAGGCTAAAATGCAGATAGCGGATAGAAGACCGAGAGAAACTCCTTCTGTCAGATTGCCCAAATTGCACTTTGCTTTATTTTTTCGTTTCATAAAAAAGTATCCTTACACTCCTGATGGCATTTCAGGCCTCGGTAACAAACATGATCTGGTGTGCCACCTTAAATGCTGATGGTGAGAATAAGGCTAGAAATATTCCTTATGCTAGGATGCCCAGATTCCCACTCTCTTTTTATTTTGTTTTTCATTAGACAGCAATGTGCTCTCTAGAGTCCAGGGGACAGGTCTCTGCAGCGAAGGGTTATTGGAGTTTCCGCCCCAATTCTGTCACATTTCTTAGAGGAACTAATAGAAGTTCAGCCACTAGGAGACAGCAAGAAACGACCGGATACCAGGAAGCGATGCCTACCGCTCCATTTGGTTGCTTTTGCCAAAAATATATTCCCTGATGTTTAGTGGGCATTTCAGTGTGCCCTGTACGTTCTACTGAGGGGTTCCAGAATGGAGATAGTCCTTGTGGCATGACTTGCCCCTCAAATCCCAATCGATCTCTCCACCTCAAAGAAATAAATACCTCTCAGGTCATAGTGCGAATTTTTGATCCGGGATCATTCTCCTGTAGTTCCGTATAAGTAACCGACGATCAAGATGCCTCTTCTCTATCAATACTTCTCCTGTCTTGAGGGGCAACAGGTAAAATAGCTCTTTCTACAGATGCACCTGCACCAGGATCAGTTTCAGTGACATCTTTAAAAGTGGGCATTGCAGGAAGAGGAAGTGGGATCATGTGAAACGTCAAGCCACAGACTGTCCTCACAAGTGCTTTAATGTTGCAATTTTTATTTCTTGCCTACAGACAACTAACTGTTGCCAGACCGATACTGTTTTATCTACTATAGACTTAAAGTGGGCTTTAGGTCTAACTTTTGCTCATGATACACTTGCTTTCCTGTCTATCTCAGTACCCTGCTCCTGATTCAATGACTTTCCTTCCTATATTCGTGTTAGTACCACCCAAGAATGATTACGAACTCCTTCTGTTTTGAGTAAATGAAATGTATCCTTCGACTGCGTACATCAGGGCATTTCGTTGCAGTGCAAGAGGGTCTATTTTCTTTCTCTACGTACTCGCTGCCACATCCTCCACTTTCCTGCTCTCTGTTATTTATTTTTTTAATGTGTTGGATCTCTCCCCCCCCCCCATCACCTACTTGCAGCCGCCCCCCCCCCCACCCCCTGCACCTCAAACTTGGTCTGCCACACATCCTGTATTGGTCTGTGGCCACTTTTGAATGATTTTTAAAGCATTCATGGAGAGATGGCTGTGCTATACATGTTCACACGCATGATGCCCACCTTGAAATGCTTTTTCTTCATAGAAAAATATTCCAAGATGTGCGCACACTTTGCGGTCATCTTGGAATCTTTTTTTTTTTTTTTTTTGCATAAGGAAAACCATTGAAAGATGGCTAACGTGCATGTGCACACATGATAAGCATTTTACGATGCATTTTCTTTTCCTTGCATTAAAAGTATTCCAGGATGGCTGTCTATACACGCACATGCGGACCTCTTGCATTAGTTTTGAATCACAGTGACAAAACCAAAAAAGCATTGGCAATAGGTCTGTCACAGGCAAGACCCATTGGCTTTGCTAATGCTTGTTCCTAACTTCTTTTGGCTGTTGGTGAAAAGAGAAAATGTGTGTTTTATTATGATTATGGTTCCTAAAAACATGTTTCTCCATGTTCCTTCGCAGGTGATGTTGTAGAATTCCATGGTCCAGAAGGAACGGGAAAAACGGAAATGCTTTATCATCTGATTGCGCGTTGTATCCTTCCGAAGTCAGATGGCGGATTACAAGTTGAAGTCCTATTTATTGATACAGACTACCACTTTGATATGCTTCGTCTGGTTACAATTCTGGAAAACCGACTTTCCCTCAGTACGGAAGACATAATGAAGGAGTGTCTCACGAGATTTTTTCTTGTACTGTGCAACAGCAGTGTTCAACTGCTACTCACCCTGTACTCCCTAGAGAGCATGTTTTGCAGTCACACTTCTCTATGCCTTGTAGTTTTGGACAGTATATCTGCTTTTTATTGGATAGACAGAAGTAATGGCGGCGAGAGTTTTGCCAAGCAAGAAGCCAATCTGAAAAAATGTATGGACTTCCTTATCAAGCTTCTCAAAGAATACCAACTGGTTCTCTTTGCATCAACGCAAACTATAATGCAGAAGTACCAAAGTAATCGCGAAGGGGCATCTGGTTCACTGAGGCAACAACATAATCCTGACTTGGACTATAAGCCGTATCTTTGTAAACCATGGAACCAAATGGTAACTCACAGGATCCTATTCTCCAAACAGTGTAAATTTAACAAGCCTGAATTTTCATTTGTTTCGTGCCATACTAAAAGTAACTCCCTAAAAAGGTGTTCATTTAACATCGGAGAACATGGAGTTCAGTTTTTGTAAATTTTGCATCTATTTCAGATGTTGAGGAAATGCACTCAGGAAGAATTTAAATTTGCCTTTCTAATTTTATAGACAGGACTATGAAGCCTCAAACTTTTTTTTTTTTATATATCCATTGCCTATTTCAGTACCAGTGATCAGACTTTCACTGTTTTGGGGAAAACTTTGCCGTAGGTGGGAATTCAAATAACCCAGAAAGAAGAGTGAAGCTATTTGTAATGGTGAATCTTTTGAGTTTCTAAAGACCTGTTTTCCTTCCTGGTATAGTAGAAGAAGCCTTGTATCCTGTTGTATGGAAAAAGGTAAAATTTTGTACTGCACATTAGTGGAAAACTTTGTGGAAAGGTAATTATTCCTTGTGTAAGTGACACAAATTTCGTTCAGGAAGCAAGTCACTTGTGATGTAAGTGAAGAGAATTGTAATATATGTCTGCCTCTGATGAAAATCTTGAGGAGGGCTAGTAGCACACGTTGACATGTCAATCAGGAGGGTTTAGGGAACACTTGCCTTCTTACTAAATTTATTGCACAGACTGCTTTGCCACATAAGATTTTTACCTTTCAAATCATAATAAAAAAACAGTATTGACCCATTGTGTTCCCCATACTAGATAATTCTGTTATAAGACTGGGGGCATGCGTACTTAAAGTCGTGATGATACGAGAGTAGATAAGACAATGATCTTGCTCTGTGACAGGTTTGGGTTGCAATTTTATCACTGTCTACTTGAAACCACTATCCCTAATTTTTTTTAGGGGGGTGGAATAAATATAAATATTGTATTTGAGAATAAAGCCGGAGTGATTGTTTTTAAGAAGTGTTATCCTTTGTAAACATGATCTGGATTTTTTGGGTGGCACGCAGACTGAAAATATGTTCAGAGGTGAGGTTCTAGTTTGAAATATTTGGTTTGATTGTATGCCTATATCGTAAAGCACACCTTTTTATGTGAGCAATATTAGGTACATTATTAGTACAAAGACTGTGAGAACGGGTTTTGGGGGGCCATAGGGCAAGCAGAGGTTACTGGGCCCCAATTGTATCCATTGGTTCCATTTACCTCTGCTGTACTGGGGCTTCCTATTATTGCGTCCACCCTTTAGCATTTGACCCTCAAGATATTGAGGCAAAGCAGTCCAAGGTTTACGCATGACGGTGATAAGGCCTATTGACTCTGAACTCACTGAACTATGGAGCACCATTTAATAAATTAATGTCCGGCCAGTGCTTTATTTTAAAGAAAAATTACTTTATTCAAAAGAAAAGGTACTTTATTCTACGCACACAGTGTAGCACTATACAGGCAAATATGGGGGGGGGGGCACACTGCTACCTTCATATGCACAGGGAAATGGCAGGCAATGTTTCAAAGTGGATTTATAATAATACAGCATTCTGTGTGTTGACTTCTAGGTCTGCCCATTTACTATGTGTAGATGCACCCTCTATGATGAACGACTATTACAGAAAGCAGCCCTGAGCTACATACTGCACATCCGTTTAAAGCCCTGTATGAGAGTATTGAGGGCACTTAGTCATTTAAGCAACAGGTACTCTGCACCATTTTGCAAACTTTGGGTACCCCAAAAATGTGGCATCCCTCAGAAGCACCAATTTTTGGAATGGTTTTGAACAGTGTACTAATAGTGGATACACTAACAGTGGATTCATGTGGTTAACAACAAACATAGGAAGGCTCAATCAGCCTGTGCCGTTAAGCCACTGGGCCATAAACCCCATCTCCCTTAACATGGTTAGAGACACTTGTGGAGTTCTCGCTGGAATTTCTGAACACATTACATCAAATGCAAAATAGTCATTTCAAACATATTTGCCATATTTGGTTCTCGTCAATGCTAGAACCTTGCCTTTTGGTCCGCATGGGACCTTGCCGATTCCTCTGTCCCAACTTTGTCATCAGTCTGTCACTGCTCGCTGACCCTTTAGTCAGTTTGGGCTGCAAACGACAAGTCGTCTTTCTGAGGTAACCCCATCTTTCTTTCCTGGTGGCGCTGCCGTTTGGCATCCCAGAGCCTTGTGAAGTGTCAGGCCATTCCCCTCGCCTCACTTTGAGCCTAGAGGTACCTTTAATTTTGTGGCATATCTTCATCTCTTACCACTAACCTTTTTCTGCCCCATTTATCTTTTCCCTGTCCCTTTTTCTCTTTCTGGTGAAGATCAGTGGGGCAGATTGTGTCCTAGTGAGCCAGGAAATGCTGCTGTTGCCGTCATTTCCGAGTACCAAGGGGAGGTTAACCTACCAGTTCACGTTGAACTGAACGTTATTTGTTGCACTCCGCACCCTACCACAGCCCACCTTTTGGTGCTGATTTTTCTGCCTTTACCTTGCTCGCTGGTTGCTGTCCCTTGGGGGGAAAGGGTAGGTGCCATCTTACTGTTCCTGGGCCTTCCACCAGGTTGTGGCTACAACCCCCCCTAAAGACATGCTTCTTGTGCCTCCGTATAATGAAGTTGTATGCCCACAGAATGTTAGTGCTTCTTATTTTATTTTTCCAGAAATAATATATGACATGAAATTGTGTACAGTTATGGCAGGTTTAATAACCTAATCATTTGTACAAATGTTTCAGGGCAGGCGACACATGAGATGGAAAGCTGCAATTATTGTTATTAAAAAAAGTATATTGCATTCCTGGATAATATAACCATCTGTTGGGTACAGTCCCATGTGCGGTATTAAAAAAACACTGTAAGTACCTGTTAGACCTGGTACCATTGGCGTGGGTCTCCCTTCCATTTTTTCGCTATGCCTCCTCTGTTGTTGACCTGTTTTTGCTTGTTTAGATGCTTTGGGCACTTTGCCACTGCTAATCAGTGCCAAAGTGCAAGTGCTCCCTATGGTAAATTGATGTATGGATTAGTGACTCCATGATTGGCTTATTTGATTTACCGAGCAAAACCAAAGGGGATGATGGACGGAGTGTTTAACATTGCAAGCACTCACCCCCAGTCAACTGATCTGGGTTTAATCCATCATCATTCTTTAGCTCACTCCGCCACCCCAGTTCAGACATGGCTATATGCAAATCAGTCTGACCCTGTGCCTCATGGGAACAGTCCAGCCCGAACTGCCAAGCCATGTCGTCCCTGGACCGGAAACGAGCATCCTGGGACCGGTTTCGGGCTCACAGCCCTCATCAGCCAGGCTAGCTTGAATCCAGTGGTAAAGTGAGCAAGGGACCCACGTCTGGGCATACCCTGCCAACTTAGGGCGAACAAAGCAAAACCAAAGGGGATGATGGACGGAGTGTTGAACATTGCAAGCACTCACCCCCCAGTCAACTGATCTGGGTTTAATCCATCATCATTCTTTAGCTCACTCCGCCACCCCAGTTCAGACATGGCTATATGCAAATCAGTCTGACCCTGTGCCTCATGGGAACAGTCCAGCCCGAACTGCCAAGCCATGTCTTCCCTGGACCAGAAACAAGCATCCTGGGACCGATTTCGGGCTCACAGCCACTACTGTCAGACCCTAGTACAGTGCACCGCGTGTGCCCAGGGCCTGTAAGTCAAATGCTGCTGGTGGGCTTGCAGCACTGGTTGTGCCACCCACCGGAGCAGCTTGGAAAGCGTGTCTCAGGCCTGCCATTGCAGAGCCTGTGTGCAGTCTGGTACTGCCATGCCGACTTGGTAAGTGCACCCACTTACCAGTCCCCAAACCTTCCCTTTTCTGCATGTTAGTCACCCCTAAAGCAGGCCTGCGGGCAGGGTGCATTGTATGTAAAAGGTAGGACATGCCCTGATGTGTGTGGCATGTCCTGATAGTGAATTACAGCCAATTTCGTTTTTCACTATTGCAAGGCTACCTGTCCCCATAGGCCAGAATGGGCAGTTTGATTATAACATCTTATAATCCTAACTGACCCAGGGAACATGGTGGAAAAACGAATTTAGTATGCCTTAACTCAGAATGATAAAATACATCTTTTAGTGAAGTTGGTTTTAACATTCTGTGTTTGAAAATACCACTTTTAGAAAGTAGGTATTTTCTTGCCTAACCATCCAGCCTGCCTCTGCTAGCTTGTGTATTGTATGTCTGGTTTTGTGAGTGACAGGGGCTGGGGGACTCCAGGAGACGGGGTGAGTCCGCACAGGGCTGAATAGACCTATCTGCATGAGGAGTAGCACCTGGGCCTGAATATGGCTGGGCCTGCCTTCCACAATGCTGGCTCTACCTCCTGTGGTGTGTCTGATTACCCTGGCCCACACTGGCAAAGGAAGAAGTTGTGCACTGGCAGAATGCACCCAGAACTGGTTTGGACTAGGTACAGACACTCTCTGCCTTCAGAGACAAAGGATGTATGGGTATAAAAAGGGGGACCCAGACCCCAAGACTTTAGATCACTTGAAATGAAATGAAATTTGTACTTGTAAAGCGCACTTATACCCCCAAAGAGGTGTCCTGGCGCTGTACGCATACCGCTGTGGAACCCTTCCTGGCTTTTCCCTGTGAAATGTCCACTCCTGGGCACCCCCAGGGTGAAGCCAGGCATCCCAGCGCTGTTGGGGCCGTTGTGGAGATTAAGCAAGCTATTGCCCAGAGTTGCAGAGTGGGACCCATGATTAGAATAGGCACCGAGGCGAGAATTATCAGGTCTGAGGAAATTGAGCCCAAGACCCGCCGAGGCGGGAATTGAACCCTGGTCCCGGGCCAGATCTCTGCATCAGGGTCTGCCGCTCTAACCATTGAGCCACACTTCTCCACTTCTGGGAATCAAGACGAACCTTTGCTGAGGAGAAGAACCAGGAAGCTGAAGGAGGAGACTACCCCTATGCTGCGTGTTGTGGGGTTGGCCTGCAGTGGTTACTTTATTGCCAAAGAAAGGAGAAAAGGACTGAGTGTGCTTTCATCATCTTGAAGAAGATCTCCAAGGGCTTGAACATTGAGCTTGCCTCCTGCCTGAAGTCTCAGGGATACAAGACTTCACCCCCAGCTCCCCTCCTGAATTCCCTTGCTGGGAATTGAAGTGCCTACTGCTGTTGGGCCTTCTGAGAGACTGCGTGTCGCTGGGAGCTGGAAGCGCGACGCAATGAAGAGGAAGCGTGTCACCGCCGCAGCAGTTGTCGTCGCATCGCGGAGTAAGCGTGCCGCCGCTGCCGCACCACCCAAGCGCCCCGCATCACCGGAGAAGCGTGCCGCCGCAGCAGTTGTCGTCGCATCGCGGAGTAAGCGTACCACCTCTGTCGTCATCGCATCACCGAAGCACCTCGCATCACCGGAGAAGCGTACCGCCGCCACAGAGGACGCCGGCGCATCACCGGAGAAGCGTGTCGCAAGGGCCTGTTGCGGCTCAGAAGATCGCCGAGTCGCCGCACGGCCGTCTGGCATGCACGCATGCCGTCTACGTTGTTGCACCGCAAGCAAGACGCCATTTTCTCGCATCGCACCAGATCATCATCGCATCGGAACCGGGCCGCAGTAAGAAACCGACGCATCCTCCTTTCTGCGTGTAAGCAATCAAAGCATCACCTTCCCTGCGACCCTTTTGTTTGTTTTGCGTTACGAATACAAAGGTACATTGAGAGTAAAGTTTCGCATTTATCATCTTTATTGAACTGAGCTATTTTCTACCATTTGACAGTCATATTTTTCGTATTGTATTGCGGATTTTTGTCGTTTGGGTCTTGTGTTAAGTCTATATAAAAATACTTATTTTTATACTACAACCTGTGTGGTGTCCATCTGTAGTGTTGTCACTAGGTTACTGTATGTGTTCACAAATGCTTTACACACTGCCTCTGAGATAAGCCTGCCTGCTCGTGCCAAGCTACCAAGGGGGTGAGCAGGGGTTATTTTAGTAATGTATCCCCCTTACCCTGACTAGAAGCAAGGGTCCCTATTTGGACAAAGGTACCTACCTCTGCCAACTAGAGACCCCCAGTTCTAACAGTACCCATAGTCCATGTGCTATAGCTTACCCTACTTGGTCAGAAAATATATGCAGATGGTTCTATGAAGAACATCGACTAATGTTGGAATCAAGTTCTTACTAATCCCACACCTGCTCAACTCTGCCAGGCTTTTACGTTGTAACCGTTGTAATGCTGATCTGTTTGCAGGTGCTCAGCCATTCTTCCTGTACACGCTGCAGCGGACTTTCCATGCTGGAGCCTGAAGCAGTCTTGGTCAGGTTGAGCAGCTGCCATAGAGCCAGTCACCCCAATTCCCATGGACGCCATTTAGGGGTCGCCAGAGGTCTTAGCTGCAACCCCTCGCTTGCCACTTGTGACCACTGGCACTGCCTTTGCGATCCCTGTCCTCAGAAGTGGCAAAATCCGTGCCAAGAATACAGTGACAGCTTGTCCGTACAGACGTTGGTTGGGGCTCTACTCGCTTTGTTTTCAGTAATTTTTTTATTACACTAATAGTGAATAATATTACATTAGTCACAATTAGTGTAATAAAACATGGAGCACAATCAGGTGGAACATGAACTTTCCTGGAAGCTGAGGTGAGTAAGAGGCCCTAAGTGGCTAAGGCTATGCCCAGACGCGAGTCCCTTGCTCGCTGTGCCACTGGATTCAAGCTAGCCAGGCTGATGAGGGATGATGCCCTGAAACTGGTCCCAGGATGCTTGTTTCCGGTCCAGGGAGGGCCTGGCAGTTAGGGCTTAACTGCTCCCATGTGGAGCAGGGTCAAGACTGATTTGCATATGGCTAGGTCCATACTAGGGTGGCATGGTGAGCAAAAGAACGATGGATTTAACCCAGATCTCTTGACTGGGGGTGAGTGTTTGAAACGTTTCAGCACTCCGTCCATCATCTTGTTATGTTTGCTATGTTCGCTGTAAGTGTCCATGAGTATGCCCAGACGTGGGGCCCTGGCTCGCTGTGCCACTGGATTCAAGATAGCTTGGCCGATGAGGGGTGATGCCCCGAAACCCGTCCTAGGATGTTTGTTTCCGGTCCAGGGAGGACCTGGCCTGGAAGTTCGGGCTGGACTGCTCCCGTGTGGAGCAGGGTCAAGACAGATTTGCATATGACTGGGTCCAAACTGGGATGGCATGGTGAGCAAAAGAACGATGGATGTAGCCCAGATCTCTTGACTGGGATGAGTGTTTGAAAAGTTTCATCACTCCGTCCATCGTCTTGTTGCGTTTGTTAGGAATACAGTGACAGCTCGTCCTTACGGACATTGGTTGGGGCTCCACTTGCTTTGTTTTCAGTCATTTGTTTTTACACCAATAGTGAATAATATTACATTAGTCACTATTAGTGTAATAAAACATGGAGTACAATTAGGTGGAACATGACCTTCTCTGGGAGCTGAGGTGGGTAACAAAATGCTTTTAAATGTCTATTGCGTGTGTTCTCGCGGGCGAGAGTGTGTTTACATTAAAAAGAGTGTATGTAAGTTCGAGTGAAAGTGAAGATCAAAGGGCGTCTGATTTCACTTCTGCTACCCCTGGCATTTTGGTGAATTGAGGTCCATGCCAACTCCAAACAAAGAGAAGAGACACATTGATGTTAGTTATTTGGACAGGCTCCTCCAGCTAGTGTTTCAGTTATCTGTAAGTGGATTAGTCATGCCCTGAACGACGACCTCTAGAATTCCTGGGCTGCAGAGAGATGGCGGAAAAGTCCACGGCATAAAGGCACACTTCAGAGCACCGCACACTTGGAGTCTGGGAAAAACTGCTGAATTGACTTAAGGTTTTTAAGCGTTGTGCACTTCTGCGAATTATTGGGAGAAGTCCTCCAGGACAATAGGGACTCCCACACACAGGAGTTGCCATGGCACAAAGTTGTAAACAGCACCGTCTTGTGGCAAGAGATGCTTGAAGCTCTGCTGGCAAACCACCAATCACTCCCAAGCCATGGAGAAAGGCTGAGCCCACTGGAAGCTCAGCATAGCCAGGGCTGCACTGAGGGCAGAGGGTCATGGCGATATGGAATCCCTCAATTTTTACAAGTGGTCGAGGTATGCATCAAAGGGTCTTGGACTGTATTTTTTTTTTTTATAAACATATATTTATTCTCATTTGTAATAAACAACACACGAAGGTTAAGACAGTTCAAAAAAGCATCATCAAACAGGGCATGGCATTTCTGCAATATTCAATACATGCAATGGTCAACCAAACAAGGCCCATACACAAATTATGCAGTGCCCCAGCGATTGTAGCGGTCTATTCCAGGCCTCCATTTAAATCAAACTAAAATGCAGAAAAAAAAGATAAAAAGGGCCTTGGACTGTAGGTACCGCTACGAACTACCATACTGCAGTCATGGTGGACCAGCTGGTGTGTAAAACTGAATTTGTTTCTCACTTCTGCACTTTTGGTGCATATATGGAAATGTTTTTTTATAATTGACCAAAGATGGTAAGCTAGGCAAAAAAAAAAATGTTTTCAAGATTGTCATATCCATTGAACATTAATACATGCAGACGGCCGTGGTGGGGGAAATTCACTCCAATGTGCAGGTTTTGAGAGGATTCCAAAAGTCGATGCTTTTCATATCAAAGAACTTCCATTACTAGAACCTGATCAAGGTTTTTCGTGTGTTCTTCTAGTAGCCAAACAATGATTAGTATGTCAGGAACGGGTCTGGGAAGACTCAACAATGGTGCTGTGTTCGATCTTGGTCAAAAAGTTATCAAATATAAGAGCACTAGGTAAAGAAAAGGGGCAGGATGGAGGCCCTTAATGAATCCAGGCCTTAACCCGATTGCTCATAGTGAAAGTAGAATTCTTCCTGCTCTTGTGAAAGGATGCAAAATTCACAGAGAAGTAGTCATAATAGCTAAAAATCGACCAGAAAACATTAATGGACAATTCCCTTGTCCCGTAAAACGAACGTCAATCCTCCCCGTCTGCTAGTGAGGCAACAGGAAAAGGGAAGGGTAAATGATTGACTACTCCTTGTGAAGGGCAGACCCACCGAATGAGTGAAGCCTTGGCTTGTCTAAAGTGCAATCCTGTGCAGAAATTCTCTCACATTTTCGCTGTAACGCACCTAGGTCACAAGTTCTAGTTGAATTAAAAGCTTCACGACAAGGTCTTGCAGGGGAACAACCTGCATAATGAATATTAATTGGGCCGGTTGCTATTGATAGGTATGGTGCTTGAAATGCACTCGAAGGAGCAGAAAGATACCCAATATTAGTGGGAAATATTGTAGCAGGCCAGCTGTTGTTGTTGGGTAGGAAGGGGGGGCTAGGAAGTCGCCACAAACGGAGATGAGACACCTGGCTTAAGATCTTGGAAAAGTTCAATTTCTCTAGGTGCTGTCCACGAATGCGGTGGTCCAGTCACCTAGAACAAAACCTTTAACTGGGAGGCACTATAAGGAAAATTAGGAAGAAGGAAGTGCTGTCTTCCATTTACCTCTGCAAAAACAATTATTATTTGGCAAAAGGCTTTCTATAGAAAGTACTGGGTAATTCTTGTTGCTTGATGCAGGAAGGTCTGAAGGCCGGATAAGGTCTGGGGACTGGATCCTGATAATTCTCATTTTTATCAGAGAGGGGTGGAAGAATAAACCGAGGCAACAACAGAAGCCACAGGAGAAAGGTAGAAGAGATCTGGGAGTAGCTGGTTCCTTATTGCTAATAACACTTGAGAGAAGTTGTCAGAGCCTGAATCAGGGCCTTAATCTGAGTCTACACCAAGGTTGATGCTTTCGTTGGAGGAAGACTAGCACCTCGTCTTATTCCCCTCATCCCTCTATAGAGAACGTGTGTGATGCTTTTCTTTTTTATGTTTCCCTATGGTGGAAGGCCAGCAGGAACTGCACCAGCTTTACAGGGACACAGGCTAAGAGGTACCCAAGAGCTGCTGTGGGGTCGATAGGTGGAGGCAATATGAATATGGTGCCTGTGGCACCTACTGTGACATACAGGAAGGTCACACCTATGCAGTGCGCACCGTGCTTAATTTGAGCCAGTGGTGGCAGGCGGGAATGTTTTGGGACTGGTACTTCTCTTCATCAGACTTTTACCTAGAGCAAGAGAAAAACGCAAATGAAGGAGGAAGAGAAGGACAGAAAAACAGTAACACAGGGATGAAAAGGTACCTGCAAAAGTGAGATAAAGGGGCAGTGAATGTCTGGGGTGGAAGAAAGAGACATGAGATGGAATCAAGACTAAGCAGCCTTGGTATTTGGAAATTCCAACATATGCCATGCTGGCTATGGACTTCTGAGAAAAACTTTGGGCACCGGCCCTTATTATTTTACAGATTAAGCACTGCGTGAGCCCACATACATCCCCCAAACCTCAATGTCTCAAGCACCACTTGCTGCCCTTACCAAAGACTCTGGCCGGCAGGGCTGGACTGGGAACCCAGAGCAGCCCCGGCAGTTTTGACGGACCAGCCCCCCTGCTGCTTTTGTTACTGGGGGGCGATATAGCAGCACCGCTACAAAAAACCCAGCCCCCAGTAACAAAACAGCTCCCTCCATTGCAAAATCGGCCCGCACCTTTCCAGCCTCCCGAGGAAACGCCCGATGCCCGCTACGGCCAGTCCGGCCCTGCAAAATGGACGGGATCGCAGTATTTTGCCAGGAGACAAAGTGAAAAACAAAAGAACGGTGGAGTTCAGGTTCCCCTCATGGTGCCGCCCTCAGAGTAGACATGGCTTGAGAGGGCAAGGAAGCATTTGACCGCTGCTGTTTGGGAGCAAGAAGGTAGGCTGTGGGGAGGTGTCTCGCCACATGAATATAAGGAATAGGTCGAGGAAGGGGGAATGAAGATGGTATGTGTGAGGATGGAATATCAATGTGTTTTATTATGAGCTATGCCCTAGATTTCTCTTAAAGAGAGATGCAATTTTGTATTCAGCTAGAACAAAATACCGCAAGGTCACCTGCTTAGACTTTTCACCTTTGAGAGCTCAAAGTATGTCAGTTATACAATGCCACCATTCGAATATGGAATTTATGGTGCCTTAAAAGCTAATGTATCCATTCAGCCACTCACAGAGACTGCTTAGTACGAACCTGAAGACATTGGAACTGAAGACTATACGCCAAGGAAAAAAGTTACCCGCTGTAGATCCGTCAGCGGAGTACATAAAGGGGGACTAAAACGGTATGCATCGCTCTGTGTGCAACCTTGCTGCTTTTATGCCCACATTTCATAATGGATTTTCCTCCAGCTGACATAATAAAGGAACTGCGTTTGTGTTCATATTTTCTTGATTTCCAGTAATGTTTGTTGAAATGATTGCAACCTTGAAAAAGTTATGGCGCAGTATTTCGCAGAGACCCTGTGGCAGTTCTCTTGTAAATAGCCTGTCGGCCTTGCGACAAGGCAAACGCTGAGCTTCACCCTGTGGGTAGAGATAGGCAAACTAGGGAATTAATGTAACACGTCGCTGACATTTAATAACGTTTTAATGTTCACATTATAGCTTTTTTTAAATATTTGTATGTATGCAATTGCTTTTAACAGTCCACTCCCACCCGGACATTACAATTACAACCAGTGCTGTCTTCTCGTACATGAAGCAGCAGCAGGACAAACTTCCCACACGACAGATGCCGCAGGGTGTAAAATGTTGTAGTCTGGCCCTTTCTCTGCAGCAGCTGAAGAAAATGGTATGATGCTGCAGTTCCATAGCTGAGCCATCAGCATGGCAGCCATTTTAGAATGGGAAGCATTTTTTATTTACTTAAAAAACACTCTGGGTTACGTGCTTAATAAAAATGCTTTGGCGACTTTCCACAATACCCAAGTAGGATTCAGAGTTCAGAATAAAGAATAAAGAACTCTGTGTAGTGTCACAGTTAGCTGCAGTGCAAATTTCCCCCAAACACAGAAGCCATGCACTGTGAGCTTGCCTGCACACAGAAGGCAGTCAGAGCATGAAGAAACAATGTTATCAGGGCGTTACTGTCAGGCATTTCTTGGCTGCAAAATAGGGGGGCTGCTTTAGAAAGTAGATGGAATGCCAGGAACCAGGCCTGACAGTCCCATGGTACCATTGTATTCGTAGCCCCACCCCATTGTCCACATCTGGTGAGTGGCCCGACTGCTTCCTTGACTCAAAGCAGCACAATTTTCATGTTGGACATTTTACGAACATGGAAAATCAAACATTTTGTAAAACAATACCTAGGACCATGCTTACGTACATGTGCACAAAGGTTTCATCTGTTTGTGACTGGAACAGAAGGGGGCCATGGAGCAGAAGGCCCGGTCTAACTCCCCTTGGGAACAAAAAGAGAAGTACTGCAGAGGAAGAAGGAAGCACTGTCTTCTACCTATCTCTACAGAATGTAACTAATTGTCTGGAAAATGGCTAACTTGGGAGAAAGGCCTCATCAGCCCCAAGTGTTTGCAGGTCCAAATGACGACCACTGGCACCTCCTCTGTTATCATGCTACTCCCATCCCTCCCACACCCCTCCCTCGTGTTGCTTCTCACACCCCACCGCTGCATTGTGATGCTTCTCCCGTCCCTCCCACGTTTCTTCTCCCGTGTTGATTTGTTTCTCAAGGCCCTCACACCCTTCTCCTGTGTTGTTTTGCTTCTTCTGTCCCTCCCACGCTGTGTTGCTTCTCCCATCCCTCTCCTGGGATGTTTTTCTTCCCCGGTGTTGTTTTGCTTCTTGCGTCCCTTCCACACCCCTCCTGTTTTGTGCTACTTCTCCAGTTCCCCCTTTGTGTTATGCTGATTCTACCGTCCCTCCCAGGCCCTCCCCCGTTGTGTTGCTTCTCCTGTCCCTCACAACCATTGTGTTGCTTGCCCCATTCCTCCCACCCAATTCTGTATTGTGTTGCTTGTCCCATTCCTCATAACTCCCTTCTGCGTTGTGCTGTTTGCCCTATCCCCCTCCTGCGTTGTGTTGCTTGTCCCTATCCCACTCCTGCATAGTTGCTTGCCCCGCACCTCCCGCCAGTAAAAAAGCAATATGACACGGCCAGTGCTGGTAGCATCATAGCACTTTTTTCCTAACTTTCAGAAATGCTGCACAGAAGCCACGCTGATGTACAACATGGCTTAAAGAAATTGACAAAGCCAATAACTCACATAGGCGAGACCTATTGGGTTTGCCAATACTTGTTATATTTAGAGAGAAGACTCCCCCAAAAACCTTCCCAGTAAAGAATGAGTTTTGCTTGCTTGCATAGTGCAATGTGGCTCTGGTTTGAAAATGTTTACTGTGGCTTAGTTTGTTTTCCTAGTCCTTCCAAGTACTACCTATGCTCACTTGCAGTAGTCAGGCAAGCTTCTATCAGACATAAGTCACTGGTAGTAACCAGTGCATCACACTCAACAGCAACACCATGATGTGAAGTACCCTGCCCTTGTTTCACCTCTAGCGCAACAGCTGTGAGTGCTTCCCCAATGATCAATGCTAAATCACAGTGCAATGAAGGTTGGGTCAGGCAGCAATGATGTAGATGAGTGAACTCCTACTTGAGAGACTTATTCCTTAGTGCACCAATTGGCTCAATAATGCGTGTATTGGGATATGTGGTGCATGTTTTGTGGTGCATAGAAAATAAGAGTGGAAAGCATCTGTGGGGAAGTAAAGTGAGTGCTCGTGTTTGTGCACATTATGGTATGGCCACTTGGTGGTAAGGTGGGGCATGTGTGGGTGCGCGTGCACACCCTGGACTAGATCAAGTACTTAAACAGAAAACTCTGAACTATGTGGGCTTGTATAAGCGGGCTTGTTTGGTATATGGATTTGTCTGCTGTGTATGTCACTAGAGTATTTGTGTGTGTGGTGTGTGCAAAGCTTTCACTGCTGTTACTCGTGCTGTACATGAGGGAAGTTTTCATCGTTGCAGGCCCTGTTGCCCTTCTTGTTTTTTTAATAATGACATTTGAGAAAAATCTTTCACAATGCAAAAGCCAATCTGTTGGCCAGTGTGATAGTGCAAGATAAGTAAAAGAATTCAAAAAGGCCAGGGACAAATGCAAGGGAAAATTGAAGCTTGAGAACCAATTAAAAGCTGAAGCCTAAATAGAGATTACAGTTTTACAGCAGCAAGGAAAATGAGACTTTTTTGATTGTATTGTTCCATTAATATCTATGCAACAATGTATCTACAAAACACAGCTAATGAAGAAAAGAGCCTCGCCATCTTCCACTGCTATGAAATTGGAGGAAATTGCACATCTGCCACATTAGATTTATGAGAACTGTTTAGTTCTAGCTAGAGACATGAATGTGTCTATCTGTAACGAAACTGGTGCTCATGTAAAGCGCTCTGAAACCCGATATCTTCGGGTCTAGTTCGCGCTATATAAAACTCTTAAAAAAAAACAAAAAAACTTCATATTTAGTATTTTAGTTGTGTGTAAACAAATACAATAGGAAGTGGTTTAACATTGTGAACTCCATAACAAACACCATAAAAAGGGGCTGCACGTTGTTCAACACTGACATAACTTCACATCATTTGCAAAAAGTGGGTAGTAGCGTTCCCTAAGAGGGAAGTACCGCACATCAATGGACAACAAGTGTAAAGATGCAAGACAGTAAATGGCGTGGAAATTAAACAAGACAGCTGTAAGTACAGCAGGGTGCTTGGCTAGCTCTAATCACCCACTACCCAAGGGTGCAAATCGCATGTAAAACATGCACATAAATAACCAAAAATAAAGCTAATACAGCACACCAATTATAAGTTCCAACTGATCCAATAAATCAAACTGTAATGTGAATGTCTAGTTGTCAATACTGTAATTCTTTAGTCCATATAGTCCTGTAATTTCTTGTGCTCGATATACAGCACATAAAAGATATTCCAAAACAACTCTCTTTCGTAGAAAACACTTCTTTTTATTGATTTTCCTTTTTCTCAATGTCAATTCCAGCAACAAGCAGCCAACACGTGTTTCGCCTGTACAAATAGGTACTGAGACTTTCTCAAGGCTAAGGTGATCAAATTTGTCGCTGATACTGTTATAGTCAAGAAAGATCCACACAATCTTAGTGTAATGAATGAGGTTCGTTCTTCTTACTGACACCTCTTTGACAATGGTCAACAGTCTTCCTGCAGGGCCACATGCTTGTTCAGGTACTTCTGGTTCTCCAGCATGCCCCTTATCACAGTGTTCACACCTTAGTTAGTCGCAGGCTGTTCCAATAAAGAACTGGTTCATCACCATATCTGCTTCAAAGATCTTCATCCATACCGTCAGCACAATTAGGATCTCTTATTGCAGCATAATTACCTTGCCGCCAGGGGCTGTGGAGCAAGAACAGCGTGGGCTCAGTTTATTGAAATTGAACGCAGGCGGCAAGGTAATTATGCTGCAATAAGAGATCCTAATTGTGCTGACGGTATGGATGAAGATCTTTGAAGCAGATATGGTGATGAACCAGTTCTTTATTGGAACAGGCTGCGACTAACTAAGGTGTGAACACTGTGATAAGGGGCATGCTGGAGGGGAACCAAAGAAGTACCTGAACAAGCATGTGGCCCTGCAAGGAAGACTGTTGACCATTGTCAAAGAGGTGTCAGTAAGAAAGAACGAACCTCATTCATTACACTAAGATTGTGTGGATCTTTTCTTGACTATAACAGTATCAGCGACAAATTTGATCACCTTAGCCTTGAGAAAGTCTCAGTACCTATTTGTACAGACGAAACACGTGTTGGCTGCTTTGTTTGCTGGGAATTGACATTGAGAAAAAGAGAAAATCAATAAAAAGAAGCGTTTTCTACGAAAAGAGAGTTGTTTTGAAATATCTTTTATGTGCTGTATATCGGGCACAAGAAATTACAGGACTATATGGACTAAAGAATTACAGTATTGACAACTAGACATTCACAATACAGTTTGATTTATTGGATCAATTGGAACTTATAATTGGTGTGCCATAACTTCACATCACACTGATTTTTATTCTGGGAGGGGCTAAAGAGGTGTGGTTTTCATTATTACATTTAGTGTTATTATGTACTTTGTGGAGTTGGGTTTCTAACCTACACTGCCTCCCAGAGTAAGTCTTGGATAGCTCTGACTCTCTACCCTGAGGGTCAAGTACTAACTGGGTGTACTCGGAGCGCAGTTCGGGTCCAAGAGTAAGGTGGCGTCAAGACACGAGGTGAAAGGTTCCAGTTGTCAGATTTCGATCGCAATAACTGAATGTCCTGGGACCCCATCCCTGAAAAAGTTCTTACAAACCCACATGAACTGCATTGGAGGTGCACTGATATTGTCCACTGCCCCCAGAACAAAACACCCTGCTATTGTACATCTTTCCCAGGACTCCCTAGTGTGGCACTGCAGGTTCCAACAGCTGGAGTCCCGGTCACTGCTGTAAAAAGAGCAACAGTGTACCATGCCCCTTCTGCCAGCAGCAGCAGTGTTGGTGCATTGTGACATAACAAGCTATGGATTCCCCACTCCTTAGATGCCTGCTGCATTCAAATGTAATGATGGAATGGTTATAGAGTGAGCTGGTAGCAGAACTTCCAACTCACATGGTGCCAGTGTGTGTCACACAATTTCGGCTCCCTTCACACGGTTACCCAGTGAGGAGCCAAAATCACACGGTGGCAGCTGAAACTAGCTGGAAACCACTGCACAGAGTGACCTTCCTGCTTGTTTTCCAAGGCTGTAAGCAGCCAATATCCACTAAGGGGGTGTGAAAACACCCCCAGGGCATTGTGGATGGCCTGAATGACCCTTTGTTTTTTTTGGGGGGGGGGGGGGGAGATGGTGGGCAGAGAGCCACTTAGGTAGCTCTTGGCATGAGACCCCACCCCTCCAAGGTCCTGCCCCCTCTTCACATTGTGGCATTTATTTATGAGTTGGCAAGGTGTGTGGTAGCCAGTGTGTGTTTCAGTAAACAGCCGAAAACTGCAGTGTGCTCCCTTGTCTATCACAAGTCTTGGTGGCAGTTTGTAATGTTTTGAATGTTGCCAGGCTTTCAGCCGAACCATGGCCTCTCCATCTCAGTGGGGTGGGCATTTGGTGGGAGTGGTCTATAGGAGCGGCTGCTGTGCGGACGAAGTGGCGGGCGGAGGCTGGGGGGGGCGACGGACGAGGAGGAGGTGGGGGAGGGAGGGGAAAAGGGTATTAAACGTTTAGAAATAAAAATAACTTACCTTCCGCCTGCTGCCCAACGCTCTTCTCTGTGTCCTCTCCTCCCTGCAGCAGAAGCTCCCAGCCTCCCTTGCGGCCAATCCTGATTGGCCTGAACGCTGGGACTTTGTGCTCCCAGGGAGACTAGGAGCCTTTGCCTGCTCTCTCTCCAACCCAGCAATGCAGCTGGGTTGGAGACAGCTCAGTGCGCATGTGGGTTTGGCCGGGCTGAGTCGGCCGGCCAAACCCACATGCACACTGATAGCAGTGCTGCCCACCACTCCCTCTCCTGACTTCCCTGCTATGGCCCTGCCCCCAGGACGTAGCAGGGAGAAGTAGAAAAATAAAACGATAATAAACTTGTTTTATTATCATTATATTTTTCAACTTTGAGGGACCGATGCTCCTCCGCCATAGCGGAGGAGCCGCCACTTGTGGTCTATGCTGCACTACACTGGGTTATCTAGTGCAAGAGAATGGCTGTCTTTTTGGTCTGTATGCAAGGATGGACAATTTGGCAAAAGTACAAAATATTTATCTTGCCTGATGGTGAACTAGATGCCCCTGTCAAGCTTACTGTACTGCACATGCGCCCTACACATGAAAGGCATTTTGTTGCTCATGCACATTATGTGTGTGCGCATACACAGGGGAGCTGTTGAGGCTTTGGGGTTGGTGTGGGACTAATGTCAGCCAGGGACAGCATGTCTCAGAGTATCAGTCACACACGTCTGGAAGCATTCTTACACCACTCAAATACTAGCAGTCTTTGATTACCAACATCACTCCCACACTCACAAGAGAAGCAGTCACACACTACCAGAAGTGCTCTTAAACCCTTCAAAGAACAGTAGTCATGTACTGCTGACAGCAGCCGAACCCCTCACAGAATAGGAGTCTCACACTGCCAAGAGCACTCTCGCACCCCTCACAGTCTTGCAGTCACATACTGTCACAAGCACTGTTAAGCCTCTCATGTACTACGCGTCACACAATGCTGACAGCAATGTCACACTCCACAGATTAGCAGCAAAGTGCATAGGTCTGGCTGATAACTGAAAGCGCCTCTTCATTGATTGCTCAGTTTGTGTGTGTTGTACTATGTATGTACAAGTGAGTGAATTTGAGAATGGGTCAATGGGAGGATGGATAGATGCAGGCTTACAAATATGAATGGTTAGCTTTAAGGACAGATGTGGTAGTAACTGCATGAAGGGAATCAGAGACATTTGCAATTATCCATCTGACCTACTGGCATCACCAACAGTGGCGCCGTAAACCCTCTGCTTTAACAGCTTAAGCAGGGTGGTGTTGACTCTAGAAACGATTAGTTATTCATGAGCTTGTTCTGTATGCAGCCAAAAACTCTTAAAACAAAGCGAAAACCATAAAAGCGGCAAGGGATGCAAAGATAATCCTAGTAGGCCCAGAGTAAAATGATAAAAGGGGGGGACAGCAAGGAAGAATGAAAGGAAGGACATGTGAAAAGAAGGAAGTAACTATGACAAGAAGGAAGGGTCAGAAGGATGGAAGGATAGGTGCAAGGGTGAAAGGATTGATGTAAAACAACACCTCACCTCTGTGGGTGGGAGAAAGAATGGCTGGAATGATGAAAGGATGGATAGATGGAAATCTGGATTAAAGATGAAAGGATGGATGGGTGGACTTATAAATAGGAGAGTTAAATGATGGATGGATGAAAAAGCATGAACGTTGAAGTGTGGGTGAAAGCATGGAAAGATGGATAGAAGACTGTAATGATGAAAGGAGGATAGATATTATGGTAAAGGAAGGATGGAACCATGAAAAGATGGACGGATGTATGGATGGATAAAAGGCTTTAAGGATGGAGAAATAGGTGGACGGAAGAAGGGACCTCTTCTAGGGTTGGCAGGGCTTGCTCACCCGATGATTCAAAGTGGGAGGTATTTTAATTTTGCTGGGCACTCCCTTGATATTGCCAATGCTTGTTAGCTTTTGATCAGAAAAACAATTTCATGCTAGGAATATTTATCCCAATGTTAAGTGAAATTAGACGTCTCAAGAAGGCAACCTGCTGTTGGGGGGGGGGGGGGGGGGGAGCTAGGACTCGCTGAAACTCGCTCACTTGACCTAGGCCAACTTGGCAGCGGTCCGTAGTTTCACTGGTTCAGGAAACATAACACGGTTAATTTCCATTTTAAATCACGCAGAGGGAATGTCCAAATGTAAAAAGCACAGTCATTCGCATAGTCAGTTCTCCAAACGCGTAAAACAATAGAGAAGCCGTAATTGAACGCATCTTTGTTTTCATGCGTTAGATAAATCAAACTCATAATCCCCACCAGTTTGCGTATTAACTCTTTCTTAGACGTCCTACCGCGACCAATGTGAGGTTGGTAAATGTCAAATAGTAATTCTTATTTTTTAATTCTTTGCTACTCGCGTTAAAAACCGGTTTTGATACAATAAACTGACCTCTTTGTTGGTTTTCCTCTATTGAATAAAATGTTCCCCTCCTCCCCCCGCGCGCTGATTCTCAGTGCAGACTTCGCCGTGGGACAGAGCGGAAGAGCACTCTCTACTGAATGCTGCCTTCAGTGGCTGCCCTGGAGAAGCAAAGCGGCGTTTTTCTTCAGGGGCTGAATAAGGCCTTGTGCGTCTTCTATAAATTTCTTTCGCAGTGGCAGTGCGCTGGCAGGGAAGTCACTTGGCGGCGGACAAGCGCGGGCTCTGTTTTTGAAGCACTGGAGCACGATGAAGGGCTCCGACCAGCGCCTCCCGAGCATGTGGCCGATTCATCCGCGGGTGACGTCACTCATGGCAGCCAGAGTATTTCCCCTTCTCGCTGGTCTCACCAATAAGTGTTCTCCAGGTCTTTGTCTGGCTCCAGTAAATAGACCAAAACAGCAGTCGGTCACGGATGTAAGGGGGAGGGGAAAGTCTAAAGAAAAAACCAAAGAGGGGCAAAAAAAGTTAGCAAGGAAAAACACAACGGGAAGGAGAACGTGAACTCACTCCGCAGCAAATTCTCATGGATTCTGTTCCGTGTTGATATAGCCTAGGCCCAAGTGGATGGAAGGTGAAACCATCTGTTCTTTCTGTGGTGACCTCTCGGATAACCAGTCACATCCTTTGAGGTCACTGCAACAGGGTCGCGTTCCAAAGCGGCAGGCCTATTGGGTTTTTCAAAATGGAGGTTGGATGCACCAAAGGGAAATCAAGCTTTTGGAAAAGGCTCACAAAATAAGAAATGTGTCTGATAAATGCAGCAACAGTGGGAGGAATTTCCAGTCTTAGCCTTCAAATGGAGCTTGGGTCCCAAAAAGCCCTAATGTTTGCTATTGCTATGTAACGTGATATAACATGCAGACGAGTAATCAATGACACAAAAGGACCATGGGCCCTTCCAAATTTCTTATTTAGCATCGCTACCCGTGACGCACAGCCCAGTATTGTCTACAACTATGTCCTTGCTCTGTTAGCACTTAGTCCACTGTCTTTATTCCACACTTGTGTAATTCATTTGCACTTTCTCTGCTCTGCTAGGAGGCTCTTAGGAGAAGGAGCCTCTCATTTGTACTTATAGAATACGTCTGAGAGTGTTTTATACACATCTGTATAGTTCGAGTGCCTGAACTGTTTGGTAGTAAATTACGTGCTTTCTGATTTCAAAACATTTACCCTAAAACCTGAAACACTACCTCCAAAAACTCAATAAACAGATTTAAAAACAAAACCTAAACATTGCCATCCAGCTTGAGTTCGTGCAGAAGGGTTGGGAGAAAGACTTATGGGTAAACACAGGGACAATGAAGCCATCTGTATACACTGACAATTTAAAGATTCTTTGTGCCAGCAGCTCCAGCATCAAGGCGAAGAGGACCTGCAACAGAGGGTAGCCTTGTATAGTGTCCCTAAATTTCTACCAAAAATGACAGTAAGACACTCACTCTGATCCTTACCCTATGGGTCTGATTTTATACCATTAGCTAGATTCCAAACTGTGCATTAATCCCAATGCATTGCAGGGTGCATGCCAGCAAGCCCCAATTCACATGATCAAACCGCCTTTTAGGCATCAAGGTTTAGAAGAATATATCCATGATTTTTTAATTATTATTGTCCCCTCCCTGATTTCCCCAAATGAACCCTGATTGAGCCAGGTGAATGAGAGATAGCATCAATAGACTCAAATGGCTTCCTAGAAAAGGATGTGACTTAACAGCTAGAGCCGTCAACCTCGAAGCTGGGGAACTGGGTTTGAGTCTCGGCAGGGATGCTCAACATCCTGTGATTGCATAAATCGCCCTGTGTTTCTAGGTGAAAACGAATAAAAACCTTTTCAAAATAAAAAAAAGAAGGAAAATGGGTCTGGCGGAAACATAGTGAGTTGAATCCTTTCCCAATTTATGGGTTATTGAATTGTGGCTTTAGCCATAGAAAAGATCACGCAGCAAGAGCTGTCCAAACTATTGAAAATCTGGGTCAGATGCAAGAGCAGTAACCTTAGTAAGTAACCACACTGTTAATCTTTGAGCAGGCCACTTTCAACTTTAGTCTACAAACCAAGACCTTCCAGCTTTATTCACATATATTTGTAGCACTGTTTGACCCTATAGATGAACAGTTCCACCACATTTTGTATTAATATTCAAATTTGTGTCTGGCACAGATTTTGCTTCATATTTCTTGAGACCGGGACATTTTATTTCTCTTTTCCAGGTATCTAACACACTTCATAGCTTATCCGTAGCATCTTATGGAAGGCTTGATGAAATTTCAATTAATTGGCACCTGACTACCTCCATAAATGCATCTCATTGTATGCTCTTGTTGACTTAGTTTGAGGTGGTTTCCTTAGGGTAAGTGGAACGTTTATCCTGAATTACCACCAGGTCCCCAAGAGCATGTTCATTCAGCTGACATGTTCTAGAACGCAGGAGGGTATGTGTGTGTGTACATCTGGGTCTAATGTGTTGGCAGTTAGGATCCCAACATGTGTGCCAAATACTGTTTCCTGCAGGGAATCACAAATTCAATGGTGGTCAAGTCCAGCAAATATCTATTGGGGTGCTGAATCTAGGCATAATCAATTTCTGTTGGTGTATACAACACCATATGAGTATGAACCCTACCTAGTATTACCAACTAATTCTGGCACTCTGGTGATCGCACCTTTACAGACAACGTTCTTTGTGCCGTGTAATATTTCATTTAAATGCCTGCAAAAAGGGTGGACAATCCTGTTTCATCAGGTGCAACTCCTGAAGCATGCATATATCTTCCCCCATGCTCTCAAGCTGCTCCAAGACTCACAGTCACTTCATGCAGGCGTTTAAACCTTGTCAATGTCAACTAATTAACATGATAAACTCTCAGTGAGTAGGGATTTGCAGCTGAGGACATCTTTAAATCTGATCCATTTCCACATGTGGCAGCAGCACAGTGCACGTATAATTGCACCTATGCTTGATACAATTTAAGATACTCCATAGGGTCTGTTACAACCGTCACAGGCTGCACAACACTGGGAGGGCATCCACACAGTTGTGTTTGCGCTGTACCAAGGCCCTTTGGGTCATTTATACACAAACTTTGGGAATGCCCCCATATACATGCTTAATGGAGGGTGATTATTCAGGAACTCTCAGACATATTGGAGGTTTCGCTCCCGCTAGACCCGAGGGTTGTGTTGTTGGGGATTCCGAACAATGTTGTTGTTCCACGCTTCAAGCTCCTTTTTAGCATACTGGGTATAGTGGTGGCAAAAAGAGAAGTGGCTAAGTACTGGGGTGTATGACTAAAGTGGGCAAGTTATTGAAGTCAACTTGGACTAAAACGTGCACTGCTGGTGACCTCTAGTCACGAAATACTACAACCTGGTCAAGTCAGTTTTCTTATATTCTTTTGTTTTTATTAGTATTATTTCTGTTCATTATAAAGCATAACAGTTTCTTTGGGAATAGTAAATCAAACACTTTCCCGCCATCCCTCCACTGAACTGGCCCACCCAACAAACTCTAAGTAAGTCCATTAGTATCAGACCACAGGTGCTCCACTCCAGCTCATGCTTTCCCAAACTAAGCCCACCATTGGCCCCCCGCAGCGCTTCTGCCACAGACACCCCAACAGATGATGAGGACAGAAAGATCATTTCAGGCTATTCAGGGTCTAGCTTTCTCAGGAGAATAGTGAGGTAAACTCTGATCCACTGATCCCTTTCAAGTGTTTCAGCATGTCTTCTCTAGCTTCTACAATGACTTGGTAGGTGGAAGGCTGTCAGCTGTGTTTACTGTGAGCCATTTGTTGGACCGGTTACAGTGGAATCTTGACCCCTTTCAGTGCATCTCTGTCATTTTCAAGCAGAAGTGCACATGCATCCCTAAGTGACCTGGTTACATACTTGGTGCAATTTCACATACAGAGAAGACTAAACGAGTGGTCTCACCTGTAAGGGATCTGTCCTTGGCCCACAAAGTGAGTAACACGCATGAAGAAATTATGTTCATGCAAGGTGCTTAGGAAAGATTATGGAAGGGCAAGGCCCTATGCCCTGGCTATCTAAAACATGCTCCTTCTGCTCAAAGAATTGTATTTGTGTCAGAATGTGTGGAGCAGTGCTCCAATGCACGTTCAAGGAAGCAACCTAGAGGTGGACGAGCCACTGAAAGCTCAAGCCAGGCTCAAGCCTAAAGCCTGGCTCTGGTCAGTCGAGGTCTAGTTGGAACCTCGAGCCCAAAACAAGCCGAGCTTTCATGTGGCTTCTGCCTGCCACCCTCGCTATGACCTTCATTCACGAAGAGATAAAACCAGAGCATTAACATTTTAGTTAAACATTATTGACAAATAGATACCAATTTAGTGGCAGATTTTCACAAAGTGAAACCAGAAACTTTTATTAATCGGAGCTTCCTTGCTTAACTAAATTGTGTGATTTTAGGCTTATATTTTATTTCACCAATCCTCTTATGAAAACACTCTTAAATACATGAGTTCAGAATACCAGCTGTACAAAAACATATTGCGTTTGATTTCATATACTATAATTTTGCTTTATCTGTAAGAATGTGGGCCACCTACAGGGTTCACATGATCAGTGTTGTGCCTCTTAATTCACTATTGGCATTGTCGCCTGGTGGGGACGGGGCCAGAAATTGTTCTAAGTTCATGTTTAAAAACCAGGGTGGTTCTAGGGCTTTTGGGGCCTCAGGCAGAAGAGGAATGTGTGAGGCCCCCTCTAACTTGCTACAATGTGAGATCACAGGCAATGACATCACAGGAAGTGCCTTCAATTGACTATCGTTGGAGCCACTTTGCAAGAAGCAACTTTCCGCGTGCAGATATCAGTAAAACAATAAAAATATAAATAATAACCCTAATAAAATGAGTACATATATTTTGAAGTTATATTAAGTGGAAAAACTTCATATTAGTCACAGTGGGTGAAAAGATTTGGCCTAGGTCTCTCCAAACCTTATATCTTTAATAAAATGTTATCAAATTATTTTCAGAATTAGTGCGTTTTTTCTGTATGTATGTGGTATTTATATAGCACAAGCCATGCCAAAAGTCGCGGAGCACTATACAGGGTCAAAGCCAGAGACACAGTCAACATGTGATAGGAGGTATAGATGGTTTGTGAACTGTTACTGCATCATGCTGAAGTGTGCGGGCTGTCCAGATGGATATTTGGATATCGTTCCAAAAATCTTGGTGCATTACCAGTTTTTCATTCCACACTTCAGCAATTGAACTTTGGTATCCCTCGGGGGCAACCCTGTCTATCCAATGGTCTACTGGTGCAAGCCCATGGGAATGGTGTCCCCTCCCCTAGGCCTCACCACTATGATCCAGAGCCCTTTTTCCATGCACTGGTTATACCCTTGCATATGATATAACTCAAACCATGTGAAATCATAGCAGTCATAATAACACTTACTGCATCTCAAATGAGATAATTTCTGAGAACACAATGCATGGTAGAGTGGCGAGTCATAGTTAATGTAGCATGGCGAGTGATGCTATTAGACTGTGTACAGAGGTGCGTATTGTATAGCAAAGTGAATTTGGTACGTAAAATATAATTTTAGGGGGTGTGGCTTAGCGAGCCAAGATGGTGGACACACCTTGAGAGTGCTCCCGGACCCCTCCGCTATCCGCTCGCAATCCGCCTGTCCTGACGGACATCCAGCCCTGAAAATCATCGCCACTGCAGTGCTGCTTCCCTGGCTGTGTCCCCGGTCGCGAAGAGCCCTGTGAACTAACGCTTCGCCGCGTTCGGCCGGCCGGCCGGGGCTCTCACCTAAAATGGCGGCCTCTCTGTGCTGAGCTGCAACGTCGGCCGCCTTCAAACTGTGCTGCCTGGTCTTCCGCCTGGGTGTTTGAGCGCACCGGAGGAGCCCCCGGAGGACAGCGCGTCTGGCGGTGGGCCGCGGAGTCCGGGGTGCCGTCTACGTCTTCCTCCCTCCCCCGCCCGGTTGTGATCTTGCGTGGGCGACCGCAGGTGCCGGGTCCTGCCAGCCGGTGCTGCGGTCGGTGCACCTGACGCGGGGCTGTGCCTCTCTCCGCGCTTGTGGGTGACATCTTTGGCTGCGCCCCGGCCCCCCTGCGGCACTGCAGCGATACCGGCCACCATTTCGGGCGGCGGGGGTCCGGGACTGACGGCGGTTGGACCCTGAAAGCCGCGGTGCGGCCGGCGCGGCCGGGGGCCCGGCGGACGACGGACCCGACGACTAGTGAGTCCCGGCGGCGGGGGGGGGTCCAGTGTCAGGCGATAGGGCCCACCCCGCGCGCGGGCGGCCTGCTGGAGTGTGGGACCCGGGCTCCAGGTGGTGCTGCTTGCGATCTGGCCCTGCTGAATCGCCTCGTCTCCTGTGTGCCGCGGCTGTTGCTCCGGTCTACTGAGCCCTGGAGCTGCTTCACGATGTGGCGCTGGGACTAAATCTATACTCCTGGCTTGGGGAGGCCCGGAGGGGTGGTGCCGGCCGCGTTCATCGAGCGGCGAGAGGCTCTCGGTGACGACCCTCCGCCACCCCCTGCTCACAGCTGGTCTTTGCCTTTCCTGGTGCGGTCTTTGGGCCTATTAGTGTGGAGATCCCCCCCTTGCTGGCCTTGGAAATCCGGCCCGACTGCTCCACCTCCAAGGGGCGGTGGTGCCGGGGAAGGGGGTATTCGGGCGCATGCATTGAGCGGCGCGGGGTCCTGTGTGATGGCCTCCCCCACCGCACCCCTGGTCTGTGTTTGTGGCGCCTGCTAGGGATCGTGGGCCCTTCCATACAGAGGCCCTGGCTGCGGTGCTCGGACCGGCCTCCCACCACGTTGCTTCTGGTTGGTGATAGGGTCCAGGGGAGGTGGAATCAGCCACGGACACCGAGCGGCGTGAGGCATAGAAGGGCGCCTCCTCCACCATCCCCCTGCCTCTGACCTGCTCTGGTGGCGCTCGGTGTGGTTGGTGGGCCCCAAGCACAGGGGCCTTGCTGCCGCCTTGAGACCGGATCTCTGTGCCACTGCCCTAGGTGTGAAGTCTCCCCCGGGGGGTGGAGCCGGCCGCATATATCGAGCGGCGGGAGGCCTTGGGAAGGTCTCCTCCTCCGCCCCGGTTGTCATCCTGCTCTTGGGCCGTCCGGGGTTGATCGTCGGTCCCCTGCTACAGAGACCCTATAAGAGGAGCGTCGGGGCCCCCTGCCCTGTTGGGTAGCGACCATGGGCCGTGACAAGTCAGCCAAGACCCCGGCCACCCAGACCAAGATGGACCGTTTCACCACCACAGACTCCGGGGCGACTGGGGGAACCGCAGACAGAGAGGCCCCACCGGCCGCGGATCTGTCTACCATCCTTCAGGCTATCCATGCCTCGCAATCCTCCGTGGAGGGCAAGATCGCTGAAGTCCGGGTTGATATGACCCTTATCCGGCAAGACCTCCGAAACGCCACGGCCCGGATCAAAGAGACCGAATCCCGAATTTCCACCGTGGAAGTGTTGTAGGGATTCTGCACATACACAGAGCTATGCACAGGATAATAGGACCTCGGAATATAGTGGTGATCCAACCATACACCTTAGCACCTAACACCCCAATCCGACTAGCTTTAGCGTCTCATTAGCAACAATGCTACCAATGATTAGACAACCCAGAACACGGTATCTCTCTCTCAGGACTCGCAGGAGCAAGAACACCCTTTCATAACTCACTCATACCTGTCCACAACGTGCGTAAGAAGAGACACTGTATAGTTTAAAATGTTTATTTCAACTACCGTGCTCTAAGATACAGTACACGTGCCAGTACTATTAGCATAATGCATAAGGATAATATAAGCAGCATAGTTACAACTCCATAGAATACAGCATTTCATAAAGCAGTGGATATATGGCTAAATGACAATACCACCCTCCCTGTGCTAGTTGCTAGTTTATTATAAAAACATAAGACCTCTGGGCTTTGTCGAGCGAACCCCCATACCTCAATATCTAGATGTAAGGTTTACATCATCAGACAAGCAGAGCTCTTCTCTCTGGAAAGGTTTGTCTCCAAGTGTCTCTAACAGTGACGATCACAATATTAAAAGCACACGATTTCTCCAGGGCAGCTGTACATAGTGTTATGTCTAAGTGCGAGGGGCTGGCCAGATCAGCAGGAACAAGGGACGTTGTTTTTCGACCTTGTACATGGTGTGCAGACGTAGCCCAAAAGGGAACAGGAGAAAAGGTGAAAGATAGAAATGCAGACAGTGCTAAAATAGCCAGGCAGAAGCAGAGGCTGGAAAAACAACGGCACAAAGTAACGTGCGCAAAAAGGCCTCATGGCAGCCAGGCCAAAGGCAACGTAGCAAGGCAGACCAGGAGGCCACAAACCACACGACACCCTCCCCTAGGCAGTCCATCGGCCAAGTCAGAGGATGAGGACAGAGTTCAAATTGATGGAGCAGAACAGAAACGTCCGTTGTGGAGCGGTCCCCATGAAGGACAACCTAGGTGAGATGAAGAAGAAAAAGAATTTGCAGAGGTTAAAAAAAAATCCAGCGAGGGTGGTCACAGAAAGCGAAGGCCCAGTCAATTCAACAGAGTGTAAGAGCAGAAAAACGCCACACCTTCCAAGAGGACATCATTGGAAACGTCAGAAAAAAGCGACGCCATCCAGTCCAGTAAATCAAAGCTGCAGTCATGTTCCTCGCAAGAGGGGGCAGCGAACAGCATTGCGGGACAACTTGCGTGGTACTCAATATAACTTTGTTGTAGGAGATTCTGAGCAGCCGCCCAGATATCCCATTGTGCCAAAATCCCCAGTGCAGCCGCACGCGCCAGGTAGCCTGCACCGGAACAGTCCCGTTCATGGGCCTCTAAGGGACCCACCATCAGGACAAAATCCGGTCGAGACTGAGACGTATTGGAGAGGCAATAATCCAAGGACCACGAGAAAGGACATCTGATGCAAGACATCACAGGTTGCACGCAAGTGAAATACGCAAAGCGAAAAGAAAGTCTATAGGACACACTGAGCGTCGCCAATGGCAGGATGCCGAAACCAGCGAGAATGCGCTCATGGAGCATCTGGAGACGACCTGGGTCGAGAAGGGCCCAAGGAGGTGCAGCCATTCCGTAGCAAACAGACCAAAAGCAGTATACCAGCCGCTAAGGTGAGGATCAATGGAAAGCCACCAAAGACGCTGGAAAAAATGGAGTGAATAAAAGCCGGTATTACACCAGATGTATGTCCATGGGGGGATCAAAAAATTGTCTCTGAACCAGGATACAAGAATACTGAATTTGGATGGGACAAGGGATGAAGTGGAATCCGAGTCAAAAGAATAACGTGTTGGGTTCAGTGGCATTGTTGGTAGATGAGCCACGGACTCGGTTGCGGGATAGGTATACTCGGTCTCCTCGTTGCAGGGGGAATCCGGGTAGTCGTGCAAGTGATCAGGCAAATCTACCATCTCGAGGGCAACATCAGTGACCGTTCGGGCAGGAGGGCCACGAACATTTGTCCGGCAAATGACAGGACAAGAGACCGCGGGTGTAACACTATTCAGGATCGGCCAGATGTTGTAGCTTGACATTTTCCACTGAGATGTATCTGTTCTCTTTGCGACCAGGAAGCGGTGGTAAGATGACTGTACGAGTTCCCTTCAAGCCAAGGACTGGAAACGGTGCACGATAAGAGGGGCCAAATTCTTTTTTGTTCTCCACCTTCTCTCGAACCAGATCTCCAATCTTCGGAAGCCAGCCGGCAACCAGAATTTGCAGTGCAGCGCCTGTGGCTGAAGGTAAATGTGCGATTGCAAGTTTGTCTTGGGCTTCTTGTAAGTCCTGTAACATAGTAGAATGGTTATCTACATCAAAGATGGCGGATTGCGCCGCCATGTCTAGACCATCAAGGTCAGGCACAAACATTCTTATGTCAAAGAGCATTTCGTATGGGGTCCGCCCACCCAGAGGTCTTCTAGGGAGATTATTAAGTGCACGTTGTACGGTATACAAGTGGGCCAGCCAGTTCCTGCCAGGACCTAAGACTCTAGCTGTCAAGGATTGCTTTAAGTCACGTTTCATTCGTTCAACAATCGAATTGCCCTCAGGCCGATATGGTGACGAAAATTTCACCCGCACCCCAAGTGAACCCATTGCGTCCTTGTAAGCCGTAGAGGCGAACGCTGGACCTTGGTCAGAATGGAAGGTGCCACAGGCGAAAATTCCCACAAAGACACGCAAATCCCTTATGACATTTCGAGCGTCAGCACTTCGTTGTGGCCAAACCCAGATGAAACGTGTGCACGAATCCACTGCAACTAAGATATATTTATATGCAGGGTCTGAAGAGAATGGACCGCAGTGATCCAGGTAAACACACCCAAAAGGTCTCTTAGAAATGCAGAGCGGGGTCTGTGGTGGCCTTGTAACCGAGGAAGGCTTAATCTGCTGACAAACGTCACAAGAAACCACATAAGTACGGGTTTGTTTGTATAAACCACGCCACCAGTAACGCTGCTGCAAGATGGAAACCGTCCCAGACACCCCTGCATGAGCCGAAGCCATGCCTTCATGTGCTGCCGTTATCAAGGAAAGTCTGCGGTCCGCGTTGGGAATCAGCCGATCACCAACGTTTGGGATTCTTACGTAAGGAGCCTGTTCGGGACCTAATTGATAAGAGTATTTTGAAGGGAAACCCCTAGGGTAATTAGCACCTTCCTTTGTCGCAGCAATAGCTGCTAGAATATCAGTATCTATTTTAGACATGGATCTGGTAACTGCTGCGACTGAGCACGTGGCTACTGCTGATTTGGCAGCTTCGTCTGCCAAACCGTTACCGACAGCGTGTGCGCCCACATGCTGGTGGCCAAGAGTGTGTACCACCTGTGTGAGAGGCAGACGTTGTAGATCTGCCACTCGAACCCAAAGCATTTTATGCTTGATTGTGCTGCCTTTTGCATCTCTGTGGAGTGAGCTAAAGAATGATGATGGATTAAACCCAGATCAGTCGACTGGGGGTGAGTGTTTGATTGGCTCAAACGTTCCGTCCATTGTCCCCCTTTGTATCGCTTTGTTCGCCCCTAAGTTGGCGGGGGTATGCCCAGACGTGGGTCCCTTGCTCACTTTGCCACTGGATTCAAGCAAGCCTGGCTGATGACGGCTGGAATGCCAGAAACCGGTCCTAGGATGCTTGTTTCCGGTCCAGGGAAGACATGGCTTGGCAGTTCGGGCTGGACTGTTCCCATGAGGCACAGGGTCAGACTGATTTGCATATGGCCATGTCTGAACTGGGGTGGTGGAGTGAGCTAAAGAATGATGATGGATTGAAACCCAGATCAGTCGACTGGGGGTGAGTGTTTGATTGGCTCAAACGCTCCGCCCATCGTCCCCTTTTGTATCGCTTTGTTCGCCCTAAGTTGGCGGGGGTATGCCCAGACGTGGGTCCCTTGCTCACTTTGCCACTGGATTCAAGCAAGCCTGGCTGATGACGGCTGGAATGCCAGAAACCGGTCCCAGGATGCTTGTTTCCGGTCCAGGGAAGACATGGCTTGGCAGTTCGGGCTGGACTGTTCCCATGAGGCACAGGGTCAGACTGATTTGCATATGGCCATGTCTGAACTGGGGTGGTGGAGTGAGCTAAAGAATGATGATGGATTAAACCCAGATCAGTCGACTGGGGGTGAGTGTTTGATTGGCTCAAACGTTCCGTCCATCGTCCCCCTTTTGTATCGCTTTGTTCGCCCTAAGTTGGCGGGGGTATGCCCAGACGTGGGTCCCTTGCTCACTTTGCCACTGGATTCAAGCAAGCCTGGCTGATGACGGCTGGAATGCCAGAAACCGGTCCTAGGATGCTTGTTTCCGGTCCAGGGAAGACATGGCTTGGCAGTTCGGGCTGGACTGTTCCCATGAGGCACAGGGTCAGACTGATTTGCATATGGCCATGTCTGAACTGGGGTGGTGGAGTGAGCTAAAGAATGATGATGGATTAAACCCAGATCAGTCGACTGGGGGTGAGTGTTTGATTGGCTCAAACGTTCCGTCCATCGTCCCCCTTTTGTATCGCTTTGTTCGCCCTAAGTTGGCGGGGGTATGCCCAGACGTGGGTCCCTTGCTCACTTTGCCACTGGATTCAAGCAAGCCTGGCTGATGACGCCTGGAATGCCAGAAACCGGTCCTAGGATGCTTGTTTCCGGTCCAGGGAAGACATGGCTTGGCAGTTCGGGCTGGACTGTTCCCATGAGGCACAGGGTCAGACTGATTTGCATATGGCCATGTCTGAACTGGGGTGGTGGAGTGAGCTAAAGAATGATGATGGATTAAACCCAGATCAGTCGACTGGGGGTGAGTGTTTGATTGGCTCAAACGTTCCGTCCATCGTCCCCCTTTTGTATCGTTTTGCATCTCTATAGTCATTTTGTGACCAAAAGAATAGATTGTCATTGTAAGACTGGACACAGTAGTAAGAATCGCATACAATAAGAGTGGTCACATCCGGATTAGCGAACTCAAGTGCTAGCACCAATGCACGCAGCTCGGCCAATTGTGCAGTACTGTCACCTAGTGCCTGAGTATGCACTACAGTTGATTTGAACTTACCGTTCACAAAGGAACCTGCAACAATAGCACATGTTGCTGAATAAGCATGCTTGGAACCCGTGGCCGGCTGTGCCGAACCATCGGTATAGATAATACATTCGTATTCCTCAAGCGGTAGCAGAGACAGAGGAGGAGGATGAACGAATTCATACTGCAAAAACTCCTGAGTCTGAAGAGAAGAATCAAAGATAAAAGTGACATCCAGAGACGTCAAAGATGTTGCCCATTGTATCCAACGGGGGTGCAAAGCTTTAGAGTTCGGAACACTTGCTTTCGTCACTGCCTCTAGGGCAGGATAGGGTGTTACCACCAAAATGCGTTTTCCCTGGGCCAGTGCGCGTTCCTTCAGAATCGCCATCTGCACCGCAGTCAAAACTTTCTCCACAGAGGAAAAGCGCATTTCTGCAGAAGTGTAAAGATATGACTTGTATGCAATCGGTACTGTGTCACCTTCGTTAAAGGTCAAGTACGTGAAACCCACTGCCCCTGGAATGATTCTAATCACCAGGTTTGTGTGGTTGTCACGAGTCAACAAGAATTTAGATTCAAGTAGGTCTGTCTGCAAAGACTGCAGAATGGAGGAATGCTCCGGAAGCCAGCATGACTTCGAAAGTTAGGTTGTATCAAGGTATACAGTGGCTTGATACGCTGGGCATATTCGGGAATGTAAGTACGCCCGAAGTTCAGAAAACCCAGTAAAGACTGAAGTTTCTTCAGAGTGGTCGGAGGGCACAAAAGTGCACATTTCTCCAGGAAATGGGGGGCTAAGCCCTTACCTTCATTGTTGAGCTCATAGCCCAGAAACAACACGGTAAATTCAGCAATGTGTGATTTGGCAAAGTTAAACTTATAACCTAAAACCGCAAATTCGAGAATAATGCGGTCCACTCGGGAAAGATGCGGGTATAACTCGTCGTCTGTTAGATAGATATCATCGACGTACGAACATGCACCTGGGTCTATGCCGTCTAACAAAGAGACAACACGGGCAGCGAATACGCCTGGACTGTTTTGTAGCCCATAGGTAAACGCCGGAATTTGAATAATTTACCACCGGAGGTAAAAGCGCTCCATTGGCTACTCTCCGGGGCCAAGTTGTGCGTGTAGAATCCATTGGATAGGTCAAGTGTAGTTTTATATTTTTTACGAACAAGACTGTCTACTAGCGCAGAACTATGTGTGTTTTGCACCGCAAAGGTCCGACAATGTGAGTTCAAATGTCGGTAATCCAAAACTAAGCGGTACGATCCATCGGGTTTAGAAACCGCGAAAAGGGGATTATTCATTGGTGATACGCATGTTTCAATTACTCCCTGATATTCCAACTGAGTTAAAATTTCGGAAACGGGGCCTTTTGCTTCCCGTTTGATGGGATATTGGGGTTGTGGCTGTGGCAGCGACCGCAAAGGAATTTCATGGGGTGGTGAATCTTCATCCCAGCCCACGTGGTTGCGGTATAACGCTGGAGCCAGGGACACAGCCCATTCAGCTGCAAGAGCCTCCGCTTTGTCCTTGGGGACATGGCGAGAAAAGCTCGGAAGGATTACCTCCTCCCCTTTACGCGCAGCAAGTACGAATCGGGGCGGCCAATCCGCCTCCGCTAACAAAATGTTGTACGAAGAGGTCAGATTTTCCCAAAAAATCCCTTTAATAACACACTGTATGTCACCTTCAATTTGAATGACAATATTATATAGTCTGTCAGGGGGTGCCACTCTGGTATCTGCTGTCTCGACAGTAATGAATGTTTCAGTTGCTGTCGCCTCCACATGAGGACGTAGCGCCTCCCGCACTATGGTAACTTCCGCGGCGCTGTCTAGGAGTGTCACTGCCCACGTCCAATTCAGGAGTCTCGTTCTCACCGTCTGTGGCATATCTCGCTGTTACAGCGGCAACTTTCTTCTTCTGAAACTGTGGGCGAGAACGTTGAAATTCTTCTGTTTTCCCTCTGACCTGTTGTCGAGGTTGGTCTCGTCCCTGTGGAGCCTCTCGACCCCTTCCTCTATCCTGGCGATCTCCTCCACCAGCCTGCGAAGTTGTTGGTGCCTGTGAAGAACGAGGAGAACGCGAATCAGGGACTTGAAATCTCTCTGGAGATTTAATTCTCGCCCTATCACGCAAATCATATGTGCGTTCAGAAGAGACGGAAACCGGGGATGCGCCTCGCGACCCCGGCTTCTTCTGTTGCTTACCCTGTTTCTTCAACCTCCAGCTCTTTTTAGTAAAAACTGGTTTTTCATCTTTCTCAGACTGAGTTTTTGGTTGTTGTTGCGATTGTGTTTGCGATTTAGAAAAGGCTTAACTCCCAGGCTATTGCGGCCAATTGTTTTGTAAGCCTGTGCAATAATTTTTTGTAATTCGCGCGGCTTGTCCAGATCTGGGACCAAAGCCAAAGCATTAGCTACTTGAAAGTTAACTGCATCGCCCTTGACATTCGCAAGGATCAAATCAGCTACTACGTCGAACACTCCCACCAGTCTCATCCCTAATTCCACAGCCGTTTCAGGGCCATGCTCATCCTGCACTCGTTTAATCACAGAGGGGAGAACCGTCATGGAAGGAGTGCCGAAACACTTCGCATATACTGCAGCGAATACCCTACCCCAGTTGTTGCATTCTGCCAACTCGGGGACTAAGTCTTTTGGCAAACTAATAGTCAAAATCCTGTGTTTTTCCACGGGAGATGTATTTGGAAAAACTGCCTCCAGCTGGTCAAATTTTTCTGCAAGCCAATAAGGAAAATCATCCTTATTCTGTGGGCGCTTGCCCATCACCGAATTAACCATGACAGGACTTATGGTTATACCGCCTGCTCCAGCTGGATGGGCTGCAACTCCAGGCGGGACTCCCTGGATGTTGCCTGTAACATACTGTACTAAACTCTATGCACTCGTATCAAAGACGAATGCAAATTACGCAGTTCACCGACTGCCACCGTCATATAACGCGGATGTGGGGTATACCCGGCCAAGACAGGCCAAGTGGCCCCTTCAATTGATAAGGGGCCTAAACGAACCGCGGTAACCGGTTGGGGAGGGCGCCATCAAACCAAACACGGTGTTGCCAAGCCGTGAGCGGTACTTCAAGATTCCTATACGGTCTATAGTGATTAGGAACAGCGGTGGCCGTATATTCATGGAACAAATTATCAGCCCCATCCACCGCAGGAAAAGTGATCCATGAGTAAAACACCTCAAAGTGGTAAGCTGGATCTGCTTGTACCACAAAGATCAGATCGACACCCGCGTCAGGCACTCCATACACTGTCAAGTGAGCTCGGAGCGCTGCGCGGCTATGTGCCGCAATTTGAGTAGCCATTTTAGGCTAGAAGTTTTTGACAACCTAATATGTTGCAGCACAATAGAGGGTATTATTTAAGAAACCTTTTAACAACTTCAAGCTTGAAAGAACCTATAAAAACGTCAATATAGGAGGTATCACCGTCACACACGCTTCCGGAAGCGTCTGTGAAGGGAGTTGTGGACAAGCACAAATACTACTCAAGCGTCTCGCAGATAAGCAGCCCACACGTTGGTGCGCCATGTTGTAGGGATTCTGCACATACACAGAGCTATGCACAGGATAATAGGACCTCGGAATATAGTGGTGAGCCAACCATACACCTTAGCACCTAACACCCCAATCCGACTAGCTTTAGCGTCTCATTAGCAACAATGCTACCAATGATTAGACAACCCAGAACACGGTATCTCTCTCTCAGGACTCGCAGGAGCAAGAACACCCTTTCATAACTCACTCATACCTGTCCACAACGTGCGTAAGAAGAGACACTGTATAGTTTAAAATGTTTATTTCAACTACCGTGCTCTAAGATACAGTACACGTGCCAGTACTATTAGCATAATGCATAAGGATAATATAAGCAGCATAGTTACAACTCCATAGAATACAAACGGGGAAAGCATTTCATAAAGCAGTGGATATATGGCTAAATGACAATACCACCCTCCCCGTGCTAGTTGCTAGTTTATTATAAAAACAGAAGACCTCTGGGCTTTGTCGAGCGAACCCCCATACCTCAATATCTAGATGTAAGGTTTACATCATCAGACAAGCACAGCTCTTCTCTCTGGAAAGGTTTGTCTCCAAGTGTCTCTAACAGTGACGATCACAATATTAAAAGCACACGAATTTCTCCAGGGCAGCTGTACATAGTGTTATGTCTAAGTGCGAGGGGCTGGCCAGATCAGCAGGAACAAGGGACGTTGTTTTTCGACCTTGTACATGGTGTGCAGACGTAGCCCAAAAGGGAACAGGAGAAAAGGTGAAAGATAGAAATGCAGACAGTGCTAAAATAGCCAGGCAGAAGCAGAGGCTGGAAAAACAACGGCACAAAGTAACGTGCGCAAAAAGGCCTCATGGCAGCCAGGCCAAAGGCAACGTAGCAAGGCAGACCAGGAGGCCACAAACCACACGACAGAAGATGACGTCCAGCAGCTTAAGGGGCAAGTTGCCCGTCTCCAATCACACACCCAGAACTGCACTGACGGGCGGAGGACGCAGAAAACAGGTCCCGCCGCAACAACCTTTGCCGGGTGGGGTTTCCGGAGCGGGTGGAACAGGGCCGTACAGCGGACTTCATGGAGAAGTGGCTGCGCTCATGGATCCCTGAGGACTCCCTCTCCCCGTGGTTCGCGATTGAGCGGGCTCACCGCTCCCTTGCTCCTAAACCACCAACGGGAGCGGCCCCCAGACCAATCATAATGCGGATTCTCAACTTTAAGGACCGCTACTCTGTCTTGGCCGCAGCCCGCAAACAACAGCGTCTCAGATACGACAATCACATGATTATGATCTTCCCGGAGTACACACGTGAGGTCCAGGGTCAGCGCCGCTCGTTAGGTGAAGTCAAGCAAAAGCTACGTGCCCTTAACATACAATATAGGCTCCTCTTCCCGGCACGCCTGCGAGTGGTGTTCTCCAACAAGACCCTATTCTTTGACACTCCTGAGGAAGCTTGGACTTGGGCTACGGAGGAGCGTCCCCTGCGGGCCAACGACCGAAATCCATCGCCTGGTGGTGCGGAGGGTGGGTCCGCCCGCCGGGAGATTTCCGGCCCCCGGCCTCAGCGCAACCGCTCACGTAGGCACCGTGGCCAGAGGCGAACCCGCTCAGACTATCCGCTGGGCCCCTCTCGGCAACCGGCGCCGCTCCCTGGAGAACCCCTGGGTGTGAGGCGGTCTGGCTCCTCCGGCCGCCTGGACGCTGGGTGTGCCTCGCCTCGGCCTTCGCTGCTGGATCTCCCGGACACAGATCTTTCATGTAGCCCGATGCTTCTCAGGGACCCTGCTTGAACTCATCTCTGCCTGCCGGGCCTGGCTCCGCAGCCGGAGGCGGTGCGTCAGCTCCTCATTGCTTTAACTCCCGACGGACTTGATTATGCACATCCTGACATGAGGAAGGGTCCTCCACGCTTCCCCATTCCCAAGCGTTTTAGTTTGGTCTTTTGTTAGTTTTCCACTGTTAGGGCGACAGATGCTTCCGTTCCTGAAGTATAGGGTGGGGGTTAGGCTAGGGTGGGGGGACCGTTGTCCCGAGTTCTATTGTTTGTTTTTTGTTGCTCCTTTGTTTTGTTGCACCAGCATTTGCATGACGCCCTGCTTCATTCCCTGTGGGACACAGTGAGTCTTACTGGGGCACCCAACCAGGCTCCCCGCCGGTCCCGCCCATGGCCAAGCTTCCCTGTAGGGCTTTACCCCGCCACTGAGACTGTCTGCCACTATGACTGATACGCCTCCGCTAGGGGCTTCCCTGTGCGTAATGTCCTGGAATGTCAACGGCCTCACGGACCGCTTCAAGCGTATGGCCATACTGCGTTACGCACAACGATTTGAGGTGGAGGTCCTTTTGCTTCAAGAGACGCACTTGATGGGTAATCGCTGCCCCTTTTTAGCGCGATACGGGTATGACAGGGTTTGGCATTCGGGCTTCACCCGGGGCTCCCGGGGGGTGGCGATCTTGTTAAAACGTTCCCTTCCTTTTGTGACTACGCAAGTCATCCATGATGCCCAGGGCACCCTCGTGGCCCTTTGTGGCATTTTGAACGGTGACCCCCTCAACCTTGTATCACTCTACTCTCCCCCATCGATGTTAACGACGATCCTAGCCAACGCCGCCGACCTCCTGACCTCATTGCCCTTGGGCTCCACTTTCCTTGGGGGTGACTTTAATGCGGTTTCCTCCCCTGACCTGGACACGACGGGCCCCCCGTCCCATAGTAGACTCACGCAGGCGAGGCAGTTGACGAATTGGTCTGAATCACTAGTTCTCTGTGACGCGTGGCGTATCTGGCACCCTCATTCCAAGCAGTTCACACACACCTCAGCAGCTCATCACACGCGGGCGCGTATCGATGCGATCTTCGTTCCTTCGACGGATTGTCTTATGATTAGGGCTCCCGGCTTTATGGTATTTATTTTTTTGACATTTCCGTCTGTATTTATCCATATTTATTTTTTGCTCATTTTATCTGTATTTATCCATATTTATTTTGGTCTTTGTGAAAAAATTAAGCTGAAATTAGTATATTTCCACATTTATTTAACCGATAAATATGAACTCATGCTTAAATGCCTGCCAGGTTTCAGTGCTGTGAACACTCACTGAAGTTAAATCAATGCACTTATATGAAAGCATGCAAATTTCAGTATCAGCCTTGTGTATATCTACTGCTGTTAAAGCCTCTTTACTAAAATCCCTTTCTTTTTTAACCCCCTTTCCTATTAACCCACACAGCTATTGGCTTGGCAGTCATGGTAGACAGATTTTAGAATTACTCCAAAAACAACCCAATTTCCGTTTTTATCCACATTTAAAAATAAATACAGACACGGAAAAAAATGTTTTCTGTCTGTATTTATCTGTAAAAATCAGTAAAAACGGAAAACGGGGAGCCCTACTTATGATTCAGGATGTTTCCATCCTCCCTAGAGGTATATCTGACCATTCCCCGGTGATACTTAATACGGGCTCCCCTCCCGCCTCAATGCGTCAGACGTGGAGGTTGAACGCATGGTTCCTTCAGGACAAGGAGTTCCGGAAGGCGGTGGGACAGGAACTCAAGCATTATTTTCTGACTAATGAGGGGTCGGTATCTTCACCGGGCATCCTATGGGAGGCTAGCAAGGTCACGATTAGGGGGGTCGCTAAGGGCCAGCTCAAGCTCCAGCGGCAAGCGCGGCTGCAGCAAATTACCTCGCGAGAAGCGCAGGCACTACGCCTTGAACAATCCTCCACTCAGACCCCAGACGCCTCCGAGGTGAGACTTCTTGCTCACATTCGTACGGAGCTTAGGCAGCTTTCACTGGATGCGACTAAGCTCCTCTGGCGTTCATCCGTAGCCAGGGTGTATGGCTGGGGCGACAAAAACGGCTCAATTCTCCACAGACTAGCCACCTACCCCAGGGCGAACCGCATAATCCCCGAAATCATAGCTCAGGATGGATCGGTGTGCCGCTCTCCAGCGGAGATGGCTCGTGCCTTCGCCTCATACTACCACCAACTATATGCAGTCAAAACTCCAACTCTCTCTCTTTCGGACTTGTTGGGGGTCGGGAATGACTGCCTCCCACGCCTGGACTCCACGGTCCAGGAGGACCTAGACCACCCCATCACTCAAGAAGAAATTGGGGAGGCAATAACCCGTGCCTCCTCCGGCAAGACGCCGGGTCCGGACGGCCTCCCTCAAGAATATTATGCTTTATATCGCGAAACCCTGGTTCCTTACCTTGCAAGTCTGTTCCGGGAGGCGGCTGAAAAGGGTTCCTTCCCTCCTGAGACAGATATGGCCACCATAGTGGTTCTTCCCAAGTCTCAGCCACCCTCGCCACGGTGTACGGACTACCGTCCCATCTCCCTTATCAACACGGACCTGAAACTGTTTGCCACGGTCCTCGCCCAGCGGCTCAAGCCCCACTTATCTGCGTTGGTTCACCCAGACCAATGTGGGTTCATGCCCTCGCGCGGTACCCGGCACTGTCTCCGGCGGCTGCAACTGGCCCTGGTCCACCGTCACTTGCTCACCCCCTATCTAGCGATCCTCCTTGTGGACTTTGAGAAAGCCTTCGATTCAGTGGACTGGGGGTTTCTGGAGGAGGTCCTCACTGCGATGGGCTTCGGTCCCCGCTTTCGAGGTCTGGTCCGTGTTCTATACGCCCGCCCGAGGGCGCGTGTCCTGGTGAACGGGGTCTTGTCGGAGCCCTTCTCGGTCTGCAGGGGAACGAGGCAGGGGTGTCCCCTTTCCCCCCTGCTCTTCGCCCTGGTGATGGAACCCTTGGCGGCTCTGATACGGTCGAATGGGCGCGTGCAGGGTTGGGACTGGCCCAGCACGGAGACTGACAAGATCGCTCTGTACGCGGACGATGTCCTCATTTACCTAGCGGACCCCGCCCGGTCTGGCCCTCAATGTCTCCGTATCCTACATTCCTTTGAGCAAGCCTCTGGCCTCCGGCTGAACCCCGACAAGTCGGTCCTGGTCCCTCTCCACCTGTCTAGAGAATGCTATGATTGGCAGTCCAACATACCGCTCCGCCGCCAATCGTTTAAATACCTGGGGATATGGGTGACTCTACTCCCCGAGCTCAGCTGGGCCCTCAATGTCACTCCTCTAGTGAAGAAGGCTAAGGCAGACCTCCAGAAATGGCAAACGTTGCCCCTGAACCCCATGGGGAGAGTCGCCCTCTTTAAAATGATGATTCTCCCCAGGTTCCTTTACGTTCTTCAAAACACCCCCTCTGCTTCCCGAGGGCCTGGTTTCGGGAACTGGATAGCATGGCCTCTAGGTTCCTCTGGGGAAAAGGAAGGGCCCGCCTGGCTCTGAATGTCTGTAGGATTCCTTCATTTGATGGGGGCCTGGGGATGACCCATTTATATCTGTACTATCTAGCCACGCGCCTGCTATCCATACACGATTGGTTCAATGGGGGCTGGTCCGATCCGGCATACAGGCTTGAGTTAAGTGAGTTGGGTCTGACCAGCGTCCAATCCATGCTGTATGGGGATCCTATTCCGTCCCGATTGCCAGAGGTGACGATCTCCGCGCTGCTGGCCTGGCGGGCCGCACTGCGACACACCAAGTGGACACAAAAACTGACCCAGTGCACTCCCCTTTGGCAGGGTACCTGGCTCAAAGAGGTTAGTGGGCTGCAGGGTTTCCGATCCTGGGACCTTATAGGAATTTCACAGTTGGGAGATGTATGGGTAGGTGACCATATGCGCTCCTTTAAGGATCTTCAAATCAGACACTCCCTGCATCAGTCACAATTTTACAGATACCTACAATTGGGCCATGCTCTCCATGCACACCTCCCGGTAGGCACACGTCTTCCTGACCACAGCCCGCCTGAGGCGCAGATTATGCTGGGGGACCTGGGGAAAGGTGGCATCTCCCGCATCTATCGGACGCTGATCAACAACACCCCGACATCACTCGAACGAATACGTACTCAATGGGAGGAATGGGTGGGCACACTGGAGGAGGAAGACTGGCGTGATGCCCTTATGGCCCCAGGACGGTTACCGCCTCTGCTAAGCTGCGTATGGTTCAATTATACTATTTACATGCAGCCTACCTGACCCCTGCACGCCTCCATCGGGCAGGATTTAGCCCGACCCCCGCTTGCACTAGGTGCGGCCATGAACCAGCTGATTTCTTCCATATGGTATGGGCCTGTCCCCGCCTGACACGGTTCTGGGGAGACATAGAGGAGGAACTCACGGAAGTACTGGGGTGGGAAGTCCCACACGATCCATGACACACGATTCTAGGCATCACGGACGGGCTGGATGGGTCTAGAAATGAGAAATTGTTTTTTACTACGGCAATGGTAGTGGCCAAAAGGGACATAGCGGCCTCCTGGAAGTGCCCTGACCCCCCAAGCGTTGGACGCTGGCGGACCGGGGTCGACTGGTGTGCCACGCAAGAAAAAACCATGTATGAGGCACGCAGTTGTCCCAAGAAATATCGAAGGGTCTGGGGGAAGTGGTTGGGGGGAATGGTTTAGTCTCGCAGGGATTGTTCAAATGTATCTCACAGTGTATTCATCCGTCTCTGTAACATGGGTCAATCAGAATGTTGGTTATACTCCTGTATTCTCATGGTGTCGTGATGAATGGCTGGTGTCTTTTGTCAAATCAATAAAAAAAAATTATAAAAAAATATAATTTTAAGTTATAACTGGTGGTGTTCAAATTAGAAATTTAAGTTATAACTATAACTTTAGAATTTCTAAAGTTTGTATAGTTTATATTGGGCTTGTATAGAAAGTTTTCAACTTACCTTTAACCTTTGTTTTTTTTCATTGCATTTAAATGGTTTTTATTCTTTAATAAAAATGTGTTTCAAATCGTAGTGTTGAGTGTCACTGAGTTGAGTGTTGTTCAGTGGGGTGAATGAAATGAAATGAAATTTGTACTTGTAAAGCGCACCCATACCCCCAAAGGGGTGTCCAGGCGCTGTACGCATACCGCTGTGGAACCCTTCCTGGCTTTTCCCTGTGAAATGTCCACTCCTGGGCACCCCCAGGGTGAAGCCAGGCATCCCAGCGCTGTTGGGGCCATTGTGGAGATTAAGCAAGCTATTGCCCAGAGTTGCAGAGTGGGACCCATGATTAGAATAGGCACCGAGGCGAGAATTATCAGGTCCGAGGAAATTGAGCCCAAGACCCGCCGAGGCGGGAATTGAACCCTGGTCCCGGGCCAGATCTCTGCATCAGGGTCTGCCGCTCTAACCATTGAGCCACACTTCTCCACACCAGTGGGGTGTGGTAGAGTATAGTGGAGGACAGTGTCAGTGTACAGTGGAGTGGCATACAGTGTAGAAGTGTGGCGTGGCATATGGTGAAATAGTGTAGAGTGGAGTGGTGTGGAGTGTAGTAGAGTGGAATAGCGGAGAGTGGAGTAGCGTACAGTGTAGTGGTGTACAGTGCAGTAGCGTACAGTGGAATACCATATAGTGGAGTGGCTTAGAGTGGAGTTCGGTAGATTGCAGTGGCATACAGTGGAATAGCGTAAAGTGAAGTGGCATAGAGTGTAATTGCGTATCGTGGAACAGCGTATAGTGGATTGGCGTAGAGTGGAGTAGGGTACAGTGGAGTGATGTAGAGTGGGGTGGCATAGAGTGGAGTGGCATACAATGCAGTGGCATACAATGGAGTGAGGTGCAGTGGTGTAGGGTGGAATTGCATATAATGGAGTGGCATAAAGTGGAACGTTGTTGTATGGAGTGTCATAGAGAGGAATAGCATAGCGTGTACTGTCAGAGTGGAGCTGCGTACAGTGGAGTGTCGTACACTGGAGTGGCGTACAGTGGGTTGTTGTAGAGAGGAATAGTGTAGGCTGAAGTAGCGTAAAGTGCATGGAGAGCATTGTTGTAGAGTGGAGTGGTGTATACTGAAGTGGCGTACAGTGGAGTGGCTTACAGTGGAATAGCATTCAGTGCAGTGATGTACACTGGAGTGGAATAGACTGGGATAGTGTAGAGTGTAGTGTCGTAGAGTGGAGTTGTGTACAGTGGAATAGTGTAGAGTGAAGTAGCGTATTGTGGTGGGGCATATAGCGTAGTGGCGTACACTACAGTGTCGTAGAATGGAGTGGCATATAGTGTAATAGCGTACGGTGGAGTGGTTTAGAGTGTAGTGGCGTAGAGTGGAGTGTGGTAGAGTTGAGTGACGTACAATGGATTAGCGTAGAGTGGAGTGGCGTACAGTGGACTAGCGTAGAGTGCATTGGGGTATAGTCTAGTGAAGTAGAGTGGAGAAGTGGACAATGCAGTGTGGTCCTTGAAACAGATGTAGCATGAAAGTAGGTGAACATGTGGCAGAAATGTAGATTATTATGTGTAAATGCTGATTTTTGGTAGTAGGTGTAAATAGTGTAAGTAGTGTTAAAATAATTAGTAGAGGGGCGTGGCTTGGCAAGCCATCATGGCGGACGTGTGCTGAGTAAGCTCCGTCTCGCCCTACATTAATCCTCACATATCCTGTCCCTTCGATCACTAATTGTGCTCTGCCGGGGGTCGGAGGATCGTAGAACCCGGAGGCATCCATCGGGACCGTGCTCTGGACGTGAGGCTGGGTCCAGGGCGCTATTGCGGTGTCTGTGGAGGCGAGGTCCGGAAGAAGCGCGGCCTAGCGGCCTGGCGCGTGACCGGGACATCGCGTGAAGCGCCGCGGCGCTTGCTGAGCGGAGTGCGCAGAGTGAGGCTGCGGAGGAGGAGCTGGTCCCGAGCACACGTATCCTGGAGGGGGGAGCGGCGCTGGCCTGGTGATCGCGATCAGAGACTGAGGTGAACGCGAGTCCCAGCGGCCGGATTGGGTCGCGGAGGTGAGGAGCGGCGAGTGTGGGAAGCTGAGGCGGTGGATTGTGGATGGGCGGCCCTCCGGTCCCAGTCGGTGACTCCGATCATCTCCCACCTGGGGCCTCCTCCCTGTGGTGAGGGACAGGGTGTCTGTGCCGTTCAAGGGACCCCCCCTGGACAATAGGTGACTGTGCACGGCAGTCTGGTGTTCCGCCCTCTGTTCCCCCCCCTGCCTGGATAGACGTGGGGGCCCGGCGGCATACTCGAGCCGTGGGGGACGTGGCTGGGGGTTGGGAGAGGCTGCGTCTGCCGGTCCCCGGGCGGGCCCGGGACGGGCTGCTTGGCCGCCCTGCCCCCACTACCCTATTGGTGATAAGAGGCGCCTGCTTCGGCGGCTGGTCGGGCCGCGCGGGCGTCGCGCCTGATCTGGCCCCGGGCAGGCCGTTTGGAGCCGGGATTGAGGAGCCAGCTGCTTGGTGGTGGCCAGGGGGTGAGAGCCTACATCTCTACATCAGGGCGCCCTCGCATCGACGGTTGCATCGAGCCGCGCGAGTACCGCCGGAGCCCCGGGTCCCTTGGGGGTATATACTGAGTGGGCCAGTGCGGCATCCGCGCACTTGAGCCCCCCGGTGGCGGAGCCGCTGGGGCCCGACGTGGGATCACTGCTGCTGGTCCCCCCCCTGTCGTTCCCCCCCTCCCTTCCAGGTCTACACGGGGGCCGGAGTTAGGAGACAGGGCAGCAACTATGACGCGGGATAAAGGGGGCGGCGGCCCGTCTAAACAAGGCACCATCGACAAGTTTACTAGTTCTGGAGCGGCGTCGGGGGCATCTGGGGGATCACAGGGGATTGAACCGGACAATGCTGCGCTTATGGCCGCTATTACCCAGTCCCGAGACATGTTGGACGCTAAAATCGGGGCAGTCGGCTCCGACGTTATGCTACTGCGGCAGGATCTGCGCAATGCAGTCACGCGTATCACCGAGGCCGAAACCCGTATATCTGGGGTGGAAGATGATGTCACTATACTAAAGAAAAAGCTGGCCACCATGGAGACCACCCAGCGAGGCCTGGCGCTGCGGGTAGAAGATGCCGAAGGGCGGGCCAGGCGTAATAACCTCCGTTTTGTTGGGTTCCCGGAGGGGTGCGAGGGGACAATGTGGCGCAATTTCTTACGCAATGGCTGGAGGGCTGGCTTCCCAGGACTCCCTGTCCCGCTGTTTTATAGTAGAGCGGGCCCACAGAGCACTCATGCAGAAACCACCGCCTGGGGCTCGGCCGAGGCCCATTATCGCAAGGTTTCTGAACTATCACGACAGGGATGTAATACTGAAGCAGGCCAGACTGAAGGAGTCCTTGGTACATGACAATACACGTATACTTATTTTCCTGACTATACCCGGCTGGTGCAGAGCAGCAGCGGCAGTCGCTTTCTAGCAGCGAAGGCCCGCCTGAGAGACCTTAAGCTCCTTATGCACTACTGTACCTGGCCCGCTTGCGGGTGGTGTACCGCTCCCGCACCCATTTCTTCGACTCACCGGAAGAGGTATTTAAATAGACGGATGAGACAGTGCGAGTCCGCGCCCACACGCCACCGGGTAGGGAATCCGACTCTTCATCAGGCGAGGCGGCCCGAAAGGGACTCCGGCGGCAGCAGCGGGGCACCAGAAGATCAAGGTCCAGGCGTCGCTCCAAGTCTCTGTGGGGCCTCGTCCCGGACTGCGTCGGCCTCGGGCAGCATGCATCGGCGACCTGAGATTCGACTCGACGAGCAGTAGCAGCAAAGTGAACTGTCTGGTTTGGATCGAAGGGACTCGTAGTTGGGCCGGACCCTCCGTTAGCCATCTGCTGGCGGAGATCGCGCCCCTGTTGTATGGGCTGTAAGTTGGGGATCCATTGGTCGGGGTGGATGGTACCCTCCCATTGGGGGGTGTGGGTCATGCCCGCCGCGACAGATGCTTCATGGTTTGTGAGGTATGGGGTGGGGGGTTTGTTGGGGGGTTGTTTTAGTTCGTCGATCGCACTTTTGCCCACGTACACTAGATGCTTCAGTATGCACCGCGGGGGGTTTCCCAATCCGACAACAGTGGACAGTGGCTCAGATGGCCAGGGTATCTCCTAGTGAGCGGGTGTCCCCGGGCACTCTTCGCATTATTAGTTGGAATGTCAGGGGCGCCTTAGACAAAATTAAACGTGGGGCCATATTACAGCATGCTAAACGGGCCGGAGCGGATATACTAATGTTACAGGAAACACATCTTCTGGGAACGAAGGCCTCTTTGTTTGCAACGGTATGGGTACCAACACGTATTCCATTCCGGCTTTACGAGGGGCTCTCGGGGGTGGCAATCTTGATACATCGCAGGGTTCCATATACGCACATTAAACAGTGGTCAGATACCCAGGGGCGATATTTGTTTCTCCAGGGAGGGTTGGGGAGGATCCGTTGGTGCTGGGTAGCGTCTATGCTCCTCCTCCGCTGCAGTGGAATTTGGTGGAGCGTCTTATGACTCTATGGGCGGATATGCCAGAGGGCGCTGCTGTCATTGGTGGAGATTGGAATGATGTGATGGATGTGGCCAGGGATCGCTGGCGGGGTGGGGGTGGTTCAATAGGTGGTCGCACCACGAAGCTATACTCCTTGGTGACGGGGCTGAATTGGGTGGATGTGTGGCGACGATTCCATCAGAAGGAGCGGGAGTTCACATATCTCTCCTCAGTCCACGATTCATACTCCAGGCTGGACTACCTCTTTGTTCCCCAAGCGGTGGTGCACGGGGTGGTGGCGGTGGAGATTCTCCCGCGGGGTCTGTCGGATCACTCCCCGGTGGCACTTACCTTGCGACTAGGGCGGGCGAAGCAGACGTTCAGGTGGCGACTCTCAGTATGGCATCTACAGAGGGAGGAGTATGGAGAGCACATGAGTTGCGCGATAGAGCAGTATTTCATGACCAACGAGGGGTCAGTTTCTAAGGCCGAGCTGCTATGGGAAGCACTGAAACCGACGTTGCGGGGGGTGGACATCTCCTGGTGCGCGGCGGCGCGTAGGACGCGCAGGGACGAACTACTTCAGGCAGAGGCGGCAGTAGAGACACTCGAACGAAGGAGCCGAGAAGAGGGTGGCAGTCTGACTAGACGACAATTGCTGTTGGCACAACAGAACTATGCCGCTCTATTGCTAGATGAGGCCCGCCAGGCTTGGCTGGCCACGCGTAGCAGGGTGTATCAGTGGGGGGATAAATCTGGTAAGATGCTGCATCGACTCTGCCAGGGAATTTTCCATTCCCAGGCCCTCCCAGGTATCTTGGGCTCGGGGGGGGAATCGATTACGGATCCGCTAGTCCTGGCGGAGAGCTTCGCCACCTACTATTCAGATTTGTATGCCGCTAAGGAGTGTCTACCGGCGGCAACAATTGATAAATTTCTGGACGATCTCCCGCCCAAGGCCCTCACCGAATGAGGTGAGGGAACAATTGGAGCAACCCCTGACGGTCGAGGAGTTGGGTGCCGCGTTAGGCGAGCTTAACACCGGGAAGGCACCTGGGCCCAATGGGTTCCCAAGTGAATTTTTCAAACGCTACTTTACGCAGCTAGGCCCCCAATATTGGTCAGTGATCGAAGAGGCACGAGAACAAGGGTCTCTCCCCCCAGACTGGAGGCATGCGGAGGTGGTGGTGTTTCATAAGCCGGGCAGACCCCAGACCAGCATGCCTCGTATCGCTCCCATTTCCCTCCTGAACGTGGAGGCCAAGATTCTGGCCAAAGCCCTCGCAAATCGCCTTCTCCCACATATTACGGCCCTGATCCACTCGGATCAGGCAGGATTTATGCCGCAAAGGGCGACCAGACATAATATTCGGCGGGCGCACGTGGCGGTGGCAGCCATATGTCAACTGGGTGAACCAGCGGCCCTACTATTGGCCGATATGGACAGGGCGTTTGACTCCCTTAGCTGGGTGTATCTATTCGCCCTGCTGCAAAGGATTAATCTCGGACCTCGATTCCTCTCCTATCTGACCCTCCTATACACTGACCTCACGGCATTGGTGCGGGTAGCTGGCGCGACCTCCTCTATGTTTTCCATCGGGCGGGGTACGAGACAGGGCTGCCCTTTATCCCCCTACTTATTTGATCTGTCCATGGAACCTTTGGCTGCGTGGGTGCGGATGGATGCACAGGTGCGGGGATTTGAATGGGCGCCGGGACTATCAGACAGGATAGCGTTATATGCTGATGATGTCCTCTTCTTCCTCACAGATGTGGCAGAAAGGGGCCACGCCTGTTACGGATTATGCAAATTTTCGCGGAAACGTCTGGATTATATATGAACCCTCGCAAATCCAAGCTGTGGTTGTTGGGCGATAGATCAGGTGTAGGCCCGTCGGCCTCGATGGTCCAGGCGGCGGCGGGGGGATTGCAATACTTAGGAGTGTTCGTGTCGGATGTGCCCACGGTCTCCTGGGAACGTAATGTGGTGCCGGTGTGGGAACGAGTGCGGGAGGATATCAAGTCCTGGTCTCATATGCCTCTGTTGCTATATGGTAGGTCAGCAATATTTAAGATGGTGGCGCTCCCTCGGCTCCTTTACCAGCTGCAGAATCACCCCTACCTGATTTCACCCCGGTGGTTCCGACAAGTGAACGCGGCCTTAGGCCAGTTTCTATGGGAGGGGGCCAGGTGCGTGTGGCCTTGCGAACGTGCTTTCTATCTACTTATTGCGGGGGCTCGCCTCCTCTGACTTGTATTCGTATTATCAGGCCTCGCATCTGCTCATCTTAAATGAATGGTGGTATAGCACTAGGGAAGACCCGGCTTACGCGGTCAAGCGACACCTGATGGCAGACTGCTCGCTACACATGCTCCTTTATTCCACGCCGCGGCGTAATTCGCTGCCATCGGTGACAAGAGTTGTCTTTCAGGTCTGGAAGCAGGCATTGAGAAGGATGGGATGGTGGACGACGCTTACTCGGCAGACTCCCCTCTGGAACAACGGGCGCTTGCCGCAGCTGATGACCTTGCAGGGGTTTAGGGGGTGGGACAATATCGGTATCTCGGTCTTGGGCGATGTCATGAAGGGACTCGTACTGAAATCTTTCCAGGACCTTCAGACAGACTTCCACATGCCACAGCTCCACTTCTACCGCTACCTCCAATTCTCGGCATGCCTTGGCCCCCAGCTTAGAAGGGTTAGCCTCACTACCGGAGTTTAGTCCACTGGAGGCGAAGGTTTTCATGGGAGACCTGCAGGACCGTAAAATTTCGAAGATATATCAATCCTTAGTTACGCATTGTTCCCCTACGCTGAAGAAACTCCGGGAGAACTGGGAGGGAGATGTGGGTCCATTAGATGAGGAGGATTGGACAGAGGCCCTGGCAGCCCCGCGAGGGGCGGCCATAGCGATGAGACTCCGCTTGGTCCAATTTAAATACCTGCATAGGGTTTACTATACACGGGTACGGCTGTGGAAGGCGGGGCTCATTGCCTCCCCGGTATGCCTCCGTTGTAATCAGGAAGAGGGCACACTTCTACATACAGTCTGGCACTGTCCCTCTCTAGATCGGTTTTAGAGAGGAGTCTTTAATTACCTGTCGGAGGTGCTGGGCTGGGACCTCTCTCGCTCGCCGAGGCTTGCACTGCTGCATATTATGGAGGGAATTGGCGGTAATGCCTATAAACGGCATTTACTGCTATTAGGCCTTACATTGGCAAAAAGAGACATAGCTAGGGAGTGGAAGGCACCAAGGCCTCCCTCAGTGGCGGCATGGAAGAATGGGCTAGATTTTTGCATGGGGCTGGAAAAGCCCATATTTGTCGCCAGGGGTTGTCCATGCAAACACGTGAAGATCTGGAAACGGTGGGCGGATTACCGTGGACTATTGCTAGAGGAGGTGGTAGGGACAGGGGATCTTTACCCGAGGGGACATCAATGTTGAGGTGGGGATTGGGGGAGATCCGTGAAATGGGGGCCCGATGGGCAGCCCGGGCGCGGTGTTTGAGTGATCCGGTTGGGTTGTGGGTGGGTAGTGCGATCGGGGGGGGGGGTTTGGGGATTGGGGGAAGTTAGATATTGATGTGAGATATTTTGTGTTTTTTTTGTGAAATGTCAAAGTATGATCTTCTCTATTTGATTGGGCAGTGGTTTCTGGGGTACAGAGCCCTGCATCATATGTGTAACTTGACGAATAAAGTCTGTTTATAAAAAAAATAAAAATAATTAGTAATATATTGTGCTGCGTTATACCATGTTAACTTCGCAGTATACCGCAGTACATACCGATAACAAGGCAGTATCTGATTGGCTAATGTCTGTCTTTACAAAACATAAAATGGAGCCATGTCATTTTTAGCACACTTTCACTGCGTTCTGGGTTATGGCCTTATTTATAGGTAAGTATTCAATTTTGTATTTGTACCCTATCTATTACCACTTTATAAAAATTATTATAGTTAGAGAAATGTATTTTTAATATATTTTTCCAGTAATTTTTTAAGTAGCATGGTAATTTGTAGGTATTACAGCGGTACTCCATGAAGATTTAAATATGTTAAAAGCTAAAAAATATAGTGCAGTACAATGTATTTTGAATTTTTTAACATTTTTATTTTTTTTAAGTACCTTGGTGCCCCTGAGGCAGTACTGCGGTACTCTGGACATTTAAAAAAATATATATATAAACATTTAAATATTTTTCCCTACCTAGTATCACTTTACTAAGGCACTTTCCGTGGTGATTTATATGCCAAATAAACGTGGTGCAAGCATTTTGGAGTGCGCATCTTCCTCGCCGCATGGGAACTTGTGAAGAAGATCGTTTGATTGAAACGCGTTGCCAGTAAAAATAATTGATTACATTCACCCTGGAGTGCGAGTCCTTTTTTCCTGTCTGAGTGAGGAGCTCAAAAACGGGAAATTTCGTGTATATATATATATATATATATATATATGCAAAAAAGAAGCAGAGAACTCTGAGTAGTTCTCAAATTTAGGTGGAAAGCAGCTCCTGTATAGTGCACCCTCAACACCAGCGACGCTCTAGATCTGCTCACCTCAAATGTCTGCTTTTCTATCAAAGTCTTTAAGCATAGGATTAGCACAGTGCCATCCACGCCATGATAGAAAGGGACAAAGTCTTTTGCCATTCCTACAGCAAAGTCTTAAAGCATAGGACTAGCACAGTGCTGTCCATGCGGAGCTGTAAAATGACAAAAGTCTTTTACCACTCCAGGCACACTATTACAGCTTTGAATCGGTAAAATACCAACCAAGTCAACCTGAAATGAATAAAAGCAACCCCTGACACGTGTTTCGCTCTCATTAGAGCTCTTCCGAGAGGTATAGCTTTGTCCAGACACAAGGGAGCACCCAGTATAAGTCAAAACAATACCCTTTCAGGCATAGAGTGCTGCATAAATTATGCAAAAAAGAAGCAGAGAACTCTGGGTAGTATACAGAGTTCACTAAACATATATTACCTACTGGCGGTCACCAGTAGGTAGTTATATTCAGGACCTAATTTCTATTAAAAAGCAATTTTTCAGTTGCCTATATCCTAGGCACTGGTTGACGAATCTTCAAGAAATTTCCCCCAAAAAATGTGATGCTGTTGTCAGCTGCTGTCTGGAAAGTTTCAGGATGATTTGTGAAGCGGGAGCCAAGAAAAAGGGGGGATCCCAAAACGTGTTTTCCCCATGTTAATTCCCATAGGGTCTTTGATGAGGTCTACAGCCCGAACCACTGAACTGAATGACACCAAATTTGACAGGAAGCTAGATGATGGTCCAGAGTAGTGCCGTTAGGTAGTTTGGTGTAAATCCGTTCAGTAGTTTTAGAGATATTAACTGAAATCTAAATTTGTATATTTGGGGGCGCAGATCCTCCGCGGTTTCCTCGCAGTGGCTCAGCAGATCCACACGCCACAGCACCTTCATAGAAAAGTTGCTGCCGCCATTTTATATATGGGAAAACGGTGCTCGGGGCTAGAAAAGTGGCTTGGATACTAATTCTAGAGATCAGAAGAGGGCTTCCCTGACCCCTTGTGTATGTTTACAAAGAGGGGCAAACATGTACTGGGGTCCACAATACGCCAGAATCTGTTATTTCCTCCACTAGTGTAATCCGCTGACCCCCCCCCCCGCCCCGCCCCCTCCTCCCGTGGGCCGTAGCGAGAAACCAGTGTAACTTTGCGGCAGAGCTGCTGGTCCAGTGCAACTCCCCCCAAAAAATTTCAAACAACTTTTACACCCACACTTACATGCATAGAGACACTTTCACACTCACTTACATACCCATACAGGCTCTATCAGACCCACACTTACACCCAAATAGACACTATTACACCATCTGACATACCTATGCACATATTGTTACGCTCATCCCTACAGTAATACAGGCAGTGTCACACCCACACATACACCTAGAAAGATACTCTCACACCCTCTGACATACCCATACACATACTCTCACGCCCTCACTTACACCAATAGCCACACTCACGCACACTTACATAGCCATAAAGACTCACACTCACATACCCATACAGACCCTGTCATTCATAAACCCATACAGACTCTCACAGCCACTCTTACACATATAGACAAAGAGACACTGTCACATCTATTCACAAACCTATACAGACACTGTTACACCTATCCACAAACTCATACAGACATTGTCACTCCAAATCACAAACCCATACAGACACTGTCACTCCCATTCACAAACCCATACAGACACTGTCACACCTATTCACAAACCCTTACAGACACTGTCATACTATTCACAAACCCATACAGACACTGTCATGCCCATTCACAAACCCATACAGACACTGTCACACCCATTCACAAACTCATACAGACACTGTCACACCCATTCACAAACCCATACAGACACTGTCACACCCATATGGACACTGTCACATCCATTCACAAGCCCATACAGGCACTGTCACACCCATTCACAAATCCATACACCCATAAAGACACTGGCACACCCATTCACAAACCTCTACAGACACTGTCACACCCATTCAAAAACCCCTACAGACACTGTCACACCCATTCACAATCCCATTCATACACTATCACACCCATTCACAAACCCATACAGACACTGTCACACCCATTCACAAACTGATAGACACAGTTGCACCTATTCACATGCCCATACAGACACTGTCACACCCATTCACAAACCCATACAGACACTTTCACACCAACTCACATACCCATACAGACTCTCTCATACCCACTAATACACCCATACATACACTATCACAACTGTTCACAAACCCATACAAGCACTGTCACACCCATTCACAAACCTATACAGATACTCTCACAGCCACAGTTACACATATAGACATACTCTCACACCCAGTCATATACTCATGCAGACACTGTTACATCCATTCACATACTCTACAGACACTGTTACACCCATTCACAGACCCATACAGAGACTCTCATACCTACTTAGGTACCCATAAAACACTCACCCACACACTAACTTACCCATACAGACATCTATGTTAGCGGAACCGCAGGAGAACCGCTGTTTCAAAAATATATATATATATTACTCACATCTCCGGACAAGTAACACAGTTCTGCAGCAATAACATTCATAAGCTACTCATTTAAAAGTAACTCATGTTATTCACGAAATCAGCTAAACGCCTTTAACCGAATGCAAGACCACATACTGCTATAGCATACTAGTAACTTGTGGAACTCCTAATTTTACTAACCTACCCATAACCCACTCAGACACTCATGCACCCACTTACAGACCGACTTAGAGATTTATACACACACACACACACACCCTAACACACACACACACACACTAACACACACACACTGTCATGAGTGCTGCATTATGTGAGGTCATAAGCATTGCGGATGCGTAAGTCATATTTAGCTCAGGTAACTGTAACTGCTGAATTTCTGTGGTTTTGTGCGTGTGAAATCTGAGCCTAACTATAATGTCCCTGTAACCTTTGGTTTTTTCAGAGAATTTCTAAGGTTTTTTAAATTCTATTTCCTAACTATAACGTCCCAGTAACCTTTGTTTTTTTCAGTGAATTTCTACAGTTTTTTTATTGTATTGTGTTGTATTGTAATTGCATTTAGATAGCCCTTATTACCCCTGACGAGGCGTTGCGCTACTCCGGAACCCATTAAGGATTAGTGGTGAATTAGTATAGTGAAAAATGAAAGTAATTTGAGTGGTGGATATGTTAGTCAGTTATTTGGATTGAGAAGGATAGTGGAGGTTAGAAGAGGGATAAAGGTTTGCATTTATATCACGCTTGCTACCCCTAATAGGGTGTTGAAGCGCTCTTTCGGCGGGTAGCACGCTACTCCGGAACCCATAAAGAGTTAGTGGTGAATTAGAATAGTGAAATATGAAAGAAATTTGAGTGGTGGATATGTTAGTCAGTTATTTGGATTGAGAAGGATAGCGGAGGGATAGAAGAGGGAAAAAAGTTGGCATATATATAGCGCTTGCTACCCCTGATGAGGTGTTGAATCACTTTTTTGGCGAGTTGCATGCTACTCCAGAACCTATAAAGGATTAGTGGTGAACTAGTATAGTGAAGTATGAAATTAATTTGAGTGGTGGACATGTTAGGCTGTTATTTGGAGTGAAAAGGATAGTGGAGGGATGTTTTCGAGCTCATAGCTGTAGAAGGAGGCTTGGGATGAGTAAAAGGGAGGGGAAGAGTCAGAGGGAAGGGTTTAGAAAGGCTTGTTTTGGGGGATTGGAATAGTAAAAGAGGTAAGAGATTGATGCAAGGAGGGGTAGAGAAGGGAAGAGTCTAGAAAGGGTTATTTTGGGGATCATAGTAGTGGTATGGTGTGTGGGATGAATGAGAGTGTGGAGGTAGGGGATACATTGATAGAGGTATAGGGTGAGAAATAGGGTAGTGCATTGAAAAGAGTAGTAGAAAGAGGTTTGAAATGAGTCAGAGAGTTGAGGTAGAGGATATATTGAGAGTGGTATAGGGTGAGAAAAAGGGTAGTGCACTGGATATGCTGAAATAGAAGAAAAGTATTAAATATATAGATCCATAAGTACATCGAAGGTATATAGATGCATAAAGGAAGTTAGTATACGTAGATTAAAGATGCATTAAATAAACTCCTTCTTTCAAGTGTTGTTGTACTTTAAATTAATTTTATTTATTTATTTATATTTTTTTGTAATTCAATAGTGAAGCAATTGTAGATAAATAGTTATGATAAAAGATTTACTTATTTATGCAGTCACTTATATACATGTTAAAAACATAGAATAATGTAACTATCAGTAATATGTACATTAGTTAAGCAGAACTAATGAATGTCTATATTTTTTTTAAAACATAATTATTCTACATGTTTATACAAAGCAATACACATAGATAGGTACATATCTATAGTCCAAATAAATGCTTATATACAGAGGGATATGCTGTATATTTCTGTTGCGTATGTGGTTATGAGGGGAAGAGCCATCTCTTGAGTGGTTTTCTGAAGATAAGGTGGTTATCCGTGGATCTTATGTTGGGGGGTAAAGAGTTCCACAGTTTGGCTGCTTGAACAGAGAAGGATGCGCCACCCATGGTTTTTTCTTGTACGTTGGGATTTTGAGGTGAGGTGCCACTCTAGAGCGGAGGTTCCTTTGTTGAATGTGTTTGGTGATTTTATTCTAGATGAAGAGCGGTGCTGTTCCATGTATCGCTTTGTGGGTGATACAAAGCAGCTTGAACGTGGATCTTCTGGCAACCAGTAACCAATGCAGGGCTTTCAAGGCAGGGGAGATGTGGTCTTGCGGATTTATATGTAAGAGTAGTCTGGCAGGGGGGGCGGAGCTTGCCTGCAACGAAGATGGCCGCCTAGGCATTGAGCTCCGTAACGGCATCCACTAATTTGACATGAATCCTGCGTAAGAGCGGCATTTACCTCAGCCCGCACGCCTTCCTGGGGGTCGGAAGACTGTCCCCACACATAGAGAGCTTTTCCGAATTCGGGGACGCCCGGAGACCGCAGCTGCGTGGTACGAGCTCCGGCGGCCGCGCTCGGGAGCCTGTGACGCCGCTGGAGGGGAGGGCCCGCCTACGGACGCGAACCCGCGGCTGGTGCTCCTTCCTACGGCCGTACGAGGCGAATTAGCGCTCTTGGCCTTGAAACGGCGCTGAAGCGGAACAGCCGGTGATCGGCGGACTCTCACCTGAAGGCTTCCCGGCTTCCCCTGATGTTCTGGGTCGGCCGCGAGCCCTGGGCCTGATCGCATTGCGGAGCCTACTGGAAGAGGCTGCCTATGAAAGGTTAGTGGCTGCTGTGCGGCGCCCCACGATAGTAGCGGATGATCCATGGGGCGCCCCTGCCTTTGCGGACGGAGTTAACAGACTACACCACCACTGTTGAAGTTGGCGCTGGGCCTTTACACACATCGCGGCCTACTTGTGGCCTATGAGTCATCCTGATTTGCCTACCGAACTGGTGGAAGGCGCAGCTTTTGCGATTTTTCACCCCAGATGTGCCTAGGATCCCCTGTACACACCACGTGCCGCCTGCAGTGTGGGAGACTTGGAGACTGCTACATGCCGGTAGTACAGGCACATAGTGAGGCGCTACAGCATAGAACCTGACACCCCGGGGGGGTCCACATTGCGTAGAGCGGACGCAGACGCGCCGTGAAGGCGAAAACTTCAACGCTGGACTGCGGCGGAGCGGGCCTTCCTCGAGCCCTACAACTAGTTACAACCCCCACCCAGGGGGAGAAACAGCACGCTGCTATTGCGCAGTCCTTAGACGGAGGCCCCTTTTCTACAGTTGTACTCCTTGTGAGGGAAGCAACGCTACACTGTCCCTGTTGACAGCCAAACTGCACAACACCTATATACTTCAGATCTCTACAATGGGGAGGGTTGACCGGAACCAACCGCGGCTCACCTTTGACCAGCAGAAGAAGAGCCAGACCAGTGGTGACGCCCCGACGGGGACTCAAGCGACGACAGGGGACAGTCAGGAGCAGGTTGAGGGCGATATCCGGACAATGCTCACTTCCATGCAGGCCAGCATTCAAGCAAGTCTATCTGCCATTGACTCCAAATTAGATTCTCTGTCATATCGTATGGATAGAATGTCAGAGAGAATGGACAAGCAAGTGGAGAGGATGGATATGGCGGAGCGTAGAGTCACCGAAGTGGAAGAGTTGCAGACGGAACTGGATGGTATGCAGAAACGGATGACTATAGCGCTGCAGACGCTACAGGATAAAGCAGAAGATCTTGAGGCCCGTTCTCAGAGATGCAACATACGCATCGCGGGCTTGCCAGAAACCACGCATGTAGGTAATATGGAGCTTTTTGTGGAAAAACTACTGCATACATTGTTAGGTCCTGAGCACTTCTCCCATATGTTTGTGGTGGAAAGAGCCCACCGTTCGCTGGGCCCTCGGCCTGCCCCAGGTGCTGCACCACGTCCCATCATTGCGAAGCTCCTGAACTATAGAGATCGGGACACAGCTTTGAGACTTGCAAGAGAGAAACAATCCTTGCAGTATGAAGGCTCGGCAATCTCGCTATACCCGGACTTCACCACCCGAGTACAAGAAGCCCGCAAACGATTTGCGCCGCTCAAGAAACAACTGCGTGACCAGAAGTTAGACTATGCCATGCTATACCCACCGAGGCTGCGTGTCAATCGACAGGGTCAATCCAGGATTTTCACTGATCCCAAAGCGCTACAGAAAGCGCTGAGAGAGTGGGCGAAAGAACTTCGGCAGAGCCCAGAGCGCTCTACAGTGGAGGGAGCGATGGGAGGGGACCTAGATGAACAGGACTGACGAGATACCCCCACTTCCTAACGGATAAGATGGGAAAATTTTGAAGGTGGCTGGTGAGGAGGATGGTGGTAGCATGAGTTGCTACAAGACTGGCGCCAAATAAGGCAAGATGAAGTACTGATTAGACGGGGCGGTCATGGGTTATATGTACGACATGGAGTTGATATATAGGTGGCTCTGAGGCAAATGTATTATATTTTACAGGGAGATGGGGAAGAGCTGTTGTGAGACTTAACATGCTTTACGCTAATATTGGTTTGAATGGCGGACGGTAACTGGCGATTCTCTTATAGTAGATTGCATATTACAAGGTCAGGCAACATCCGCCCACGTGTGTGCTCCACACTTTGTGTATCATTCACGTATTTACGTTCACAGAGTTGTTTGATGTGAATTTGTTATGATTATCAGGGGATCTAAGGGGGGATTTCGCCAATGCAAAGTTGGGCATAGCTTGGCGTGGGTGGGGGGAAGGGTGGTACTGAGACTCACATTGCTTGTTTCTGTAGCCTTTGGAAAATATGTATCTGTGTTTTGCATGCATACTAGACTGTCGACACACGCGCTAAGATACTGGTATATTGGCCAACCTCATGACAGGTGAGGGGCATTTCAGTAGAGCCGCAGGCCCTGACACTGTTAGTGCGCTAACATGGAACGTACGTGGCCTCAATGACCACAGAAAGGTGCGTAAGATTCTGAGATACTTGGATAGGCATGATATCGACATTGCACTTCTGCAGGAAACACACCTCCCACTAAACAGCCCTATACTGCGTACTAGAGGTCTGCTGGGCAACATCCACGCGTCAGGCTTTACCACACACACAAGAGGCGTTCTGACGTGGGTGAACCCTAAAAGACCGCTTAAATTGGAGCCTTTGATGACAGACGCAGAGGGCAGGTTTACGATCACTAGATGTAGAGGGAAAGGTCTGGAGCTACTACTGGTCAATGTCTATGGCCCAAATTACGATACCCCAGATTTTTATAGGCAATTAACTGACATGGTGAGATTACAAGTGGGTGGGCGACTTTTATGGGGAGGCGATTTTAACTTTGTCAGGGACCCCATATTGGACAGGTCAGGGGGACCGGAGAGACGCATATCAGCGTCGACTAGGGCTATGGAAAGCGCACTTCTGCGCTTTGATATGACTGATGTTTGGCGACAACGTCACCCGACGCAAGGGGGATACACACACTACTCTGCATATTATGATATACATACTAGAATTGATTATTGGTTTGTAGCTAGGCAACTTTCCACAAATATAAGTGCTTGTAAGATCCTCCCCCGCACGTTCTCTGATCATTCCCCACTGTTATTGGTATTAGAAGCCCCGAAAGCACGCATACCCCCCTTTACCTGGAGGTTTCCGCCCTATTCCTTACTGGACACAGTTTTCAAGGAAGAAATGGCTGAAGCTATTGAAGTATTTTTTTAAAAGAATGTGGGCTCAGTTGACTCCTTTCAGACGGTGTGAGACGCATTCAAAGTGTATATACGAGGCGTAGCCATATCTAAACACGCGGGTGTTCTTAAGGCGATCCGTACCCAACTTGCATCTCTAGAACATAAATTGCCAGCTTTGGAACAGGCTATGTTAGCTCGGCCCACTGACGAGATTACTCAAGAAATAAAACAAACATTAGAAGAGTATTATACTGAGGCAGATGCGGAGATTAAGAACTTGGGCAAATACGCTACTGCTCGGGTCTATGGGGAGGGGGAACGCCCTGGGGCGGTACTCGCGCAACTACTTAGACAACGAAGAGGCAAATCTGTAGTCCCGGAACTCACGACTATAGACGGTGACACTTTGATTACTGAGACGGAAGTAGCGGAGCAATTCCTGCAATATTACTCGGAGTTGTATGCCACTCGGGGTGGTAGTACGGAGGAGCACATACTTGACTACCTGGCCCATATTAAGTTGCCATGGCTAACTAATACTCACCACGAATTTTTGATGCGACCCATTGAACGGGAAGAAATATTACTTGCACTATCCAATATGAGAGCAGGGAGTGCACCGGGCGGGGATGGCCTTACGGTTGCCTTTTATAATGCTTTTCTCGAGCTACTGCTGCCGCAGTTGCTCACACTATATGAGGATATGTGTGTTACCGGTACGATGCCACCCTCTATGAGGGAAGCAATCATAGTTGCAATCCTAAAACCGGGTAAACCCTCAGATAGCTGTGCATCGTATCGACCCCTTTCTCTGTTGAACGTTGATACAAAAAGTTTTGCGAAAATGCTCGCGAACAGACTAATCCCACTGGTGCCTACCTTAGTAGCGCCGGAACAAGCCGGTTTTGTTCCGGGCAGGAACTTGACGTATAATCTTCGGACGGTATTTGCTGCCATACAACATACTAGGCCAGAGATACCGGCCATAGCGGTTTTTTTAGATATGGAGAAGGCATTCGACTCCGTCGAATGGCCCTTTTTAAAACAGGTCCTTACTAAGATGGGAGTTGGGATGGTTTTTATACAGCTACTTGGGGTGCTGTATTATTCCCTTTGCCACTGGTTTCAAGATAGCCTGGCTGATGAGGGTTTTGAACCCGAAACCGGTCCCAGGATGCTTGTTTCCGGTCCAGGGAAGACATGGCTTGGCAGTTCGGGCTGGACTGTTCCCATAAGGCACAGGGTCAGACTGATTTGCATATGGCCATGTCTGAACTGGGGTGGTGGAGTGAGCTAAAGAATGATGATGGATTAAACCCAGATCAGTTGACTGGGGTGAGTGTTTGATTTGCTCTAACGCTCCGTCCATCATCCCCTTTGGTATCGCTTTGTTCGCCCTAAGTTGGCAGGGTATGCCCAGACGTGGGTCCCTTGCTCACTTTGCCACTGGTTTCAAGATAGCCTGGCTGATGAGGGTTTTGAACCCGAAACCGGTCCCAGGATGCTTGTTTCCGGTCCAGGGAAGACATGGCTTGGCAGTTCGGGCTGGACTGTTCCCATAAGGGACAGGGTCAGACTGATTTGCACATGGCCATGTCTGAACTGGGGTGGTGGAGTGAGCTAAAGAATGATGATGGATTAAACCCAGATCAGTTGACTGGGGGTGAGTGTTTGATTTGCTCTAACGCTCCGTCCATCATCCCCTTTGGTATCGCTTTGTTCGCCCTAAGTTGGCAGGGTATGCCCAGACGTTGGTCCCTTGCTCACTTTGCCACTGGTTTCAAGATAGCCTGGCTGATGAGGGTTTTGAACCCGAAACCGGTCCCAGGATGCTTGTTTCCGGTCCAGGGAAGACATGGCTTGGCAGTTCGGGCTGGACTGTTCCCATAAGGCACAGGGTCAGACTGATTTGCATATGGCCATGTCTGAACTGGGGTGGTGGAGTGAGCTAAAGAATGATGATGGATTAAACCCAGATCAGTTGACTGGGGGTGAGTGTTTGATTTGCTCTAACGCTCCGTCCATCATCCCCTTTGGTATCGCTTTGTTCGCCCTAAGTTGGCAGGGTATGCCCAGACGTGGGTCCCTTGCTCACTTTGCCACTGGTTTCAAGATAGCCTGGCTGATGAGGGTTTTGAACCCGAAACCGGTCCCAGGATGCTTGTTTCCGGTCCAGGGAAGACATGGCTTGGCAGTTCGGGCTGGACTGTTCCCATAAGGCACAGGGTCAGACTGATTTGCATATGGCCATGTCTGAACTGGGGTGGTGGAGTGAGCTAAAGAATGATGATGGATTAAACCCAGATCAGTTGACTGGGGGTGAGTGTTTGATTTGCTCTAACGCTCTGTCCATCATCCCCTTTGGTATCGCTTTGTATTATTCCCCTACGGCTCGTATTAAAATAGGTGACTTAGTCACAAATCCTATCCCAATCTCTAGGGGTACGAGACAGGGCTGCCCCCTATCCCCCATTTTATACGCCCTAGTTGCCGAACCCTTGGCCTGTGCGCTGCGAGTATCATAGCCATAGGGGCATACAATTCCCCGGCTATGGGCTGATTGTTTCCGCCTACGCGGACGATACTTTTTTGTATGTCCGTCACCCGGACACTAATCTATCCCCAGTACTGCACGAGGTGGTACTCTTTGGTTCCATGTCTGGTTTACATGTTAATTGGAATAAATCCATTATGTTTCCTCTAACCCCGGCCACGACTCCTATGGAGCCCGATTACCCACTGCAATGGTCCACAGATGCGGTGAGGTATTTGGGAGTTAAGATACATACGGATTCGGAAGTAGTGTTTAGGGAAAATTACGGTGTGGCAATTAACAAACTAGAGGACGACATTGCTAGGTGGGTTCAGCTCCCATTGTCCCTGCTGGGCAGAGTGTCACTTAGAAAATGGTTATCTTACCACGTTTCATCTTCCTTTTCACAAACATCCCCATAGTGTTGCCGCGAGTATTTTTTCATAGGCTCCAGTCCCTCATGATTCGTCTCGCATGGGCAGGGAAACAGGCACGCGCCAGCTGGCGGACACTTACCCTCCCGTACTCCATGGGGGGGCTGGGCGCGCCTGATCTGGACTTGTATTATAGGGCCGCACAGAGCGCACAGGCATACCAATGGATCCATGGTCCATTTGACATACCGCATGTCTGTATCGAAGCAGTAGTGGCTGCCCCAAAACCCCTACCGGCTTTGTTGTTTTCGCCACCTGATAGACGCACGGGGCTCCTTGACTCCTTGAACACGGTGATACACGCTTGGCACTATTTATTACAACTACAAGCTGGAGCGATTCTGTATTCTCCGGTTGCCAGGCTCGAATGGTGTGAATGGCTCCCGCCATGTACGGATAAAGGAGTGGTGAGGGTACTTAGGGCACTTGGAGCACAACGCATAGGCGACCTATTTGCAGATGGAGTGGCTAAGAGCTGGGGAGATATGGTAGGGAATGAGGTACCACCCTCCCCTCTTGCACAATTTCAGTTCCACAGAGTTAGACATGCACTCACCGAGATCCTTGGGGAAGATATGGCCGAGCCCCCTGAATTGTCAGCTTTGACCACTCTCATTAAATCACAGACGCCCATGAAAATGATAACCAGAATTTACCACAACTCGATGTCAAATAGAAAACACAGCTACACTAAAGCGAGATTAGCTTGGCAGCGAGACCTACAGAGTGACATTACAGACGAAATATGGTCATGTTGCTGCATGAAGAAAAAAACAATATCTTTTGGACCCAATAGCAAACTCTGGTATTCAATCAATCAATACATTCCATTCAACCCGGTACATGCTCACCATTCCATCACATACACACTTGAGGGGATTATGCCATGTAGCTCCCACAGAGAGTCGTGAACCATAAAATGTACAAGAATATATAAATCGATTTATTAGTAAAAAAGACGAGTGTATCTAAAATAAAATTTAAAAACTGGAGGGCAAGAAAAACCCTATACAATACATAGTATTATTAAATTGACAATGATCACAAAAGTTCAAAAAAACAATCACATATTAAACCACAATCCATTGAAAAACATAATAAAATAGCTTAAAGAGAGTACATAGTACAGACAGGCTCAATTTGTCGTTAGTTTGTTACACATCTGTTTTACACCAATATATTAGGCATAGATCCTGGTATTAACTACTCATAGACCTCCGCCTTTCTGACAGATTGTGTTTTATGCTGAGCGTCGACGCGTTTCGATGGGTGGATTATTTAACCATCTTTTTCAAGACCAGACAATATTTACTCTCTTTGATTAAAAAGAATCTTTTCTATTGGACAATATCAATTTTACCCCCACCTGTGTGATAAAAAACAAATATCAATCATTTAGTCCCATAAAGTAACAACCACTACATCAACATGTAGAAATAAATCATAAACATAAAGAGACTCGTATTCATATTATAATTAGACCTCCACATATTTTATATCAAATCGTTCTACCCCATCATACCCATTTCCATATTTACATCTCTAGGATAGTATCTACATTGTTCACTCAATATCCCAAGTTGATCCCCAAAGAAAATCATGGATCAATTTTAAAACATAAATCAATTTTGAAGCATAGAAATAATAATCAAGCACTCTATTGGGAATTGCATGGCGGCCCTCTCTTTCTCTCCACACTCACACTCCAAAAAGTGTATTCTTATTAGTGTAGAGACACTTGCTACACAGACAGTTCTCATACTGGCATCCCCACATATTCCTCTCTTAACCGTAACCTAACAAGGTAAAGAGGAGAGAATAGAATGATTATCTCACCTCCCATAGGCAGTACTAGTCGTATCAGAAGTACTAGACCAATATAATGAGGTATAATGTCTTGACTGTATATTCACTATTCCGTTCTTGAATGATGGGAATATATCTGTAGAAATACAGTGGTGTACTGATATTAATCTCCGCCTGTAATGTGCTTAATTAATTAATTAGGCAGTAGCACATACTGAACATAAGGGCTCACCTGGATAAAAGAATGCAACGTGCTATATTCATGCCATGTAATGAGGCTAAAATGGTCTGTAGTCTTCCCGTAAAATCTAAGACACACCTAAAGAAAAATAATGGTTCCATATCTTAATAAGCTTATATATGACTTTATCGAATTAATTATCAGCCTTAACATCTTATATTACTAGTATTACCTTTTATACGACCTCCGCCATAAACAATTTGTTTATATATCGGTGGAATCAAAAGAACTCCTTTAAATGGGAGCTGAATTGCTGCTATTATAGGACGAATTGTTCCAATTTGTCGTCCTCTACAAGTCCCTCTTTAACATTAGGGTCTGTAAGAGATAAATGATGCGCATTAATTTATGCCAAATTTTGGATCTACTGTCTGATCAAATACACGCTATAAAGTGTGGCAGCCATCCTATATAAAAATATTATAATGCTCTGTATGGTATAATCAAACACTGCTACTTATACTACAAGAATGCAGTATTATTTATAACGGAGGAGGAGGAAATAATTATCATAAAAATACCCTCCGCACAACCCCAGATCTACAATTATCAGAAAGAACCATACAAATTAAAACAAAACATGGTGAGCCGGCCATTCCGGCTCCCATAATGTCTTCCGTATATAGCGCAAGTATACGTGCCAAGAGTGTCTCTCCTCTCTCTGCTGTTTATCGTTGCAAACAGACAGAATGACGGATTTGCACTGTTCTAGAAGCAACACCACCCAGTTACTCTAGAATCTGCCAGCAACTGCATACTCTAGACTACCGAACGTTGGTGTGACCATGAGCAGAGTGCCCTCTTACTTGTAAATACCGCCCGTCGTCACGTACGATCTTCGTCCTGAAGCGGTTAGTTGGTCACTATTACCGTCTTGGAGGTATGCTTTTATACCCAACACAGCGCTTTCGCACATCCTCACCGGACTCTAATTGCTATGACCCACCTCTCTGTTCCTGGCCGTGCGCGGGCTAACCTCTCCTATTACTTCCGGTTCAACCGGAAAGCCCGCATCTCGATAAGATGTTATAAAAACGCCGGCACCATATTAGGATGTTTACAGGGCTACACGGCTACTGTATAATAAGTATATATAAACGGCAATGATCTTCGTAAATAAAGGGGCCATTGATATATTGCTGCATGAACACTAAACGCATTTCCCTCAACGGGAGACATAGACTAATACATTTTAAATTTCTAAATAGGGTTTATTACACCCCGGAGCGTCTGCACAGATATGGCTTGAGAGAGGAGCCTACCTGTGATAGGTGCAATGCCCAAATTGCTGATTTTTTTCATTTAGCCTGGGCGTGTCCTGGGATTGCCCATTTTTGGGGACAGGTCTTTGTGGAATTGAACCAAGTCGCGGAACTGTCGCTAGCCCCAGAGCCGATGCTGGCACTACTTGGGTACTCCAAGACTCTTCCTAAAGTGTCACGGAGGTTGATAGATATGGGCCTGTTATTAGCAAAGAGATGTGTGGCCATATGCTGGTTGCGAGGGCCCCTCCCTACAATAGCGCAATGGTCAAGAGACATGTTATTCTGTAGTACCCAAACTGAAAATTATAGTGACTTACTGCCTCCACGTAATCGACCTAAAAATTTCTGGGCGTTGTACAAAACATTTGTAGAGAATAGAGGTACAGTTGGGATGGGCGGTGGGACGGAGGTGCCAGAGTCTGCTCTCGCGGAGTTACAGACTACGGAGTAGTACTGCAGGAGTGCTATTTGCATTATATGTTGTATATTTATAATGCTGAACCAATGACAGTGTTCTGAATCCAGTGAGCGATGGGATACCAACACAAACATTGCAAATGTCATGTGAACAGTATAAAGCTTTATTGATGTATGTAATGGACAGCGTATTGGTAAGCGATGCATTTATGTATAGACAGCAACATTGTACGAGTCTCATGTTATGTTATGAAAATATCAATAAACATATTAATAAAATAAAAATAAAAAAAAGAGTAGTCTGGCAGCCGAGTTCTGAATCTGTTGTAGTCTTTTCATGGTCGTTAAAGGTGATCCGTGGTAGAGGCTATTGGCATAATCGAGTTTGGACAGAACAAGGGAGATGGTAGCCTGGACCTTGTATTTCCTAACTATAACATCCCTGTAACCTTTTTTTATTTTAGTGAATTTCTAAGGTTTTCTAAATTTTATTTCCTAACTGTAACAACCTTTGAGAGTGGGTGTGTGGGTGGCTCTATAGTTTGGTGAGTGGGTGTTTGGATCTGTGAGTGGGTGTGTGAGGGGTTATGAGGGTGTGTGAGTGGGTTTGTGAGTAGCTGTATGGGTGTGTGAGTGGGTGTGGTATTGGCTGTATGGGTCTGTGAGTGGGTGTGTGTCTATATGGGCATATGAGTGGGTGTGTGCGTAGTTTTGAGGGTGTGTATGTGGTTGTGTGAGTGGATTTGTGAGTCAGTGAGTGGGTGTGTCAGTGGCTGTATGGGTCTGTGAGTGGGTGTGTGAGTAGCTGTGTGTGTGTGAGTGGGTTTGTGAGCGGCTGTATGGTCTAAGTGGATGTATGAGTGGCTGTATGGGTCTGTGAGTGGGTGTTTTAGTGGTTTTGTTGGTGTGTGAGTAGGTGTGTGAGTATCTGTATGGGTGTGTGGGTGAGTGTGTGAGTGTCTGTGTGGGTCTGGGAGTGTATGTGAGAGTGACAGAATGGGTGTGTGAGGGGGTGGCTGAGTGTCTGTGTGGGTGTCAGTAGCTGTGTGAGTGACTGGGCCAGAATGGAACCTCACCTGTCCCTTTATCCAACAAGAGTCCACAGTTTTGCACAAAATATCTACCAACTGGAGTACTTTCTATTGATTAATTAGTAAGTACTAACTCGTTGGGTAAATGTCTAGTGCATTTTTACACTACAGCTGCGTAATGTACCAGGAGGAAATGTCTCCAGTGACCTGTGCGTTTAATTTGGCAATGTGATTGTTCCTCAAGTGTCTTTTTCCAGAAATCTGTGATAACATGAATTCTCCTATAGAGAAGATGACAAGACTACAAAGAGGTAAACTACCACCAAACAAGGGTATATCCTCTTAACTATATAAAGTATGTGCTTCTTTGTTTGGTGGAGATGTACTCATATTCTTCGGCAACAAGAACGAGTCACCAACATCAGTAGGAAAGCGGTGGGGGGCCATTTGGTAAGCTGTCCATTATTCTGGCAAAAGGCGGAATGACCTTTGCATACTACTAAGGTATACGAGGCAGGGTCAAACGGGCAGAGCTTCCAGGTGATTTTGCACATTTGCATACTCATAGTCATTTAAATGGATAACCATAGACTCTGCTCTCACCAGGAGTGGACAAGAATGAACCCACTCGTTAGAGTCATTACAGATTGCGCTCCAATAGATCAATAATGCCTTCACCTCCACAAAGGATTTCAGATCATCTTTCAATGTGGAACTGCAGAGAAAACACACATGCTTTGCCTTCGTCAAACACTGGAAGTTAGGATCATTTGCCCTATGCAGAAGTGGAGCTTCAACTGGGGCACCTGCTATGTTTATATTTGTAAGTGCTTCCCGTTAAGGTTTAATTTCTGTGAAATTAGCTCAGGGCCAGAACTGAACCTCACTGGTCCGTTTATTCAACAAGAGTCCACAGTTTTGCACGAAATGGGGCAGTGGGGGTGCCCCAATGCCCCCGCGGTCCCTGCCAGCTCCCAGCATCCAGCAAGAGCCGACATTGCTCCTGTAAGCAGAGTGCAGCAAAAATGCTGCTCCTTGCATGCAGGAGCAATCCTTTCATCTGCTTTCCTGCCCGCTTCACAGCAGCTTTCCTGCTCCTGCCCACTGGTAGCAGACTTACAGTTGCTCTCGCTTGGCGGAAGCAGTAAAAACTCCCACCAAGCAAGATTAAACAGCTATGTCCCGGGGTGGACACCCTGGGACACAGGGAACCGGTGGGGGTGAAGGGGTTGCGGTCCCCAGGGCCATTAATGGCTCCTGGAGGGGGGAGCACACGACCCTCCTTGTTTGTTATTCAAGGGCCTGCTCCGGGGAGGTGGTGGTCCCCGGGGCCGAAAACAGCCTGGGAGGGGCGCCGCGCGCCCCCTGCCACTTTTTTTTGCAATTAGCCTGGTCCTGGGGAGGTGGTGGTCCCCAGGGCCCTAGAGGGAGGTATGCTCTGCCCCCCTCGTAAATTGAAAATTTCTTGACCATACCCCAGGGAAATGGCATTCCCCGGGGCCTTATAAGGCCTACCGAGGGGCCCCCCCTCCCTATATTTGCATATTGGCCTGTCCCTGGGGCCCATATCGGCCATGGGCGGGGGGGGCCTCATGCACCCAACCTGCCCAGAATATACATTTAAATATGCCCCCGGGACCTGGCCCACCCTGGGGCTGAAATACAAACCGCGCTTATTTTTTCTTTAATTTTCGCACAAATTTGTGAATCCACCGTGATTTTCGCCACCAATCTTTATTTTTAAATGCTTTTTGGCCCAGGTGGTGTCCTTGGGAATGACTAATCTGTGTGAACGTCTTTATCAGTCTGTCAGTTGGTGTGTAAGTGGTTGCATGGGTTGGTGTGTAGCTACATGAGTGTCTATATGGGTTAATGATTGGTTGTCTGAGTACCTGTATGGGTGCCCGAGTGTCTGTGTTGGTGGGTGGGGGGTTGTGTGACTCCCTGCATGGATGTGTGAGTGGGTGATTAACTGGGTGTATGGGCTCATGAGTGCATCTGCGAGGGGCTGTATGGATGAGTGAGTGTGCGTATGGCTGTGTTGGTGAGTGAATGGATGTCTCAGTGGTATATGTGTGAGTAACTACATATGTGAAAGGCAGTATATGTGAGAGTTGGAGTATATAAGTGACTAAATGTGAGAGTGAGTGATTGTGAGAGTGGCTGTATGGATGAGTGTGTGCTTGTGTCAGTGATTGTATAAGAGAGTAAGAATGTGTTAGTATCTGTATGAATACGTGAGGTGGTGTGTCTATAACTATATAGGTGAGTAAATGGCAGTGTGATTGAGTCTTTGGGTGACTGACTAGGTGTGTGAGAAATTTTATGGGTGAATGGTGGTGTGTGAGTGTCTGTATGGGTGTATGAGTGCATATATCAGAGGCTGTATTCATGAGTGACTGCATGTATGAGTGACTGTATGGGTGGACAAAGAGTCTGAACATCGAAAGCAGATGCTCCACTAGTTATCATCCCAAGACTGATGGCCAATCAGAAAGGGCAAACCAGGAATTAGAACAGTATCTGAGGCTTTATTTGTTAGATCTGGAAGGTGATTGGCCAAACCTTCTGTGGGCAGCAGAATTTGCACATAACGCAAGAAACAATTCCACTGGTTATTCACCTTTTTTCTTGAATTATGGTCCGACACCCCAATGCAATTGTTAGCACCAGAGAAATCCCAGTTCCTGCAGTAAAGGACCTAGTACAACATATTAGTCAGGTACATGATCTAGCAAGACAAAATTTGGCAAGATCCAAGAGTCAATATAAAAGTTATGCAGACAAGAAAAGAAGGTTGGAAGACACTTATCAAATAGTGGACACGATTTGGTTAAGCACTAAGAATCTCAGATTGAAAGGGTGCAGAAAATGTCAACCTCGTTTTATTGGCCCTTACCCTATTGAATAGAAGATAAGTCCAGTGACTTATAGAGTAAAGCTCCCCCCGCAACTTAAGGTGTATCCAGTCTTTCATGTCTCTCTGCTTAAAAGAACCTCGTCAAGTTTTAGGGAGAAAACTCCCCCTAAGTCAATTCAAACTGAAACGGGAGAAGAATTTGAAGTGAAGAGAATTCTAGATTCTAAGAAAAATCGTGGAGAGTTGTTCTATTTGATTGACTGGAAGGGATATGGCCCAGAAGAAAGATCTTGGGAGTTACATACTGATGACCACGCTCCAAGATTGGTTGATGCCTTCCATAGACAGTATCCCCATAAGGCTCGACCTGGGGAACCGCCCTTGCGGAGGGGTACTGTCAGGAATCAACACATTCCCTTAGACCAGAAGCACCAACTTACCTGTGCCTTGGTTAGTAAAGACTGGTATGGGAAGGTGCAGGCAAATAAAGGTACCGGTAGGCTCACGAATCCGTCTTGGAACTCTCTGCTGAAAAGACGGTTTCGGAAGATGGCGGCAAAACAAGAATTCCAGGGTCAGCGCTCTAGTTGTTTTCATTTCAGGCGCTCAAGAACAGTGTTGGCAGTGAAGCGCGCGCGCAACCGTTCTTGCGACGCACTTCACTGAAGTTCTTGGTTAGAGTAGTGGCGCATTTTAGGTCCGCCTCTATTCGTCGATAGAATAGTGTTCAGGGTCAGAGTTTCGTTGTGCATGCCCGTCAGAGAGTTTAGGGATTCTAGTGTTCCCGCTTTACAGGGGTTTGCCTCTAGTTTTCTGCGTTTTTGTATGTTTGTTGCCGCTTTCCAGGCAAAGAAAAGAGTATTCCAGTCAGAAAAGGAAGGCAAGATTTCTGGACAGAGTTTACTTACCAACGGGGCAAGAAGTGGCTGGTTCTTCTGCTTCCTTCGCCGGCTCCGGCCACGCAAGTACCCTAGAGGAGATAAGAGAAACGACAAGACAATGTTTAATTGAAAATATAACATTTATGTTAAAACTTTAAAAAGACACATTGCATATAGTATTAAGTGGGAACAATTCTGAATGTAATTACACTCTCATTTAAGCAGGAAGAAAAACATTGAGTTCTATACTTTAGTTAGATCAACTTAAGGTAGGAATTTTCAACATAAAAGAGTGAGCTCAATTTTTCCTCAGAAGAATAGAAGAGAAGCTAAGGGCTATGTTTAAGACATAGTAAAAGATATAGAACAAAAATAAGAAGTCAGAATTTAGGATGTGTTAATGTGTTTCTGATTATTTACAGTGCACAAACCAATTCCAGAAAAAGAATTCCTGAAGAAGTTCGTAGTACCCAGAAGAAAGGACAAGGCAGTCTCCTCTCATATTTTTTGTTTTATCCAATTCCCCTTTCCCCCCCTGACTATTCTTTAGACTCCCTTGGACACTCTAGGTGAGGGGTTTGGGAAGAATCAGGAGGGGCATTGGGACCTGACATCATTCTGCTTCCGTGAGGACTGGGAACTTTGGAGAGCTGGCACCTGACACCACTACACCATTAATCTAATAGTTTCTCATCTAGAAAAGCCTAAATATTGTTTTTCTTCTAGTCATCAGTTAATTGACATTTGATGATTTGAACATTCTCAAATAGTATACACTGAAATTCTTATGCCAACAACATTCCCCAAAAGAAATCCAAGGAAATAAACAAGGAGTTGTGTTTATCAATAGATTATTTCAACACTTGAAAAAAGACAAAAATGTACATATAACGTTGTTACACACACACATGAATGTGTACAATATGAACAAATCAATTAAAGACACAACCAGTACAAACTTAAATACAGTATCACATTAATCTTTAGACATGTAGTTAAAACAATCAAAGTAACATGTATAGTGTCCTACATTTTGAAAATAAATAGAGGGGGTTGTAATCAATTTTAACCTTCTCATGTAGAGTCCAAGACGTACTGTTTGGCCCTATTCTAGTGGTGGTCGGAGCGCTGTATTTTGTGTGAGTGGTGTCATGAATTACATCCCTGTATAACACAAGAAAATATACTTATAAGGGGACATACCATTAGTTCAGCAACTTCCTGCTGATTTTCTCAAAGAGAATGGTAAATTTCCTTTCAGGTTCAAGTCGTGCTTTGCTTCGACATGTGACCCTAAATTTAAATGGAACGGGAATTTTTGATCATTTTGATTCTCTTTTACACAGTCGAAGACTTATTAATAATCAAAGAATTTTATTTGAAACGATGGAATAAATGAATTATCGTACTTGATTGAGTGGGTGATCTTAAGATAGTCCAGCATGAGTGATATATTTTTATAGCGACCTATCAATGTAAAAGACAAAATCTTCACCTTTCTTGGGTTTGATCTACCGCGATTAGAAACCCAGGTGTTTTTGCGTAGTGTCGTGCCTCCCATTTGTGCAATACTACATACAAGCGGCCACCATATGAAAAATAATTAACTTCAGGGTTTTAAACTTTGTGTTCATGCATCATTTTGGTGACCGCCGACAATAATACCAGTCCTCCTTCTATTTACGTACATACCATTGCAGGAAGTTACCCCTGCTTACCACAACATAATATCTATAAAGTGATATAGTGCCCACATTAGAATCATGATCGCGAGTTTTAGAGCTAGGCGGAACCGATCAAATCGTACATGTCTGTAAACAAATGTTTTAAAATGACAGAAGTTACATATTTATTCCCGATCATTTACCTCAATCGAGTGTCCCTGACTACTCCTGTATTGGAGTCTTTCTATACCGCGGTAGTGTGCAAATCAGCCCATGGTGGAAGCGGAAGTGTTGGGGTGGGGCTTTTCTTAAAGTCAAGCTCCCTATCTTGTGTGTTTCTAATAGGATGGAATGCACCATGTGGGGACGCGCTAGTTTTTGTCACCATGGTGACCGTTATACACCAACGCTGTGACCTGGGAGTGCCCACGGGCAACCAATCATAATTGTTATTTGGCACAATAGCCACCGATGTTGCCACAATGGATACTAACATTCTTTCAATTTACGTGGAGGATCCTTCTGCCTTCCTCTTTTTATTCTTTTTTTCAATCAATTCATCAAAATGGTTGTTATTCACTTAGTAATTAGCATTCTTTTGAATCCATGTAACTTTATCCTACAACATGATAACACCACATAATGGCGAGTTCCCTGTGACCCTCGTCATAATAACCCATTCCTTGAACTACACCTTGTTGTGTTACTGAACAATAGACATTCTCCATTTACCCTGGACGCGAACAAGTGTATTGTATTGACAATCATCTTATCTCAATCTTCCGACAACCCCATACAGCTTGTAGTGGTGCATCTACTTGAAAATTCATTAACATGCAACTTCACTTACTATTCAGGTACATTTTGACTTGCATAAGATGGTAATCATTTTTGTCAATTTCAACAAGAACATTTTGCAAGTATACACAACTGACATCATCTAATTCTGCATTAACGTGACAGATTGACTTTTCATTTGTCTGACAAAGTTGAGTTCTTATACATCATGGAGTCTTGTGTTGTAGTGCATAAACACTAAGGGTACACCCCTAATTCTTTTTCAGGGTATGGATTTATCTATTAACTAAAGGCCCTGTAAGATTTATTTTTAGTAGGGCTTATCCCTAGTGTATCTGTCCCCAGTGGTTTCCATGTTGCCCTTATCTGCGAGTGTGCATTAACATCCGTCGGGGATTTCTAAACCAATATTTAACTAGAAACATTGGGCTATCTCATTCATTTAATTCAGTCCATTGGTGGTAGTACGAAGACGTAAGATTATTTTAGCTTCGAGTCTGGAAAGAATAGAATCAGTACTCTGGCCCTTAACGTGTGTTAAAACAGTCCCTTTCATATCAGAAGGTCCATGATTCATTTCTATGTAGTGATGGACCATTGGGGAATTCTGTACTTTGCATTTAATTTGTGATCTATGTTGTGTTATTCTTTTCTTGATGGCCTGAGAGGTTTTCCCTACATAAGCCACGTCACATGGACATATCACACAGTATATCACGTTTGTTGTATTACAGTTAATGAATTCCGAGTGTTTAACTGTTGTGCCATGGTAGACAAATTGTGTCCATGGCACTGGACCAGTAGAACGTTCAATAATATCATGCTTAAGTAATGATTCAAGTTCTTTCTCAACAACTTCTTGCAAATGAAAAGCAATTTGTCTATGTCTTTGAGCAACAGGTCGAACGTCCTCTTTAATATGCAACTTTACTTTCATAGTCTTTAGCTTTCCCAAGCCATGAAATAACGAAAGTAACTGACTTACTATTTCGCGGTGAACATTCATGTTGTAATTCACAGAAATCAGTCCCATATCAGCGGCTGTGTTGAAACTGAGTAGACAGGCACTAAACACTGTGCCTTGAAGCACCTGGATGGGTTCTTGCATCTTCGTTTACTTGTGTTTTATTATCGCTACAAATAACCTTGACTTTTTAAGGGCGTCGAAGCAGTCCATGTATGCAATTTGGTTTCCGATGTCATAAGTTGCTGCAATGGAGATAATTCATTATATTTCTCCTCTGGCATAATGTTTATCAGTGCACCACTGTCGATAATGAAAGGTACTGAACAACCATTTACTTTTTCAGTGTGATCTTGGGACAGTGTTTGAATGACTTTGGTGCTGTGGCATGTCGATCTTTCTTTGACTGACGTTTTTCTTCACAAGTGGCCAAACTAACATGCACACGCTTTTCTGAGCTAAAGATCAACTTGGCACAATCATTTTTTTCACTTTCACTTAATACTGATAAAGAAGAACGGTATGATGATGATTTAGATGACAATCGACTTCGTTCAGTGTCGATTTGTCTTAACTGATGTCGCTGCTTGGCCTGGTGGGTGTGCGTTGAATGTTGCTTCTGGAACGTTTTGACGGCCAATTTGTCTTCAAGCCGTGATGCACTTATTTTTTCCTTCGCTTTGCAAACCGTCACAAAATGGTTCTCCTTCCCACAGCCTTCACGTATCTGTCCAAGAGCGGGACATTTACCTTCATGTGGAAACGAAAATCCACATCTAAAACACAACTTCTTTTTACGTGTAGACATCACTTTGTGTCCTTCAGTCTTTTGTTTTGGCTTACTTTTCTCACTCGTGACAAATTCATTCTGGGCACCTTCGACCTCCATGTCACCAGCTTGTCTATCAGCACGCTCTTCAGCTTTGGCAGCCATTAACACTCGCTCCAGACTAAGAGTTTCTCTCAGTATTCATCTTCTGAATGAATCTGACAAGCATCCGTTAATAACTCTCAGACGCATAGCTTCTTCATCATTAAATACATTGAACTTACAATATCTGATGAGTGTGTCGAGTCTCACTACAAATTCATCAGTGGTTTAACCAACTTTCTGATGTTCTTGGTTGAAGATGTATCATTCATAATTAACATTTGGCATTGGATTAAACTTGAGATTCAACATTTCTTTTGTCTGACGATATGTGACTTCATCAGTTTGCAGTATTTTCTTTATGACTTCTTTTACACCATCAACACTAAGATTTTCTAGATACTTGATAATCTTTTTGTTATCAGTCTCTTCAAGTGCATGAATGAAATCATCAAATGTCTGTATCCAAGCAGTCCATTTGTCGCCAATATTTTGCTTTTTGGCAGAATCGAATGGTGGTGGTTGTTTCAGGAAAGCGGCAGCGTTGTAGCCAATTATTGAAGTGGCTGACGTTGAGAGTGGAGCGCTCTCCGGCTCCCTCGGCTGTTTATCTTGAACCAGCTCATGTGAGCCATCTCTGAGGCCTTGGGACGTGCTGGTATCTGGATAATCCTTGATAACTTTTGGAAAGATGGCCCGGTCTTTGCATCCATTGAAAAAGCAGTGTTTCACTATTCCAAAGATATCAGAGATTGAGGTGATTGTCGCCCTTGTAAAATTCAACCCCTGTTCTTGATCTGGGTTGCAGCACCTGGCGCTGAGGTCGTACCGGCTCGCTTTACTCAGGTTCTGGTGAGTAAATAACTATTGTATCCTTTGCCAGCTCTTTGCACTCTTTGTCTTCACTACTTTCTAATTGTAATGTTATCTTGCAACTTGTGATTATTAACAGCTGCTCTTTGAAAACCTGGTTGTATCTGCCTTCAGTGTTAACGCTCCGGATTATGTATGACTGTATCTTGCTTAGCAGTGCGGTACCTTTATCTACGGTCTGACCAGCAGGTTCTCGGTCACTGATATATAGATTTGTTTGCAATGCTTTTGTTGTTTTCAACTTCTTTACAGCGGCTGGAGTTGCGCTTTGACTCCACATGCGTTAAGCGTCAATTCTGTACTTCAAACTTAAAAAGCACTTGGCACGTATGAGCAGTTTGCGTGAACCATGGCAAACTCTCAGGGAGAGCACTGTCGATCTACGGGTTACTTATCCCATAACTCGTCACCAGGTGTAGCATCCTCTCTAGCCTGGGTGCTCGCCAATGACTACGCCAAACATGGAGCTTCGTATTACACGTCTTTATTTGTCTGCGTGTAACTGCGAACTCAACATTCTAAACCAGTCTTCATTGCATTCCGCTCTAACACTTAGTCACAGTTCTATGGAGTCTTATCAGGAGCCAAAAGGGTTCCATCATTTCTAACTTGCAAGATAATACAGCTGGTAGCATTTAATATACAGGCCCTAGGTATATGGTATCCAACTCTACAAGGGATTTAGAAGTAAATTAAAATGCCAATTAGGTATATGCCAATCAAACCATGTTTAGGAGAGTGAGCACAAGCACTTTAGCATTGGTTAGCAGCGGTAAAGTGCACAGAGTCCCAAGGCCAACAAAAGCAAAAATCCAGCAAAAATGGGTGGTATGTAGGCAAAAAATATGGGGGAAGACCACCCTAAGACTGACAGGTCTAACACTTCTAGTTTGTGTTAGAAACAGGTGTGAAAGCCATGGGTGATCCCGGAGAGCTATAGATTTCTGAAAAGTGGACAAAATTCTAAATTCAGCACGGGGTCATTTGTGTAGATCCCTCTAGGGCATCCCAAATAACTAAATGTTGAAATAAAAAAATATTGAAAATGGGTAGGAAAAAACTGCCATTTGTGACAACCTTTTCTTCTGTAACTTCTTGTCACAATGGCCATTTACATAAGCAACGTACCATTATGTCCGCTAGATCCCTCTGGTTGCAGGTATATATAGGGTTTGTATGTTGTCCAGGTACCCGAGGTACACAGAGCCAACAACTGAGCTGCACCTTACAATGATTTTAGTTTGTATATCGAATATGCAATTCATATGGTTAAATATAAAGAGTAAAAAATGGGTATGAAGGAAACCTATATATTTCTGAAATTAACACCAGATACCGAGTTTAGAAACAGTGGTTAATTGTACATCTTTGAATTTATGGGTACCCCTACCAGCATGTGATTCAGAGGGCATTTTTCTAAATGTCTTCTTTCGTACGCACTGGCTTAATTTTGGAAGGCACAAATGGCGAGAAATTCAATTGGCAAAAACAAATGTTCTACTATTCTGTGTTAAATCACAGGGGACACTGTTCCGAGTTCAGGGTGCAAAATGTCACCCACTCATCAAGAGGAAAGATAAGGAGTAGAATAGATAGTGAGAGGGAGAGGAAAAAGAGAGAGGCAGAGGTACATCCCCAGTATCAAGGATCCAGTCCCGAAGGGGAGGGCCAAGTCTTGCCTCTTAGTAGCCCTCACACACCCCGAAGGATGTCATGCTTCATCACTGGGCCTTTGCTCCTCGTCGGGACGGCGCTGCAATGCCCGACGGGTCCCCCGAAGGGTCACTTTCACGGAGATCTTTTAAGAGAAAAGCCGTCAGGTGAGTGCGGGTGTGTGGGGTGGATCCAGAGGTGGAAGTGGTGAAGTGCGTGCAGTAAAAAATGCTCAAAATTAAAACTGCCTAGGAGTATCCACAGGAAGAAATTTTAATCGGGTGGTACCCCTGGTAGACTAAAAAACCCGAAGGTTAATAAGTTACTGTGAGGCTTAATGTGCCCAAGTAACTATTACAAGGTCGACATGTTTCACGCCTGGTTTGTCTAAGTGATCAGTGGCGTTTCTTCAGGACCTAACAGTTAAGATGGTAGTGCACGTAAAAATGGGGTTCCGTAGTGAGGATGGTAACCCACATAAGTGTGAGGTGTCTTGGAGCTAACCACAGAACTTAGTTCCCTACTGTGTGGTTAAAATCTCGACTGTAGATATGCCCAAAACAAAGAAGTACCCTCAAATCTAGGGGAAGAATCTCCCAAGGCTAGTGTACGCTGGATGCCCGCACCCTACTGGGGTTGCGTCGGGTGCCGGCTCAGTAGCACCTACCCTCTACCAGCTGGCCCAGTGATGAAGCATGACATCCTTCGGGGTGTGTGAGGGCTACTAAGAGGCAAGACTCGGCCCTCCCTTTCGGGACTGGATCCTTGATACTGGGGATGTACCTCTGCCTCTCTCTTTTTCCTCTCCCTCTCACTATCTATTCTACTCCTTATCTTTCCTCTTGATGAGTGGGTGACATTTTGCACCCTGAACTCGGAACAGTGTCCCCTGTGATTTAACGTTCATTTGTGGAGCACGGACACTGGACCTTAATAGGCTCCTGGTCCCCCCTCTCTCTCTTTGACTTAACTATTCTGTGTTCCCACGTCTCCCAATAAAAATGGTGCCTCACTTGTGTGGGTAGGTCTAGTGCCCACAACAGGAAGGAGACCAACTTTCAAAATGGACACGTCACATTTTTCCACAGAACACTGACCCTTTTTTTTGCAATGTGGATAGCAGTGGATTTTGGTCCCTAGCTCAGATGGCACTTGGGGAAAAACTAGACACCTGGGGAAATCAAGGGTGGATTTCACCAGGTTTTCTTACCCAGAAGCCCTTGCAAATCTCAAACTTTGACTAAAAACACACATTTTCCTCACATTTCTGTGACTGGAAGTTCTGGTATCTGCAAAAAGAAACACATTTCGTACCACCCAGAGTTCCCACACGTCACCCGATAACAACGGTACTTCAATTGTGTGGGTGGGCGAAGAGGCAGTGACACAAAAGTCCCTAAAGCACTACATTGAGAGATCAGCTATAGTGGTAGCTACAATATTTGCGGCCGTGCTCGACCGCCATCCATAGAAACCGACCAACTATACACAATTTTGAAACCTAGACACCCAGAGGATTCCAGGTGATGTGCCTTACGTGCATCCCACAACGTTTTTATACCCACAATGCCCAGCAAACCTCACACTTTGCCAAAAGTTACACAGTTTCCTTACATTTCTGTGATGGAAACTTCCGGAATCAGCAAGAATCCACAAAATTTCTACCACGTAGTGATACCTCACTTTTCTCGTTCAAAAGGCTATCCCACTTGTGTGCCTGGGCCTAGTGTCTCAAACAGGAACGGATCAAATCAAGTTCAATGGGAGTGGGGACTCTCATTGATCTTGGTTGTGATCCATGTACCCCAAGTACTTCTTTGCAAAACCAAGTCACTAATATGTTACCTCTTTAATTGTCACTAATAATATCAAGGGCTGGCATTCCACTCATAAACCTAAGCTAGACTTAGGCATTCATAATCTACAGCATGGATTATACATGAAACCACCATAACACAAACTGGTCATGCATTTAATTACTAAATTATTAGAGTTAAATGTAGTCATTCACAATACCACTATGAATGCCGCTCACACTTGCCCTCACAAAACACTACCACTTCCTTTAACACATATGGAAAGGGAATGAACTGCATCTCCCACAATGCAACACATGTGGTACATTTTAAGACCCGAAAATGGAAGAGAGTTAACCTGTACAACATATTGGAATATTCAATCACTCATTGCAAAAAGTATTACCTCTTTAAAACACAATATGTTTTCAGGTAAAAAAACAGATTCAATATTATTTTTTTATATTAAAAAAGGTACAACAAAGTTCTTCCTCCTCTGGGTACGCTAAGCATTATACAAAAACTGAATAAAAATAAAAGTCTGGGGTTGGGGTAGAAAAATAGTGCACTATCACAATCTTATTTCCTTTAGCCTCCAGGCATTGGGCTTGTCTCCCAACATTTGCAGCAATGTCCTCCACAGGGAGTTCTTCATTCTCCTGGAGCTGCTGTTATTCTGAGCACCTACGCTATGGGATGAGGTGGGGTTTGAAAGGTTGTTTTAGAGGGGCAAGGCCAGGTGATTGTAGAGAAGGAGTGTCACAGGAATGGTGAGGTTTTGGGGTATTGAATTGTTTTGGGTATGGGAATGTTTTAGGGGTTTGAGTGAGTTTGGGCAGATAAAAAGATGGAGGAAGCTGGATGGGTTTGGTCAGGAGGAGAAATTGGGGGGGGGGGTCTGTGGAACATGGTCAAGGCTATTAATGGGATCAGGCGGTTAAATGGGGTCCTGGCTTTGGATGGGGCAGGTTTTTGAATGGCGTCTGGGGAAGGAGGGGTTCTGGGCTGAAGGAGGAAAAGGGATATGTGTGTCATGGAAGTACTTGTGTCAGCTGAGGCACTAGGAGAGAGAGAACCTCTCTTTAAGGCAGACAGGGCAGAACACAATCCATCTAGGATATCTGTGACTTACGAGAGTTGCTCACCGACACATTAAATGGCGTACAACAATGCTGTCTGCCCCACAGAAGGGTTTAAAAAATTTCCAGTGCCTCCTCTGACTTGAGTGCTGGCAGGATGGGGGCAGGAGGAGAGGTGCCCGGGCCGTAAGAGACCCTGTCAGTTTTTGGAATGGGTGTTGGCTCTTTTCCTTTGGGGACAAGAGTGAGGGTGCTGATGGTTATAGTGGTGGGGGTGGACACAGGAACGGATGGTACATCCTGTGTTGGTTCGTCTAACATCATGAGGGGCTAGCCCAGGGGTCTTCAAACTGTGGGGCGCGACCCCCAGGGGGGCCGTGGAGCGATGCAAAGGGGGTCGCGCCTTCCCAGTCACACTTCTGCCGAGGCCCAAGGGCTTCAGCCCCCCCTCTTCCCCCGTCCTGCGTCTCAGCCCGGGCTGCTGCAGTGCAACTCGAGCTGCTGGGGGCTCAGCTGGGCAGTGTCTGGAGTCTTATCTCCGGCACGCCCGAGTTTTTCACAGGTCTTTAAAGACCATTTGCATGTTTACATGCCTTTGTAAACTGGTTACAGAGGCTTAGATTTTTTTCCTGGTTCCAGTACCCCCTGGGCCCCCACTCTGCCTATTCCTTACATTTGTATTTTACCTTTACTGCTGCAGTGTGAGAATGCATTTCATGAAAAGGAATATAAAGTAGGGTTGCCAAAAGAAAAATGCCTGCCGTGTTTTGTTTAAAGAGCCCGCAAAGACCTCCTCTTGACACTAAATAGACTTATAAATAAAAAAGTATGTATGCATTCGTTATGTGACTTTTCTGTCTGTTCTCTTTAATTATCAGTCATGGATCATTGAGGCAGCCCTAGAACACAATTAAAAGTGCTTTCTATTTATATTTGCTGTTCGAAGTATGCACAGATAAGTGCTTAAAATACAGCTTTAGGTGACTGCTTATTTTTGTAACGACTGGGCCATCAAAATAATCTGCTGGCAACCCTAACCATAGGACTGGAAGTTTGTTGCAGGATCAGCACATTATTTATTTCCTCGATCCCCGATTAATGCCATAATAGCAATAGTTTAACTTAGATCTTAAACCCTACGCCGCCGTCCATAACATGCTGAGTTACTTCAAGTGTCTGAGAATGCACTCTGCATTCAGACAACTCACTCGTCATTCTCGCCCTTCACTTTCACGCTCACCCTGCATTCACAGCGATCACAATGCACTCACACCATTCACCCGCTCACCCTGCACTCACAGTGATCACTCTGCACTCACAATGCACTTGCGCTGTTCATCCTATACCTCACCCTGCAGCCACACGAGTACACTACTCATCCTGCACTCATGTGACACTTCACTCACCTGTCCCCCTCACTGCTCAATATGCAACTCACTCAAACAAGCCCATCAGTAATCATACACTCATTCGTCCCATTCTGAACTTGCATCCGCACCTAAATTCATAAGCCACCTCACTCACCCTGCAGTCACTCCTCTTACCCTACTCTCACACTGTTGCATCGCTCACCGTGCACTCACATGGGCACTCTTGTCACCCACACAGTGCAGAGGGTTAACGTTCCTGCTACAAAGAATATGTACCATGCAGATCACAGAAATGAGTGTGAGTAAACTATGAGTAGCGCTATAAAAAAATTAAATGTTTGTCAGAAAGGTGCTATAGAGAGATTAGGTGAATTGTTGGTGAGTGGCAGTGAAGGAATTCATGGAGAAGGAGGAAACGGGGTGGGGCACCAAAAAGACTGTTGCACCGTGTGCGACCAGTGTTAGGACCATCCCTGGCTGGGAGTGTTAAAGGTGAAGTGAGAGGTTGAATGGGGAGAGTTCAGAAGTTGTAAAAGGGGTGAAATAAAATGGCCTGCAAAGTGAGAGAGGGATCAGGGGTTAGGAGAGGACAGAGGGATGGAAGGGAGGGGGTGAGAGGAAAGCTGCATGGGTAAACTGCTTAACTCTGCACAAAACCGCCAGGGTTTTAAGGGACCCCTGCTTCTCCCGGCCAGGGCCAAGTGAGCTTCTAATGTGGCAGCACGTATTCCTGCGGAGTGGAAGGCCCTTCACAAAGGTTGACTAGAAATCTTTCTGATGTTAATTGCTGTATTTTGGTTATACACTGGTACTGATGGGGTGAAATCTTTTCTCAGTGTTACTGTGTACGCGGCATCACATAACATCATTTACCTTTTCTTCCCACACAATTTAGTCAAGCCTGTCATGTAATTTGGTCCTCACCTGCCTCATAATTCCAGTAGCCCTGCCTACAGGTTTAGACATTTTTGTCAGGAGGGGGTCCTTACACCTCAAAATGTTGACAGGGGGGTCTCGGCATCCAAAAGTTTGAAGACCTCTGGGCTAGCCAGAGTTGGATGCCTCAGATTCAGTTGTTGTAATGACTTCCTGGCCTGCACCATTGCCCTCAGTGCCAATGGGTACTTCGGCGTTGGGTGCTCTATCTTCCGACTCCTAGTGGCTCACGTGCATGTCTATTGAATTCTGGTCAGTCTCTCCCTTGCTTACTCCAGAGGAAGCTGAAAGCACACATATGCACAAATCAGTTACATACCACAAATTCCAATAACAAAAGGAACATACATCAAATAGAGTCAAACATAAAACCTTTTATCATACTAATCTCAATAAAGGGCACACAAAGGGATATCATAAAGGACCTGATTGTGAATTTGGAATGCTGGTTGTTCCTTAACAAATGTCACGATATTCTGTCTGCCTTATTACAAATGCATTATATTATCTACCATTTGTTGGAAGGTGGGTGAGATATCTGTCATGTTTGTGATGGAGTATTGTGTTTGTCAAACTTTAAAAAAGGACCTAACTCACACATCTGACATAGGGCCGGATTTAGAGTTTGTGAGACTGGTTGCAACATGACGGATATCCTGTCTGCCTTATTACAAGTGCCGTTGTACATAACACACTTATAATAAGGGGCATGCGATAGCCAATACGTTTATGACGGAGTAATCCATCCACTAAACTCTAAAACAGGCCCAAACGTTTTGGCCAACCCATTACAAGTTATGTGTGCCTTTATACCATTTGAAAATGCTGTATGTCTGTTTTGCCATCTTTTTAAAGGACTGTCCTATTTGTCTAAATGAAACTCGGGGACACATTACTCATTTTTAAATTGTGTTGATACCAGGATTCTGCACATGATGTATACACAGAGGCCATGGCCACCATTTACATTTCTATATATATGATGTCATACTTCTACAACTATATGGATAAAATGTTTCACAATTTCTGTATGGCAAGGCCTAAACCACCTGTTTTACAGTGTGTTCATACACTTGGCTTGCATCTAGATGTCTTATACAAATTACAAGCTGAAACTGTGGCCAAGGGGTATTAGACATGTCACTCGTTATACAGTAAATCACAGTTGTGGTAAGACATCATGTTTGATATACACAGGAGTAGTTAGTAAACTGTTTATGAGCACCATAGGAGTGTGAGTCCCATAAATCACTTGATGAAACAGCAAGCTGTAAATATTTTTGGTGGCATAATCAATCTGTAATTGATATGACATCAGCAAAGTTACTGCTACAGCATTGCAACTGTGTTGCATTTATATTTTGATGATTATGTTACTGTGTTCAAAATGGGACATATATCCAGTCTGCTTTATTGCACTTATGAGTGCCTTATTTGTAGTTTTCTCTGTTACAAGGTGAATAAGATATGTGTCACATTTGTAATAGAATAGCTGTCCAGCAAAATAAAATCTGCGGCAAGGTGTAATATGTTCTATGGTGTTTGTAATAACTTGTTTAAAACTTTAATGTACTGCTTTAGAGTTTGTGAGTTGGTGAACTCTGTCACAAACATGCCAGTTACCCCGTCAGATTTTTGCAAGTGCATTATATCCTGTGGCACTTGTAATAAGGTGAGTGGGATATGCATTACGCTTGTGACGGAGTAAACCTTCTGCAAAACTCTACATCAGCCGCTTAAAGAGAGTCTTAGAATTGTGACAGTATATTCCAAACTGAAAACTTGTAAGAATGTTTAAAAACACCATGAATATTTCTTAAGGTGAATACACTTACCTCCCTGTCCCTGCTCCATGTACTTCAGCTCCCATCTAGGTTAGGATAGGCCACTCCCAGTATGCGCCATATCATGGTGGTCAGTGACCTCCGCAACATTATTTTTTGTGGGGAGAACCTTCCCAGTTTTGACAAAGCAATTAGTCTGGTCTACTGCTGAAGATCCTTACACCTTTTGCGGCAATGGATGCTGTGGTGCATATGCCTGCCGGTAGCCGCCCAGCTCTTGTTTTCGTTGTGCGGTCTGACCTACAGAAAGTAATCCCTTGCAACCAATACCTCGGTCAATATTGGAGTACCTCAAGGCTCTGCACTTTCGCCCACACTTTTCAACCCTTTTATGGAACCGCTCGCCGATATACTGAACCGCTCTAACATTCACTACCATATGTATGCTGATGACACTCAACTGTATTTGAAGATCTCCTCTCCAGATGACATAAAAACTCTAAATGATGCACTCCTAAAAACTCAACAATGGCTAACTCGGAAACCATCTATTGTCAAATACCCTCAAAACGAAATTCCTTCTGATTGCCCCCCGCAACCACTCTGCACCTACCCTTGACTGGCTCAAACAACTTACTGCTCTTAACTGCACCCCTCATGTTGTTGACTCTGCTAAATCTTTAGGTATAACCTTGGACAAATACCTAAATATGCTAGATCACATCAGTGCAACTATTAGGGGAGCCAATCTTTAGCTCAACAACCTTAGGAAAATCAAGCCTTTCCTTCCGCCTGTGGACATCCAGCCAGCAGTACAATCCCTAGTTATCTCATGCTTGGAATATGGTTTGGTGACCCTTGCTGGACTACCTAATTTGGCTTCACTTAGATCCACTCTGAACTCCTCGGACAGACTTATCATAGGCTCCAGAAAACATGACCACATCACGCCAGACCTAATTCAACTAAACTGGCTGACCATTGAAGCTAGGATCCGGTTCAAGATAGCTTGCCTGACTCGCAAAGCTATTCATTACAACACCCCCGTTTACCTGGCAAAAAAGCTTGAGCTATCTGGCTCGAGTCGGAACTTAAGAAGCTCTAACACCCTACTATTTAAACCTCCCAAATTCAATAAGAAAAGAACTTACAATCGTGCTTTCTCTGGTCTTGCTTGAAGAATTTGGAACGCTCTTCCTCCCGAGATCAGATTCAACCCATCTACTGCCTCTTTCAAAAAACATGTCAAATGGCTACTCTTGAATGACCATCAACAGCATTAGTCCTGATACCATCTCAATATCCTTCTTTCTCTGGTCTTGATACTCTTTTTACTGTTTTGTTTCAAATTGTATTATGTTTCTTCTCACTTGTCCTTTTGAGCTATTGCCCTGCTGAAATTTTACAGGTCCTACTAGATTGGCTGACTCCCCGTGCCCCCCTTTGACCTTGTGTGTTCCCCCCTTTGACCATATGTTTGTTAAGTTACCTCATTTGTTCCTTGTTGTTGTTGTACTCATGCTTACGCCACTTTGTACAGCGCTCTGATACCCGTATGGGTCATGTTCGCGCTTTATAAAACTTCTCAAAATAAAAAATAAATAAAATGAATCAGTGAGTGGGTATGTACTAACTGGTATTGGTGTGTCTGTGGTTTCGAGAATGGTAATCTGTATTTTAGAGTGGGTGTATGAAAGGGTATATTAGGGTGTGAGGAAGTGCATCAGTTATTAAGTGGATGATGTCATCAGTGATGTCATTTGAGATGTCATCATTGATGTCACTGACCATGTCATGAGTGATGTAATATGTGACGTCATCAGCAGTGCATTGCGGGGGCGCAAGTTATAGTTAGCTCAAAAAACTATAACGGCTGAATTTCTCTGGTTTTGTACGAGTGAAATGTCCAACGAACTATAACGTCCCTGGAACCTGTGGTTTTTTCAGTGAATTTCTAAGGTTTTTTAAATGCTAATTACTAACTAAAACGTCCCTGAAACCTAAGGTTTTTTCAGTGAATTTCTAAGGTTTTTAAAATGCTAATTTCTAACTATAACGTAGTAGTCATGTTTGCAGAGTGGTGCAGAAAGGGGGCTGGGCCTCTGACCTGCGCTCAGGAAGTCCGCTGGTAGGACTTACAGGAGGTACCAGGAGGGCTTTTTGGCCCCAAAGTGCCTCAGGAGTAAAGTGGACTTCATCCCCCAACCCGTAGTGTGCCAGGAGGCGCGTTTGCAGCGTGGAGGAGAAAGTGGAGCGTGGCCTCCGAAGACCTGTTAGCAATACCACTGTGTGGGACTTACTGGAGGTAACAGGAGGGGTAGTTGGCCCCCAAAGACAACCTTGGGGGCCAACTACCCCTCCTATTACCCCCAGTAAGTCCCACACAGCAGCATTGGTAAGTTCTCAAAGCAGGCCACGGCCCCTTTGCCCACCACTCTGCAAACGCGCTCCCTGGCGCACTCTTGGATGGGGATTAAAGTCCCCTTTGCTGCTGGGGGTCGTTAGGGGCCGACTAGCCTACCTGACACCTCCAGTAAGCCCCAGATAGTGGGATTGCTGAGACTGGACACAGGCCACGCCCTCTTTCTCCACCACTCTTCAAATGCGCCTACTGGTGCGCTCTTGGTTGGGGGATGAAGTCCCCTTGCCTCCTGAGGGTCCCTGGGGGCCAACTAGCTCTCCTGTTATCTCTAGTAAGCCCCACACAGCTGGATTGCTAAGAGTGGTCCGAGGCCATGCCCCCTTTTTACACCACTCAGCAAACGCGCCTCCTGGCGCACTGCTGCTCGGGGGATGAAGTCCACTTTAGTCCTGAGGTCCTCAGGGCACAAGAGGACCTCAACGCCCCACCAGCAATGTGCCAAGAGGCGCGTTTGCAGAGTGGTGTAAAAAGGGGCATGGCCTCGGACCACCTCTCAGCAATCCCACTGTGTGGGGCTTACTGGAGGTACCTGGTGGGCTAGTTGGCCCCTAAGGACCCTTAGGATTCAAGGGGATTCAATCCCCCAACCCAGAACGCGCCAAGAGGCGCGTTTGCAGAGTGGTGCAGGGAAGGGGCGGGGCCTCCGGCAAGATGCCGGCTTCTCTGTTCTTTTTCTTTTTTTAGAAGGGGGGGCTGTGTGGCCCCCCTCCTCTTAATTTTTTTGGGGCCCTGGGGACCCCATCTCCCAGGGCCTGAGCCATTTATTTTTCTTTTAAAACAGGAAGGGGGCCGCGCGGCCCCCCTCCTGAGGCCTTTTTCGGGCTAGGGACCCCATCCCCCAGGGCTTTGCCTCCTATTTTTTTTTTAAACGTTACGGGAGGGGGGCCTGGCCTCACGTTGGGGACCGCGGGGGAGCCCCAATGCCCCTGCGGTCCTAGCCGGCTCCCCACCTCCTGCGGCAGCCGGCATTGCTTTTGGACAAGGGGAGCTGCAAAAATGCAGCTCCCCTTGTCCAAAAGCAATTCTGCTTCGCTTCATGGAAGCAAGAGCAGTTTTCCTGCTCTTGCTTCCATGAAGCGAAGCAGGAATTTGCTATGACAGGGCGGGAGCAGTGCTCCCACCCTGTCATTGCAAACTGCAATGTCCCGAGGGTAGGCACCCAGGGACATTGCTGGAGCCGGACCTGGGGGGGTGGCGGTCCCCAGGGCCAAAGAGTGCTCCAGGAGGGGTGGCCGTGCGGCCCCCCTCCCAACTTGAACATAGCCCCGGGGAGGTGGTCGTCCCCGGGGTCGTAGGTCCATAACGGACCGCTGTATTTGAATAATTAGTGCCCCGGGGAGGTGGTGGTCCCCGGGGCTCGAGCCCCCCCACACTTTGTTTTTAAATTAAGCCCCGGGGAGGTGGCTGTCCCCGGGGCTTGGGGGGGCCTGCGAGGCCCTCCCACCCTAATTAATTAAAGCTCCGGGGAGGTGGTGGTCCCCGGGGCTGCGGGGTCCCCCGCGGGCCCTGCATATATTTATCTCATTACCCCCGGGGGCTTCGTCTTTTTTTTGGCAGGATTCGCGGATCCTACGCGAATCCCGCTGAATGTTTTTTTTAAAAAAATGCTTTTTTTGGCCCTCGGGGTCCCTGTGGGACCCCCTGAGCAGGCCTAGGGGGTCAGGGTGTTTCTACCCTGCCCCCTTTTCTTCATTTTAACCTTTTTTCTTGTGACTCAGTTCAACCGAGTCACAAGATGGCTGCCTACACTTTTTGGTTTGGAGTGTTGGCAGCCAATCAGAATCAAGCTCGTGCTCGGGAGGGTTCGTGGATCCACAGCGGTCACCAGATATCGATATTTTTTTATTTCTCAGAAACTACTGAACGGATTTACACCATTTAAAAAAAAGGTTGCTTTCTGAACCAAGAGCTACCTTTTTGCCAAATTTCGTGTAATTCCGTTCAGCAGTTACGGTTATAGCCTTCTCCAAAATTTCCTATGGAAATTAACATGGAGAGAATGCGTTTAGGGACCCCCCTTTTTTCTCGGCCCCCGCTTGACGAATCACCCCGAAACATTCAACACAGGAGCTGACCGGAGCGCCCCATTAGTTTTGAAAATTTTGCGAAGATTCGTCAACCGGCGCCAAAGATATTGGCAAATCAAAAAACGCTTTTCCTATGGAAACTAGGTCCTAACTATAACTACCTACTGGTGACCGCCAGTAGGTAATATATATATATATCAAGGAACAGGTGCTCAGCACTCGAGGGTGCACTCGAGGGACCGTCATCTTCCTGTAGGCAACACACAGCACTTCAACCACTTGAGTCATGCCTGACGCGTTTCGGGTGGTTCCCTTATTCATAAGCTGGACTCCATTAGTTAGCAATACTGCTGGCTTTATTTAAAACATTCTTCCTCCAATGAGCTCCGTGATAAGAGATCCCAGAGCATACTGGGATTTGTAGTGTCAACAGTCCGCCTCTTGCCCCGGTGGGATTAGGTAAGAGTAAATCTCATCAGCCCTCATGAGCTGTGAAGCGCCATGTGTGCCCCAAATCCAAGGTTCAGTCTCTCCACTTAACGGCAGCGATATATATATCTACATATATTTTGCAGTTTACGGACAAAGTTCATTACATGAGCACCAGATTACATTACACAAGGCCAGATTCATTTTATTTTAAGCACAGGAGATTAAGTGATTTGCCCAGAATCAAAGGATGTTAAGCCAACATTGAGGCTCAAACCTGGTTCCTCACATCCATTTTCTCAATTTATGTGTGACAGCCATACACAAGTGGGATCATTGCGTATGATCACATATAATGAGCACATTTTCTACTGAAATGTGTTTGTGAAATAAACAAATAGCAGCAACAAATACTGGAAGGTTCACCTGGAGCCTTGCTTGGGAATAGCTGCAAGGGTTTCTTCTGAAACTGGGCTTAGGGACAGATTTCAGCACTTTGCACCAGTGGTGCTAGAACAATTTTCAGACTAGGGGTGCTGATATCAATGCTATATCACTGAAGTCAAAGGGATTGTGAAAAATCCTAGCTTCACACAAAGAACAAGTGTAGCAAATGTATTCAGCAGGAGAATGGTAAAGGTGTAGTATGTAGGGGGTGGTGCATTTTGGAGCACACTGTGGCAAATATATTACTAAAGCATCATGCAGTAGCACAGTCATTTACAGATAGCACATTTTCCATTGAATTTGCCACTAAACTTTCACAGACATACATCATTTTTACTCATAAAACGATATAGTACATAAATGATTATGCGTGGAAATCGGTTTTCAGTGAGTATTTATCATTTGCGCATCACCAAGTAAACTGTCTTGATTTGTTTTGATCATATTAAAATCTTTGTTACCATCACACTTCAAAATTACAAAAAAATGTGCCTAATTTTGGCTATCCTAACTGCTGATATATTAAGAAATATGTGTACAGTTCACTTTTAGGGATTTTAATGTTGTTTGTTACAAAAAATGACATACTACAGCCTTTCCTTTAACACATTAAAAACCCTCGCGTCACAGAAAAAAGTAAACATCAGTTCCCATGTTAAAAGAACATGCAGGGGTTTGTTGAAGACATAACCTGACATTTGACCTCTGTCATTGAAGCACAGCAAATGTGACATGATGAATGCAAATTTTCAAGGTATCTTTATTTATTGCTCATTCACCTTTGCGAAACGTTGATTCACGTAATGATACCATGGCAAAAGTATGTTATGGGCCTCAAGGAGAATGCATTGAGGCATTTCCTGTTTAGGTAGGGGTTGGTCACGGTTGTGTGCTTACACCAACACTTTTTTGGATTATTTTTCAAAGATGTGAGAACCTTCCTTAATAATCTAAAACTTGACACTCCGAAGTTCTGTAACGAAATATTGCTGCTTTTATTATTTGCCAAAAGAGGGTCAACAGAGAAGTTGATGCACAACTTGATAATGGTTTTTGCAAACTGTTGTGCTATGAAGCATTTGATTATAAACATTACAAAAACAAAATTTATGATTACGAGGCCTATGACCCATCTTATGAAAATGTTCAACATCTGTGCCCTAGCTCCTCACGGGCAGAGGCTCCCGGCTTCGTTACGTGGATGTGGGCACCACATGACCACACATTAGTCAATTAGTGAGTACCGGAATTTTGGATGAGCAGATTCTATCAGACCACACTCTAAATTCCATCGCATTGGAGGATTACGATGTGAGCAAGATCAAGGACTTGCTTTGAGAAATAAGAACACGGAACCCGAGTTGGTACAGGAACCTTGATCGCGACAGTAGAGATTTGTTCACCCTGTTTCTTACCCAATGTTACATATGGAACTTGTTGTCTAGAGTGATACTAGACCCCTAGGTGTAGTGACATCTCTATGAAGTGCAAGGTACACCTTTTCATACCCTCAGTAGTTTCTGAGCCAGATGAATTAGTCCTGAAAAGACCCTTCCAATCACTTAGGGTCGAAACGTCGACATCTATTCCCCTTGGTTATCAGGTCCAATGTGACCTCTATGAATGTATAAGAATTCCTTATCATACCCTTTCGAAAATATTAAACATGGGGTTGCACAGTGTCCTATGTCTATGTTTTATTTATTTATGCACTCACTTGAGCACTGCGTCGTCTGCACTTTGTATATATTGTCATACTTACTACTGCATATGTTTTTTAGAATACACACCAACAACAGAAACCTTTTCAGTTGTTTGCTTTATTTAAACACAATCCAAGCCAGAACTGATTTCTGGGTTGTGGAACAAAGCATTGATTGAGGGACTCCCTAAACTATATATGTGTTTTCCCATGTACTAAATAGGGCCCACGGATCTTTGTACACATATCCAACATCTGTGGCCAGCAAACAGAAAAAGTAGGCTACTTTGACTATCTAGGCATTCATTTTGATGCTAGATTATCCTGGGTAAAACAAAGACGAAAAGCCACCATTATATGAGATGGGCTGATGCTGCAGTCTTATGGTGGAATGCAACGCTGGGAATCCAATTGATTACCACCATAATGCATGTCTATAAAATGAAGGCTGTTGCCGCAGCTATTTATGGAATGGAGCTTTAATGCCATCTGGATGTTAAGTCCCTTAAAAGAGTGGAACATATCTTCCTAAATTGATTGCTTAGATTAGGTCATGGTACCCTTTAATCCCACTATGCACTGAGATTGGCATTAACTCAATTGCTGATGTAATTGTGTTACATCTAATTATTTACTTGCTGCATAAGAACCTGCATGCTGAAGTCTACAGGAAGTTTCAAGGTACAACAGTAAACCATGATTCTGACATGTAAAGGCCATCATCATGGAAATTAGTTTGGAGGACCTTTGGATCTATCCCTGTACTGAAAAATCTTATTCCACTGAATTGGTCTAGTAAAAATATCAAATGTAAGAATTTCCTAAATTAACCTGAGCATGAGACCCTGATGACTCGTTATCTTACCTTCAAAAAGGTTTGGGTTGTGAGCCATATTTAAATAAAATTTAATGGGGCGTTTGACGTATTCTTCACCTTAGATTCTGCCTTGGAACTCTACAAACACAAGATTATATATCTAAATGTTACCCTGCACTTTATAATAATGGTCATTGTGACTGCACCTTTGGGAGGACAGATACTGTTATACCTTTGATGATTCTTTTTTTGCCCCAATACTTTGATGAGTTTTTTTGCCCCTCGCAAGAGGTGACTGGTACTCACTTCTAGAAATATGGAGCAATACATTATATTGATCCTCTGGCTCTTTGCTATAGGTCTGATTTAATATACTGCGCAGTGGCTTCTTACGTCAGAGTTGTGTGGACAATTACAGGCTTGAGAGAGGAGCAATTGCTACTGCAGGAATTTCACATTTGAGTTGTGATATCATTTAAAATATAAGACCAAATGTTCATTTATTTTTTGTGAATACAATGTTGTTTCACCTATTTGAATATGATATTAGTTGTTTGTCCAGTATTATTTAAGATATTTATTGTGCAACATTTTGATCACTCCAGACCATCTCTCGTATACACCCATGGACCCCACACTTTCTCAAATTTGTGGGGACAGCCACGGGCCTGGTAAACCACCTTCTTGGCCCTCATCCACCAGTCCAAATTTGTCTCCCGGTCAACCACTTTTGGGACCGTGGCAGCACTTCAGTACCAGATTATGTCTCTCAGTGCAACCATAAATGCCACATTACAAAATGATAGGGCGTACCTGTCCAGGGTGAATTTCCCTCAGATACCGAGCATACCCAAGTGGGACGTTAGGAACAGAGTACAATCGGTGACCTAGGATATCTTGCCACTTATCTTTCACCAGTAATCCCTTATCGCGGGGCAGTCCCACACAGTGTGTATGAGAGACCCCTTCTGCCAACACCCTCTTAAGCATAGGTCATCATTGTACAACCCCATCGCGAATAGGCATGTCCGCGTGTAGAATGCCGTAAGGAATATTTTCAGCTGCATCAGCCAGAACCTCGCCTGTATGGCTACCTCTTTGGGATAGCGGCAGGCTTCTCCCCCGGCGTAGTCTTCCAGGATCCCTAGTTCACGTTCTCATTTGCTCCCTAAGCATGTTGAGAGGGGGCAAAATGTTGAAAAGGAGGGTGGCATAGATTTGTGATTTTGCGTGTTTATGTAGCTGGGATCCCAGAAGGCTAAATTCCAGTGGCGTCTCTTCCACCACCTTGTTTAGTAAGGCCCCGTATCCCTGGAGTAGATGTTGCTTTTGAAGGTAGCAGAGAAATCGGCCCCCAGTTAAATCAAATTGTTGCTTGAGCTCTGCAAATGGGATTGTGTCCGCATCGTGCTGGATGTCCCCCCAGCTTTGAGATGCCAATGAGATCCCATTTCCTATATCCCTCGAATGCCTTCAGTCCCTCAGCATCTCCGATCCACAAAGGGGTGTCTCTAACGTCATCTTCCCCTTCCATCTCAACAGAGTCATCGACCTCCACCAGATCTAAACCACTACGGCTGTCAGAGTTGGCATATGAGGTGTCCCACCCAACCCATAGATGTGGCCCAGGTAGCCTCTCGGGTTCATCGTAGGGAGGGCTCTTGCTGCGTCACGAAGGCCCATTTGCTCACCACCAGCAACTGAGCCGCCCAGTAGTATAAACAGAGTTTAGGGATGACTGCCCCCCGACTTGTGGTTTTCTGGTCAAGAAACTTAAGGTAATTCTGGTTACCCCTTCATCCCAGAGCAGAAGTCTTGTCACAGCCTCCACATCACAGAAGAAGCAGTCAGGCTCCTCAAACGGGGTATTCTGGAGGATTCAGAGGAACATAGGTAAATATATCATTTTATACAATGAGGCCCTCCCCAGCAAATCATTATTATCCTTCACTATGCCTGTACTTTTTCTTCTGCACACTTCATCATTACCATGGAGCATTTCACACCCCTCATCAGCACCAAAACTGAGACACATGACTTAAATTGCATATACGACCATCATCTGTTCTCACAGCATTCGTGAACAGTTTAGTTATCTTCAAAGGTTTTGTGAACTTAGACCAGGTGTCTTTCCCCATTGGAACTTTAATTTTCATGTCACTCCCTGTTCACACTTAAATCTTTTGGTTTCCTTTTCCTGTTTCATCCAACTCGGATATAGAAGAATATTAGGCCTATGAACTTTGAATACCTCAAAAGATGTAAGTTCAGTGGTGGAATGTGGTATCACATGATAAGCACTATGGCTAACTAACTGGGAAAGGCCTTCATTTAATTTAAGTTGCCCTCCACTGTCCATCAGAATTGCCATTTGGAAACTCTCTCCCCAGAACACACCTTCAAGAAACATAATCATCCTATGAGTGTTGATATCTCTTACACAAGACACTTCTGACCACATAGAAAAAAGTTTCACCAGCACAATCACATATAGGCTTGCCAGTTTCCCAGCTAACAGGTCTATGATATCCAAAGATATTGTTTCACATGGTTTAAAGGCCAATTTACTGCAATCCATGGTAGGTATTCTACTAACACACACCATGTCACTTTTGCAACATTCAGCACAGTCTTTCACCATTCTCACTGCATCATGATCTAATCTTGGCAGGCTTTATCTGGCTTTAACCATGCCAGAATGTTTTCATGAGTCATTTTGAGAAGTCATGGTCTCAAAATCTTTGGTGGAATCCGTCTCGTTCCACATATCAAAAGACATTCCTCACAAGATAGCTGATCGTAAACCATCCAAAATGATCTGCATTTTGTCTCATTCCAGCTTCCAGTGAGAGCCTCCCTTGCTACCTGCAAAGATTCATCTGTAGATAGTTATACCTTCTGATATGATGCACTGTGTAATAACACCCACTTTCTGCAGTTCAACCTGTTCACTCATACAACTCCCTTCATTCTCACTAAGATTAACAAACCAGCAGCACCATTTTCTAGTCCCGGCATATACTCAACATTAAAGGTATGCTCCTGTTAACTCAATATCCATTTACAAATTCTCCATGGAACTGCCTTTGCACCCTTTTTAGAGAACCTCCTTAAAAAGCTTGTGGACAATTCTCATTCTGAAACAGATACCCTAATTAACACTAACTAAATTAAGCTCCTGAATCTATTAATGGTTCACACACTGCTAAGGTTTCCTTTTCGATGACTGAATTTGCTCCCACACCACAAAACACTCGAATGCTGTAGTCTTCTCACATCTGTTATCCTTTGGACTAACACTATTCTTAAACCTTTATTTACTGGCATCCGTCACTATCAGGGTACCTACATTTAGCTCTCCTCCGTTGCAGGGCACTAGCACTTTTCTTATGGTCTCTACCAAATCTACCTTAGTTTAATACCTTTGGCTAAAATCTGATGACCTAGATAGCAATTTTTTGCTTTTACAAACTTGAACCTCTCAGCTTTAAGCGTCAAACCAAATTCTTGGGACCATTCCAAAACCTTTGTCATTCTGATGTTATGCTCTTGCTATGCGTTATCATAAATAAAGGCACCATCCTAAAAAGGTTGGCACCTTCCAATTCTCCCTAATTTCTTACTCTCTGAAAGACAGAGGCCACAGAGACTAAGTGCAACCTTTTCTACATTTACAACGCGGTTGAATTTTCTACAACCCAGTAGTGCTGATACCCAAAACCACCCATCCAAGCACTGCCCCAGAACTCAGATTCTGTATGGACTAGAGGGCTCAACTCAGTTACAAAAACTGATGCATACCCCATCCCCCAAGTTGATGAGCTCATACATAGGTTGGGAGCCTCCAACGTTCCTCAGTACTTTTGATTTAACTTCTGCGTTCTGGCAGATTGCCCTAACGGGGGGGGGGGGGGGTGAAGGAGAGGTCTGCATTTTCCACCCAAAAGGGCCACTTACAATTCAGGGTGATGTCCTTTCAGAATACACAGTTGACTGTGTCCATTTGATTTATTCAGACCAACTGCATAAGCCAGATATTCTGTTGCTTCTTCTCCACTAAAGCATGAACACTTATCTCTACTCTCCTTACCGTACTGACAGTTACAAAAACTATTTTTCATTTGATCATGTGTACGTGGTTTTAAGATACCACAATCCTCAGTTAAATGCTTGAGGTTACTCTTCCTCAAATCTTACCCCTACTTCATTTATTTCATGTACCTGTAGATCAGCAGTGGTATCCACTGTAACTTCAAACATCATTTAATGAGACCAAGTTCATATACAGTCTCCTTTCTATGCAACACAAACCTTTCCAACAATAAACATGTTTAAGCTCAATTTCTGCCTCAAAGGACTATCTCAACTTAATAGGTTCTTCTCCTAGTTTGACATCTATTTTTCTCAACTTCACTTTTTTACTCAATTCTTTTTCCAAACCTTCATTGGAAATATTGGTAAGCCGAAAACACAAATCAAACATCATTTCTTTTTCCACACCCTTTATTGTAACTTTTTCCTTTTCAAATTCCCATGTTGGACAACTTACTTACCTTCGGTAACGCCTTATCTGATAGAGACATGATCTAGCCGCAGATTCCTTAAATTTCCCAGGCATCAGACTGGATCCGGAAGATTTTTCTTCGAGCAATACCCTTGTGCGCCGGTAGGTGACGTCGGTTGGCTCCGTGTGGTGTTGTCTCTGCCGTTGTAATGTCTGCGTCACCTATATAGGCACCACCTTGGCATGCTGATGTCAGTTACTTTTCACGACTTTCTACGCCAAAAGCACAGAGCCATGAAGTGCACTGACATTGGTGTGTTTCTGAACAACTAGGGCTTTGAAAGGGGGTTAGCCCTGACCCTAAAAACCTGTCCGCAGTGCGGGGAGGATTGGTGGGTCAGTAAGGAATCTACAGCTAGATCTTGTCTCTATCAGATAAGACATTACCGCAGGTAATTAACTTGTCAATCCGATAGAGACATCTAGCCACAGATTCGTTACCTTTGAATAGATATCCAAGCAATGCCATCCCCAGAGAAGGGACTGTGGACAAATTTAGACCAGAAAGTCCTGCAGGTCAGAGCGGCGAAAAAGGCTGTCCCTTCAGACTTGACTGTCCAGGCAGTAGTGTTTGGTAAACATATGCAAAGATGCCCATGTTGCTGCCTGACAAATGTCGAGGACTGGAACATCATGTTGCAACGCCATGGTAGCAGCCTTAGCTCTGGTGGAATGAGCCCTTAAGTCTTCAGAATGCTGATTTTTAGCCAGAGCATAGCAACTTTTGATGCAGAGGATGACCCATCATGAGATAGTCCTCTTCCGCACCGCACAACCTTTCTTTGATCCAGCATACCCCACGAAGAGTTGGTCGACCACGCAGAACTCTTTAGTGTGGTCAAGGTAGAACGAGAACGTTCTTTTTGGGTCCAGACGATGGAGTCGCCCCTCCTCTTTAGAGGGGTGCAGAGGAGCATAGAAAGTGGGCAAGGTGACTGATTGCCCCACATGAAATGGTGTTACTACTTTCGGTAAGAAAGAGGCCCTAGTGCGAAGCACCAATTTATGAGGGAAGATGGTCAGGTAAGGAGGCTTGGATGACAGAGCCTGCAATTCGCTCACCCTCCTGACAGAAGTTAATGCCACTAGAAAGGCTGTTTTGATAGTAAGCAGCCGGAGGGGGCAGTGGTACAGAGGTTCGAAACGGAGCACATATCCGGAAGGTGAGAACCAAATGAAGGTCCCACTGAGGCATGATGAAAGGGACAGGAGGGAACATATGTACCAGCCCCTTAAGAAATCTATGTACAATAGCGAATTTTAATAAAGAGGTTTGGTCTAGCAGCCTCAAGAAGGCAGACAGGGCCGAAGAGTATCCTTTGAGAGTGCCCAGAGCAGAGCCCTTCTGGGCAAGGGTCAAAATAAAGAGAAGGACTTGAGAGAGGGAAGCAGAAAGAGAATCAATAGATCTTTCTATACAATATTTTACAAATTTGTGCCAGAGGCAGGTGTACACTGTTTTCTTAGAGGGACACCTGGCTGCCAAAATAACATTACAGTCTTTGGGAGAAAGGTCGAATGCTATCAACTTCAGCCGCTCAATCTCCACGCAAGAAGGAGTAGAGTTGACATGTTCGGGTGGAGGACCCTCCCCTACTGCTGCGACAGAAGATCCTCCTGAAGGGGCAGCCTGATTGGAGGATCGATGCTCAGTTGGAGAAGCTTGGAATACCAGACTCTCCGTGCCCAGTCCGGAGCCACAAGAATGACTTGGGCCCGGGCACTCCCGATCTTCTTGAGTACTCTGGACAGGAGTGGTATTGGCAGAAAGGCGTACAGGAGGCCTGAGTGCCACTCAAGATGAAAAGCGTCGCAGAGCGAGTGCTGCCTTGGAAACTCTAGCGTGCAAAACTGCTGACATTGTGCGCTCTCGACAGAGGCGAACAGATCTAACCAAGGCTCTCAATGCCGCTGAAAGATACCTTGCGCCACGTACGGATGGAGACTTCATTCGTAATCCACTAGGCATCAACGGCTGAGTTTGTCCGCCCTGGCGTTCAGAAAACCTGCCAGGTGTTGAACCACCAGGCAAAAGCCCTGCTGGTCCAGCCACATCCAGAGACGCAGGGCCTCTTGACATAGGGTCCAATACCCCACCCCACCCTGTTTGTTGCAATACCACATGGCGGTGGTTTTGTCCATGAACACTTGAACCAGCTTTTTCTTTATTGAAGGCAGAAAGGCTTTCAATGGCAAGCGGATCGCTCTGACCTCCAGCAAGTTGATGTGGAGTCTGGATTCTGCCGGAGACTAGAGTCCTCTGATCTCCACCTCTCCCAGATGGCTGCCCCATCTCAGGAGTGACACATCTGTCACTACTGTGTGGTCTGGTTGGAAAAGGGAGAGGGTTCTGCTTCTGGCCCAAATGCGGTCTGTCAGCCACCACTGCAGATCCTGTGCAGTTCTCTCCGAGATCTGGATCATGTCCGAGAGATTCCCCTGATGCTGCATCCCACTGCAGAGCCAGCAAATGCCATCTGGCATGTGTCACTAGCAAGATGCAGGAGGCCATGAGGCCCAGCAGCCTCAGAGTCATTCTCACCGAAATCCAGGATAGAGGCTGAAATATCGGTATCAAAGCCTGAATATCCTGGACTTGCCGTTCAGGAGGATAGGCCCAAACTGCACTGTGTCCAGAACAGCACGTTGGTAGAGAACCTCAGCGAATGCAGAAGGTTCGCCGTAGTCTGGAGGTGGGAGACGACAGGCTAGGCCAAACTCGGCTTCAATAGCCATTCGTCGAAATAGGGAAAGACTGACCCCACTGATCTGTGCAGATGAGCTGCGACCACCACCATCACCTTGGTGAACACCCGAAGGATGCTGGTAAGGCTAAAGAGGTGAATGGTGAGCTGAAAGTGCTTGTGGCCTACCGTAAACCACAGGTAGCGCCGATAGACAGGCAGGACGGGAATGTGAAAATAGGCATCCTGCAAGTCCAACACTACCATCCAGTCTCCCAGGTCTAGATCGGACAAGACCTTAGCTAGAGTGAGCATCTTGAACCTTTCCTTTTTGAAGAAGTAGTTGAGGGCTCACAGATTTTCCTTCATTTGGACCAGAAAGTAGAGGGAATAGCAACCACAGCCTACTTTTGGCGCCGGAACCCTCTCTATGGCTCCCTTGACCAAAAGAGTCATGACTTCCTTCTGAAGCAAAGGCAGGTGATCCTCCATCAGCCGGTCGTAAGTTGGAGGCATGGACGAAGGGGTAGTCTCGAAAGGGAGGGAGTAGCCCCTTCGGACTATCTGAAGAACCCACCTGTCCGACATGATGTCCTGCCAGTGGTGGAGGTGATGGCTGATCCTGCCACCAACTGGCCGCCCTTGATCTTGAAGGGCCAGACTAGGAAGGTTTGGAGGCTGAGGTTTCGGGGGGTGTGGTGGACAGCCACACCACGACCTTTGCCCGCCCAACCCACGAGGCTGAAACAAGCAGAACTCACGGCCGCACAGAGATTGTTGAACTTGCGCAATCTTGTGGCTGGAATATGGCTTGCGCGGCTAAAAGCCCCTTCCGTAGCCATGAAAGAGGTAAAAGGCAGACTGGGGATGAGTGGCCACTGAGAGGCCCAAGGACTTGGCCGTAGCCCGGGAGTCCTTAAAGTAGCCCGGGAGTCCTTAAAGCGCTCCAGCGCCATGTCCGCCAAGTCTCCGAAAGAGACAGGTGCCATTAAAGAGCATGCCCATGAGAGAGGCCTGGACATCCCTCGAAAAGCCAGAAGTCCTCAACCAGGCATGGTGTCTAACAGGCACTGTCATTGAAATTGCTCTGCCCAGTGAGTCAGTCGTATAAAGCCCACTTCGGATGGCGAACTTTGCTGCATCTCTCCCGTCTGACACAGCTTGGAAGAGTATGGCTATGGCCTCCTCCGGAGCCTGTGGCAGCACATGCTCAACATTTCCCACAAAGTGTGGGAGTAACTGCCCAATAAGCGTGCTGTGTTCACCGACCTTAATGCAAGGCTGGAGGAAGAAAATAATTTCTTACCCAAACTATCCAACCTCTTGGAGGTAGAGGCTTGGACCATCAAGCTTTCGGGGTAGGGTGGTTAATGAGGAAAGATGGGTCACCCGGTGCAGGGCGATGGCGGTGGGCAATTGTCCTATTCACAGGAGCCCCTGTGATGGGCTTGGACCAGGTGCCCAGTAGGACATCAGTTAAGGCCTTGTTGAAAGCCAGCAAGGGTTCCGATGAGGAGACACCAGGCTGCAGGACCTCCGTCAAGATGTTTTTCTTGACTACCACTGAAGGGAGCTCAAGTCCCAGGACCTCAGCTGTCCTTCACACCACCATAAAGTATGATGCTTCCTCCTCTGTAGCCACGGTAGGAGGAGAAAGCACGCCAGAATCTGGAGAGGTATCCAGTCCGCTGGCCTCACCCAATTCCTCACACCAGTCCATGTCGTGGTAAGGCTGGTCTTGTAAAGGGTCCAGCAACCCCTCCCAATCTTCTTCCATTCCTCGCCCTTGAGAATAGAGCTGAGGAAACGACACAGAAATGAAGGGTTCTATTGGCAACGATCCGGCTCTGGATCGTCGGGGATAGAAATGGGGCTGGCGCCGCTGGTGGGCATCTGCGACACCAGGAGTCTCGGCTACTGGACCGGCGCCGGGAGTCTCGGCATCGGGACTGTCGCCGGGGAAGGTCGCAAAGGTACGACTGGCATTGGTCCAGATCCATCACTGGATCCATGGGTGGGCATTGGCACTAGGGCCGGAGCCGCCAACGCGGAACCTGATGGAGCCCCCTCTGAGCCTATGGGGTCCGAAGATGCGCTGGCAGGGTCAGGCTGGCCAAATATGAGGCACATGTCATCATAAAACTCCTTGAGTTGGGCAAGGGGTCGCCCCAGTTCCCAGAAAGGCTGGGCAGCGCGGAGCTGACCCAGGCACAAGTTCCGAGGAGCGAGGCCTAGAACGCCGAGTTTCCTCAGTCGCTTTGGCTGATGGATGGGTAGAAGTCAAGGGACGCTTCGACTTCTTATGTTTCTTGTGCTTCTTACATGACCGACTCAAAAACTCCGAGAGGGAGGACGAAGACTTGGGGCTCCCGGAGCGGTGACCGGACCTTCCTCTCAACTGGGAATGAGACCTCCGGGGCAAACTATGCAGTGACAAGCGCCAAGCCACAAGCAGCTTTAGGGACCGCTCCCTCAAAGCTTTCGGAACCATGGCCCGGCAGTCGGAGCACGACTTCGAGTTGTGGTCGGGGGAAGGTCGCAAAGGTACGACCAGCATTGGTCCAGATCCATCACTGGATCCATGGGGGTGCATTGGTGCTAGGGCCGGAACCGCTGACGCGGAACCTGATGGAGCCCCCTCTGAGCCTATGGGGTCCGAAGATGCGAAGATGCGCTGGTAGGGTCAGGCCGGCCAAATATGAGGCACATGCCATCATAAAACTCCTTGAGCTGGGCAAGGGGTCACCCCAGTTCCCAGAAAGGCTGGGCAGCGCGGAGCTGACCCAGGCACAGGTTCCGAGGAGCGAGGCCTAGAACGCCGAGTTTCCTCAGTCGCGTTGGCTGATGGATGGGTAGAAGTCAAGGGACGCTTTCTTGTGCTTCTTACATGACCGACTCAAAAACTCCGAGAGGGAGGATGAAGACTTGGGGCTCCCGGATCGGTGACCGGACCTTCCTCTCAACTGGGAATGAGACCTCCGGGGTGAACTATGCAGTGGCAAGCGCCGAGCCACAAGCAGCTTTAGGGACCGCTCCCTCAAAGCTTTCGGAACCATGGCCCGGCAGTCGGAGCACGACTTCGAGTTGTGGTCGGGCTCCAGGCGCCAAAGACAAACCAAGTGTGGAACCGTCACCGACATGACACGGTGGCAGGCGCCACACAGCTTGAATCCAGAAGTCTTCCTCGACATGTTGAAAACCTACACACCAAAAAACATTCGACAAAATGTCGAAAAAAGCCTGTCAAAAAGTGACAGAGGATAGCTATTTTCAAGTATCTGCGCTGGCTATGGAGAGATGAGGGGCACGTTTGCTGGATGGTAGTGAGGGAATCCAAGGAGGTCATAGGGTGCATTTGTAAAGCACACGTTCACCCATAGGCATCTTGGCGCTGAATAACAGATGTTTATTGGAGGTCATGTGAGGGGGGCGCCAAAATGATTGTTGCACTGGTTTATTTTTTATTTTTTTATTTACTTGAGTTTTATATAGCGCTGGCTAGACCCGGAGGTATCAGAGCGCTTTACATGAGGAGAGTTACATAGGTTACAAATTACACATTGTTACAGAAGGTACAACAGTTACAGTTACATCCGTTGGTTCTTGGCGTGTAGAGGGGTAAGGGGGTAATGTAAAAGGGCGAGGGGGGGAGATTAAGCGGAGTATAGGCATAAGGATAGACAAAGCAAGTGAGTGGAGAGGAATTCAGGGGAGAGAGGAAAGGAAAAAGGGAGGCAGCCACATAATGAAGGAGGGAAGCGGAGTTGGAGGGGGTAGGGGACACAGCGTGGAGACGGGGAAGTGACTGTGTCTGGCGTCCGGCTGGGTGGGAGACGGTTCCCCGTGGGACAGGGATCCTACTCAGTCCTCAGTTATGTGTGATTCCCATTGTCACGATGGACTATCTCAGCGGGGTCGCTGAGACTCCAGGGCATAAATGCTGGATCCCTCCCCAACAAGGGGAGAGGAGTGCTTTGGTCACGGGCACACTCAGAAGAATGAAGGAGGGAAGAGGTGGGGGAGGGGTAGGAAACCCAGCGGGAACACAGTGTCCGACGTCCGGCAGGTTAGGAGCCGGCTCCCAGTGGTAAGGGGATCAATCCCAGTCCTCCAATATGTGTGACTCCCATTGTCACTGTGGACTCTCTCAGAAGGATCTCTGAGACTCCAGGGCAAAAAAGCTGTATCCATCCCCAACAAGGGGAGTAGGAGTGCTTTGGACAAGGGCATAGTTAAGGGGCCATTTGAAGGAGTCAAGCTGCAAACATCGGCCAACGTTGCTCGGGCACCGAGGTGAGTATATTAGAAAAGGTTTATATAGCGCTGGCTTGACCCAGGGGTATCAGAGCGCTTAACATGAGGAAGGTGTACAGTGGGTATCATGGTTACATAAGATACTGGAGCATAAACATAGCATCGAGAAAAGAAACGTGATTTCAAAATTACATCAGTTACTTAGTACATTTAAAAAACAATAGAGAACAAGTTCTATGGATCATGGAGGGAGGGGGAAAAGTAAAGGGGATTAGAAAGCAGATCTGGTCTGGCATTACATCAGATTCCGTTACATCAGTTACTAGAGCAATTAGATAGCAGGAAAAACAAGAACAATGGAGTAGAGGGGGTAGATGGTGAAAGAGAAAAGGGGCATTTTACATGAGGTTAAACAGTGATTTAAAAACGTTGCATGAAATTACAGTTACATCGGTTGCTGGAGGAATTAAATGGTCTATATGGCGGAAGAGACGCTGACCAAGTGGCTAGGAACAGTCTGGAAGTCAAAGGCAACCGCAAGATGGAGGGACCAGGACAAGGACCCCGGGACCACAGAACAAAATGGTGGGGCTGCAGGCGAACACCTCCGTCCAGAAAATCAAAAGTCAAAAGGAACACCTACCCCAGGGGCAGGGCGCAGTGAGGAGGGTAGGTCACCAGGTGTAGATGGACGGAAGGCTGGAAGTCATTGATCCCTCGTAAGTTATTAGAAGTTGGGGAAGAAGTCAGCACAGGCACCAGCTCCGGAGGGGGAAAAGCAGCTACGGTGTCAGGAGGGAGCGAACAACATGCAAAAGGGAGAGCAAGCTCGGAGAGAGAAAAACAGGGCACCAGCATCACGGCACTCTTGTGGAAGCTCCGACGGGGAGGAACGATCCACACGCCCCGCTGCAGCCCCAGAGAGGTGCTGCAGGAGCCAGGAAACCGCAGCATGGGTCCGGATCGGCGGGCAGCTCATTCGCAACCCCCATTCCGGGGATGCATCCAGTGGCGAAGTCGAATCGGCGCAGCGTCCCGGCCGGGTTCCACAAGATGGCGGCAGTAGCTTCTTCAGCGGTCGGAGTCCCCACGTCCCGATCAGCTCACCGCCCTCAAGCACGAGCCGCACCGCAGAGAGGGCAACCACGACCCCACAGCTTGCCATAGCCTCCGCCGGCTTTCCGCTGATGTTGGCACATACTTGTGCCAGCGCACGAAACACACACCATACCGGCCGTTTTATGCAGAGCCGGGCAGAGCGCTGCATGCAGTTTCAGGGACAGGCAGAGCTCGTTTCGCTCCAGGAGCGGTACCGATCTGCTCCACGTTGCGATGGGTGGTTAAATATCGGCAAGAGTGACATCACAGGTGCGGCTAAAGGATGGATTAATGCCTCACTTGTGTGGGTGGGCCAAAGGCCTGCGACTGGGAAGAGCCAAAAACATAGGGATTGAGGGGATAGCACAGCGAATTCTAAGCGCTATATTTTTTTTTAAATATATTTTTAGGTGATTCTGCATTGGACACCCACACAAGTGAGGTATCATTTTTATCAGGAGACCAAGGGGAATGATGTGGGGTAGGACATTTGTGCCGGCATGGTGATCCCACACAGAAATGTATGGAAAATGTGATTATTTTTTTTTAGCTAAATGTCAGGTTTACAGGAGATTCTGGGTAGGAAACCATTGGGGGATCCACGCACGCCACACATCCCTGGACTCTCTTGGATGTTTAGTTTTCAGAAATGTGTGGGTTTGGTAGGTTTCCCTAAATGGCCGCCGAGCCCGGGGCCAAAAATGCAGGTGCCCCCCTTGCAAAACCAGGTAGTTTTGTGATAGGTAATTTTGATGTCTCCACAATACGTTTTGGGCCCCTGCCTGTTGCGGGTACTTGGCCCACCCACACAAGTGAGGTACCATTTTTATCGGGAGATCTGGGGGAACACTGGGTGGTGGGAAATTTGTGTCAGCCCAGTGACCCCACAACCTTTCCACACAGAAACGTGAGGAAAATCTGATTTTTTCAGCTAAATTTGAGGTTTGCAGGGGAGTCTGGGTAGGAAAATGTTGGGGGATCCATGCAAACCATACCTCCCAGGACTCCGTCGCGTGTCTAGTTTTCAGAAATGTCTGGGTTTGGTAGGTTTCCCTAGATGCCCGCCGAGCCCGGGCCCAAAAACCCAGGTGCCCCCCTTGCAAAACCAGGTTGTTTTGTGATTGGTAATTTTGAAGTCTCCACAATACGTTTTGGACCCTTCCCTGCCGTGGACACTTGACCCACCCACACAAGTGAGGTACCATTTTTTTTAAAAAATTTTATTTCTTTATTAAGTTTTTAAAGCATAACACTCTCATTGCACAATTTGACATTACAACAGTAAAATGCAGGGCACATTATACTCCTTCATACATATGGGTACATGTTACAGACATGGCAACAATACAGCAATATACTTCTGTGTGGGATAGCCAACGCTGTGTAGGAACATTGGCCACACAGCGCCGCCGTACTTTGCAAGTGCAGGAGCCATGAGGGCGTGTAGCAACAAACAGTATAGTGCAGCCAGTCTAGCAACCAAATCGGGGTGGACCCCAAGATCTCAATACCAGGAGGGAGGCTGTTGCAGCCTCATGCGATGTTGGCAGAGTCAGTCTCGTCAGTTGCTTTAGAGGCAAGGTAAGTGGTGTAGAGCCCCCAGAAATTCTTGGGGCGGCTCCGCGGGGGCAGGAGATCACTAAAATTCTCAGTCTATGTGCTGCAGTACAGCATGTCGTGGGACCACTGACTCTTGGTGGGCGTAGGGCCTCGCATCCAACTGATGGCAACTCGCCTTTTCGCTAGCAGCAGTCCCATGTCAACTAGCCTACGAATCCCCAGGGGCGTCTGCTTAGAGTATCCCAGTAGGGCAAGTGCGGGGTCAGGCAATAATGGTGTCTCAGTTATTTCCCCTAATTCCTTGAAGACTGATTTCCAGGAACTGTGGATCCCCGGGCAGGACCAGGCCAAGTGGAAGAAATCTGCAGTCTGCGTCTTACATCTCTCGCAAGCAGCATTGTCTCTTAATCCGTATCTGTGGAGTCTCTCTGGCGTGTAGTAAATTCTATTTAAATTTTTTTAATGGATTAGCCTATGGTGGCCGTTTAGGGAGATACACCCCGTGCTGACGCAGCAATAGGACCACATGGGGTCGTCTATAGTCTGCTGTAGGTCCCGTTGCCACTCCAGCCTGGCTTTCGTGTAGTGATTCGCCCTGTGGGACATTGCCAGTTTATAGATGTTGGAGACCAATTTTCTGGGGGACTTAGCCTGAATGGTGTACGTCAGTTCCAGAAAATCCGGAGGCTCCTGTAGGTCCGCCCCTAGTATGCCCCTCAGTGCGTGCCGCGTTCTGTGGAATTGGAACCGGTGGAGCAGATTCGTCCCGTCACCATGTTGCTCGAGTTCTTCCCACTTCCGGGCCTCTCCATCACAGAAGAGGTCACCAGCTGTGTGAATCCCCAATGCTTGCAGCGCACTGGTAACCCCTTTGTCTCTGCAGGGCGTCAACCAACGGCACCATTCAATCGGCATGGCGGGGGAGTACAAAATTGCCCCCACTTGTAACTGCGGCAAGTGGCGCCAGGCATGACTAGTAGCTTGTATAGAGTCAAGTATCCCGGTTCGGCGATCAGCGGCTTCGAATAACATCGCCGGAAGCGGCTGCGGAGTGGCCACTATCGATTCAATCCGGATATGCGGGGCGTCCTGCGGGCCGTGGAACCACCAATAAGCATGCGCTGCTTGTGCAGCCCTATAGTAAAGATTGAGATCTGGCGCACCCAGCCCACCCAAATGATATGGTAATGTAAGTATCTTCCATTTAAGCCTCGCCTGCTTGCCAGCCCAGGCCAGTTTCAGCATTAAGGCAGTTAGTCTTTGGAAGAAAGAGTTAGGTAAGACCATGGGGATATTTGTGAAGAGAAACAAGAACCGAGGCAGCACCACCATTTTCATGATGGAGATGCGGCCTAAAAGGGAGAGGGGCAGCCTTATCCAGGTGGCCACGTCATCCTCCAGTTTGTTAATAGCCGCACCGTAGTTCTCCCTAAGCACCATGTCTGAATCAGTGTGCACTTGGATCCCCAAGTATCTGATCGCCTCGACAGCCCACTGTAGTGGATAATCTGCCTCGAAGGGGGACATGGCTGGAGTAAGGGGGAAAATGATCGATTTGGGCCAGTTGACCCGCAGGCCTGACAGCGCACCGAAATGCACCACTTCCCTTAGGATGGAAGAGAGGTTACTTTCCGGGTTACGGACATATAGTAGGGTATCATCTGCATAGGTGGATCCAATGAGCTCGTAGTTCGGGAACCGTATACCTTTGTGTCTGTGGTATTCCCTCAACACGCAAGCGAGGGGTTCAGCCACCAGTGCATATAGTATGGGGGAGAGCGGGCAGCCCTGCCTCGTCCCCCTTGATATGGGAAAGGGCTCCGTAACCAAAGCGCCTATCTTGATTCTGCCTGAGGGGGAGTTGTATAACACCCCCACAAGTTGGAGAAATACGGGACCCAGTCCCATTCTGGTCAAGACATGGCGCATAAACGGCCACTCGACCGAGTCGAAGGCCTTCTCCATGTCAAGGAAGACCGCGATGGCCTTCGAGTCTGGGCGGGTATGCTGCAAGACACCAAACACGGTGCGGAGGTTATAAGTGAGGTTCCTGTCCGGGATAAATCCGGCTTGCTCAGGGGCCACCAGGAACCATCACCATCTTCGTGTCGACGTTGAGCAACGTTAGGGGTCTATAAGAGCCACACTCTTCCGGTGGCTTACCCGGCTTCGGTATTGTGACTATGATAGCCTCCCTCATCGTAGGTGGCATTGTGCCCGTGGTGCACATGTCTTCGAAGAGAGTGATTAGATGCGGGAACAATAGATCGAGGAACGCCTTGTAGAATGCCACAGTGAGGCCGTCTCCTCCCGGGGCACTCCCAGCCCTCATACCTGTTAGAGCGAGAAGGACTTCGTCTTTATCCACAGGGCGCATCAGGAATTCTCGGTGTGTGTCGGTGAGGAACGGTAATTTAATGTGTTGAAGATAATCTAAAATTTCGTCTTCCGTACCAGTGGAGCGGGCGGTGTAGAGCTCCGCATAAAATTGCCTAAACCGCTCCGCGATTTCATCCTCCCCCGTGAGCATATCTCCAGATGCCGCTTTAATTTCAGCAACCTGGGTTGCAGAGCGTTTCTTCCGAAGCAGTTGCGCCAGGACTGCACCCGGCCGCTCACTCTCGCCATATACCCGCGCTGTGGAGTACTTGCCTAAGTGTTTAACCTCCGCATCCGCCACCTCATGGTATTCTTCCAGAAGTGTCTTGATTTCTTGTGTCACTGTCTCATCCGGGTCCGCCAGCAGGCGCCGCTCTAGTGCTCCTAACTGTTTCTCCAGATCAGCCAGACGTTGCCGAATAGAGCGGAGCACTCCCGAGTGTTTGGCAAGAGCAATACCACGGATATAGACCTTAAAGGCCTCCCAAACGACCTGAAAACTATCAACCGACCCTATATTTGTTGCAAAGAATGTCTCTATTGCTTCCGCTAGTTCCTCCTTAAAAACCGGGCCTAACAAAGAGTAAGGGGAAAACGCCATGTGAACGGCGGAATGCGTCTCCGAGGGCGTCAATCGTTAAGAGGATAGGGGAGTGATCGGAAAAGGAGCGAGGGAGGACCTTGCAGTCTCGCACACTATCACAGGTTGTGAGGTGGCCAACCAGTAGTCGATGCGGGTGTGTAAATTGTGATAGGCCGAGTAGTGTGTGTAACCCCCCTGTTGCGGGAAACGCACTCGCCAGACGTCACACAAATCTAGTCTCACCATAGCGCTCTCGAGCGCTCTGGCTGCTGCAGTGATCCGCCTAACAGGTCCGCCCGAACGGTCCAGGTCTGGGTTCCTAATTAGGTTGAGATCGCCACCCCAAAGTAAATGCCCCTCTGTGTAGTTACCGGCAGCTGACGCTAGTGATTCAAAGAATGCAGGACAGTCGTAATTTGGGCCATATATATTCACCACTATCAGGTGTATACCCTTCCCTTGGCATTGAGTTATCGTGTACCTGCCGTCTCTGTCTGTGGCCAGGGGAACCAGGGAGTAAGGAGACTTGGGGTTGACCCATGTCATCACGCCTCGTGCGTGTGAGGTGAATCCAGAGACATGTACCTTGCCCTGCAACACCCTGGTGCGAAGTAGCGGACTGTCAAGTGGGAGGTGTGTCTCCTGCAACAGTGCTAAATCTATATTTGCTCGCTTCAGGTAGTTCATTACCCTCCGTAGCTTTCTATGGTCGTTCAGTCCCCTAATATTCCAAGTAATCGCCCTAAGGGTGGCCGTCACCACACGTCCACTCGCATTGCTGGTCTCCCCCATTGCAGCCGGCAAAGCCTGCTCCATAACATGTGCCATGCGGAACAGAACAGTCACGTAATGTGTGTGCAGCCTGAGAGAAAACGTGAACAATTAAGAACAACAACAACAGCAGCGCCACGCGCATTCCCCCTCCACCCTCCACCCACAGCAGGCCATCCCCAACTTGGCCGCGATATGCTCTCCTTGAACCCACTGCCACCCCCCGCCCCCCCCCCAGAATCAAAACTACCCATCCCAAGTGTGCTTCACTCGTAGGCGGATGTTGCTCGCTTAACAGTAAAAACTATACAGCCACTGTAAGGGCCTACTCCGAGCACCATCAAGAAGAATAGAGAGGTAAAATAGTGTGCAACTACGCAGCCTGTGAAGTCCCCCCTTGTACCAACAGAGTGGGACCACGCCGCAACTACCCCAACATCTTGTTAGGTTTGTATGTGTAGGCACGTGGCAAACGGGCAGGCAGGAACACCCCCCGCAATGTCACTCATTATGGTCCAGGGTTTGACCCGAGTTCTCTCCAGCACCCCAACAATGACTATCCCAAGAATATACAGGCAATTGTCCAGCCCTCAATCTCGGCCATCACACCACACCCTGCGCTGGCCAATGGTTAAATGCGCGCAGCAGGCCCCAGCCCCTCCCGGACCCCCCCCTCACCCCCCCGCAGGCCCACCCAAAGCTCCGCCACAAAACAGTACTTATCGCCAGCAGGTGTCATGGTATCTATCAGTCCTGCTCATCCAGTTGTCCACCCGCTGCTTCATCTAGTAGTTGATGCTTCGGGCTACGGCGCCGCTCTTTGGACCAATCTTTCAGGGCCTTCTGCAGCACCCTAGGGTCGGTGAAAAAGTGCGAATGGCCCTGCCTGTTCACCCGGAGCCTTGCTGGATACAACATGGCGTAATCTAGGTCGAGTTCACGCAGCTGCTTCTTCAGGGGTGCAAACTGGCGACGTGCCTCTTGAACGCGAATGGTAAAATCCGGGAACAAGGAAATTGTGGAGCCTTCATAGCGTAAGGGTTGCTTCTCCCTAGCCATCTTCAGAGCAACGTCTCTGTCCCTGTACTTGAGCAACTTAGCGATGATCGGCCTGGCGGCTGCACCAGGAAGAGGGCGCGGGCCCAGCGAACGGTGCGCCCTTTCTACGATAAACATGTTGGAGAAAATGTCGTCCCCCAGAAGGGTCACCAGCAGTTTTTCTATGAAGCGCTCCATATTGGCAGTGGGGGTCGTCTCCGGCAGGCCCGTGATCCTGAGGTTAGAGCGCCGAGAGCGCGCTTCGAGGTCTTCAGTTTTGGCTTGTAAAACGCGGAGCAAGTTGCTTATGTTCCGAGTCTAAAGTGGTTTGGGCCTCCTCCACCTCAGTAATCCGTCGCTCAGACATGTCCTGCCGTTCGGCTTGTTTATCCAACCTCTCCGCCATGCGGTCCATGCGGTAGGTGAGTGCGTCCATCTTAGTGCCCAGGGCTGAAATGCCGCTCTGCAAACTCTTCTCCATAGCGACCAACATACCCCGGATATCTGGGGGAGACTCCTCAGCAGGCCGGTCCCGCTCTTCAGCTGCCTCATCCATGGATGCTTCTCGGGGTTTTAACCGCTTGTGGTCAAAAGATAATTTTGGCTGTGTGCGGTCCACCCTCCCCATCTTCGCCACGTGTGAACACCAGTGCGTGGACAGCTAAGATTCCGACGTCGAAGGGGGCTTGTCCCCTGTGGCAGCGCACACGGCCAGCGATTATAGCCAGAATCTCAAGCCGGCAAGGTCTCCATCAGTGGAGGGCTCAGTAGGTTCCCCGCTACCCCAACAAAGCCTGGAGCGGCAGGAGCAGAATCGCGTTTCTCGGGCTCGCCGACCAGGCCACGTAGGGTTATGCTCGCCGCCGGCAGGGGCTCTCTCCGCCACAGCCTCCCTCCGCCATAGTGCACAAGTCCGGACAGGCACACCCCCTGCAATAACAGACACCAGGCAAGGTCCCAAGTAGGCGTCCCAGGGGTAATGTCTTAATGCCCGCGTCGTGGCCCACCAAGCAGCATGGTCTGGGGATCGGATTACCAATGAACAGGCGAGGCAACGCCCGCGTCGGTCCCCAAGCAGGGCTCACCTCCGTATTGCCGCAGGTCCATCTCAGTGTGTGCTGGGGCCGCATTTCACGCCGGGCCCCCACCTCCAGAGCTGCGGCCGAGGCATCCGGTGTCAGCAGATGTCGATTAGGCCCATCAATCACACAGGGAGCAGGGCCAGCGAGCCCAGCACCAGGTGCAGCAGTCACATCTGCGGCCGCAGCGCTCTCGCGGCCCCGCCACCGCTTCTTGCACCAGCCGCTCACCGCGCGACCCCGTCTACCTCCGGGGGCTGGGTCTCACCACGCGGCTCACGGGAATCGCAATCCTGCCGCCAGGCTTCAGGGGCACACACCTTCCTCCGCGGCGGCCTGCGACGTTCTTCCGTGGGGCCGTACGGCACTCCGGCAGGGCTGCGGGGGATATGCAGCGTCTCTCCAGCGGCTCCCAAGTCAGCGGGCGACACAGCCTCACTCCTCGAGGGCGTTCGCGCGCCGTTCACACCCCCACAGGCCGGGAAGCGGGACCCGGCAAGGCCGCACCACGTCGGATCGTGGTACCGCGCCGGTACTGAGCGCTCAGGGATAGTAGAGAGCGCAATCCGCTCCGCAGGGACTCCGGAATCCGGCGAGCACCGACAAGCTCCCCGGGAACTACGTAGTTGCCGGATAAATGTAGGATAGTGCGATGGTGTCTCGGAGCTCACAGCTCAAGCGGCCATCTTGGTCGCGAGCAAGCTCCGCCCCCAAGTGAGGTACCATTTTTATCAGGAGACTTTGGGGAATGCTGGGAGGGTGGACGTTTGTAGATGCACGCAGATTCCAGAACTTTCCATCACAGAAATGTGAGGAAAATGTGTTTTTTTTAACAAAGTTTGAGGTTTGCAAGGGATTCTGGGTAACAAACCCTGGTGAAAGCCACACAAGTCACCCCATCCTGGACTCCCCTGGGAGTCTAGTTTTCAAAAATGTATAGGTTTGCTAGGTTACCCTAGGTGCCGGCTGAGCTAGGGTTCAAAATCCACAGCTAGGCACATTGCAAAAAAAAGGGTCAATTTTCTCTGGAAAAATGTGATGTGCCCAAGTTGAGTTTTGGGCCATTTCCTGTCGCGGGCCCTATGCCTACCCACACAAGTGAGGTACTATTTTTATCGGAAGACTTTGGGAAATGCTGTTCGGGTGGAAGTTTGTGGATCCACACAGATTCCAGAACTGTCCATCACAGAAATGTGAGGAAAATGTTTTTTTTTACAAAGTTAGAGGTTTGCAAGGGATTCTGGGTAACAAAACCTGGCGAGAGCCACACAAGTCACCCCGTCCTGGATTCCCTTGGGAGTCTAGTTTTCAAAAATGTATAGGTTTGCTAGATTACCCTAGGTGCCGGCTGAGCTAGGGTTCAAAATCCACAGCTAGGCACATTTAAAAAAAAAGGGTCAATTTTCACTGGAAAAATGTGATGTGCCCAAGTTGAGTTTTGGGCCATTTCTTGTCGCGGGCCCTATGCTTACCCACACAAGTGAGGTTCTATTTTTATCAGGAGACTTTGGGAAATGCTGGGCGGGTGGAAGTTTGTGGATCCACGCAGATTCCAGAAGTTTCCATCACAGAAATGTGAGGAAAATGTGTTTTTTTTACCAAGTTAGAGGTCTGCAAGGGATTCTGGGTAACAGAACCTGGTGAGAGCCACACAAGTCACCCCGTCCTGGATTCCCCTGAGAGTCTAGTTTTCAAAAGTGTATAGGTTTTCTAGATTACCCTTGGTGCCGGCTGAGCTAGGGTTCAAAATCCACAGCTAGGCATATTGCAAAAAAAGGGGCAGTTTTCATTGGAAAAATGTGATGTGCGCATGTTGAGTTTTGAGTCCTTTCCTGCCGCGGGCACTCGGCCTACCCACACAAGTGAGGTACCATGTTTATCGGGAGACTTTGGGCAACGCTGGGTGGGTGGAAGTTTGTGGATCCACGCAGATTCCAGAACTTTCCATCACAGAAATGTGAGGAAAATGTGTTTTTTTGTTGTTGTTTTTTTTAAGTTTGAGGTTTGCAAGGGATACTGGGTAACAGAATCTGGTGAGAGCCACACAAGTCACTCCATCCTGAATTCCCCTGGGTGTCAAGTTTTTAAAAATGTATAGGTTTGCTAGGTTACCCTAGGTGACCGCTGAGCTAGGGTTCAAAATCCACAACTAGGCACATTGCACAAAAAGGGTCAGTTTTCCCTGGAAAAATGTGATGTGCCCACGTTGCATTTTGGGCAGTTTCCTGTTGCGGGCGCTAGGCCTACCCACACAAATGAGGTACCATTTTTATCGGGAGACTTTGGGGAATGCTGGGTGGGTAGAAGTTTGTGGATCCTCGCAGATTCCAGAACTTTCCATCACAGAAATGTGAGGAAAATGTTTTTGTTTTTTTACAAAGTTGGATGTTTGCAAGGGATTCTGGGTAACAGAACCTGGTGAGAGCCCCACAGGTCACCCCATCCTGGATTACCCTGGGTTTCTATTTTTCAAACATTTACAGGTTTGCTATGTTTCCCTAGGTGCCAGCTGAGCTAGGGGTAAAAATACACAGCTAGGCACATTGCAAAAAAAGGGTCAAATTTCACTGAAAAAACGTGATATGCCTAAGTTGCGTTTTGGGCTGTTTCCTGTCGCAGGTCCTTTGCCTACCCACACAAGTGCAGTACCATTTGTATCGGGAGACTTTGAGGAATGCTAGGTGAGTGAAAGTTTGAGGATCTACGCAGATTCAAGAACTTTCCATCACAGAAATGTGAGGAAAATGTTTTTTTTTTTTACAAACTTTGAGGTGTGCAAGGGAATCTGGGTAACAGAACCTGGTGAAAGCCACACAAGTCACCCCAGCCTAGATCACCCTGGGTGTCTAGCTTTAAAAAATGGACAGGTTTGCTAGGTTTCCCTAGGTGCCAGCTGAGCTAGGGTCCAAAAACCACAGCTAGGCACATTGCATAAAAACGGGTCAGTTTTCACTGGAAAAATATGATGTGCCCACGTTGCGTTTTGGGTCGTGTCCTGTCACGGGCACTACGCCTATCCACACAATTGAGGTACCATTTTTATCGGGAGACTTAGAGGAACACAGATAGTAGAACAAGTGTTATTGCCAATTAACTTTATATGCATTTCTTCCTTCCTAATGTTTAAGACAGTGTGTAAAAAATAAGTCATTTTCAAAAATGCCCTCTAATTCACATGCTGATATGGGTACTCACATATTCGGAGTTGTGCAAATAACTACTGCTTCTAAACTCCATATGTTGTTCCCATTTCAGAAATACATAGTTTTCCTTGATACCTATTTGTCACTCTTTATATTTTACCAAGTGAATTGCTGTATACCCGGTACACAATGAAAAACCATAGCAAGGCACAGCTCAGTTATTGGCTCTGGGCACTTCAGGTTCTTGGTGAACCTACAAGTCCTATATACCCCTGCAACTATAAGGGTCCAGTGGACATAATGGTATATTGCTTTTAAAAATCTCCCATACTTAGAAGAAGTTACAGGTGAAAATGCAGGCACAAATGGCTGTTTTTTTCAACTCGTTTTCAGTATGTTTTAATTTTAACTGTTACTTTCTATAGGAAAACCTTGAAAGATCTACACAAATGACCTCTTGCTGAATTCAGAATTTTGTCTACTTTTCAGAAATCCATTATTGGTTTTACATCAACTTCTACCTCTAACTGAAAGGAGGGTGAAAGCACAACAAATAGGAAAAATAGGCTATGTCCCACTAAAATGCCAAAACTGTGTAGAACATTTTGGTTTTCTGACAAAAGTCTGCGTGATCCTTAAAGCTGGTGATTTTATCACTGCAAACGCTGTGTTGATACCATTTGCAGGGAAAAAAACAAACTCTTTCTTCTTCAGCACTCTTTTCCAATTTTTCACCAAGAACCCAAAATGTTGCTGTATTGTGGCTAATTTCTCGGTTCCCTCCAGGGGAATCCACAAACCCAGGGTACCTTTAGAATCCCCACCATGTTGGGGAACCAAGGCCGTAAATTTGGCATTGATAGGTTATATGCGAAAAAAGGGCTCAGAACTGGAGAGGGGGGAGGAGGGGGGCAGGGAGGGCGGGGAGGCCCAGCAGTTAAGGGGTTAAAATCTTGGTGCGTAGCTCTTTCATATGAAAGAGCGAGCATGTTTGGAAACATGAAGAATAAAAATAAAACTTCTAGTGCAAAATTAAACACATCAAAAACCTGTTAGATATTTGTTGCAAACAGAGATTAGAGCAGCAGAAAGAAAAGCAACGTTCCGTTTGTTGCATTAAACAGCTGCTTCAGTTATGCTCCGTAAATCTGACCTCCCTTTCACCTGGCTGCTGCCTGGCATTGTGACGTCAGAACTTGACTGTAATAACTTATAATAGTCGAGTTCTGACGTCTTTTCTTTATAATCAGCGACTTGGTATATCACAAGTCACAGACTATAAAAAAATTAGATACTAACGTTTATGCATGGATTACAGAATCTTATATATTATATAGTAATGTCAATTCATATACATACATGTCAACCCATATATAATACATAATACTCAGAGGTCGACAGCCAACAGTAGCTTAATCTTTTTACACTCACCTAATACATATCTGCTACGGGTCTTGTCCATCAGCCAGTTCTGTACCATCCAATAAACCAGACATCACCAACTGAACATGCATGGCCACATACAGCAGGCGAATTAGGGGACTCTAATCAAATCTAGTCCACCACTGCAGGTCACAACTAGTTACATACTATGACCACCCCTTTACATCTCACTATGACATTCAAATATGGGATGATAGTAACTTCAAACCAGTGGTAAAGTAGATGTGCTCCCTCATTAAACATGATGAAATTGGTATATACTTGATGGGCTTATTTAATTGACCTATTTACCTAAAAGTCATTGACATACGGTACTAAGGAGTACAGAGGTACTGCAGTTTAAATGTCAAATGTAGACTGCAGCCTCCATTGTGTCATCCACTACAGAAACAATGAAAACATGACTGCAGACCTGTCACTAGTCGCCTGCTGTGCAGGTTTTAAGTGCAAATTCGACCTATCAAAAGAATCCCTTTTGAAAAGCCTAAACCTTCCATTTAAATATTTTAAAGCCACCCCTAAGTAGGCCTTATTGTCCATAAGGCAGGGGTCATGGTATTTAAAAGTAGGACATGAAAAACATTAATGTTAATTATATCCTTCTAGTGAAAAAGCCCTGAAAGCTATGTCACTGTAGTACGGTTGACTGTTCCATAGAAAAGCACCAGTATAAAAGTTATTATGTTTGATAAATGTTATCTCTGCCTAGGAAACTGCTACACATTTTTTTTCCTTATTGAAATATTTATTACAAGCCCAATTTCATGGTGAAGTTGAATTTGTTATAAATATTTGGGGGGGCGTGGCCAAGATGGCGGCTGAGTAAGACGTTCTTCTCCATCTCTCCGTCCCTGTCGCCTGTATCCGCCGCTATAGCTTCACATCTCCGCCAAGCTGCAGCTGCTGGGGAACGGCCGTTGTGCGGGGTGTGTAGAGCTGCTCCTGAGCCCCCTTGAGACCTGATTTGACGCCTGGGCACCGCCGGCCGTGCAGCGGGTGCACTGGAAGCAGCCTGGGGAGGAAGGCGCTGGCCTGGACAGCCTGCCCGCTGCGGCTGCCCCACCCGGTGATAGCGGGGGGGCGTGACCTCAAACATGTGAGTAGCGGCTCAGGCTGCTGACTCGGCGGGAAGCCAACGGAGAGACTAGAGCGGAGTGCCCGGGCCTAGAGGGCACAGTTCTGTGGGCAAATGACGACCGGACCACGTTTGCTGGGGAGAATGATTCAGGCCCAGCGGGGCCTAATGCCTGCCTGACCTCCTCGATGCACCCTGGCAGACTGGACTAACAGAGAACACTGTAGTCCTGCAGTAGCAGAGGAGTGGCCGGGGGCCCTCCGGTCCTGAGCGGAGCCCGGGACACCGGCACGCCAGACACATGAGGCGCGCATGCCAGAGAGAAGGCCCAGTGGTAAAGGCCTAAAACAGAGAACAGAGAAGGGCCGCCTGGGTTATATTAACTGCTCAATCAAGAGTCCACCCCCTGAAGCTGGTGGGAACGGAGCCCGGAGCCCGCGCCCTGATGGGGAACCTGGCCTAGCGAACAGCACCGACCCGGCGGAGCCGAGGGCTGCAGCAGTGAACTCCTGGGCCTGCCGACTGCGGTGTGCTGTAAGCGGACCGAATTCACCAATCTGCAGCGTCTCCTGGGGTGAAGCGTAGATTGGCTCTTTACGAGCAAAGCCCTCGGAAGCACCAAGTCGACCCGATCTCTGCTCCAGCATTAACTGGTCGCGTCCTGCTGGGGCACAGACCTGGGTGAGGGCGCGAGAATAGATTTCACTGATCCGCGGCTCACAGCGGAAGGCACTGAAGGCGTCGGAGAGAAGGAGCGCCAACCGGGGGGACTGCCACTGCCTGAAGCACCGATAGCATTGGAGACCACAGCACACATGGAACCTCTGGTGACTTTGACCAGTCTTACCGGCAATGGCTACGGCTAGAACCAAGAAGGATCACAGTGTTAAGAAGATGCTCTCCAGGCTGGCCAGGGGAACTTCTGGGGATCGCTCCTCTACAGCCACCACTTCCCCCATGATGCTTCTTCCTCGAGTCCTTGTTTACGTCCCTCCGGGAGGACCTACAGGAAGTCAAGGACCTCTCCAGTGATAGCAGAGAACTCAGGGGAGATGTGGACTACTTGGGAGATAGCGTAGCTACTATAGAGGACCACGACAACAGCCATGTGGAAGATGTTGAACTGTTGCAACAGGAAATTCTTCGCCTCCATGACCAACAACTGGATCTACAGGCGCATGCAGAGGACCTCGAGAACAGATCGTGCCGGAACAATGTCCTGATCAGGGGTATTGCCTCTAAGGCAGAAGGCAAAGACCTTGCTGGTTACCTTGCAGATCTCTTCCGCGCAGTTCTTGATGCACCACCAAGATAAAGATGGACCGGGCCCACTGGGTCAGCCGTCCACGGGCATAGACAGCCCCGCCGGTGGACATCCTGGTAAGCATCCATGATTTCCAACTGAAGGAGGACATTCTACGCAAGGCCCGGGAGAAGCATCCCATCACCTTCCGAGATCAAAATCCTACACTCTTTCAGGACCTGGTGGCATCTACTTTGCAAAAGAGACGCGCCTTCCGACCGGTGACCTCCCACCTCAGGAACATCTGAGTGGCTTACTCGTGGGGGCACCCTTTTCACCTCATCTTCCGCCTGGAGGGGAAACTCTTTCAACTACGGTTGCTGGAAGAAACATGCAAGGTGTTGGGCATTGAGCTACCACTAGAAGGCACATCGTCCTGAGCATCCCCGATCCGAGTGGCTGGGGGTCGCCCTCGGTGGCGTTCTCGCAGGTAAGGGACAAGATCTGCTCGCCCAGATCCGGTCACAATTGCCAAGGGCCAACAAGCTGCACTGGACTCAATTCCTGGGGCATTGGCTAAAACGGACTCTTCGTGACGCAGCAGGGCAAGTAAAATTACAAGCTGCACGGCGGGGGGTGAGGCCACGATTTGACCCTCTTACTGACACTTGGATTTTCTGAACTGTTCCTCCTTCACGGAACGCCCATGTATCTTTTGCTTGATTACTGTTTTCACAGGGGTTTTCATCTGTTTGGGGGACCCACTCAAGTTCACGGCTACTACGACATGGAACACACACTGTACTGATGGACTCATTGGGGCACAACACTGTTCTCCGCACCACGCAGTGGGCACTAACGGGGATAATTGTTTGCTTTTTCCTGTCAGATTATGGGGGACACTCCTCTCAGGGTTCTTTCCCTAAATGTGAAGGGCCTTAACAGCCCAGTTAAGCGTAGGGCGGTCCTGTCCTACCTGGAGTACTCGAAGGCCGACCTTTGTCTCCTTCAGGAGATGCATCTCCTTCCACAGGACTACCACAGACTCGGTTCACGAGCCTTCCCTCACCAGTTTTTCTCTGTGGGACGCACTAAAACAGCAGGGTGGCTCTGTTGGTGGCCCGTACCTTTAGGGGGGAGATTGGCCCGAAAGTGGTAGAGATGAGGGGTCGCCTCCTAGCCTACCGATTCACGCTTAATGGCTGGTCCTTTGTAGTAGCTTCCATCTATGCCCGAAATGAGGGCCAGGAGGCATTCCTGCGCACAACTCTACTGGACATCTTTCACACTTCCGAGCAGAGAATCCTGGTGGGAGGAGACCTTAAATTAGTCCTAGACAATACTCTAGGCAGGTCGACACAGAGACATAGGCAGACTGGGGTATTGACTAAAGAGGGACACGGGTGGCTCAGGGACCTAGGACGTTTGGATATCTGGATGACACTTCACCTACACTCCGCGACTACTCCTACTTATCCTATGCACATAAGACCTACGCTAGGCTAGATCATTTCCTGGGCACAAAGGACATTTTTACCCTTACCTCTAGGGCAGAGATCCTTCCTGCTGCATTGTCACACCATGCAGCTATTACATTGGAGTTGAACTTCCCCCTGCGCGCCACACTACTCGGTCCTGGCAAATGCGCTACACTCTATTGCAGCGCCCTGAGGTCGTACGGCAGGTGCAAAACATCATCTCTGACTATTTCGCCCTAAACAACTCCCCTGATATCTTGGTCGCAATGCTCTGGCAGGCTCTTAAGGCAGTGGTAAGGGGGAACTTATTGCTATTTCAGCTCCAGATAACAAGGCGCATAAGAAGAAACAAGATCAACTATCTGAGCGAGTGAAAGAATTAGAGGGTATACATCAGCGCACCGGGGCTCAGAGAATTTGGCAGCAACTGACTGCCACTCGAGCGCAACTGGCCAGCATAGACCTCAATAGAGCTGAATACGCAGCTCTTCGTTTGTGCCATACCTTGTACGCCGGGGGCGACAAGGACGGCCGCCTGTTGGCTAATAGGTTGCGCATTCACCAGCAAAAGATGGGCGTCCACTCACTCCTTGATGCATCCGGGGCTCAGATCACAGACAATGCCGCCATCTCAGAGGTATTTGAAGATTTTTATGCTGACCTATACTCTGCTCATAGTCTGAACCATGCAGACGGCGCATCCTATCTCGCGGAGTCACGTACGCCTCCCCTCTCTCCCGACCAAATAGCTTCGCTGGATCATGAGATCCGAGTGGAGGAAGTGATCTTGGCGATCTCTCAACAAAAGATTTTGAAGTCCCCGAGTCCCGACGGCTTCCCATCCATATTCTATAAAACATTCTGCCAAACCCTCACCCCGCTCCTAACACAGCTATTTAATTCCCTTTCAGCCCGAGTTATTCCCCCCTCCATGCTCTCAGCTTTGGTGTCAGTCATCCCTAAGCAGGGTAAAGATCACCAGCGATGCGGTTCATATCGACCGATCTCCCTACTGAACCTTGATCTCAAACTGTTTACTGATATCCTTGCATCCAGTCTAGGCCCCTGCATGCCGTTCATTATAGATCCGAACCAGGCAGGTGTCATTCCCCAACGCCAAACCAGCAAAATACTAAGTGAGTGCTGCATCTCATAGAGAAGGCCTCTCGCGCCCTGGGAGAATTTATGCTTTTAGCTATCGACGTCGAGAAGGCCTTTGACAGGGTTCACTGGCCTTTCCGAGAACAAGTCCTAGTCCACTTCGGCATCGCATGGAGATTCCAAGCTTGGGTGGTAAATTGCTACCACCTCCCCATGGCGTCGGTCAGGGTGAATGGCTGTATCTCCGCGCCCTTTGCAATTAGCAGGGGGACTCGGCAGGGGTGCCCCTTGTCCCCTCTGCTATTCGCCTTATATATGGATCCCATGGCCCAAAGAGTTCACGACCACCCCAACATTGTTGGGACCATATTCGAGGGGGAGCCACATAAGATCAGCCTATACGCTGACGATGTGCTGGTAACTCTGGATCGCCCGGCAGTGTGCCTTCCGGCTTTCATGGCCGAATTAGAATCATTTGGTCTTGCCTCAGGATTCCGAGTTAATGCAGCCAAGTCCCAGGCTTTGAATCTATCAATGCCCCCTGCACTCGAAACTCGCCTCGCTGCACAATACCCCATTCAGTGGGCAACATCAATGGTCCCTTACTTGGGGATCAAGCTGGCATCCACCCTCCGAACAACCTCAGTCCTTAACTACCAATCACTACATAGCCAACTTAAATCCGAGTTAGCCCGATCGAGGCCACACAAGATTTCATGGCTGGGAAGAGTCGCAGCCATTAAAATGACCATTTTACCTAAAATCTTGTGTCTCTTTCAGACGCTTCCCCTAGCTCCTCTGAAAGGGATGATTCCCAAACTTCAATCTGAGTTGCACCACTTTGTCTGGGCTGGGAAACGACCCCGAATGAGGAAAGAAGTTAACTACCTACCCCCATGTCGGGGGCCTCGGGATACCAAACTTTCAACTCTGGTACCAGGCAACCCAATTACGGTACCTGGCTTAATGGAACAGGGATGAGTCCGAACGACACCGGCTCTTCCAGGATCGCACGGTGGCCGGCACATCCCTGTGGTAGATCCCCTTTGTAAAGAAAGCACACAGACCCCAGAATCTGTATCTTTCCCCGATCACAAGAGTGACAATGGAGGCTTGGGACCGGTGTAGCACTAAGTATGGCCTATCCTCTCCTTTGACACCCCTACTCGATAATCCGGCCTTCCTACCAGGCAACAGCCTTGGGGCATTTCTCAAATGGTGTCAGTCTGCCTGCTGTTCGGCAGGACATATGTTGGACGAAGAAGGGGTGATCCCCTTTACACAATTACGCGCGGACCACGCTATCCCTGAGGCAGAGCGACTACACTATTGGCAACTGTGCCACTCGCTCCTACAGCCTGACAACAAGATAATGATGCAGAGACACCTCAACCCAGTACAAAAAATGGCTGGTTTCTAAGAACCCCGACAAAAGACTGATCTCAGTCCTCTACACCTTCCTCACCCAAACTTCTAGATACGTCTACAAATCTAATGAATTTCACTGGGAAAGTGAGCTGGGGAGACCCATGACCAGTAAGGAATGGGAAGATATATATTACCGGGCCCGTCATACCACCTGCAACACAGCCCTCAGGAAACACTCACCAAAGTGGTCACGTATTGGTACCTAACTCCCGAGCGCTTGCACAAGATCGATCCGAACAAAAGCGTGACTTGCTGGAGGGGGTGTGACACGGGGGGACATTGGTACATCTACTGTGGGACTGCCCACACATTCAAGCTTACTGGTCACAAGTGCTCAATGACATCGATCAACATTTGGACACACAACTCCCTAGATTTCCTTCCTACACACTCCTAGGGTTACCTAACCCTCTCACCTACACCCTGAAATCCAGACGGGGAAGCAAATTGGCTTAACCCTGGGTGCAGCGATTCAAAATATCTCATCACACTGGGGGGCGGCACACTTACCCACACACCTGGGCTGGCTTCACCACCTTTGGCTTATTCTAGGAATGGAGAGGATCACCCTCTACCTCATCAATCAAGGTATGTCCTTTGGGAAACTTTGGCGCCCTTACATATCCCTCCTCATGCAAGAATTCCGAGAGCTGACTTGCCCCAAATACCTCTGCGTCCTACGACTGTCAGAATTGGCCTCCACCACCGGCAGTGAGACTGCCTCATGAACACATAGATAACACCTATGCCATCACACTGTTCTGGAAGCACCTTGAGCATTATGGGAGGTGGAGGGAGGGATTGGGGGGTGTTCTGTTTGATTGTTTGCTACTTCTGTACACCAAGACTGTTGGTATCTCTAGCTTGTAATACCGACATTATTGTTTGCACTGTATCGCTTGGTGATAAAGAATAAAGATTTAAACCATAAATATTTTGGAAAGATGACTTTTAAAAGTTATCTGTGCTCTGCCTGAAGTCCATGGAAGTTGGGGGCGTGGCTTGGCCAGCTGCAAGATGGCCGCACTCTAAGTGGGCTCTGCCGGCCAAGCCTATAATCCGTAACTATCCTGCAGACTGCGGAGGTGCTACCTCTCTCCATCGGGTCATATAGACTCACCTTGCCTTGGGGCTCCTGTTGCTGCCCTCCCGGGCCTTCACACATGCCGGATCGCCGAGGTATCTGCCCGGGCCTGGTGCGGCGGCTGCCGCCTCCTTGCTCCAGCATCCTGCCTCATCGGCTTCCAGTGGACCAGATCCCCTCATCGGAGCTGCTCTGCTACACTGCTCCTCCGGATCCGGTGAGTCGCCTCTGCGGTGGGTGCCCTGCGGCGGGATAGGGGGCGTGCGCGCCGCACCGCTGGCCCCGGGCCGGCTCTTCACGCAGGCGCCTTTCTCCTTCCCCCGGCGCCCGCTGCCCTGGCCTGCCTGCTTTGGGCCTAGCGATGGGGGCGGTGCGCCCCCCGTGACTCCTCGCTGCCCGGCAGCCCCGCGGGCGCTTGCTTTCAGCTGATCCCCCGGCTCCTGGCCGCGGGCGTCAGAGCCCTCGCCTGCCTCTCCTGCCGGACAGCCGCTTTGCCCCTGCGTCCCGCGCCTCCTCTGCTGCCTGCATGGCCTGGCGCTGCCCAACGCGAGGAGTGCATTCCCTTCCACCCTGGCGCAGGTCTGACGCCCGCGGCGCCGAGCTGGCTCCTCACCATTTCTCCTAGCTTGGACGATCCCCCGCCGGGCCTGGCTCCGTGGCGGATCGCTGGCGCTCTACTCCTCCACTTTGCCTTCCTCCCGGGTTCTCGGAGACTGTCACTCTGTTGGGACAGGGGCCTTCTCTTTCCAGCCAGCCATCTCCTCCACTGCTCCGAAGCCACCTACCTCGCACGGACCTGCCTTTGAGCCTTCTGCCTGGAGAGCCCACTCCTGGGAGCGCCCCACTCCTCCAGGCCTCTCACCTCTCACTCGGCCTGCTGGTCCTCCCTAAGACCTCACGGCGGCGTGCTGCGGTCACACCTGCCCTAGCCAGCTCTGCTGCCCCGAACTGCCTGCCTCTACCTCGCTGTGCTCCCCTCCCTGTTTGGCGCTGGGACTCTCCCCGCTGGTCTGGCTGGCCGCCTCGCACCTGCTCCTGCTCTGCACTGTGGGCCTGGCTGCCATCATCTCCCCAGGCGCCCTTTCTTGGTCCCTACCTCTCCTGCTTGCCGCAGCCTCCACACAAGCTGCTCCGCTGCTCCTTGTCCCGCGGGGCGCGCTGGTGCTAGACCATGGGGCGAACCGACCCAAAGTAACCGAAGATAGCGTTCGACCAGCGCAAATCGTCGCGGCAGGAGGGGGCAGTCACGGACACTGGTGAACTCACTACCCAGCCCGAAAATGACCCTACTCGCGAGGATGACCTCAAAACTAACATGCTGGATGTAAAATCTACTGTCACTGGCATCGCCGCTCAGCTTGACCAGCTCTCCGCCCGCCCCAAACTGTCAAGGCACGAGTGGACTCTCATGATACACGTTTAACTCATGTCGAGGCCAGGGTTTCTGACGCCGAGGATGCCGCTGCTCGGGATCGCCATGCTCTTTCACAAATGGACAAAGTTTTAGAGCTCATCAAAAATAAGAATGAGGATTTGGAGGCGCGCTCCCGCAGAAGCAACCTCCGTATCACGGGAGTGCCCGAATCCTCCAACATAGCCAAAATGGAAGATTTTGTTGAAAAATTGATCCGAGACCTATTCGGGGAGGTCCTCTCCCCGGTATTCATCGTTGAGCGTGCCCACCGCTCTCTTGGACCCCGGCCTGCTCCTGGTCTTCCAGCTCGACCTATCATCGCCAAATTACAAAATTTCCGCGACCGGGATGCGGTCCTTCGAGCTGCCAGGGAGAAGGGAGAAATTCGTCATCAGGGGAACTTGATCTCCTTCTACCCTGATTATACAATGGCGGTTCAGGCTGCCCGCCGCGAATTTCTCCCGGCCAAACGTCTTCTGAAAAAACACGACATCTCCTACTATCTGGCAAACCCAGCCAAGCTGCGCGTCAGACACGGCTCGCAGGTCCACACCTTTCTGGAACCCAGGGCGGCGATGGCCTACGCCAAGACACTGAACAAATCCCAGCGCTCCACGCCCTCTGGCTCCCAGGTGGCCGCCGCCGACGACCTTAGCGGCAATGACTGAGAATAACCTCCACGCATTTCCTCTGCTCTCCTGCGTGCCGTGGCACGAACTTGCCCGTCCTGGACCCTGTTCTGGTTGTCATTCCATTGTTCCTGAGTTGGCTCAATGTGACTGCCCTCACACTCCCCAGCTCTTGGACCCGGCCGCCCTGTTCTGCTGATGGGTCTTTTGTTATTATACCGCACCCAATTGACTTGCATTTCTCCCTCCTTCCTTGCGTAGCACTGACACTTGTATTGCATTGTATTTGATATTTGCTAGTCTGGTTGATTCTGTGTTTTGAGGAGTTCTATTGAATCCCCATCCCTTTCCCCTGCAGTCCGCCCTTACCCACGGCTTGGCCACCCTGTCCTAGTGGCAGGGGTGTACGCTGCACCGAGCCACGTCTCTACGGGATGATTCCCCCTTGTGCTCACTTTGTCTTTTCCCTCCCCAGTTGTGGGTTCCCTGGGCGGGTGGGGTTAGTCCCTCAACCTGATTGGGGGGTTGGTGTGGGTGGTGGGGTCTTTGGGCGTTGTTGCCTCTTCTTCGAGGCCTGTTGTTGTTCTCTTTATTTTTCTTCTCGGACCTATTTTGTACCGTGCTGTCTGATATACTGCTCACTGTGCTGCACGCCACATCTTGCACCTCTCAGGCTCCTATGCTGCACACGGCCCTATCTGGCATTCTCCCTCTTGGCACAGCTCTATGACGGCAACTACACTTTGGACCTGGAATGTCTGCGGCCTGAACGATTATCGTAAGGCCCGCCTTGTATATGCGCACCTCATTCGCCACAAAGTCGACATCTGTTTCCTCCAGGAAACTCATCTGCTCCCCGCAACCGCCTCCAGGCTCCACTCCCGACACTGGGACGAAATCCACTACTCCTTCTATTCTAGCTACTCACGCGGGATGTCTATCCTTTTACGTAGAGGGCTCCCCTGGCGTACCACCAGGGTCATTACGGATCCCGAGGGGCGCTTCGTTATCCTGCTTGGGAACCTTCTAGCCCAGCCCATGATCCTTGCTGCGATTTATGGCCCTAATTCTGACGACCCCGACTTCCTTGCGCAGGTATGGCGACATATATCCTCCCTGGGCCCTGCTGCGTTGCTATGGGGGGCGATTTTAACATTACACCCTCGGCCGCGCTGGACCGCTCAGGGCCCCGCGCTCTACACCCACGCTCCACCTCCCTTTTACGTTCCATCCTGGCCGACAACTCTCTGTTGGATGCTTGGCGCCACACTCACCCAGACGTGCGCGAGGGCACCTGCGTTACTGGCGCTTCTGGCTGCTGGTCTCGCCTGGATCTCTGGATCACCACTCGCGATGCATATGCTTGGGTCACATCGGTCGAGCACATGGCGTGCACCCTCTCGGACCACGCACCCGTAAGTCTCAGTCTACTCCCCCCGCATGCCCCGAGGCGAATGTTTGCTTGGCATCTGCCCCCCAACGCGCTTCGCGACTCGGTGTTCTGCGCCAAAATCCAAACTGTAATAGAGAACTATTTTGAACTAAATGCCGGCTCGGTGGACTCCCCCTCCACCCTTTGGGAGGGCTTCAAGGTTGTGGTTAGGGGCGAATGCATCTCTAAGCAATCGGGTGTCTTGCGCTCTATCCGTGGCACTCTCGAGCGCCTGGAGGGAGAAATCAAGGCCCTTGATTCTCGACATTCGGTCAGCCCCCACCCCGACACTCTTGCACAGCTTCGAGGTAAACTCTCCGAATTTGAACAAGAAGCTGACAGGGAACTCTCATTTCTGGGTAGGGAGGCAAGGGCGCGTCGCTACGGCGAGGGTGATCGCCCCGGTAAGACTCTAGCCAATCTTCTACGACGACCTCAGGCTGCCTCCTACATCACAGCACTGCGGGACGGGGGACCGTAGCGCACAACCTCTCCCACTGAAATCCTTTCCTGAGTCACCACCTTTTACACTCAACTCTACACCGCCGGGCCTGCTCCTTCACGTGACCTCCTAGACCAGTACTTCGACACTCTTGAGCTCCTCTGGCTGAGCAACGGTCATCGGGAATACCTCAATGAACCCTTCTCTAAGGAAGAGATCCTAGCTGCCATCAATAGTCTGCCTGGGGATAAGGCACCCGGCTCTGACGGTCTGCCCGCTTCTTTCTATAAAACATTTGCGCCAGTCCTCATCCCACATCTTGCCACCATGTATAATGACTCCTTCGAATCAGGCTATTTCCCTCCCTCACTTCGTGAAGCTCTGTTGACGCTCCTTTTAAAACCAGACAAACCCCCCGAGCTTCTGGACTCATATCGCCCCCTATCCCTTATTAATACCGACAATAAGATCTTCGCTAAGCTTCTGGCCTCCCGCCTTCTGCCTCTTATGCCCCTGATTGCTTGCCCGGATCAGTCCGGATTTATCCCCGGGCACGCAACGTCGCATAACCTCCGCACGATCTTTGCTGTACTCCACCAGATCAACCCTGCTCTACCGGCCGTGGCGGCTCTTTTAGATGCCACCAAGGCATTTGACACTCTCGAATGGCCCTTCCTTTTTTATCTCCTTCCCCGTCTTGGCTTCAGCCCAGTTTTTCTACGTAAAGTTCATCTCCTCTATGCCCTCCCGGTCGCCCGTCTCCGGCTCAATGGTCAGATTTCAGAACCCATCCGAGTCTCGAGGGGCACCAGGCAGGGGTGCCCACTCTCGCCTATGCTTTTTGCTGTGGCCATGGAGCCCCTTGCAGCTAGGCTCCGACAGCACCACACTCAGAGGGGCCTTGGCTTCGCGGCCCGAGCCCTGGTCGTCTCAATGTACGCGGACGATGTTACGCTCTATGTCCGCCATCCGCAGGAGAACCTCGGCCCCATGGTCCGTGAGGTGGTGCGGTTCGGGGGTCTATCCAGCATCCAGGTTAATTGGAGCAAGTCTATTCTATTCCCCTTAACGGATGCCACTATCCCCTTCACCCCCGACTACCCCTTCGTGTGGGCATCGGGGCCCACCAGATACCTGGGTGTCTGGCTCAGTCGGAATGTGGATGAGCTTTGGAGAGCCAATTTTGGCCTGGCGGTTGACTGGCTGGAGACCAAGATTCCCCTTTGGCGGCGCCTACCTCTATCCCTGGCGGGGCGCATTGCCATCGCTAAGATGGTGGTGCTCCCGAAATTTCTGTATTTGTTTCTGAATGTGCCCGTCCCTCTCACAGCTCACTTTTTTCGCACTCTCCGTTCCCTCATCATCTCCCTTGTTTGGGCCGGGCATCAGCCCAGAATCGCGTATGACATCCTCACGCTTCCCCTTGTGTGCGGCGGGATGGGTGCCCCGGATTTTAAGTTATACGCTCTCAGTGCCCAGGCCAGTTTCCTTCATTTCTGGCTCCATCCGACGCCGTTCCAGCCCCACGTGGCGGTCGAAGCCGACCTGGCTGCCCCCTTGCCTCTACAGACTGTGATTTTTGCCCCTGCCAAGCCACCACGTGGAGAAATCGACACAGTGGAGACCCTGCGCTGGGCTTGGGACGGTCTTCGCAAATACTCGGGCTCGGGCTTGCTCTCCGCCGATGCCATGCCTGTCGCATACCACCCGGCTTTCCCCTCACTGCACACGGCAGGGATGGCGAAGCGGGCAGCTGGCATGGGTCTGACCACCCTCTCTGACCTCTACCCCAGTCACAATTTCTTCTCGCTACCGGCTGGGTCTGGCCCTATGGACACATTGCTATATTATCAGCTCAGAGCGTCCTGTCGGAATTTGCATTCCACGTTCCCACAGCCCCCTCCTTCGATGGCGGCCCTCGACCTGACATACACTTCTCCATCTCCTCGTAGACTGGTCTCTAGGCTCTATGCCACCACGCTAGTGGCCTCTTCTATCTCTGCCGATCGCGCCCGCATCGCTTGGAGCGAGGACTTAGGCATTAATCTCTCTCAAGAAGATTGGCTGTACTGTTGTAAGCAGACTAAACGCCTGTCTCCTAACTACCCCTGCGCCTTATCCATTTTAAATATTTACACCGGCTGTACCGTTCCCCCGCTCAGTTATTCAGAATGGGGCTCGTCCCTAGTGATAGATGTCTCAGGTGCTCATCCCCCGCGGCGGACTTCTCTCATCTAGCTTGGCTGTGTCCTTTGGTCTCTACATACTGGCGCGACGTGTGCACCATAATCACAGAGATAACCTCCTCGCCTGTTTCGCCAGATCCCCTGACCTGCCTACTCGGCCTGGTTAGACAATGCCCTGATGCCTCCCGCCGTCTCACGGCTATGCTCCTCGTCCTCGCACGCCGTAGAGTTGCTATGCATTGGGGTCAGCGGCCCGCGCCCAAGGCAAGTGCTTGGCTCGAAGATGCTGCGCGTTGTCAGACGCTTCTTTCAGAATTTTGGGAGCTAACGCCGGCTACTGGTCGGCTGCGCGATATTTGGGGCCCTCTTGTTACGTACCTCCTCTCCCGGAATGCCTCCCCCTCTGCGTCCTCTCCCGCGCTCCCCGCCGGCACCCCGCCCGCGGCGGCGGCCGGTGTTGGTCCATAGGTATCCCCCTCCTTCCCCTGCCTGCGGCTTTCCTCCCGCGGCCCTCCCGACCCCATTCCACTTTGCTTGTGGCCTCTTGCTGCCCTCCTCACGCCTCGCTCTCAGCTATTGTGCCTCTCACTCCACGATGTGTCGCCCTTGTACCATTGCCTCAATGCTGTTTATGGTTGATTTGATGCATCTATTTCCCTCTGTCATGTGTTGCAGCACTATGTCTCACATTGTAACCTGATCTGCACAATTTTCAATAAAGGTCTTTGAAAAAAAAAATTTTTTAAGTCCATGGAAGTTAAATCTGCATTTTGTTCTCCTGCTTCTGCAAGCAAATAATTAGCATTTCAGTATATGTGAATGAGGTGTGAACTTGCTCCCAGGACAAGGGCAAAATGCCTTGGGCGTGGAAAGGTGTTGTTGTGCCCTTGACAGCATGTCCTGTGGGCTGGGCCCAAGGACCTGTTTAAGTTCAAAGAGGTCTACCCTGTCACAAGCAGATTTAGTTAACACCCAGGCAGCATCTTTCTTTTGTCTCCTTCAACCAGACCGGTCTCCATCATAGTGGGCCTCTTGTTGACATCACAGTGTCAGATCCTGCTGGAGTGTCAAGAACTGCTGGACCGGTCTGCTGTGGTTTTTCATAAGACATTTAGGGTGCACTTCAAAGGAGGGAAAGAGGATGCTAAAACATTTTGCGTGTATCCACTGTCTGGTAGCGAAAACTCAGCTTTGTTCTGCCAGACTTCTGTCTAAGAATTTTTGGGGAGTAAGGGGACTGCCTAAAACTGGATTTTGGTGTTTGATGTGGGAGGCACAAGGATTACCATAGTACTCTCCCCACACACTTCCCCAGTCCTCAGAGCCCCAGTTTAGTATGGCCGAAGATTTTGGCCATCTTGAAGATGTCCAAAGTGGGTAGGGTTAGCCCCAGGAATCTTTCCCCATTGGTTAGGAAGTCCCTAGGTGTCATTTCCACCCACTAGATCATGCCAGGCATAAATGTGGCATCGCCACTCATTCACTTCAGAAAACTCAGATCAGAAGATAGAAGAGAACTGAACCTGCTGTCTGAGACCTGAGAAGAGCCTAGAAGACTGGACCTGTTCTCGCTCTTGTACCCAGGACTTCAAGGTGGAGTGGACTTCAAGGGTCATAAGGCTGACCGCCTGTTAAAGCTGCAGGGAAACAACAAGCTACAAGAGGCCTTTACTTGCAACTGCTCATCTGACCAGTGGCAACTGGATCTGGATTGGGCCCTCCTGTTGGCCTCTGCCTTCCACCCTGGGAATCTCTAAGTGCCTCCCCTGAGGTCTTGGGGGGCTTTAGAAATGTACTACTGTAGTGGATAGGGACTTAAAGGACTAAAGTCAAAAGGTAAAATCTTAGACCAGGAAAAACCTGGTTAGTGTACCAAACCTGTGCTCCACCGCGGTCAGCGTCAAATTGCACCTAGGTCCTGTCCTACTGCGACCATTGACTATCATTAGCACTTTGTGCTTCTTGGCGCTATTTCTACCTAAAACTTTGAAATGGTGTCTCTCTGGTTCCCCTTATTGTTTTTTGCCATTTTCATGTAATTTTAGTTGTTTCATTTTACTCTATATTTCTAATTCATTTTGGGATTTTTATAATTGTGCATTTCAACTTTATTACTGTTTTAGTACTGCATAAATACTTTACTCATTCCCTCTTAGTTAAGACTGTCTGTTCTGGGCCATAACCTCCAGGGGTTGAGCTCAGGTTAATTAAGTGACTTTGAGGGTTCACCCTGACAAGGACTGTGAATATTACTTGAGGTGGGGACTTACTTCCCTCAACTAATACCACCATTTCCTACAGGCAGATATTGGTTAAGAAAAGAGACAACCTTACCAGATTAGGATCAGAAAATTAACGTGGGTATAGTTCAACTGATGGAGATAAGATTCAATTGTAAGATACACATATTAAAAATCCAGCAGAGAATATGACTTATGTTGCAGGGTAATATATACATTCAGGAGATTTTGGGCAAATGTATCACCAACTATCAATAAGGCCAAGTATTTTCGTAAAGTCTAAAACTGTCATTCTAGGATGGTGCACATCATTGCTATGTGTTTTGCTGGTTGAGTCTACTCGTGGGTCTAGAGTAAAATTAAAATCTCCATAAGCAATTAATGTACTCTCCCAGCAAGCTAATTCCACGAACAGTGTTGAAATACAGAAGGATTATCTTGATTACAACCATGTACCAAACATAATATAAAGAACCCCTTCTTACTCTGGGTGAAAATGGCTACTCCTCCAGCAGGGCTACTATATATAGAAATAGTAATCAGTTGATATTACAGCGATTGGTTCACCAGCATTTAGCTTTGTCAAATGAGTTTCTTGAAGCCAAACAATCTCAGAGCACATATAATGTAATTCATTTCTATAAGGTTTAACTGTTAATGGGGCCCAAAGGCCGTAATTATTCCATGCTCACATGCTTACCCTTTCATTAGAGTGGTTCATTTAGTTAATGAAGAGTAACTCCGACATCCTTCAATATCATGTTTGCTACTATCAATCCTCTAGCCACTTTCTCTTTTTCCCCCTGTGCTTTCTCATCCCTTCCCTATCCCTCTATATTCCCATCCCAAATGTGCAAAAGTGACTTTTCTCTGCTGTCGGGATAGTGGCTCTACAACCAATCCTACAAGAAAAAAGCCACCAAATCCTAAACCTTAGGCTCCCCCCAAACCTCCAACTTCCCTACCTTCTGACTTCCCTCAAAAGCATAAACAAAATATTTTTTCCAGATGAGTTATAATAAATTCTTATCAAACATTATCAGATAGAGTGGATCTGGACCACTAAGATAATAGTTCTTTGGTACGAGAAACTAAGATGCCAACTTATGTGTGATCTCGAAATCTAACATTCAGCTTGGATGAGTCTTCCAAAAATATCTGTGCACCAACTCCCAACAAAAAACGAATCATCTGTCGCAATTGCTGGTGTTATGCAAACCACGCTATGAAAAAACAAGGAGACCCAAATACAATTGGTCAGGGACCTTTGGGTAATTGAACTATTTCTAAAGACAGTGGTCCCCAGACAGAAAATAAGTTATAAATCAATAAATATAGAACAATCAGTACTATATTGTAGACATCTGTCCAGCCGGACAGATATTTAATATGCAGTCAAATAATGTTTACAGACAATAAACATGGAACAGTTTAAGTGGGACACAAGCCTGCATCCAACTTAGCAAGAAAGACGTACAACATAAAGTAAGGGGTTCAGGCAAAGGAAATTGTTTGTTTCAAGCACATTTCTAATAGAACAAACAGAATATACATGAGACACCATTACATAGAAATTAGAACATTTTCAAAGGGTGTATATGGTGTACAAGGTGTCGACGGCGTTTCGATCCCTTAAAAGAATAATGGGATCATCCTCAGGACATTATAAATAACATGCCTGTTTTCATATGGCTTAAATTGCTAGAACCATGGAAAAAATGGAGGGAAGGAAAAGGGAAAAAATTAAGTTAAAATTAGACAAATGAAAGTGGCGTATATCCGAAGTGCTCGTGAGATTGTCTCTAATGTGCTGTCCGACGTGATGCGAGGCGCTCCTGAACATGAGAACATGCACGTGGATTTAACGTGCAGTGAAAAATATATATAAAAAAGGTGAAGCGAAGGGATAGAAAAAGAGAGGGAAGTTAGGCCGACGATCAAGATGGAAGCGAGATCTGGCGTAGGTGTTGGAAAAGTGAGATATCTCTAACAGTAGCCGTGTAGTGGGTGGCCGGCAAAAGGAAAGGACAGAGCTGAAAGTACTGAAGGGTGAGGGGGCGCTAGTATCTATGTACGTAGATCTCGCTTCCATCTTGATCGTATCCCTTCGCTTCACCTTTTTTATATATATTTTTCACTGCACGTTAAATCCACCTGCATGTTCTCATGTTCAGGAGCGCCTCGCATCACGTCGGACAGCACATTAGAGACAATCTCACGAGCACTTCGGATATACGCCACTTTCATTTGTCTAATTTTAACTTATTTTTTTCCCTTTTCCTTCCCTCCATTTTTTCCATGGTTCTAGCAATTTAAGCCATATGAAAACAGGCATGTTATTTATAATGTCCTGAGGATGATCCCATTATTCTTTTAAGGGATTGAAACGCCGTCGACACCTTGTACACCATATACACCCTTTGAAAATGTTCTAATTTCTATGTAATGGTGTCTCCTGTATATTCTGTTTGTTCTATTAGAAATGTGCTTGAAACAAACAATTTCCTTTGCCTAAACCCCTTACTTTATGTTGTACGTCTTTCTTGCTAAATTGGATGCAGGCCTGTGTCCCACTTAAACTGTTCCATGTTTATTGTCTGTAAACATTATTTGACTGCATATTAAATATCTGTCCGGCTGGACAGATGTCTACAATATAGTACTGATTGGGTCTATATTTATTGATTTATAACTTATTTTCTGTCTGGGGACCACTGTCTTTAGAAATAGTTATGCAAACCACAGCCTGGCAGAAGTCTGATCTCTGACCCTCTCTGGATTACTGGGGCATGCACTTTGGTACAGAAGTTGCCTAAAACTGAAATTACCAATGTAATTAGAATAACCCTGGATTGTGGTGTGAACTTCCCTTCTAGGTTTAGAAAATGGAAAGCGATAAGCCCTCTGTATTTGACACTCAATGTCCCACTCATTAAGACATGGAATGCTTGTTGAAGTAAATGTACAACAATTTTTCAACAATAATCTCCTTCTGCCCAGTCTGGAACACCCAGGACCTGTACATTTTTACACCGAATCCAGTCTTCTACTTTCCATAAGCAATCTTTAGTCATTTTGCAATCATCCTGGACCTGTGGGCCTAGAGCTTGTGTTAGTGTCTTCTAACTGTGAAGCACATTGTCCAACTTCTCCGACCATGTAATCATGGTCTGAGCTTGTTAAGAAATTGTCTGAAGGACTGTCTGGGTCTTAAGATGAGCCGTCTTGAGGGCAGCACACTCTTTTTATACTCTTCCTTATTCAAACTTAAAAGATTGTAAATAGAGGCCATCATAGGATTGTTCCTTTTACTATACTTGCTGTCTTGTCGATTAGCCAGGCTAGTACAGAATGGGATTCTTGGATCTAAACCTATAGCCTCTGTAAGATCATGAGCTGATAAATCCCATTGAAGTTGTTGTGTGTCATTGTACTCCTCATGCATCAAGCTCTTGCTCCTCTTTGCTCCACTGTGTTTCCTCAACCTGTGGCTGAGTCTCTATCAAAGTCTGATCCTCCTTTAGATTCAACACCTGAATAATCATTCTGGAGGGGGCATCTCCGTGTAGTATATGTTCCTTCCTCTCCCCCTTATATGTTGGTGGTCTTTTTAGGCAATTTGTTTTAGTTTTCCAGAAAACAAGACGTGCACAGAACAATGCGTCCAATACATTAGATACAGGATGACATGACAAGATACTTAGTTGCATAGTACACATGTGCACATTACAGTTCTCATATATATTGCAGTATCATGCATAGCGGTATTTGGAGATCTAGCAGCATGCTTCCGGATGATAAAACACTATTGAAGAAACAATCCTACTTAGTTAGTAACTATATCAATAACTCCCCTCCCTCCCCTCTCAGCCGACGGGTGCACCTATTGTTGTGAAAATAAAAAAAAGAGAGAAAAGGAGTGAGCTGTCCAGTCTGCACTTATTGCTAGTATAGAGTGTAAGTGCATAAGTTTGCCGATACGTAGTGCTGGGGGGGTGGGCAAGAAAGTTCAGTTACATCCGACTCCATCCAAACTCAGGTGTGTGATGTCGCCTGTGCTTCGGGCCAGTGTGGGGCTAGGATCTGGGCAGGGGCGAAAACGTGTCCCCCTGTGTATTGGTTGCGTCTTACTAGGTTGTGACCATATCTAGCGCTTTGAATGACACCAAAAGTCCCAATTCATGGCAATGGGCTTTTTCTTCAGTCCGTGGTGTTCCCTCCTGCGCAAGGCTCCACTTTCCGCCAGACCCCACCTCTCCATCTCCTCCCTCCAGGCAAGAAAGGTAGGTGGAAACGCTGATTTCCATCATCTAGTTATAAGGCATTTTGCAAGTACGAGCGCTAAGTCTGCAAATTTTGCCTGCACTTTGTAACCCTTCGGGAGGGGGTACGGACCCAAGAGACAGCTCTCTGCCATGTGCCACGTATGCCCCCTAACCAGCTTCCGCAATGTGGCCGCAATCGGTGTCCAGTATGTGGAGAGGGTAGGACAGGGCCATAACATGTGCAGTAGATCAGCGTCCTGTTTGGGACATCTTGGTCAAGCAGCTGCTACTGCGGGGAACATGGTGTGTAACTGGTGTGGTGTGAGATACGCTCTCTGCATTATCATATATTGTACAAATTTGAATCATGAGTTTCAGGATACACCTCTCGAGTAGACAAGCAGGGCGGTTCATTCTTTGTCTGACATGAGCCTCTTCAGATCCGTGTCCCATCTGGCCCACAATGGCAGCAGGGGTGAGGGTGTGTGCGCCTGTATGCCGCGGTATAACCATTGTGTTAGGTGTCTACCGGTACCCTTTATATATGTCAAGTGTACTAGTTCGTGTGTTGGTGGTTTGGTCCTGGTAGGAGCCAATGCCGTTTAAAATAGCATACTAGGCTGGCGTGTAGGAGAAACAACGTGTCTGTGAGCTCCTGTTCATTTATAACATCGGTGTGGTTAAGTAGGGACCCATCCCCAAATAGTGTGGTCTTTTTAGATAGTTTAGATTGTGTGTGATGCTTGGTTCAACACTGTAGGGTTGTCCCCTATCTGTTTATCCTTTTCACTTCTCAACGAAGAGTAAACAATATGCAGCAAAGGAACTGACAGAAGCAAAAGAGCTACTGTGTATTTCCAAGGAAACGGATGTCTCAATAGACAATGAACAAGCCTAGCTCCCCTCAAGGCCATCCGAGGAGAGTGGTGGACTCCGAAAAACAAACAAAGCATGAAAATAAGACAGACATCTGAGATGATAACTTGAAAAGAAAGATCGCTTTATGATATACGATCATGACTAGTATTGCTCAAACACTTGGTGCTAACAACTCGGCAACTGTTGAGCGCACAGTCTTTGGTGACAGACAGAGCCAAAAGTCTCCAAACCTATCTACTTTAAAGACACTGACATCTGCCCCTTTTTGATCCATAGCCAATAAAACTCCTAGTCAGTTAAATGATCATGTCATGCACAGCTGCCATTGTAGTATAATCAGAACAAGAAGTGAAAATGGTGGGGCACGTTGGCCCTGGGACCACACCCTGTAGTTTGCCCCCACAAATTGGATTCTGTTTCCAGTTGAAATTGTAAGTAACAGTTTGTTGTTAATTTAGTTGCTTGCACTGTTGTTGTTCCATACAAAACTTCACAGAACAGGGGAAAACAAAACTGACTACTCCAGGGTTGAAATATAGGCAAAAGGTCCATGAGACACTTATAACTGACAAATCTTGTATAAAGATACGTGGGGTGATCAGTCTGCGCAACAATAGAGACAACGTTTCAGGCACTTAGGGCCAGAAGTACGACCATTGACTTTTGCAAGTTGCAAATTGCGTCGAATTGCGACTCACAAAAGTGAATGTACAACAGTGTCTCAGACACTGTTTGCGATTCCCAATGGGGTCGCAAATTGCATGCCTCATTAATATTCATGAGGCAAGCGCAATTTGCGACCCCATTGGGAATAGCTAGCACTCCCAAGGATGGTGGCCTGCTGGGGTCAGCAGACCACCATGTCTGTGACTGCTTTTTAAATCTTTTTTTTTTTTAAATGCAGCCCATTTTCCTCAAAGGAAAACTGGATGCAGTTAAAAAAGAAAAATGAAACTTTTCAATTTCATTTTTTAAGGGCAGGCAGTGGTCCCTGGGACCACTGCATGCTCTTAAAAAATATTTTCACAAAAACTCACAAAGGGGAAGAGGACCCCTTTCTGTTTGCGAGTTGTTTCCCACCTACTTGAAGTAGGTGGTAAACTGCGAGTGTTTTGCAGCAGCAAATGCGGTCGCAAAACAATCATACATTGCATTGAGACTCGCTATTAGGAAGGGACGCCCTTGATACGCCCCTTCCTAATAGCGAGTCGCAAACCATATTTTGCGAGTCGGTAATAGGTTACCGATTCGCAAAATATGGTTTGCGCATGGGGCAGACCCAAATTTGCAGTTGCAAACGGGCCGAATTCCCGTTTGCCACCGCAAAAAACGGTCTTACATCTACCCCATGTGAGGCTAATACCATGAAACCTTCAAGAGTAGTATCATTATATACTCAGTCTTAACCTAACAATCAAGAGAAAGACTATGTTGCTATAGGTAAAAGACAAACAAATATATGTAGATTTCCTGCAGGAAACTCAGCTACTTAAGAAAGACATACCGCGTTTGTGTTTATACTGGTATCCCTCCAAGTTTCATACTACTTGTGGCAATAAAACAAAAGGACTTGCCATTCTTCTAAAAAGAGGCTTAATCCTCACATTGGAAACCAAATACATAGATAGGGGGGAAGATGTATGGGAATCAGATGCAACCTATGCCATCTGCCCATAACCTTCATGTCAATATATGCACCAAACGAAGAGAAATTCTTCGAAGACTTCTTCCTGTAGATTTCTTCCTGAAGTTAGAACACTTTGTAAGGTGTGGCTTGATGTGGGGAGGGGATATTAACGTGATATTACATCCTTTGGAAGACAGACCTTCCCAGAGTCAGGTGTGCTTGAATGCCCTCATTCATATTTAATACATGGTATGAACAATCTGAATCGTGCAGACATTTAGAGACAGCTACACGAAGGTGAAAAAGACTACACATTTTTTCCAATGTGCATAAATCATACACACACATATATTTCTTCCTAATTTTTAGGGATTTGGCCCCAGGATTTTAAACTGCTTGATAGGAATTAAAGGCCTATCTGATTACACCCAGATCTGGCTGAATTTAGATCAAGTGCCACCACAAAAGCCTCTATAAGGACCCTGGATACTCAACAAGATTGCTGTGTGTGATCCTGTCCTGAGAGAAAATATAAGAAAGGTAATACAGCGATATTTTAAAGAGAATAATAATAGCAAGGGAAGCTGGGGACATATTGTGGGATGCAGCCAAAGCTGACTTATTGGGAGAACTAATTTCTCTCACCGCAGATTTTGAATGTTTATCCAGACAAAGAACTGGAGTTGGAAACATAGTTTTAAGATTTATCAAATAGTTATAGCTGGTTATTGTGTTTAGTCTTGTGTGCTCTCAATGAAATTATTATATATTGAGTTATATAATGTTTTGTTCCGGAGGTACCACCTTTAGAGACCGGTACAAGGTGGGTCTGCCCTAGACACCAAATGACCAAAGTTCGTAGTGGATAAAACCAGAGTCTCATTTAAAAACACACAGAGCTGTCCTGAATCACAAGCTTTGCGCCTTGTATTGCATACTTAAGAAGACATTTTTTTCATTTCCTTTCAAGTACTCGTTTGCCTTGAATGCGTTGCTTTTCTATTTGTTTTTCTTCTTAGGTGCACTCTCTTTTTATTCTACGCTACCGAATACACCCCTCTTGAGCTTCCTTATTTATTTATTTATTCCTTGCTTTCTTCCAAGGCACACTCTCTTTACATCCATTATCTCAAACATAGAAGCTATAGTAAAGATGTTTTTGTTTTGTTTTTGTAACGTCCAATGCAGTATTGCTTGCCATGCACATACACGCTTCTTCACATATGCATTTGTATGCTCTTGAAAAAATTATTGACATAGCATTTTAGAGATGAGACCCATTGTCTTGATCAATTCTCGTTCATTGACTATAAAGTGCAAGTCTTGCTGCTAGAGCGAGCCAAAGAAGAGAGGATGAGGGCTGAAAGGCAAAAGTCAAGTGTTAAGCATTATATATATCTTAATCCTGGGGCTATCTCAACCAACTACCTGCAGAACACTAATAAGAGGTGGGATAGTCTTTTATTGTTCAGCTTGTGGGCTGGTATTATGAAATATTAACTTTTTTTTATGGCTGGACACCAACCCCAGCTTGACTTTAGAGAATGCCCATGTACTAATTTGCATAAACAATCTATGGTACATTTCCTCTTCTTCTGTGAATATTATAAAATGTATACCAAGAAATTCCTCATGCCATTTTTGAAGTTTAGGAATCTACAGCTTTGTATGCAAGCATATCATTTTTTATTGGCATTACCAGATGACGAAACATGTGGTCACGTGATTCTGTTTCTTAAAGCCGCAGTCTGATCCAGGATGTCAACGATTTTAGATTAATTTCAGGGCATCGATTAATCATACTTGACTCTGTTTTAATTTCGGTTTTATTGATCCCAGCCTGTTTTTATCCTGATTGTTGGTCATTAATATCCCAAACCTGATGACTTTACGCATTTTACTTGCATGTTTAAATAACTAGTATGTATTGCACGTTGCACGTCTTGCATGCTTTTCTGGCTGTTCACAGCCAAATAAAGAGAATTCTGATTCTGACTGCAATTTTGTGGCTTGAGCTATTTATCTTCATTTAAATAACACAGATTTGCACACATAGGTCTTTAGAGAGTGTGATAAGAAAATCGTACATGGAATTTGCAGTTTTAAGTGATTCTCTATTTGGGGCTGTGAATTGTGTTTGGGGTTTCCATTTGGGTGATCTAGTTGTCCTTCATGGAGACTACTGTTTAGGATTAGCTGTCAGTACAAACATTTTAATATGATAAATACTGTGTTCAGTTTTGCCAATTAGTTCACATATATTTAAGTGTTTTTTCTGCACTATTAGTGCTGTAATAGTTACCGCATCAGTTACTATTACATTAGTAGCCACCAAATGCAAAATACAAGCAGTGATCACCTCAGTTCATCAAGAATGGCTGCCTACAGTAATGTAAAAAAAAGCTTTGTCAATATGTAATACCTCTACATGGGTAATACATAAAAGCCATAAATGCAATGCTCTTGGCACCAAGGTCATCATATTAATATATCTCCGCAACGCTGTGTGATATTTTACTCAAATATCAGCTTTGACCATATTTTGGAAATTCAACCATTATTCTAAACTTGTTTTGAACATTATAGCCCATCAACCTTCCCATTTTAGAAGTTATTTGATATTGATAATGGCTAATTTCAACTTGACTAGTGTATTTTCAATTGTTGTACACTAGTTCATAGGTTCTTAATCAATGCTACATTATCTTAATTGTATCAGAAGATACTACCTGAAACAATGTACGCAGCTGCATTTTCAATAGGATTTGAAGTATTTCTGTTTATAGCATACTTCTTTTGTATCTGTAGAGATTTTCCAGCCTGTGTGTGAGATGTAAGTAACCAAACATAAGATGCACCACTTCCTGTGATAGCACCAAGTCAAAGGTCATGCCATGTCGCTTCCTTTGATTTCATGGGGGTCCAAAGGGCAACTGATGTCACTTCCTGTGATGTCACCAGGTGAACGTTTGTGTGATGTCACTTCCTGTGACATCATTGGGGGCAGGTCAAAGGGGATGTCACTTCCTGTGATGTCACCAGGTCAAAGTTAGTGTGATGTCACTTCCTGTGACATCAGGCAGGGGGGGGCACATGGCATGTGATGTCTCTTCCGCTACCCCTGGCATTTTGATGAATTGACGTCCATGGGAGAAACTAGAGCAGGGGAAAAATAAAAGAGCAAAGGAGAGGGGAAATGAGAAGTAGAAAGAAGGAGCAAAACAAGGTAAAAATTAAAGGACAGGTGAGGGAGAATATGGACAGAGGAAAGCTAGAGAGTGAGTCGAGACAAGGGAAGGAAACAATGAGCGATAGGGAGAGAGAGTGAAGGAGGGAGGGAACTGAAGAGAGGAGAGAGACAACAAAATGAGAGAGAGAGCAGTGAGTTGTAAAGAATGCAGAGAAAGGTGCAAGAGTATCCTCACTCAAACCGCAGAGGAAGAATAGGGCAGGCTTCACACAATCACACTGTATTAGTCCTCTGTGGGCCAGTTGTGTAGGGGGCTGATTTAAAGGTTTCAGGTGAAAGAACTACATCGAGAAGAGAATCCACACATGGAGTTTGCTTCACCATGGCATACTGTGCTGTAGTAAATATTACCAATGGATTCTGTGACAAGACCGGAGGTTCAGATTATGTAATCTCTTCCTTGCATTTTTACTATAGGAGCCATGTTAGAATAAGCATGAACCTATTTTAGATTATATGTAAAGAGTACAATACCAATTACACATAAAAAATAACTATAAGCCCTATAATTACCCAACAGTCGTTAACTAATCACAGTAAAGAGACTCATATAAACATCTATGACATCAAAGTAACCACCTCTCTCTTGCTGCTCGGCAGCCATGGTACGTACATTTATTACCAATTTATTTCACAATTTATATTTTTAATTGAATGCTTTAGTTATTATGGTGTTTGCCTAGTTTCACTTTTTTATAGGTGCCGCGCGACCTTTGTCGGTGGTGGCACTGTTTTCCCCAACTTGTCTCACTGCTTAGATCGGCATGCTTGGTGCTCTTTCCCCTCTCAGGCACCCGTGATGATGCCACTTTTATTGTACCACTAGAGATCGGACAGGGAGTGCCCTAGTCTTCCTCCTTCCATAGCGTACTGCTAGCCTTTGTCCTCCATCCTTTCTCTGCAGGATTAGTGCTTGCTTCAAATCCCCTGAAGCGCCAATGATCAGCTATCTTCTGTGCCTCTACTCTGGGTCGCTGATGTGTTCTCAAGAAATACCCTCTTCCTCAAGCCCCCTTCAAACATACCCAGCAGGGAGGATGGAGACAGTATGTTCATTGCCTCCATGCTTTCCTTAACCCATTCAGACCACTGCTCAGCAAAGACAATAAGACTCCAAGGTTTTATGAGACATGGTTGGCAAAAATAATTGACTGCAGGTTTTGAGCTGTGGGAGCAGATTTTTTTGACCTGAGCCAGTTTTTACTTGCCGGAAGATACTCCCCTTCCCCTACAAGACTATCTGTGGTAGTACTGAGTGCCCTATATATCCAAGGATAAGTTGTTTTCTATTGGAGACTTGGGGTCTGATTTGAAGTTTGGCAGATGGACCGTCGTTTCTCAATCTTGGAGGGACTGAACCATTCGTCATGCTAACAGATATGACAAATTTCTGTTAATTTAGGGTTTGGCCTAGTGGACATCTGTTCATTATGTGGAGCACGATCCCTCGGCAGAACCTCAGTCCTTCATCGGTCCCCAGCAACCTTAGAAGGATACAACTTCCTCAATTGTGGTAAGGTAGATATCAGTCTGACGTATTTTAAGTTGTCTGCTCACATAAGAGGATAGCAATGGCGGATGGGGTTTCCGACTACGGAAGTGTTCATCAAAGTGACAGATACATCCACCACAGCACACTAGATCCAAATATATTCAAGAACACCTACAGCTCACACTGCAAAAGACACTCCTCAAACCATTTACCACTCACAACATGAAGCACAAGCAGCAGGCCTATCTCACCTTTCCTTTTCACAATGTCAAGAAGAAGACAACCCAGGTTCTCTGAAAATAAGTCAACTGTTATGGTGGATGAGATAGGGTGGAGCAACAGTGTTTTAGGCACTGGCCCAGACAACAACCATAAGCCAGAGAAGGGAAGTGTGGGACACAATCATAGCTACTGTTAATGAGGTCTGCGACACCAGACACTCACACCAGGAAATCCGCAAGTGATGGAATAACCTTTGGGGAAGAGTTTGTTTCCTCCCTTCCAGGACACACCAAGAAGCCCTGTGAATTGGTAGTGGTTCTTCAAGGCCCTTCAACATTATGTCCTGGGAGACGGTATTGTCCATACTCCACACTGAAGGTATCATTGAGATTCCAGGCAGAGTGGAGACTAGTGAGTACAAACACTACCTCTCACCATATAACTAATTCACCTTATCCGCACTCTGACACCCCTAATCCATTACATAAATCTCTAAACTAATTACAACCTATTTGCACAAGTACGCTAATTGATGTCTGTCACAATTCAACACATTCTACATGTATTCATACTCTCCCCCATACATACTCTGGCACATCATTCTCATTAACACAACTCATATAGGAAACACTATCAAACAGGTGCCATATTACATGTAGACATCTAAGCACACAACCCATGTGTAGTCACCATTTATCAAGTTACTCCTTACTAAGTTGCAGCAGCCTTAATTCTGTCCCGCCTGGACTATTGCAATAGTCTATATGCAGGAACAAAAAAAACGGTCCTGAAAAGATTGCAGGTGGTCCAGAATGCTGCAGCAAGGTTGGTACTCAAACTGCCCAGAGACTCCTCTTCAGCAACAGCACTGAAAACCCTCCACTGGCTGCCGATCCATAAGAGGGTTCTTTTCAAAGTTCTGACCGTTATCTATAAAACTACAAAAACAACCGGACCAGAATACCTAAAGTCCAGAACCAAGCCATACACCACGCAACGTACTTTACGGTCATCTTCAGAGAATCTTTTAACAGTCCCCAATTTCAAACTAAAAACTAGAGGTGGAAAGACAGTGGCGGTCCTAGGGCTCAAAGCCTGGAGTTCCCTGCCAACACAACTTAGACACACACAAACGGAACTTATTTTTAGGAAGTCCCTAAAAACCTGGATTTTCAATATCCCAGATAATATTGTGTTGTCCTTTATCTAAGCCCTGCCATAAAGTTCTTCTCCTCTCAGGTGCCCGTCCTCTGCTAAAGCGCCAAGATACTCCCTGGAGTGAACGTTGCGCTATATAAAAACTACACATTCATTCAAGTAAGCTCCACCCACTGTTATCACATTTACATAACACATACTATCCTTCTTGATTTCATACAATATCGAATAAAAAAATTGTGGTAGTAGACGTTTGAACAGATGACTCCATGTCACTAGGCCTACAATGTTCCAGTTCTGGTTTTGGAAATCGTATATCACTGCGTTCCAAGAGTTGATTTCTATTCATTTGTTTACCATATTCTCCTAATAAACATAGTTTTATTTATACCTATAAGCTGAGTAATACAAACTTAAGTTTACCCATTTTATTTAGTAAGTAGCACTCTGTACACACATTATAAACATGCATATGAGTTAGTTGTTCCTTCAAAGGCTACTCATTTTAGTTTAAGCAACTAACACAAATCCATGACCTCATCTACACAGAACTGAACTAGAGTCTTGTATTTACAAGTCTCTCAAAAGTGCTGCAAAGTGGCCTGTGTCTGCTGAACATCGTCGTTCACAAGCACAGAAATGTAACACTGTCATAATCTTCATATTAGGTGAGATGGTGGTATGAATTCTTATGTCCGGCAATAGTTCAAATAGAAATTGCAGTGTTAAGGAGTCATTGTTCTCACAGTTCATAATGTATTTATTAATGATGTGTCTTTCGTGGTTTGTACACTCCTTCATTCAGTTGATGTATCCTTGGATATCTTTTTTTCCTGTGCTGATGGATAGACACATCTCCAACATATGAGTGCAATGTGTCAATATTGTATGTTCACACACGGGTATCACATATATATAAACCTTTTTTTTAGTCCAGTTACGCTGACATACATATATTAGATTTCAAATTTTACATTAAAAAATGTCATCATTTGCTATCTATTTGTATTCTTTTTTTCCTAATTGTATAAACATTTTTGACAATACTACGATTTTCAAAAATCACCAGTCAAAATTTAAAAACAATTGTAGATTAAAAAACTATTCTCTAATTTCCAAAATATTTCCTAATTATTTACATTATTTCATATTCATGTATGGATGCTGTTTTTTTTATTTATGTTATAATAGTATTTGGTGAAAAGTCCATGACATATATTACACCACAGATGGTGTATATCTATAATTTGTACTGTAGCTGGTCTAGTAGTTATTGTTGGAAGCAATGTCACGAATGACAAATGCTTGCATCAATAAAGCTGCTCCGCCATATTCTCAGGCATACCCTATACTGACAATGATTTATGGAGGCGGACGAAACATTGCAAATGCCATCTTTGATAAGACTATTAAGTGCAGTCTGTACCTACCATTTCTGGCGTCCACCATCCGCATTTATTGTAATGATCCGAGAGTGACGGAATCCATTGTCTATCATCTAAGCATCCTGTGACGTCATTTCCCTCCATTAGCTTACACTTTTTTAAACCAATTTTGTCACTTGCCTTCTAACTATTAAGTATAGGCGACCTACTCACCTGTTGCTACTCATTTTCTGCCGCTGAGACCCACCATGGCTGAAGGAGAAGGTGACAGGGTCCACAACTTCACTCCTGAGGAATCGGATGTTCTTGGAGAGGAGGCCTTGACCAACAACAGCCAGCTATGTGAGCCAGCAGAACAGAGTCAGGCAAGCTCCATACACGAAATGCACTTACACTAATATACTGGTTGTTTCTACAAATACCGTGGGTGATTTCACAATCTACAAATAATGTTTTAATATTCCCCTCCCCCATAAGATCATTTCATTTAAACCTATTAGGTTATGAATTATAAGTATATAACTCAAGTACATCAATATGTTGAACTTAATGAACTCCACTAACATTAATGATTGCTAAGAAATATCAGCATTTAAATGTTGAGAAAAATACATTACCTGCAAGGTATGTTGTGTTAGTCAAAACAAAAGTATTACATTGGTGAGGGCATAGAAGTCCACCCTTTGGTGTGGGGGAAGCCGCGTGGCCAACTAGGCCAACAGCAAAACCAGTGACACAAAAATTAACATTCATGGTGTCACTAAGCATTTCATGTTTTAGGGTGAAGGTTGTTTTAGTTTTGTATAGGTTTTAGGACATGGCACTATCAGAGCCAAGGGAGGCACTGGCTATGGAAGGTAACTTTCCAAATGTTAAGTCAATGGTGAAAGTGCCTTTAAGAAAAATCATATTGCACTTGGCTTTACCAATGACCACAAATGTCTTCTTTTGTGGATTGAGTACCCTTTGATATTTTGAAATGAATTATCCCTACATAAAACACAATTGTCTTGAGTCACTTTTAGGCAGATTAGCTACTCCATCACAATCTTCCAATAGGTCACTACATCCTACACTTTAATAGCAGGTTGTACTCTGGTGGATGGTCCATCCATCATATTGTCATGGAATAACTTGGATTAAAAAAAAACCACAAATGTCCCTGACTAGGGACATAAATTCTATGGCAGGACCGGAGGCTTCGGATTAGGCTCTAACTTTCTCCATTTATTACTCCAGCAGCGTCATCAAAAACACAATAACAATAAACCACATTTCCCATGATGCACAGGGAAAGTAGAAACTGAAAAAGTCCAACCGTATTGTCCAATCCTGAGGCAGGGTGTCCCATAACTTCCCCTGAGGACGATCTATCCGCCTCTTTCTTCGCTGCTCCAGCAGCACCAAGATAAGTGATTTTCTCTTCTCCTCAGGTTTCTTTGTGTAGAGCTTAAGTAACGTTTTTTCCGTGTTATTTATTGCTTATGCGCGTATGTATTTGATGTCTGCGTAGTATTGCACGCGCATGGCGGTTTACTTTTGTTAATTGCCGACCGCTGGAGTGTCTCTGGCTCCTTCGCAGTCGCTCCGTCATTACAAGGCTCTCTGCGCGGGCGGCCCTAACGCCGCTAGGGGACCGAGCTCTTACCAATTTCGCACGCTTAGCGCGCCTCTACCCCCCGCGGGCCAGCGAGTCATGTCTTCCGCTGTGTTAGTTGCGGAGAGACTCGCACCGCCGTGCGTGCTTCTTTTTTCACACGCGGGGGAAGATTGCCAGTTTGTTTGTTTTGACTAATTAAAATTAGCGTTTAAGTGACGCTTGTGTCAATTTACAAGAGAGCCCCTGCCTGGAGCCTGAACACCAGCGAACCGGGTAAGACTGACTTTGATTAAGAGGGACCAGCCCAGGCAGTTCACTACCCTCAGCACCAGTAGGGAGCAGTGGTCCGAGCCCACATCAGCCTAAGTGCTCTAATATTACAGGTTTTTTACCTACAATTAACCCCTGATCATCTCAGAGTCTCCAAGGGTAGTGAATTATGGAAGACTTTGAGGACTATTATGAGGAGGAGGAGGAAGAGGTAACCTATCTGCCCATTGATGACCATTTTTGTCAAGTTATGGACACCTCCATCCTCAAGGCGGTTTCACAAGTGGTGGCGCCCCTGGAGAAGAAGATAAATCAGCTTCAGGCCCAGTGCCTTCTACCCCTCGACGCGAGGGAAGACCTACCTGGGGCGAAGAACCCCCTACCTCCAGGACAGCCCTCCACTACCGCCCTAGACCCCAAAACAAAAGCGCGCTGATGACGCAGGGGTAGATACTGACGCGTTTGCACGCTTAACGAAGGCTTTTTTGGACGCCCAGCCTCCTCAAACCCCCACCGGACCAACAGAAGATCTGGCGGGACCCTCGGGTTATCCTAACCGGTTGCCTACCGGGGACCCGGATGAGTCCCCCCAGACCTCTGATGGAGACGGTGACTCGGGCCGTCCATGGCGCCCGGCAAGATTAGACCCGACAGCAGTTCCCCAAGTGGATAACGATATGTTGAACCCCAATGACCTTTTACATCCAAGGTCGGCGGAATGTGTTCCAGCCCCTAAAGTAGCAGCTTATATGGCGGCCAGACTTCGTAAGCCTCTGGACAAGGAGGTTAGAAGCTGCCTCAGAGCGGAGTGTCCAAGACCAGCTCTGGAGGGAAAGGTTGCCGTCACACCGGAAGTGGACCCTAAGATGGCCACATTCTTAGCCAAGTTTATTCGTGACCCTAAGAAAGGAATAGACCGTTCTTGGCGGGCGTGCCAGGATAAACTCCTGGACACTGCTGGTCCCCTAGCTAAGATCCTGGACATGGCGTAGGACGCCAAGGCCTCTGGCAGACTCATCTCCCCTGAAACCCTCTCTAGCTGGGCACAGAGGGCTATCATTTTTCTTGGTAATGCGAATGCGGCGATTTCTACGGAACGTCGCAGATCTTTGTTGATAAAGATAGACCCTAAGCTGGGAGAACTGGCCACCTCCGAGGCTGGACCAGTAGCAGAGGATAATCTCTTCGGAGACCCCTTTGTCAAAGAATTAGGTAAATTTGTAAATACATTTAACTCTCTGGACAAGGCCCAAACGTACATTAAGCGCATATTCACCCCGCGTGATTTTGGTGCAGCCGGTCGTGGCAGTGGGCGCTCGACCAGCCGGCCCTACAGACAAGCCTCCTACATGTCCGCGGAACCTCGTCAAGGACAGTGGCAAGACCCCGAGAAATTTGGGAACTTTTACCCCACCAAATCATATCCACGCCGAAGGGGTGGCAGAGGCAGAGGAAATGGTTCCTACAACAACCAACAAGGTGAGAGTGCAAGACTCTGGAGTATTAAAATAGGGGGCAGACTGCAGTTTTTTCTACACAATTGGCTTTCGCTAACCTCAGACGCCTAGGTTTTGCAGACCATCCGAGGTTTTCAGATAGAATTTTTCGAGTTCCCGATTCAACGGACTCGCCCCAAACCAATAGTTTTCTCGAGAGAACAGATAGATATAATAATCGGGGGAGATCTTAGATCTGTTGCAGAAAGAGGCGATTGTACCCTCGACCCTTCACCCGCGAGGTTTCCTCAGCAACATTTTTCTTGTGGAGAAACGGGATGGGGGCTACCGCCCAGTAATAAATCTCAAGGAATTCAACGAGTGGCTAGTTTACCGTCACTTCAAAATGGAGGGTATTCACCTCCTCAGGGACCTGTTGCAATCTCAGGATTGGATGGTCCGTCTGGATCTCAAAGATGCGTATCTTACGATCCCAGTCTTTCCCCCTCACAGACGTTTTCTTCAGTTCCAGTGAAAATCACAGGTTTTCGAATTCACCTCCCTTCCTTTCGGTCGATCCTCCGCTCCGTGGTGCTTCACCAAGGTGATGAGACCAGTGGTGGAGCGCCTCAGATCGGAAGGGGTCAGACTGAGAATCTATTTGGACGATATACTCATTATGAGTCAGTGTCCCCATCGGCTGCTCGCCCAACCACAACAAACAGTATCCCTTCTGGAATCTCTGGATTTCGTGATCAACGAACCCAAGTCCGACCTTGTTCCTTCTCAAAGGATGCAATTCTTGGGCTTTATGATAGACTCCGTCAAGGCGACTATCTCTACCTTCTCGCAAGCTGTCCAAAATCAGACACAAGCTGCGGCGTACGCTAGCGAAGCCCACAATATCCTTACGCCACCTACCCAGGGTGGTGGACCTTCTGTCCTCATCAATTCAGGCCATTTTCCCGGGACTTCTCCACTACAGGGCCCTTCAACGTCTCAAACGTTCACACCTCCGGAAAGGCCTCACCTATTCCTAATTTGTGCCCCTCTCGGAAGAAGCTAAGACCGAATTACAATGGTGGATTTCCCACATGGAAGCCTGGAACAGACGGGCTATCTTCGGTTCCCAACCCGATCTAGTAATCGAATCCGACGCCAGCGGTTCAGGATGGGGTGCCCGGTGCGGCGATATTTCTACCGGCGGAAAATGGTCATCCTCCGAAAAGGGCCTTCACATCAATTGCCTAGAGTTGATGGCAGGTTCCTTTGCGGTGAAGTGCTGGACCAAGGACAAGGCCCAATATTGTGTCCTGCTCAAAATGGACAATGTTGCGGCGATCCGATACATCAATCACCTAGGGGGGACAAGGTCCAAGGCTCTCTCGGACCTGGCACGAGATTTCTGGGAATATTGTCTATCCAACAAATATCGCTATCGGCAGAACACCTTCCGGGATCCTCCAACCAGGTTGCGGACTGGTTCTCCCGCCACTGGAAGGATACCAGTTCATGGAAGCTCCATCCCAAAGTATTTCAGGAACTCCAGTCCCGCTGGGGCCCCTTCTCGGTAGACCTCTTTGCCTCTCGGCTGGATGCCCAACTGGAAAGGTACTACAGTTGGCGCCCGGAGGCGTTAGCGGTGGATGCATTCCTTCAAGACTGGAATGCGGAGCAGGGTTTTGCTTTTCCCCCATTCGCAATGATTATGAGGATGTCAACCCAGGTGAGGAGGCAACAGGCGGATTTAGTGGTGATCACCCCAATCTGGAGGTCGCAAGCCTGGTTTCCAGTTCTGATGGAACTTTCCTGGGATTTTCCAATCCGTCTACCCCAGTTTCAGGATCTCCTCAAAGATCCTCAGGGGAATCCCCATCACCTCCTTCTCTCGGGCAATCTTCATCTGATGGCCTGGCGGGTTACAGGCAACGTTGGAAGGTGCCAGGCCTTTCGGCAGACGCTGCCTCCCTACTCTCAAAGTCCTGGGCAGAGAGCACTAACAAGAGATACCGCTCCGCCTGGTCTAGATGGGGGAGTTGGTGTCTTCGACAACAGGTGGATCCGATGGGGGCAGATGTTGTCCATGTCCTTAATTTCCTAGCTTCTTTGGCGAAGGAGGGCCTGGCTTATAGGTCAGTCAATACTTTTCGGTCGGCGATATCGGCGGGCCATATCCCAGTGGACGGGCACCCGATTGGCGAGCACCCGCTCGTATGTAAGCTTCTGAGGGGTATCAGACTCTCTGTGCCCCCAGAACCTCGGTATTCAACTCTATGGGATGTTAATAAAGTTCTAAACTTATTCCGATCATGGCCAGCCAACAAGTACCTATCCAGGAAACAAATGTCGGCAAAACTAGCAACCCTTCTGTGTTTGATATCCTGCCGCAGAGTCTTCGACGTGAGGGCTTTAGACCTCACAGGCCGAGTTTTCACTCCAGAGGGAGTTACCTTTCATATCTCTAGAAGGACCAAGTGTAATTCAAAGTCGGTGTCCTATCCGGCCTTCCCTGATGTCCCTAAGCTATGTGTTGTCAGAGCTCTCAAGGCCTACGAGGTAGCGACAATGGACATACACCCACAGGGCGTCAAACAATTGTTTATAGCTCTCACTAAGCCACACAGGGCAGTCTCATCGCCTACGATTGCGAGATGGGTCCGCTGGGCGATGCAGGAGGCAGGGATAGACACGTCTCATTTTGGGGCTCATTCGGTTCGGGGTGCTATGGCATCAAAGGCTTTTTCCCTGGGGGCACGAATGGAGGATATCCTCAACGCTGCAGACTGGTCCTCTGACTCCACCTTTAAAAGGTTTTACTTTAAGCCAGTCGTGTCATTGGCATCTTTGGTGGTGGACAAGCTTTAAACTAGCCTAATCCGAAGCCTCCGGTCCTGCCATAGAATGAAAAATTTCCTAGCTATCGTAACGGAAAGTTTAAATTCTATTAAGGACGGGGAGGCGAGGATTAGCCCACCCATTCAGTTTGAAATCCCTCCCAGAACATCGACGTACATGTGGTGAGTAAAATGTTTACAACTTCTTCTGTTGTCATTGCGTATGATGGTTATTTTTAATCTCGTTCAAGTGTTAACGTTACTGTTCTCTGAAATCGAACGTGTTGATTCCCTAGTACAGATTTTACATCTACCCCATTTTCTCCGACCTTGGTACGGACGCCAGTAAACAAGAATAATCCGAAATCTTGCTGGATATGGTCGCAGGAAGAAAGAAGAGGATAGAGCGTCTTCAGGGGAAGTTATGGGACACCCTACCTCAGGATTGGACAATATTGTTGGACTTTTTCAGTTTCTACTTTCCCTGTGCATCATGGGTAATGTCGTTTATTGTTATTGTGTGTTTGATGACGCTGCTGGAGTAATACATGGAGAAAGTTACAGCCTAATCCTCGCCTCCGCGTCCTTAATAGAATTAAAACTTTCCGTTACGATAGCTAGGAATTTTTTCATTCCACCACACAACATTGAGTGATGGTGAAAGAAAAATGTACATACACTTTTCTAAACAATAAGATTTTTAAAAAATGCATTATTAAGTTTACATTGTATTGCCTCAAAGGGTAATGGATTGCCTATTAACCATATGAAATACAACATTGTACTTAGAATAAGGTGGACGGTATTTCCTTCACTGTAGTGACACACTAACATGTCAAACAAAATGTCATTCACCACCAATGTATGCTCATCAAAATTAAAAATATATAGACATAAGTATGTTTGTTAACTTGTGTGGTTTATGTAAACATTACGGTTAATGTATTTTCTGCTCTTTACTTTTCTTCTCTTATTTTTTTTTATTTTGAGAAGTTTTATAAAGCGCGAACATGACCCATACGGGTATCAGAGCGCTGTACAAAGTGGCATAAGCATGAGTACAACAACAAAAAGGAACAAATGAGGTAACTTAACAAACACATGGTCAAAGGGGGGAACACACAAGGTCAAAGGGGGGCACGGGGAGTCAGCCAATCTAGTAGGACCTGTAAAGTTTCAGCAGGGCAATAGCTCAAAAGGACAAGTGAGAAGAAACATAATACAATTTGAAACAAAACAGTCAAAAGAGTATCAAGACCGGAGAAAGAAGGAGATTGAGATGGTATCAGGGCTAATGCTGTTGATGGTCATTCAAGAGTAGCCATTTGACATGTTTTTTGAAAGAGGCAGTAGATGGGTTGAATCTGATCTCGGGAGGAAGAGCGTTCCAAATTCTTCGAGCAAGACCAGAGAAAGCACGATTGTAAGTTCTTTTCTTATTGAATTTGGGAGGTTTCAATAGTAGGGTGTTAGAGCTTCTTAAGTTTCGACTCGAGCCAGATAGCTCAAGCTTTTTTGCCAGGTAAACAGGGGTGTTGTAATGAATAGCTTTGTGAGTCAGGCAAGCTATCTTGAACCGGATCCTAGCTTCAATGGTCAGCCAGTTTAGTTGAATTAGGTCTGGCGTGATGTGGTCATGTTTTCTGGAGCCTATGATAAGTCTATCCGAGGAGTTCAGAGTGGATCTAAGTGAAGCCAAATTAGGTAGTCCAGCAAGGGTCACCAAACCATATTCCAAGCATGAGATAACTAGGGATTGTACTGCTGGCTGGATGTCCACAGGCGGAAGGAAAGGCTTGATTTTCCTAAGGGTGTTGAGCTAAAGATTGGCTCCCCTAATAGTTGCACTGATGTGATCTAGCATATTTAGGTATTTGTCCAAGGTTATACCTAAAGATTTAGCAGAGTCAACAACATGAGGGGTGCAGTTAAGAGCAGTAAGTTGTTTGAGCCAGTCAAGGGTAGGTGCAGAGTGGTTGCGGGGGGCAATCAGAAGGAATTCCGTTTTGAGGGTATTTAACAATAGATGGTTATGAGTTAGCCATTGTTGAGTTTTTAGCATCATTTAGAGTTTTTATGTCATCTGGAGAGGAGATCTTCAAATACAGTTGAGTGTCATCAGCATACATATGGTAGTGAATGTTAGAGCGGTTCAAAATATCGGCGAGCGGTTCCATAAAAAGGTTGAAAAGTGTGGGCGAAAGTGCGGAGCCTTGAGGTACTCCAATATTGACCGAGGTACTGGTTGCAAGGGATTACTTTCTGTAGGTCAGCCCGCACAACGAAAACAAGAGCTGGGCGGCTACTGGCAGGCATATGCACCACAGCATCCATTGCCGCAAAAGGTGTAAGGATCTTCAGCAGTAGACCAGACTAATTGCTTTGTCAAAACTGGGAAGGTTCTCCCCACAAAAAATAATGTTGCGGAGGTCGCTGACCCCCACGATATGACGCATACTGGGAGTGGCCTATCCTAACCTAGATGGGAGCTGAAGTACATGGAGCAGGGACAGGGAGGTAAGTGTATTCACCTTAAGAAATATTCATGGTGTTTTTAAACATTCTTACAAGTTTTCAGTTTGGAATATACTGTCACAATTCTAAGACCCTCTTTAAGCGGCTGATGTAGAGTTTTGCAGAAGGTTTACTCCGTCACAAGCGTAATGCATATCCCACTCACCTTATTACAAGTGCCACAGGATATAATGCACTTGCGAAAATCTGACAGGGTATCTGGCATGTTTGTGACAGAGTTCACCAACTCACAAACTCTAAAGCAGTACATTAAAGTTTAAAACAAGTTATTACAAACACCATAGAACGTATTACACCTTGCCGCAGATTTTATTTTGCTGGACAGCTATTCTATTACAAATGTGACAGATATCTTATCCACCTTGTAACAAAGAAAACTACATATAAGGCACTCATAAGTGCAATAAAGCAGACTGGATATATGTCCCATTTTGAACACAGTAACATAATCATCAAAATATAAATCGAGCACAGTTGCAATGCTGTAGCAGTAACTTTGCTGATGTCAAATTAATCACAGATTGATTATGCCACCAAAAATATTTACAGCTTGCTGTTTCATCAAGTGATTTATGGGACTCACACTCCTATGGTGCTCATAAACAGTTTACTAACTACTCCTGTGTATATCAAACATGATGTCTTACCACAACTGTGATTTACTGTATAACGTGTGACATGTCTAATACCCCTTGGCCACAGTTTCAGCTTGTAATTTGTATAAGACATCTAGGTGCAAGCCAAGTGTATGAACACACTGTAAAACAGGTGGTTTAGGCCTTGCCATACAAAAATTGTTAAACATTTTATCCATATAGCTGTAGACGTATGACATCATATATATAGAAATGTAAATGGTGGCCATGGCCTCTGTGTATACATCATGTGCAGAATCCTGGTATCAACATAATTTAAAAATGAGTAATGTGTCCCCGAGTTTCATGTAGACAAATAGGACAGTCCTTTAAAAAGATGGCAAAACAGACATACAGCATTTTCAAATGGTATAAAGGCACACATAACTTGTAATGGGTTGGCCAAAACGTTTGGGCCTGTTTTAGAGTTTAGTGGATGGATTACTCCGTCATAACGTATTGGCTATCGCATGCCCCTTATTATAAGTGTGTTATGTACAACGGCACTTGTAATAAGGCAGACAGGATATCCGTCATGTTGTAACCAGTCTCACAAACTCTAAATCCGGCCCTATGTCAGATGTGTGAGTTAGGTCCTTTTTTAAAGTTTGACAAACACATTACTCCATCACAAACATGACAGATATCTCACCCACCTTCTAACAAATGGTAGATAATATAATGCATTTGTAATAAGGCAGACAGAATATCCGTGACATTTGTTAAGGAACAACCAGCATTCCAAATTCACAATCAGGTCCTTTATGATATCCCTTTGTGTGCCCTTTATTGAGATTAGTATGATAAAAGGTTTTATGTTCGACTCTATTTGATGTATGTACTGTTTGTTATTGGCATTTGTGATATGTAACTGATTTGTGCATATGTGTGCTTTCAGCTTCCTCTGGAGTAAGCAAGGGAGAGACTGACCATAATTCAATAGACATGCAGGTGAGCCACTAGGAGTCAGACGATAGAGAACCCAACGCCGAAGTACCCATTGGCACTGAGGGAAATGGTGCAGGCCAGGAAGTCATTACAACAACTGAATCTGAGGCATTCAACTCTGGCTAGCCCCTCATGATGGTAGACGAACCAACACAGGATGTACCATCCGTTCCTGTGTCCACCCCCACCACTATAACCATCAGCACCCTCACTCTTGTCCCCAAAGGAAAAGAGCCAACACCCATTCCAAAAACTGACAGGGTCTCCTACGGCCCGGGCACCTCTCCTCCTGCCCCCATCCTGCCAGCACTCAAGTCAGAGGAGGCACTGGAAATTTTTTAAACCCTTCTGTAGGGCAGACAGCATTGTTGTACGCCATTTAATGTGTCGGTGAGCAACTCTCATAAGTCACAGATATCCTAGATGGCATGTGTTCTGCCCTGTCTGCCTTAAAGAGAGGTTCTCTCTCTCCTAGTGCCTCAGCTGACACAAGTACTTCCATGACACACATATCCCTTTTCCTCCTTCAGCCCAGAACCCCTCCTTCCCCAGACGCCATTCAAAACCTGCCCCATCCAAAGCCAGGACCCCATTTAACCGCCTGATCCCATTAATAGCCTTGACCATGTTCCACAGACCCCCCCCCTAATTTCTCCTCCTGACCAAACCCATCGAGCTTCCTCCATCTTTTTATCTGCCCAAACTCACTCAACCCCTAAAACATTCCCATACCCAAAACAATTCAATACCCCAAAACCTCACCATTCCTGTGACACTCCTTCTCTACAACCACCTGGCCTTGCCCCTCTAAAACAACCCTTCAAACCCCACCTCATCCAATAGCGTGGGTGCTCAGAATAACAGCAGCTCCAGGAGAATGAAGAACTCCCTGAGGAGGACATTGCTGCAAATGTTGGGAGACAAGCCCAATGCCTGGAGGCTACAGGAAATAAGATTGTGATAGTGCACTATTTTTCTACCCCAACCCCAGACTTTTATTTTTATTCCGTTTTTGTATAATGCTTAGCGTACCCAGAGGAGGAAGAACTTTGTTGTACCTTTTTTAATATACAAAAATAATATTGAATCTGTTTGTTTAGCTGAAAACATATTGTGTTTTAAAGAGGTAATACTTTTTGCAATGAGTGATTGTATATTCCAATATGTTGTACAGGTTAACTCTTTACTTCCATTTTCGGGTCTTAAATGTCTCCACATGTGTTGCATTGTGGGAGATGTCGTTCATTCCCTTTCCATATGTGTTAAAGGAAGTGGTAGTGTTTTGTGAGGGCAAGTGTGAGCGGCATTCATAGTGGTATTGTGAATGACTACATTTAACTCTAATAATTTAGTAATTAAATGCATGACCAGTTTGTGTTATGGTGGTTTTATGTACAATCCATGCTGTAGATTATGAATGCCTAAGTCTAGCTTAAGTTTATGAGTGGAATGCCAGCCCTTGATATTATTAGTGACAATTACAGAGGTAACATATTAGTGACTTGGTTTTGCAAAGATGTACTTGGGGTACATGGATCACAACCAAGATCAATGAGAGTCCCCGCAGGGGACTCCCATTGAACTTGATTAGATCCGTTCCTGTTTGAGACACTAGGCCCAGGCACACAAGTGGGATAGCCTTTTTAACAAGAAAAGTGAGGTATCACTACGTGGTAGAAATTTTGTGGATTCTTGCTGATTCCGGAGGTTTCCATTACAGAAATGTAAGGAAACTGTGTCACTTTTGGCATAGTTTGAGGTTTACTGGGCATTGTGGGTATAAAAACGTTCTGGGATGCACGTAAGGCACATCACCTGGAATCCTCTGGGTGTCTAGGTTTCAAAATTGTGTATGGTTGGTCGGTTTCTATGGATGGCGGTTGAGCACGGCCGCAAATATTGTAGCTACCACTATAGCTGATCTCTCAATGTAGTGCTTTAGGGACTTCTGTGTCACTGTCTCTTCGCCCACCCACACAATTGAAGTACCATTGTTATCGGGTGACGTGTGGGAACTCTGAGTGGTACGAAATGTGTTTCTTTTTGCAGATACCAGAACTTCCAGTCACAGAAATGTGAGGAAAATGTGGGTTTTTAGTCAAAGTTTGAGATTTGCAAGGGCTTCTGGGTAAGAAAACCTGGTGAAAGCCACCCCACCCTTGATTTCCCCCGGTGTCTAGTTTTTCCCCAAGTGCCAGCTGAGCTAGGGACCAAAATCCACAGCTATCCACATTGCAAAAAAAGGGTCAGTGTTCAGTGGAAAAATGTGACGTGTCCATTTTGCAAGTTGGGCTCCTTCCTGTTGCGGGCACTAGACCTACCCACACAAGTGAGGCACCATTTTTATTGGGAGACGTGGGAACACAGAATAGTAGAACATTTGTTTTTGCCAATTGGATTTCTCGCCATTTGTGCCTTCCAAAATTAAGCCAGTGCGTACGAAAGCAGACATTTAGAAAAATGCCCTTTGAATCACATGCTGGTAGGGGTACCCATAAATTCAAAGATGTACAATTAACCACTGTTTCTAAACTCGGTATCTGGTGTTAATTTCAGAAATATATAGGTTTCCTTCATACCCATTTTTTACTCTTTGGGGCCGATTCCGATTCAGGCCGGAAATCTCCCCGACCGAGCCGGACCCGGAGAGATTTCCGACCGAATCGGACCCTAGCAGTCCGACCGAACGAGTACGATGCGCACGTATGCTATCGGACTCGATTCGGTCGGACTCCCATTGAAGTCAATGGGAGCCAGTCGTACGACGCGTTCACGGGCTCCCATTGACTCAATGGGCACGACGCGAACAAGGGCGCCCCCTACAGCGTGTTCGCGTCGATGCGGGTCGCACCGTACATGCACGTGTAGGGGGGACCCATGGGACAGCTTCTTGGAGCCGGGCTGCGCGAGTCGGTCGGAGCGGTCGAGGTGCGCATCGTACTTACCCGGCCGGGGAACGTCTCCATTGCGAGGTGCGCGTCGTCCCCGTGCGAGTCGGTCGGAGCGGTCGGGTCCTGCGAACGAGTCGGTCGGAGATTTCGCGAGCGCACGCATCGTACTCGCTCACCCGGACGCACGTACGACTCGGTCGGGAAATAGGGCTCCGAATCGGATCCGGTTAAGCTGAATCCGATTCGGTGCCCTACCGGCCGAGATCGGAATCGGCCCCTTTATATTTAACCATATGAATTGCATATTCGATATACAAACTAAAATCATTGTAAGGTGCAGCTCAGTTGTTGGCTCTGTGTACCTCGGGTTCCTGGACAACATACAAACCCTATATATACCTGCAACCAGAGGGGTCTAGCGGACATAATGGTACGTTGCTTATGTAAATGGCCATTGTGACAAGAAGTTACAGAAGAAAAGGTTGTCACAAATGGCAGTTTTTTCCTACCCATTTTCAATATTTTTTTATTTCAACATTTAGTTATTTGGGATACCCTAGAGGGATCTATACAAATGACCCCGTGCTGAATTCAGAATTTTGTCCACTTTTCAGAAATCTATAGCTCTCCGGGATCACCCATGGCTTTCACACCTGTTTCTGGCCTAACGGCAAGGGCGGTCGACCTCGAATCTGGGGGAACTGGGTTCGAGTCTCGGCAATGACGCTGAACATCCTGTGATTCTGGGCAAATCACTTAATCTCCCCATGCCTAACAAAAATGAATATGTCCTCATGTAAGGCAACTGGTGCTATGTAAGGCGCTCTGATACCCGATACCTTTGGGTCAAGTTCGCGCTATATAAAACTCTGTAAAAAAAAAAACCAAAAAAAACACAAACTAGAAGTGTTAGACCTGTCAGTCTTAGGGTGGTCTTCCCCCATATTTTTTGCCTACTTACCACCCATTTTTGCTGGATTTGTGCTTTTGTTGGCCTTGGGACTCTGTGCACTTTACCGCTGCTAACCAATGCTAAAGTGCTTGTGCTCACTCTCCTAAACATGGTTTGATTGGCAAATACCTAATTGGCATTTTAATTTACTTCTAAATCCCTTCTAGAGTTGGATACCATATACCTAGGGCCTGTATATTAAATGCTACCAGCTGTATTATCTTGCAAGTTAGAAATGATGGAACCCTTTTGCAGTGGCGGTTTCTCCCCGAGGGCGTCGGGGCTCCGCCCCCGTTACTCATACGCTCATATTTTATTTTTTTTTTAAAATATTATTCATAGGCTCATATTTTATTTTATACAAAAATATCCGTTAATAATTATTATTACCGTGACAGTGGCCGTTCGTTGTGGCGGCCGGCTGGAGGCATGTCACGTGACGGTCTCCTTGCATGCTCCCCCGTGCGGGCCCAAAGAAGCCTAAGTGTTTGCCGGGCTGATAACCTCACTGCCCTGAAGGCTGTGATGTCATCAGCTCGGCAAAGAACTAGCTTCAGGGCCCAGTCTCCACCCCCTGATGGCGTGGAGGTAAAGTTAGCCCCGGGCGTTTTAAGTCCAAGCCCGGTATTGCTAACCCTCCACGTCAATCAGAGAGTGGAGCCCTTTCCCAACTCATTACAGGGCGTGGTGGAACCCACCCTGTGACGAGTTGGGAAAGGGTGTGGCAGGTGGGAAGCCGAGGATTCGAGTCTGCGCAGACTCGACCTCAGACTGCTTCCCGCGCGTGGTGGAACTTTCAGGAAAGAAGCCACTGCGTCACGGACACGGACTGCAGTCCCCCGAGACAGTCCATTGCTGCAGTGCACTGTTGTTGCTTGCCGGTGCCACCACAGCAGCACTGACTCGACTGCAAGGGACTAAAGTGAACTCAGGAGTCACCAGCAGCCCAGGTAAGGCCCAGGCGGGCATTTTTAAAGTTTATGGTAGAGCGCCGTTGAGAGAGTGAGACAGCATTGCAATGGCTGGATGGCAGCAAAGGCAGGCATCGGGGTGGGATTTTGTAATATTCGAAAGATTGAAGGATGGCTGGCTGTGGAGACATTGATCATTCAGATAATATGCTTCCTACCAGCAAGAAACTTGTTGAGCCATGTTCTAATGCAGCTGCTTCTCTGACTGTTCCTGAATGTGCCATTTGCCTACAGACGTGTGTGCACCCAGTCAGTTTGCCATGTAAACATGTATTTTGCTACCTGTGTGTGAAGGGAGCTTCCTGGCTTGGAAAGCGATGCGCCCTGTGCCGCCAAGAGATTCCTGAGGACTTCCTTGACAAACCAACCTTATTGTCTCAAGAGGAATTGAAAGCAGCAAGTAGAGGGAATGGAGAGCAAGCATGGTATTATGAGGACAGGAATGGATGGTCGCAGTATGACGAGCGCACAAGCCGAGAGCTAGAAGATGCCTTTACTAAAGGCAAAAAGAACACAGAAATGTTGATTGCTGGGTTTTTGTACATAGCAGATCTAGAAAGCATGGTACAGTTCCGGCGCGATGAGCAGGGCAGGCGGCGCAAAATCAAGAGGGACATCACGGACATTCCAAAAAAGGGCATTGCTGGTCTCCGGTTAGATTGTGCGCCTACATCTCTCAGCTTATCTAGAGGAAGTTCGGCTGATGGAGCAGATATTAATGTTGCACAGGGAGCTGGATCAGTTCAACCACCAAATCCTGCATTCACCACTGGACCCCTTACCTCCCTCAGTGATCAGCCTACAAGCCCGTTGATGCAATCTGTAGATACTAGCACTTCCATAGAGACCTCTTTTGCCCTCTTGCAAATAAATGCAGAGGGGCCTATCGACTGGAATCATAGGCTAGAAGGTGAAGAGGACAGAATTGAGTCTTCTGGCAGGGTGGCGTCCCCAGATGTTTCTGTGGAAGAAATTGAATCTGATACTAGCAGTGATAGTGAGGATAGATCTGCTGGCCCCCAGATTCACTTGTCATCAGTGCAACAGAGACTGTTAAATTTAAATGCAGGCCACAATGTGCAAGATAGAAGTGGCACTGACAGTGGGCATCCAAGGGCTAACATGGCCTCTAGAAGGCCAGATGGAGAGTGAACAGTGACTGATGCCTAATTGCCCTGCCTACAGAAGACTGTCTTGTGAAATGCTTACAGTCATTAGCATCGCACATGTAACTATCTGTGTTTGGATGGAAATTTGCTCTGTGCCTTAAGTTGTTCCCCCTTTTCAGCTAGGAAGCTGTCTTAATGTAGGAATCTGTAGGTAGCTTATTCAAGGAGTCTTCATTTTATTAATATTTTCACCCATCTCGCATCTTATCTTATTACATTTTGTCAGTGTATCCCAGCATGCGTCTTGGAACACCCTCATTATCTGACTGCGTGTTTATTAAGTAAGTCTACAAACACTAAAAACAAAATGGAACCATGCAGAAAGTAGGTCATGGGTAAGTGATAAAATTAATGTGCACCATAGTTTTGTGTTTGAGTAACGGAGTGTTTCATGGGTAAACTGTAACCATTCTTCAGTTTTCGTTTGCAGCAGAGAAAGCTAAACGTTGAAATGGAAAAGGCTTCCTGTTTTGATGCTGCTGATCTTTATAAACTCTGTTCATGATCTGGAATTTCTCAAAGGCTTTTGAATTCTTGATCCTTGCCATTTTATTTGTGGTGTCTCCTTTATGAGTTGTGTTTTGTTACGAAATTTATAATTTAATAAAGACGTAGTTTTGGTAGAGCGGCGGTGGGGAAGCAGACTCGAGTCTCGCCAGGGTGGGTACGTTTTTGTGAGTGGACTGCTGCACTCATCTGGGTTTGAGTTCAAAGTCACACATAAGACTCCCGTAAGGTTCTGAATCACGCCTTTATTTAATGAGGTTGACATAACGAGGTCTATTGAGTTCGGCAATAGAAACATCTAATATTTTTATTTGTTTCAGGAGTTTTCATGCGCTGCCCTTTACTTTATGGCTGCTTCGCAGCACAGGCATACATATAAGAGCGCCGAGTGAAATGTTTGAAAAGTTTGAGAGTAGTTACAATGACACATTTATTCCTACTCCTAAAGCTAGTGGGTGCCAATATCACTGGGTGCCTTCCGGTAGGCGCCATGTTTTACTAGGCCTCATGAGGCCGTGCACTTGCCCGCTCAGCATGCAGTGGGTTTGTCACACAAGTGCTGTGGCAGTGCTTAGCCCTGCTTCAGCCTGCCTGAGTGAGCTCTGTTGTAATAGAAGATCGGGGCTTAGTGCACTACTGTGTGGTGTGCCGGATTTAAAGCACTCCAATGTAATGATTAGTTGGGGAATTTGGAACACACACGTATTGTGCTCATATGCTAATTGGCGCATTCTACATACTGTAATATGATATCACGAGTGTACTATATCTATAGCAGTGTTAGTTTCACTGATTCTTATTCTGTGGTCTGTGGGTATTATAGTACTGTGTTCACATACCTCTCGTTGACTGTGTTTATTCCCTGGTTTCCGCATTTTGTGCTGTTTTCCTGCGCTTGTCAAACTCTGCTTTGCGAGTTTTACCCATATTGTCCTCAGGCTGTTATTCTCAGAATTGCCACATTATGGTGTTGGATCCCATGTTATATTGGACACGTGGCAGTGTTTATTGGAGTGGCGTGGTCCTCTGCTTAATAATTGGAGTGCACACATTATAGTACCATGTTCATGTGGTCAGTCTCTAGACCGCATATATTACAGCTCCAGGGCCTCTGGAAATTGGAATAATGCAGCCGAGAAGAACCAAATTATGTGGAAGGGTTGACTAATTTATGCGGCATGAAAAAGCCAACTATGCAGCAGAGGAGGAATTATGTGGCACGTGCAGCAAGTCAATGAGTATGTGACCATGCTGCTGCTGAAGAATCTTGCAATTCCACTGGCCCTTATTATAGCATTACAATCTTGTGTTTATTATACCACAGAGTGTGTAGACAGTTGGCTTATGTTCCTAAACTATTCTCTTTAACTTGTACTCATTATAGTGCCGTTTTCTTGTGGGAAGTCGCCTGTTGGCACCTTAAAGCAATGTCTACCTCTGTCTTTCCTCTGAGTTGTGTACACTGTAGTCCTGCTTTCTTTGTGTGAAGCTGTGTACTGTGCACCTCACAGGAATAATATCCTGTTGCTTCCCTTTGAGGTGTGCACATTCTTGTGTTATTTTCCTGTGGTAACGTCCTGTGATGCGCACTGTGATTTTCTCATAGTAGTATATCAGTTTTGCCTATTGTACTGCTGTGTTCCCATGAATTGTGCAAATTGTGGGACTGTTTTCCAGTGGAAAAGAGATGTGGTGTGATATTCTATGTGGAAAAAGTAGACATTTGACTCTGTTGGGCCATCTTGCATGCCACTTTATCTCACGTAGGCACTGGCTCAGTAGACAGATCCAACCTATTTATGCAACATTATTAAAATTAATTGTGATTTATTGCAATTTGGAATGGTTCATTCATGAGGCCTTGGAACTGACAATAGTTTGAGGGGAGGCAGTGGCCTCTTTCTGTTTAGCACAGTGGCTTCCGAGAATCTTGAAAATGCACCATTTGCCCACTCATTTTTCAAAATTTTCTCGGGGGGAGAACCCCCCCGAACCCTCCTTAGGCCGTTCGTGCTCGCTCGCTACGCTCGCTGTGGTGTGCTCCACCACTAATTTTACGCCCCACTACTTTCAGATGTCACCAGCCGCCACTGCCCTTTTGGCTCCTGATAAGACTCCATAGAACTGTGACTAAGTGTTAGAGCGGAATGCAATGAAGACTGGTTTAGAATGTTGAGTTCGCAGTTACAGGCAGACAAATAAAGACGTGTAATACGAAGCTCCATGTTTGGCGTAGTCATTGGCGAGCACCCAGGCTAGAGAGGATGCTACACCTGGCGACGAGTTATGGGATAAGTAACCCAGAGATCGACAGTGCTCTCCCTGAGAGTTTGCCATGGTTCACGGAACTGCTCATACGTGCCAAGTGCTTTTTTACGTTTGAAGTACAGAATTGACGCTTAACGCATGTGGAGTCAAAGCGCAACTCCAGCCGCTGTAAAGAAGTTGAAAACAACAAACGCATTGGAAATAAATCTATATATCAGTGACCGAGAACCTGCTGGTCAGACCGTAGATAAAGGTACCGCGCTGCTAAGCAAGATACAAATTACAACCAGGGGGGTATGCCCAAATGACCCTCCTATACCTGGGCAAAAAATCTACAACATGTACAAAAGAACAAAGTATGGAGGGATCAATCACTCATTTATTTTCGTCCAAGGCACCATCAATTACCCTGTCGTTTTCAATATTTTATGAGTATAAATATTAATGATTTTGTTAGCAACACATATCATTTGGCGGGACTCTGGTACATAAATTAATTGCACAAAAGTTAGACATAGAACAAATTATATATAGGACATAAACAAAAACATAATAATCAAACTTCAATCATTGTAACACCAACAATACATATACACAATATATACAACATATACAAACCCCTAATTATTATATACACAATATATACAACATATACAAAACCCTAATTATTATGTGTACTAATGTACACTCCTCAGTGTGAGTGATACATTCCAAGGTAGTCCTCTTCGCACAAGAGGTGTCACACCTCTCTCTCATTTACTTATGTGCGCCTATAATCTAAAGCCCGATTCACAAATAATTGGACTCCTCATATATCTGTCGACGCGGTCGCGTTTCAGCCCCCAATTTCTTTCAGCTTCCTCAGGACAAGGGTACACAATATCTACAATAATAATCAAAATTTCAAATTACATAACTATACATATATTCTACCGATCTAGTTCTATCCCTTATTTGCCCATACAGTGCTCAGTAAAAGTAGTCAAAAGACTAACACGTGAAGAAATTCTCTCCCATAGATAGTATAATGGGGGAATATAGTGTGTATTAGTTCCAGAAAATTCTTATAGTCACACCCTTTCTCAGTGTATATTTAGTACAAGTCACTGTGTCTGTGCTCACCCCGAAACACCAATAAAGCACCTGCTCTCATAAAAATACCTGGAGTATATTCCTAACTATCAGGATCAAGACGATTCCTTATTAGCGGGGTAACACGCTCCCCACATAACGCGATTCCATGCTTCTTATGGACACCTATCAAAGTAACAAGGAGGCCAATATACGTCAAGTTGCCATTCATTTCCTTAAAAAACACCTTCTGTCCAAGTACACAAAAGCATACCAAAAAACTTTACCTTCAATTTTTTATCTTCAATTTTTATGCCACTTTAAGCCACAAATGCTGCCTTCCGGTCACTGGCCGTTCCTTCGCCTCACTCCCTAAATTGAAACATATACTCAAAATCAACTCACGTCATACATAATGACGGTAATCCTAATCCAAGAGTTTTTAAAATATCGGTTCCCAAATATGGTTACCTGCTGCACGGGTCCGCCGTCAAAAAGTACAGTCCTCAATGTTCGCGCCAAACCAGTATGAAGTAAACGCTTTCCGGCTGCGAATGTTTCTGTACGTACGTAATCGCGTCATGCGACGCCGGCTGGCAACATAGAGAAAAGACTATCAGGAAACTTATGTATAGTTTCCAAAGCTCCAGACGACCCTCTCAAGAAGAAAGACGACTTTATACTTCTATCATTATTCACCAGCACTTTGCATGGACACGTGGACATACCAATGCTTTTATTAATCGACTCAATTCCATACATCTATCTCCTAAATTATATAGTATCATGTCCTCACATGCGTAAAGGAACTGCTCAATACCAGGAGAATAAACTTCGTCCCCTTGAACCCTTATCAGTTTGTATCTTTGTCCTACGTAATGAGAGTAATATCCTCGTATCCATCCATTCAGGCTATGCTCAGATATACAATAGGGACAGATATTGAAAATATATCCGAGGGGGACCTGCTCCCTCTGCACAGTGCGAGCGAAACAACATACCCACTTCTATGTAACATAACTCCAACCTCCCAAGTTCACTCTCACACACGGGTTACTAATGCACTGTATGTTCAAAGACCGGGGCTTACAATCTAGCCATCAATCTATATACATATTGTCTCTCAGTTATAGAACCCCATCTTTATCCAAAGGACATCACTTCCATGTTTGACAACTCCATCATGGTGGAATATCTATGCTTACATGATTGTACCGTATAGTGCAAGGCACCACACTTATTTATTCCACATTTTCAGATTAGTACTCATGACACATACATCCCTATTGGAACACATCTTCTTTTAAATCAATGCCCATAGTTCATCACGGTCATTGAGACCCTCTGTGGCTGTATGGTATCTTTCTATAAGACGTGCTTCTGTCCGATTCAGCCTCATCTCTAGTTCACCTTTATTACATGCCTTTATTACCACCAATACTGACCATACAAGGTCATCCTCACTATGCCCACACTCAATGTAATGCTGCACCAATGGTGCTCCTCGAATTCTGCATCTTATGCGGGATTTGTGTTGCAGGACTCACATTTTGACTGCCTGAGTTGTTTGTCCAATATATGACTTCCCACAGGGGCAAGTAACTATATACACCACATTTTTGGTGTTACAATTCGAAAAAGTCTGCATCGTATGCTTCTTGTTATTAATCAAAACAAATTTTGAGTCATTCGTGCATCTGCACGCGACACAGTTATTACAACGGTAGTGCCCTACCAATGTCGGTAAGCCTAGTAAACCTCTAGTATCTTTTTTAATCAAAGGTTCCCTTATGGCTCTTACTAGGTGTTGTCTCAAATTTTTACCTTTTCTAAAAGAAAAGAGTGGTTTAGGCATATTCAGATGTTCAATCAGTCTCCAATTTCTCGCAATAATCTGTTTGACTTTATTGGCTTTAGGATTAAACGTGAGGACACATGTCATTTGTTCTACTTCCTCTTTTATTCTAGGGGTTAGCAAGCTTTCCCTTGGTGTATACCACGCCCTTTTCAGGGATGTTCTCACCAATTTTTTCGGATACCCTCTTGCACAAAGTTTACTTTGTAAATTTTCTGCATTTTCAAAATAATCCTCCTTGTTAGAACAAATGCGGCGTATCCTTAAAAATTGCCCATAAGGCAGATTTTCCTTGAGACCTCTAGGGTGCCCAGACGTAAATTCTAAAAGCGTGTTCCTATCTGTGGGTTTATTGTATAAACTCACCTCCAACTCACCCTCTTTATCAAAAATCCATACGTCCAGGAAATTAATCCGGACATTACTTACAGACTTAGTGAACTTCAAATCTAGAAGTGTTAGACCTGTCAGTCTTAGGGTGGTCTTCCCCCATATTTTTTGCCTACTTACCACCCATTTTTGCTGGATTTGTGCTTTTGTTGGCCTTGGGACTCTGTGCACTTTACCGCTGCTAACCAATGCTAAAGTGCTTGTGCTCATTCTCCTAAACATGGTTTGATTGGCATATACCTAATTGGCATTTTAATTTACTTCTAAATCCCTTCTAGAGTTGGATACCATATACCTAGGGCCTGTATATTAAATGCTACCAGCTGTATTATCTTGCAAGTTAGAAATGATGGAACCCTTTTGGCTCCTGATAAGACTCCATAAAACTGTGACTAAGTGTTAGAGCGGAATGCAATGAAGACTGGTTTAGAATGTTGAGTTCGCAGTTACAGGCAGACAAATAAAGACGTGTAATACGAAGCTCCATGTTTGGCGTAGTCATTGGCGAGCACCCAGGCTAGAGAGGATGCTACACCTGGCGACGAGTTATGGGATAAGTAACCCAGAGATCGACAGTGCTCTCCCTGAGAGTTTGCCATGGTTCACGGAACTGCTCATACGTGCCAAGTGCTTTTTTACGTTTGAAGTACAGAATTGACGCTTAACGCATGTGGAGTCAAAGCGCAACTCCAGCCGCTGTAAAGAAGTTGAAAACAACAAACGCATTGGAAATAAATCTATACATCAGTGACCGAGAACCTGCTGGTCAGACCGTAGATAAAGGTACCGCACTGCTAAGCAAGATACAGTCATACATAATCCGGAGCGTTAACACTGAAGGCAGATACAACCAGGTTTTCAAAGAGCAGCTGTTAATAATCACAAGTTGCAAGATAACATTACAATTAGAAAGTGGTGAAGACAAAGAATGCAAAGAGCTTACAAAGGATAAAATAGTTATTTACTCACCAGAACCTGAGTAAAGCGAGCCTGTACGACCTCAGCGCCAGGTGCTGCAACCCAGATCAAGAACAGGGGTTGAATTTTACATGGGCGACAATCACTGCAATCTCTGATATCTTTGGAATAGTGAAACACTGCTTTTCCAATGGATGCAAAGACGGGGCCATCTTTCCAAAAGTTATCAAGGATTATCCAGATACCAGCACGTCCCAAGGCCTCAGAGATGGCTCACATGAGCTGGTTCAAGATAAACAGCTGAGGGAGCCGGAGAGCGCTCCACCCTCAACGTCAGCCACTTCAATAATTGGCTACAACGCTGCAGCTTTCCTGTAACAACCACCACCATTCGATACTGCCAAAAAGCAAAATATTGGCGACAAATGGACTGCTTGGATACAGACATTTGATGATTTCATTCATGCACTTGAAGAGACTGATAACAAAAAGATTAACAAGTATCTCGAAAATCTAAATGTTGATGGTGTAAAAGAAGTCATAAAGAAAATACTGCAAACTGATGAAGTCACATATCGTCAGACAAAAGAAATGTTGAATCTCAAGTTTAATCCAATGCCAAATGTTGATTACGAATGATACATCTTCAACCAAGAACATCAGAAAGTTGGTTAAACCACTGATGAATTTGTAGTGAGACTCGACACACTCATCAGATATTGTAAGTTCAATGTATTTAATGATGAAGAAGCTATGCGCCTGAGAGTTATTAACGGATGCTTGTCAGATTCATTCAGAAGAGGAATACTGAGAGAAACTCTTAGTCTGGAGCGAGTGTTAATGGCTGCCAAAGCTGAAGAGCGTGCTGATAGACAAGCTGGTGACATGGAGGTCGAAGGTGCCCAGAATGAATTTGTCATGAGTGAGAAAAGTAAGCCAAAACAAAAGACTGAAGGACACAAAGTGATGTCTAAAAGAAGTTGTGTTTTAGATGTGGATTTTCGTTTCCACATGAAGGTAAATGTCCCGCTCTTGGACAGATACGTGAAGGCTGTGGGAAGGAGAACCATTTTGTGACGGTTTGCAAAGCGAAGGAAAAAATAAGTGCATCACGGCTTGAAGACAAATTGGCCGCCAAAACGTTCCAGAAGCAACATTCGACGCACACCCACCAGGCCAAGCAGCGACATCAGTTAAGACAAATCGACACTGAACGAAGTCGATTGTCATCTAAATCATCATCATACAGTTCTTCTTTATCAGTATTAAGTGAAAGTGAAAAAAATGATTGTGCCAAGTCTATCTTTATCTCAGAAAAGCGTGCGCATGTTAGTTTGGCCACTTGTGAAGAAAAACGTCAGTCAAAGAAAGATCGACATGCCACAGCACTAAAGTCATTCAAACACTGTCCCAAGATTACACTGAAAGTAAATGGTTGTTCAGTACCTTTCAGTACCTTTCATTATCGACAGTGGTGCACTGATAAACATTATGCCAGAGGAGAAATATAATGAATTATCTCCATTGCAGCAACTTATGACATCGGAAACCAAATTGCATACATGGGCTGCTTCAACGCCCTTAAAAGTCAAGGTTATTTGTAGCGATAATAAAACACAAGTAAACGAAGATGCAAGAACCCATCCAGGTGCTTCAAGGCACAGCGTTTAGTGCCTGCCTACTCAGTTTCAACACAGCTGCTGATATGGGACTGATTTCTGTGAATTACAACATGAATGTTCACCGTGAAATAGTAAGTCAGTTACTTTCGTTATTTCATGGCTTGGGAAAGATAAATATGAAAGTAAAGTTGCATATTAATAAGGACGTTCGACCTGTTGCTCAAAGACATAGACAAATTGCTTTTCATTTGCAAGAAGTTGTTGAGAAAGAACTTGAATCATTACTTAAGCATGATATTATTAAACGTTCTACTGGTCCAGTGCCATGGACACAATTTGTCTACCATGGCACAACTGTTAAACACTCGGAATTCATTAACTGTAATCCAACAAACGTGATATACTGTGTGAAATGTCCATGTGACGTGGCTTAAGTAGGGAAAACCTCTCAGGCCATCAAGAAAAGAATATCACAACATAGATCACAAATTAAGTGCAAGGTACAGAATGCCCCAATGGTCCACCACTACATAGAAATGAATCATGGACCTTCTGATATGAAAGGGGCTGTTTTAACACACGTTAAGGGACAGAATTCTGATTCTATTCTTTCCAGACTCGAAGCTAAAATGATCTTACGTCTTCGTACTACCACCAATGGACTGAATTAAATTAATGAGATAGTCCAATGTTTCTAGTTAAATATTGGTTTGGAAATCCCCAACGCATGTTAATGCACACTCGCAGATAAGGGCAACATGGAAACCACTGGGGACAGATACACTAGGGATAAGCCCTACTAAAAATAAATCTTACAGGGCCTTTAGTTAATAGATAAATCTATACCCTGAAAAAGAATTAGGGGTGTACCCTTAGTGTTTATGCACTACAACACAAGACTCCATGATGTATAAGATCTCAACTTTGTCAGACAAATGAAAAGTCAATCTGTCACGTTAATGCAGAATTAGATGATGTCAGTTGCGTATACTTGCAAAATGTTCTTGTTGAAATTGACAAAAATGATTACCATCTTATGCAAGTCAAAATGTACCCGCATAGAAAGTGAAGTTGCATGTTAATGAATTTTCAAGTAAATGCACCACTACAAGCTGTATGGGGTTGTCGGAAGATTGAGATAAGATGATTGTCAATACAATACACTTGTTCGCGTCCAGGGTAAATGGAGAATGTCTATTGTTCAGTAACACAACAAGGTGTAGTTCAAGGAATGGGTTATTATGACGAGGGTCACAGGGAACTCGCCATTATGTGGTGTTATCATGTTGTAGGATAAAGTTACATGGATTCAAAAGAATGCTAATTACTATGTGAATAACGACCATTTTGACGGATTGATTGAAAAAAAGAATAAAAAGAGGAAGGCCTAAGGATCCTCCACGTAAATTGAAAGAATGTTAGTATCCATTGTGGCAACATCGGTGCCTATTGTGCCAAATAACAATTATGATTGGTTGCCCGTGGGCACTCCCAGGTCACAGCGTTGGTGTATAACGGTCACCATGGTGACAAAAACTAGCACGTCCCCACATGGTGCATTCCATCCTATTAGAAACACACACGATAGGGAGCTTGACTTTAACAAAAGCCCCACCCCTACACTTCCGCTTCCACCATGGGCTGATTTGCACACCACCGCGGTATAGAAAGACTCCAATACAGGAGGAGTCAGGGACACTCGATTGAGGTAAATGATCGGGAATAAATATGTAACTTCTGTCATTTTAAAACATTTGTTTACAGACATGTACGATTTGATCGGTTCCTCCTAGCTCTAAAACTCGCGATCATGATTCTAATGCGGGCACTATATCACTTTATAGATATTATGTTGTGGTAAGCAGGGGTAACTTCCTGCAATGGTATGTACGTAAATAGAAGGAGGACTGGTATTATTGTCGGCGGTCACCAAAATGATGCATGAACACGAAGTTTAAAACCCTGAAGTTACTTATTTTTCATATGGTGGCCGCTTGCATGTAGCATTGCACAAATGGGAGGCACAACACTAGGCAAAAACCCCTGGGTTTCTAATCGCGGTAGATCAAACCCAAGAAAGGTGAAGATTTTGTCTTTTACATTGATAGGTCGCTATAAAATTATATCGCTCATGCTGGACTATCTTAAGATCACCCACTCAATCAAGTACGATAATTCATTTATTCCATCGTTTCAAATAAAATTCTTTGATTATTAATAAGTCTTCGACTGTGTAAAAAAGAATCAAGATGATCAAAAATACCCGTTCCATTTAAATTTAGGGTCACATGTCGAAGCAAAGCACGACTTGAACCTCAAAGGAAATTTACCATTCTCTTTGAGAAAATCAGCAGGAAGTTGCTGCACTAATGGTATGTCCCCTTATAAGTATATTCACATGTGGGAACAATTCCCATAAATAACTGTTTCAGGAAATACAAGGATATCTATCATACATTAATTGTTTGATTTGGTATTTTATACAGTGTCCACTCAATAAGTCTCACAGCCCTGAAGAAGACCTTACTTGAAATATATTCCAGGCCCAAAATGAAGGTCGAAACACGTCGGCGCACCTACGGGAAAGGGGGCCAGGAGCTATCATTAATTGTTATAAAACTTGTACCGACTTGTGTTATACAGGGGATGTAATTCATGACACCACTCACACAAAATACAGTGCTCCGACCACCACTAGAATAGGGCCAAACAGTACGTCTTGGACTCTACATGAGAAGGTTAAAATTGATTACAACCCCTCTATTTATTTTCAAAATGTAGGACACTATACATGTCACTTTGATTGTTTTAACTACGTGTCTAAAGATTAATGTGATACTGTATTTAAGTTTGTACTGGTTGTGTCTTTAATTGATTTGTTCATGTTGTACACATTCATGCGTGTGTGTGTAACAACGTTATATGTACATTTTTTTCTTTTTTCAAGTGTTGAAATAATCTATTGATAAACACAACTCCTTGTTTATTTCCTTGGATTTCTTTTGGGGAAAGTTGTTGGCATAAGAATTTCAGTGTATACTATTTGAGAATGTTCAAATCATTAAATGTCAATTAACTGACGACTAGAAGAAAAACAATATTTAGGCTTTTCTAGATGAGAAAGTATTAGATTAATGGTGTAGTGGTGTCAGGTGCCAGCTCTCCAAAGTTCCCAGTCCGCACGGAAGCAGAATGATGTCAGGTCCCAATGCCCCTCCTGATTCTTCCCAAACCCCTCACCTAGAGTGTACAAGGGAGTCTAAAGAATACTCAGGGGGGGAAGGGGGAATTGGATAAAACAAAAAATATGAGAAGAGACTGCCTCGTCGTTTCTTCTGGGTACTACGAACTTCTTCAGGAATTCTTTTTCTGGAATTGGTTTGTGCACTGTAAATAATCAGAAACACATTAACACATCCTAAATTCTGTGTTCTTATTTTTGTTCTATATCTTTTACTATGTCTTAAACATAGGCCTTAGCTTCTCTTCTATTCTTTTGAGGAAAAATTGAGCTCACTCTTTTATGTTGAAAATTCCTACCCTCAGTTGATCTAACTAAAGTATAGAACTTAATGTTTTTCTTCCTGCTTAAATGAGTGTAATTACATTCAGAATTGTTCCCACTTAATACTATATACAATGTGTCTTTTTAAAGTTTTTTAACATAAATGTTATATTTTCAATTAAACATTGTCTTGTCGTTTCTCTTATCTCCTCTAGGGTACTTGCGTGACCGGAGCCGGCGAAGGGAGCAGACGAACTATCCACTTCGTGCCCCGTTGGTAAGTAAACTCTGTCCAGAAATCTTGCCTTCCTTTTCTGACTGGAATACTATTTTCTTTGCCTGGAAATCGGCAACATACAAAAACGCAGAAAACTAGAGGCAAACCCCTGTAAACTGGGAACACTAGAATCCCTAAACTCTCCGACGGGCATGCGCAACGAAACTCTGACCCTGAACACTATTCTACCGACGAATAGAGGCGGACCTAAAATGCGCCACTACTCTAACCAAGAACTTCAGTGAAGTGCATCGCAAGAACGGTTGCGCGCGCTTCACTCCCAACACTGCTCTCGAGCGCCTGAGTTGAAAACAACTAGAGCGGTGACCCTGGAATTCTTGTTTTGCCGCCATCTTCCGAAACCGTCTTTTCAGCAGAGAGTTCAAAGACGGATTCGTGAGCATACCGGTACCTTGATTTGCCTGCACCTTCCCTTACCAGTCTTTACTAGGGCTCCCGGTTTTATGGTATTTATTTTTTTAACATTTCCGTCTGTATTTATCCATATTTATTTTTTGGTCATTTTTTCTGTATTTATCCACATTTATTTGTGTTGCAAGCAAAAGAAGGCGCTGCAGCTAGTATTTTTCCACATTTATTTAATTAGACAATGCACACTTGAACTCGGTTGATATAGGTTTAGATATATATATATATATATATATGTCAAATTAAATAAATATAATACATTAACTTGAAAACTTTGCCATTGTAGGACAGGAACATGTGTATTTCAAGAGACTTTGAGGACATTGAGGCTCTTTCTGGTTGTTTTTTGCCTTTATGCTTTCTGTTCTCCGGACATTAGTACAAACTATTCAGAGTACAGGCTGAGGGAGTCCCTAAGTCCTAGTTATCCATATGGTCTGTACAGCTTAACCCCGGTTAGGACTTCTGATCTACAACTTTATCAACTGTTAACACCTTCACTTCATAGCAAAAGTAGTCCAGGGAACAGCGTGCAAGTGGCCTCTTGCCGCTTGTACCCGTTACATGAGCCGGCATTTCACTTTAGGTGATTTGCCCGGAATCACGGGATGGGTAAGTAAACACCAAGACTCAAATTGTACTTTAATTCCTCCCATTTCTTCATGTTTATCATGTTCATCTTGAATGGTTACCTTTTGCTTGGGGAGGGTTTTTTTCTCAAAGAAAATAATGTTTTTGTTTTACATCGTTGTGCATTTTTGCCTGTTTTGTATAGCGTGCACCAAAGGCATTGAAGCGCTTGACATGAGCGCCAGTCTGATTACACAAGATCACTCTAATTTCTACATGCACCGGTAAATCAAGTTATTTGCCCAGGATCACAGGATGGTGAGCAGACGCCGAGATTTGGGCCTGGTTACTCATCTCAAGATAAATAAAAGTGCTGCCTGTGAAGGCCTAGTCTAAGGGGCTTAACCAAATGAGAGAGCCCTACTTGCCTATGCCCTTAAGCTGTCCCTTATTGGCAACAGTTTTAAGTTATTAAGAACTCCGGTAGAGGGACGACACTGTGTAGGACTCGAAGCCAGAAGGGATTTTTTTGTGGTGATGCTAGAGAGGTGTTGCAGATAACCCCTACTGCTTAAACAATTTTTGAGTGGGTCGGGACAGCACCCTGCGTTATCAATGTTGGCACGGTCACTTGAGGTGATATAATAATGACCTTTGCCCTCCTGGTATCGCTCCGTGCCCCCTGCACTCGACTTTGCGAATTGCCCAGACATCACTATGCCAGGCACTGTGATGGCCAATGCCCACGCTGTGATTTTAGAGTGTCCTGGGGTCCCCTCCCCGCTTACCCATGTTGCTCCCTGCTTTTCCTTTCTAGCGATCCACACAGGCACCGAGTCCAGAGAAAGAGCCAGCTAATTCCAGCCTAAACAGCCGAGAGTGTGCATTCAAAAAAGCCGATAAGCGCTCCTGGCCTGCTGCTGTCAGGGCGGTAGAGGTTCCCTGGAAACAAATCAGTCTCACTCAGCAGGGGAGTGCTTAGGGTGATTTAGATGGAAGAATAGTGTGCAGAAGAATCTGGAAACGGTTTCAAATTTCTTTCTGCAGCCCCTGTGAACCTCAGACACGGATAGACACATCGCCGGTTTGTCAGTATTTTTCCGTGTCTATTTATAAATACAGACAAAGGAAAAAAAAAATTCCGTCTGTATTTATGTGTATAAATCCGTTTAAACGGAAAACCGGGAGCCCTAGTCTTTACTAACCAAGGCACAGGTAAGTTGGTGCTTCTGGTCTAAGGGAATGCGTTGATTCCTGACAGTACCCCTCCGCAAGGGCGGTTCCGAAGGTCGAGCCTTATGGGGATACTGTCTATGGAAGGCCTCAACCAATCTTGGAGCGTGGACATCAGTATGTAACTCCCAAGATCTTTCTTCTGGGCCATATTCCTTCCAGTCAATCAAATAGAACACCTCCCCACGATTTTTCTTAGAATCTAGAATTCTCTTCACTTCAAATACTTCAAATTCTTCTCCCGTTTCAGTTTGAATTGACTTAGGGGGAGTTTTCTCCCTAAAACTTGACGAGGTTCTTTTAAGCAGAGAGACATGAAAGACTGGATACACCTTAAGTTGCGGGGTGAGCTTTAATCTATAAGTCACTGGACTTATCTTCTTTTCAATAGGGTAAGGGCCAATAAAAGGAGGTTGAAATTTTCTGCACCCTTTCAATCTGAGATTCTTAGT